>JAJTUV010000188.1:0-1200000 GCA_021653895.1 Mastomys natalensis | reverse complement strand
CTTCAGGTCACCTTTGTGTTCTAAACACTTCTCATCAGAAAGCACAGATTACATATTCAATCCAGGAAATCAGGAAAGAACCTCGGAGTTGCTGTTTTAAATGTCCCATACTTCATCTCGCAGCCATCCAAGTCAAAATGGTGACAGACTACCAGGACCTTTATAAAAACCAGCCAGTGTTCCTGGCTTTAGCTGAAACGATAAATAAATGTCACAGACTTGGGCTGAGTCACCAAACTTCTGTGCTGGTAAAGAAAGGGTGAAAGCCTTAATGTGACTTTATCACTTAGAAGTCTGCACTCTTTCCTTCATATCTGGTGCCTTGGCTGTATGCTCTTAGGTCTCTCGGCTCTTTCCTGTTTCTCTATCCTTATCAACAACATTGTCTCTCCCCTGGATGTTCAAAAGCCTGAAGAACTCATTTTAGGCCTTCCATGTCTCCTCAGAGAAGCCATGTTGAGCTTGTCAAACTAATATTGCATGATGTTACTATCCCACACAGTGACACTAAATTAAGGTAATCTTCTATCCTCTGAGTCAGTCCAGCACTGTATGGTGCCCTGTGACTCCTGTCACCATCCTGTTCACTTCTCCCTGTAACTAGCTTAACTCACTGCCTCCTCCTTGCCCACTCCCACCTGCAGATACACTCATCTTTAGACTCATCTCCATCCAGAGGTTGCTTTCTCCAAGATGCTCTCTGCCCACAAAGCTAAAGATTTTCCTCCACTCTTATTTCCCATCTTCCTGTGTCTTTGTCATCCTATATACTTCTGTATGAAGTCCACATTTATATCTATATCTAATTATACATGAACATAATTACATATTATAAAATGCATTTGTTTTCAGATATACACTGTAAGCTTGATGAAAAGGGGGATTTTGTGTTCTATTCATTTATCTTCCACTACAGGGAAGAATCATAGCCTAGAATAAAGATTGTGATTTCCAAATTCCTAAACATTCTCCATGTGTGTATCAGTCCAAGTTAGTGCTTTGAGGATAAGTCTGCTGATTCTGATCTTGGCAGATGGGAATAGAAGGAAGCTACCATATTTATCTTTTTCAATTCTGAGCAATCCACTGCTCCACACCACATGAGTCTTGGTTTCACCTCTCCTTTTGGATTGTCCATAATAGCTCTAATGAGGATGGACTCCCACTTTAACACTGCCACATGAGTAGATCTAACCTTCCGTTCATCTTTTACACCAAGCACAGGGAGTTAGAGACGAAGAATGACAAGCTGGGTGATGTCACAACAGAGCACGTGAGACTTGGGAGTTTTTAATGCACTCATAGATGCACAGGGACTTTGGAGAAGTGGGATGCAAACCCACAGGCTCCTTGCATGTCTCCAAAGCCAGCCTCCCCAGTACCTACCTACTGAGGCTAAGCTCTCAGCTACCTCTTTCCAAGCAGGATGTCCTGGCATTCTTCCATGACCTGCAGAATTCTGCTTGAAGTCTTTAGGGAGTACATCCTCTCTCACATATCAGAGAAGCCATTCCAAACAGCACATTAGTGATGTGCCATTCAGCCCTGTCTCTACCAGCCACAGGTTCCTCCTTAGCTCCTGAATGTGGGTAGTTAGTTTTAATCTAGTTGTGCTATTAGGTATGAAATAAACACATATTTTGAATACCTAGTAAGAAATAATACATTAAATATTCCATTGCATTGTTAAATTGATTCCAAACAAGAAGGTCATATATTTTGAATGTTTTGGAAACCTGAAACATACTATTAAATTATCTTCCCCTTCTTATTAATTTATATGTTCAGCTATTGGGATGTTTAAAATTGCATAAATAGCTGGAATTTGTAGCTTGTACTGCTCTTCCACCTGTTCCCACTGTGACAGGATAGTCATTCTCCTTCACTGACCTCAAGAAGAGTTTTTCTGTGCTACATCACAAAAGATTGTTCCACCTTCCCTCTCTGACCCTGTCTGTCCTCCATAGCATCCATGCATGTCTGGAAAAGCCACCGCTCCAGGCATAGGGTACAGCAGACTTGAGGACTGTCAGCTATATCATGGAAAACACTTCTCTTTGTGGAAATCTCACATGTCCTCCATAGTCATGTGACACACTGAGTCCTTTAAGAAACCCTCAGGCAGTTTCTCCAACTTAATCATCAATATTCTGGTTTTCTATATAAAATATTAACTTGCTTGTAAATCACAGATTCTAAAATCTCAAAAGCCTTTTTATGGATATTAATATTCTTACTATTCTTATTATGCTCATTTGTTATTTAATTGATGCTATCATGAAATATCAGGAGAAGTAGACATAAAGTCTACCAAGGAGAACGGGAATAAAATCCAAATACATTAATGATCTGGGAAATCCTAATATTTCATGCAGCCTTGCCTGAAAAGAAAACATTAGCTGTTAATTAGCAGCACTAAGCCCCCACAAAGGAGAATTGTCTTTCCATACTAGAAACTCAGTTGTTTGCTACACTAATGTCTGTGTGGCCTTTTCTACAAAGGGGCTCATTGAGGACAGTAATTTATTCATCCCGCATGTCCCTTGGGTCAGGATGATGCAGCCCTTGGTGTCTGCTTCTAGCCAGTATTTGAGTGGGGCTATCACACAGGATCGTGGTGTTGCAAGCCTTTCCTTGTCTCCCTTCTTAGAGATCCAGGAGCTGAAGCCACTGTTAGAGTTGGTACCTATGCAAGTTCATTTGAGGAGGACAGAGACTCTTGTGTGTGGGTTCCTGGGTTTGTCAGGAACTCACATGAGATTCCAGGGAACACAGAGAAGAACCAGGAAGACAGAAGAAGAAAATGCCATCTTCAGCCCTCAAGGCTCTGTGTTACAGCAACAGTTCTATATCTCCTCTTTAACAATTGCAACCTAGGGTAGAGTTCTTCCTTAGCACACCCAAGAGCCTGGCTTCCATGCCCACCTCTGTAGAAACAAAATATCTCTCAGGTCTATGCATCTTCATATGTACGACAGGAACAATAAACTTTGGAAAATGTACCAACAGGACAATGTACATTTTTTAAAGTGAAGAAAGTAAACCAAAGCAAATCCATCTTCCATCAGGCCCTCTGGAGCACAGGGACAAAGAGCTGAGGATAAGAAACTAATCTAAGAGATGAAAGCAGAAAACAGTTAAGTGGGTATCAGAAGTTGAACTGTGCCCTCTCCAAATGCATATCTTGGTGCCTTAGAGTGCCACTGCACCTAGCTAGAGATGGGGTCTTTTGATGGGTTATTATGATAGGGTTATCCAGCTGGTACATGTAGCCTAGAGTTATTAAAAAGAGGAGGACAATTATTATTATCATTATGACTCAACAAGTATTCAGGAGATGTCATCTATTTGCCAAGAACAGCAATTTTGGAAGGAATTAACCCTTAGATTTGTGAAATAATTCTTTTCTGTTGGTTGAGTCTCCTAGCTTTGGTACCTTGTTAGGTTAGCCCTGTCAAACTAGCGTGGGAGTAAGAAAGTGACAAGAATGGGAGGAGACCACACAGGTACCTTCATTAGCAGGTCTCAGTCACTGAGGACTCCTGGAGGTCAAAAGACATGATGTCATTCTCAAGGATGGAGAAGTTGGGGTTTTCACCCATCAGGTCCTATTCACTATTCACTGCAGATTAGAGCCAGTGCATTCGACCTTATTATGCTTCCTAGTGGCTGGTGGGTTCTGAAATCAGAAAACCTCATGCTACAGCAGTCATGATCCTTCAGAGCAAAGGTCATGTGAGTACCCAAGGTGCAGGTGCTATACTTGAGACATCTCCCAACAAGATGCTCAGCCTATGATGGTTATTCAAAAGTGAAGGCAGCTTATTAATCTCATATGCAGGTAATAGCCCTGTCCTACAAGCTGGGATTATCTAAGTGATGAATGTATCAAATTCATACCACATTTCAACTTGGATCATGGTATATTGAAGTTATCAGAGATGATAAAATATGCAAAGGAAAGGAAGTGGGACAATGAGGACAGCTGGACACCAAGTCACAACAATGTATGGGAGCAAAGGACCAGACTGAAAACCCAATCAGAAAGTTCTTCACACTGAGGAAGAATGTATTGATTTACTAAGGAATACAGAATTCTAGAGTGATCATGAGTTTGGAGCACACCAAAATTTATTCCCAGAAGACTAGATTATAGATGGGGAACCCTGAGGAACTGAGGGAAAAAGACACCAATTCAATTTTTTTAAAGGGCAGGAAAAAAGACACTCTGAAGGAAGTGGCCTTTAGCTGATACTAAATTATCTTCTGGTATTCTGATGAGTTTTAGCCCTCTGGAGGCATAAATAGCATAGCTATGAAGAATGGGGGAATTTAACTTATCTCCATAGAAAGCACCCAGTCAGCAGACATTTACTAAATATCTTCCCTGGTCAGACCCTGGGCAAATATCTCAAGAGGAAAGAAAATATCTCAGGCATTCCTGGTTTCAGAGGGCTTCAGTCACGTTTCAAAGCAGGGGAGACCTGTACCCAGAAGACATTGCAGTACCATCAAAAATGTCTTGATTGGCACAACTTAAAAAGCTCCAGGCTTCTAATGGATAGAAGCCTATGATGCTGTAAAAATGGAATTTGAATGATAGAATTGTCCTTCAATGGCAGTATGATCCAGGTGAATAAGGTCTCAAGTGCCAAGGTTGAACCATTCAGGAAAGTCAGGGACAGTGGGCTCTAGCTCCTTCCCTGTAGTATTGAAGTCTACTTCTTTTGTGTGTTTTTTCAGTGTCTGTAGCAAAGACACAAAGCATTAGAAGCTAAATGAATACCAATTTATTCCATGATATGTGTGGATCATGATGCATTATGGCGTTGAAGGATAACAAGAGTTACTAAAAGCGCCTAGATTTCTATTGTTTCATTTACTACTTACGTGAATTAAATCCTCGAGTATGGCCATTATGACCCTCACTTTCTCTCTTTGTCAAACTAAGGTGAGTATAAATGTGTAATGGAGACACAGACATAGCAGCCAGACACATGAGACACGAGGTTGACCCTCGAGTTTTCCACTATGCACAACCTCAGGTACTCAACCCGTAAAATCAAGCCATTGCTCCACTCTCACTTCAAATGCATCAACTAGATTTTGAAAACACTTTATTAACATGTTATTTGAAAACTTTTTACTACTTTACGTAAGTAGAAATTGGTTTGTAAGAACTGAAATTAGGAAAAAACTAGACAGTTTGCATGGCTTTGCTTTATTGGTGTTAAATTATTACCAGTAACTTCCTTAGAAGCAGATTCAACCGAAAGAGATCTGGGAGACCAAGTCATAAAAATGTAATGCTAACAAGAAAGGAAAAGTGAACCTATTGCCATTAAAAAAAAAATCACTCAAGATCTGTTCATTCATTATATCATTCATTCATTCATTCATTCATTCATTTGTCAGATCAATGAAGCAGTACAGCCCATAGGAGGAGGATCTGAATGAATGTAGAAAAGATGCAAACCCTCAGCTAAGCTACTACAGCATCTAAAACACCCACAGGACTCAGCTATCCTACAGCTCACTGGCATAGTATTGCAAACCATATCCTTCTTTCTATTTCACAGACAGAGTGAAGATGATCCCTGGGGATGAGCCTTCTCCAAGACCACTCGGAAAGAGGGAGAGAAGCACAACTTAATATTTCAATATTCCCATACAGCAATTAATTACTCATTAAGATGTCTACAAAGAGGGAGCAGAGAGAGGGTTCTGCATTGTAGATGTGTTGTCTTACAGAGGACCTAAATTTGGTTCCCATCACCTATGTCTGGATGCTCACAACTCCAGCTCCTGGAGATTGAAGATTTTGAAAGAATCCAGCAAACATACATGTAAGAGGAATGTAGTGTCTCACAGTCTTGATGGCCAGAAGGGAAGGCAAATATCAAGATGCCAAGGTAGTGATTTGCTCTTAGGCTATAAGGAAGAGTCTCTTCTACGTCTCTGCCCACGCTCCAGGTTACCAGTAACCTGGTAGTTAGAAATCTCTTTTAGTCTCATTGGCTCCTAGGTATGTTTATTTTTACCTTCATCTTCATGTGGAATTCTCCTTGGGTATATCTGTCTCCAATGTTTCCCCTTCTATAAGAAAAAAACAGACCTATGGGACAATGGTCCTCAGTAATGACACCTGCACTAATACATGAACATACTCACTTATGGACACTAGCATAATAAAAAATAAAAGAAATTCTTTATTTTCCAAAATATCTCAAAACAATTTAGAACTCACTTTATTTTCCACTCAGGTTGATAGAAGTAACCAAATACTTTCAAAGGGTATCAATCTTAGGAGAGAGTCAGGCTTGGTCGGATCAACATAAGCAGGAATTTTGATCTAAATAGAAAATAAAAATTTAATCCTGAGATTTGATTTTCAGAAGTCATCTCATACTGCTTTTATCTAGTAGTTGTATATATGTAAGAAAGGACCATTAATGATCCATGGGTGAATATAATTTGACAATTTCTATAACATTAGAAAAATTTACTATGGTGTTCTCATCAAGTGCTATTTCTTCGAGGCTTTTAAAGTCTTTAAGTCTGGAGACTATATATTATTTTTTTTATTATATAACTTGGGTACAATCAGTGATTAAGAAGTAATAGAGTTTCTATAAATGTCTATTAACTAAAAAAATAAATATTCAATGAGCATCTTGAAAAGAAAATATTCTTCCCACATAATGGAAAGCTGTTGTAGAAATGTAGAATCGTTTTTGTCCCATTTTAATGAATCAACTTAATTAATATATTTTAACAAGTTAATGAACATCATTGCACAGGGTATCAATAAAGTCATTGGGAACTAAGTTGTCCCTTTGATTGCATATTTACTTAGAAGGAGGGTTGGCAACATTCTCACAGACAGGCATAGTAGTAGATTGCACTACGGTATCCAAAGAATGAGTCCAGCAGTAATATTCCACAGCTGGGAATTCACTCATTACTGTGAAATACCCCTGCGCTGAACTTTACCCTGCATAGTTGACTGCCTGTGTGGCATTTCCACACAGGAGCTAATAGACATTTCTAACGTAACAAGGCCAAAACCAAATCTAGATCCTTTCCTGGGACAGTGTTTCTCCCCTTAGGCAGCTCCATCTCAGCAAGTGACAGCTTCATTCATTAAGTGGCTTGGGTCAAGGACCTTGGAATCATACAGGATTGCTTTTTTTTCTATTAATATCATTCAAATTCAGTTCATATGTGTTTCCTTTGGACTCTGTTTTGAAAATTCCCTAGAATCCAACTATGTCTCTAATGCTGTGTGCCAACCAATGTACAAGTCCTCACTTGGCATTTCTTCTTCCCTAAATAAATAGTCTTATAGGTTTCATGTGCTTCCAGTCTTGCCTACCCACAGAGAAAATAACTGGGTTTGCCAATTTGTCAATTCTCCATATTTCAGAAGCTTTCCACTTCCCCCATATCAGTGGACAAAGGGTCACTCCTCAGACATACTAGGACATTAATCTCTAAGGATCTTTGTTTTTCTTGCCTTCTCCACCTGGGACTTGCTCTGTCCTGTTCATGCTTGAACTTGACACAGTACCAGGTATATAGAAGAAGCTCAGAAAACACATGCTCAATACATGAATCATGGGCCATTTTACTAGGTTTGAGAAAATGCCACTAATGACCATTTATTTATTTATTCATCAACAAAATATTTAGCAACTAACTGCTGAGTTACTGATTGCTGTGTCATACACTGAGGATATGAAGGCAAACACTTTTACTCTGAGACTTCTGATGTTTTAGAGAGATGAGCATTAAATAGACACTTAAATAAACTTAAAAATTAGTTAAGTCAACAAACATTTGGTTTGGTGCTGAGATAGGGAGCAGATGAGCCTCTGATAATGGATTCCAACATTGAAGCAGGAGACTCAGCCATGAGAATATGTGCTGATCTGCCATGAAGGAAAAGATTGCTCAGAGATGTTGAAGTAAGAAGTAACTCAGTAGTATATAAAAAGCAGTGGAAGAGGGAAGTAATTGACCAGTGAGTTAAGGAGAACGAGAATTCAGGTGGAGCAAATTATAGGGAATTTTTTAAGCTCCACAGTCAGCTTGAACTTTATTCTACACAAGATGAGAAGATACTAACTTAAGAAGTAGACTGATTGGAGCTGGTGTTTTAAGTAGCCACTATAAAGAGAATAGAGTATACTAGGAATAGACCATGGGTAGATCCAGATCAAAGATTTTGAAAGAATCCAGCAAACATACATGTAAGAGGAATGTAGTGTCTCACAGTCCTGATAGCCAGAAGGGAAGGCAAATATCAAGATGCCAAGGTAGTGATTTGCTCCTAGGCTATAAGGAAGAGTCTCTTCTACATCTCTGTCCACGCTCCAGGTTACCAGTAACCTGGTAGTTAGAAATCTTTTTCAGTCTCAATGGCTCCTAGGTACGTTTATTTTTACCTTCATCTTCATGTGGAATTCTCCTTGGGTATATCTGTCTCCAATGTTTCCCCTTTTATAAGAAAAAAACAGACCTATGGGACAATGACTGTCAGTAATGACACTGTACTAAAATGACCATATCCATTGAGACCTATCTGCAATTATGCTCATAATTTGACTTAGTATAACATGGTACTTTTGATATACATATGTTTAAGGGGACACAATCTAACCTTTGATAAATATGATTGTGAAAGAGTAAAGGGAAAAAACACAGTTGCCAGGACTTAAATGGATGCAGGGACAAATGAAAAATAGGGAGATACCCTACCTCCAAGATAAACAAACAAACAAACAAACAAATGTGATTTAAAAGCTGTGTGATTGACCAGCAATGGAAAGACTAAGGAAGAACAAGTGATCTATCATAAGCAGGTGTGTTCTGACATGCCTTTAAAGTATCTAAATAGGCATGTCATATGGGTGGCATACTATACGAATCTGAAGATAACAGTAGTAGTGATAAGATAGACTGTTTTGTTCATCAAATATCAGTGTCAGGAAAAGCATCTGGCTGCCCTAGTTTATCTGGTGATAGAATGCTAATGGGAAAAGTGGCTCAGGACTACAGAATTACAATATTTAAGAAAAGTTAAAAAGAGCTCAGTAAAATGACAACCACAAAATATTTGTGTTATAACAACAGGTAGGAAGTTCCAGAAGGCAGGGTAAGTATATCTGCCATTCCCTCTGAGAGGTATAGAGACGTATACAGTCAGAGAAGTTCATACAGCCAAAAGACATAACAGACATAGTGGATCCCTGACCAAAGTTCTTTCCCTGTAGTGATGGAGCAGAGGCCAAACTGGAGAAGACTGATGAAGTAAAAAAGCAAAGCTCTTCTGTGCTGTTTTAATTAAGGGAAACAATCAATGAGGCAAGTTATGAGTGGGGGTGGGATTTCTTTTTTGACAGATGAGTGTGCTTTGCTGAGAAAGGCCCAGCAAGGCTGGAAATAATAAATGAAACAATTGCTATCATTCCTTAAGTTAAACGAGAACAAGGCTCGATCCTAAGAAATCAGCAGGGATCGTGCAGTGATGCAGACTTGTTTTCCCCCAGCCCCCATCTGCTTCAATAATGGAAACACTCCACTGTGAGCTAGTGTCCACTTGTCATTCAATAATTCACGGGAGCAATGATGTCACCCAGTATTTACTTCGAAAATTACCTTTAACATTTTAGAAATGTCTATGTGCCTAACTGTGAAATACTTTAGGGATGTAACCTGTTATATGTGTTCCATTTCTGAACATTTGTTACATGTCTGGACTTCTAGACTCCAAGACCCCATTGTTGAAACCAACATCTACACAATTCATTGAAGACAGAGAAGTCCAGCTGGTCCTACGCAGAGCCTTCACCCTTACATTTTAGGGTCTTTTGTTCAGGAATTCACTCTGCATGCTACTATAAGAGAAACATAAATACCAAAGTCAGCCACAAACTCTTTGTTCTATAATTGTGTAATGCCTGCAAGATTTGCTATGAAAATGAAAGAATAAGGTTTGTGGGAGTGAGTAACCAACCAATAACTGATTTGATTTAAAACCCCCACTCCACAAGATGGAACCTGTACTCAACACAACCAGGGTAGCCAAGAACTTGAGACTAGATAGTCCAGTGGCCTAGGATAATACTGGTCAAAAATAGAAAAAAAAAAAAAGAAAAAAGAAAAATTTCAGTGATAAAAGACTCCTACTGATACTCTGCTATAATTGTATCAGTGCTTTGTTTAGCTATCATCAGAGATGCTTCCTCCTGCAGCAGATAAAAACAAATATAAAGAACCCAAAACCAGATAATATGCAGAGTGAGAGACCTTAGAACACTCAGCCCTAGATGGGACATCCTCATCAAATTTCTTCAGTCAGAGCTTAGGGAACCCCATAGAATAAGAGGCAGAGTGTAAGAACCAGAGGGAATGGAAAACATCAGGAAAACAAGGCCCTCTAAATGAACTGAGCAAAACTCATAGGAATTCAAAGAGATTGAAGTAGCATGTGCAGGACCTGCACGGGTCTGCACCAGGTCCCCTTCAAATAGTTATGGCTTCCAGCTTAGTGTTTTTATGGGATTTCTGAGTGTGTGAAAAAGTAGGTCTCTGACTCTTGTGCTTTGTCTTGGGCTCTTTTCCTTCTGTTTTTTTTTTTTTTTTTTTCAATTGAAAATAGATTCTTGTTTCATATAATACATCCATTCCACAGGTTCCCCTCCCTGCACTCCTCCCAGCTACCCTGCCACATTCCCTCTCACCCAAATCCCCACCCACACCCCGCCCCCAGGTTCTGTCAGAAAGGAGCAGGCTCCAGGAGATAACAGCCAAACACAACAAAACAAGTTGCTGTAAAACAAGGCAAAAGCCCTCATATGGAGGCTGGACTAGCCAATCTAATAGGGGGTAAAGAGACCTAAGAAGAGGGAAAAGATTTAAAGAGTGTGGTTCATACAGAGACACTGTTTGAAAGGCTGAGAATAAACATACTCTCTGTACCCGAGAGGCTCATGGACCATCACAGAGGGGTTGGAAAGAATGCAAAGCTCTTGTAGAGCATCCTGTGAAAGGCTAGCCCCTGGATATGACATGGCAGTGAGACACTTGAACTCATACTACTTAGATTAATTAGTTAATGCAGGACCCCTATAAACCAAAAGCTCTAAAAGTTCAAGCATGGACGGAAGACCTCCTAATGTCCTACCCCTAACTAAGGAACTATGGGAAGCAGAGATCTGCTTAGGGAGGGAATGTCCATTGACTTTGAGTAAAGGTAGACAGTGATGGGTTGCTCACGCCTGGTGGGTAACTATGTAAATATATATATATGGCAGCAATGACTGAATTTAGTGGATTATAAAACAAACGACAAAAAAAGGCTTGAAACTGAGAGAGAAAAGGGAAAGATATTGAAGTGGGAGCTGAGGGAATAGATATGACAAAGATACATTGTAAAATGTATGAAACTTTCAAAAATTTAGTTTAAAAACATATATGAAAAGAAAATACTGTTTCTTCTTTCTCTGTGTCTCTATGTCTGTGCATGCATGAGTGTGTGTGTGTGTGTGTGTGTGTGTGTGTGTGTGTGTGTGTGTGTGTGTGTTTTTCTAACCTTCAGTGTGGTTTATCATAGAAGAACTTCATAGGTAAGAAGAAGATAAAATATAATGGCTCTTCTGTAGTTAGACACAGAAATGGATATTTAGTTGACAATCCTGGAAACAGTTCATTTGGGGATAATAAAATTATTTGTGTTTGTATTCAAGACTCTATACTATTTAACCTTTACTTTAACTTGTATAAAGCCTTGCCTGAGGAAAAATCAGAAGTTAAATAATGTAAACTGATTTTCTAATAAAGTTTTAATATTTCAGTTAAAAGAGCTAATAAGCACAATTGTCTTGCTTTCCTTGTTTCCTTGCCCAAATTTTCATGTTTTCCTTGATTCCAAAACATCCCTCAGGGTTCTAAAATAGAAACCACAGATCCCTGGAGGCAGCCGATAGATTTCTAGCCCAGATCTAACCCCAAATAAAATAATTTTAATAACAAAAATATTCATAAGAGGTCAAAATAACTACCTCTATAACTCTAATAAATAAATTCTTTCAAGTAAATACTAATGCTATGCCAATGTAGAAATTGGTCCAAAAACTATCTCTAATTCAGAGCGAATACATTCTTCTCTGACTATTCTCTGCCTCTGTTCATCCTACAGCCTGTTGAGTCCTGAACTCTGTGCTTATTATTTGCCAAGTGATGAAGTTTCTCATTTTACATAGTCTTAAGGAGTCTCCCAGTCTTAAGGAGGCTCTAGATCTGTCACCATTATACTAAGGTCAAGTATCACGTTACTTTCTGGGAGGAGTTAGGGGTGGGGATGAACAAGATCAAACTAAATGTTATAAATGTTATGGAATTCCTAGGCGTTAATAAGAAAAGATAGTTCTTCCTTCAATATGGCAGTGTCAAAGCAATGCAGATGATTACACCACAGCTCAAGAAGGCAGAGGTTAACAATGGGTACTTCTTTACCTTTGACCCTGTGGCCCCAAGTTGGTCCTTCTGCTGCATTTTGTTGGTTAAGAAGCACCTACCAAAACTAATCCAGATGCTGGATGCACCACAGAATGACATGTCCTAAAGAGACTGTCAGATAACTTGAGGTGTCTTGCCTTCATCACAGGTTGTCATCTATCTTGTATCTGCACCTCTGAGCATCTGAGTATTTCACACATTGAAATTAGTAACGACGGGTACCAGAAACTGTTACCAGCTAAGACGGAATCTTTGCTCTTCGTAAACACTCTCTCACCTTAAGAAAGAAACAAACATGAATAGGAAAATAAAAGTGTATGTGATGAGAACATAATTTTCCTGTTGATATTTCAGAACAGGTGTAGACAGTGACAAATGCTGGTGATAGGTGGCTCTGTTGCCACTCCGTATGCACAAAGCTTATTCCTTTCAGACTTAGGAGAAACAAGTTGAGTGAGTTCGCTGATGCTAATCCTAAATACTCAAAGTAGCTCTTACAATGGCAACAAGATCAGACTTCCAAATATCACCATGTGTTCAGTGGCTTATCTCCCCAGAAGCCAGAATAAAAAAAAAAAAAAAAGTTTGAGGTTTTTTTTTTTTTTTCAAGAAATGGAAAAACCTTCAGCAAGCTACAAATGAAGGTAAATATGAAGGTTCAGAAGATTGAAGGTTTGGAGGTTTTGACAAAACATAAAATAAAAAGGAAGTTTGATTTTGGATAACGGAGGATGCTAGAAACTGTAATTAGATTTGTCTTTGACTGTTTGGGCTACAACACCAAATTACCACTGATTAGACATCTTCTAAACAACATAAATTTATTTCTCACCTTTATGGCGGCAGGGAAGCCTAAGTTCAATGCACTGCCAGACTTGTTTGGTGAACAACCTGGGCATAATCCATAGAACTCACATGGTAGAAGGAGAGAACAGGCTCCCACAAGTTGTCCTCTGATCTGCACACATGCATACTCACCCCCCAAGATAAAAATAAAGAAAGCCCTTCTTAACCATTACAAAGATGGTGTCTTATTGCTGTGTGCTTCCATGATGGAAGAAAAAGGCAGCTGCATGAAGATTCCATGTAAAGAACTGAACTGTAGCTTCTAATGTTATCAGTTTAGTGATCAGATCAACATTCATGGTTAAATATTCATGCAAACTTAACTGAACTTGAGAGAGACTATTAGTCTTTGAGGAAGTTACTAGAAAGACTGTATGTGCCTAGGAGGATATGAACCTGTGTTGTACTGTCTGATGAACTGGGGTCCCAGGCTGAATAAAAAAGAAAATGGGGAATTCTGTTGGGTACCAGAATCCACCCTACTCTGCTTCCTGACTATGGACATCGTGCTTGTTTTCATCCTTTTACCAGACTTTATGTCCTCACATTGTGAGCTGAAATAAACCCTTCTTTCTTTAAGTTGCTTCTTGATGGGTATTCATCACAGCAATGAAAAAATATCTAATTCAGAAAATGACTTTGGGCTAGGACAAGAAAGTTGTCTCAGATATTTTGGTCATTCTGATAAGCCCTTAGAAACAGTGATCATGGGAGTATTCACAGAATTTTGTTTATTGCCTTGCTTGTTTTTGACTATTTTTTGCTTATTGTCTTGCTTGTTCCTTGAATATTTGCATCTATTTTTGCAACCTAGAACTAACCTTAATAGTGCATATAATTAAAATGGTATAAAAGCAAAAAGGATGAGGGGTGATGCAATAGGGGGGTTCTAGGGAGTGGAAATGGGGAAACGTAAATAAATGAAATATAATACATCTGAAATGTAAATAAATGAAATATCCAATAAAAAGTATAAATGCAATAAAAAAAGATGCACATGAGAAATTGCTGCATAAAATAAAAAATGTATGATCTCTAGTCATGAGAATGAATAGAATTTAAACAAACTTCTAGATATTCACAAGACATTTAGGGAAGAAAACTCAAGCAAATCACGTGAACTACTTTTGATTTACTTACATTTTCTCTCAGCACACTGCTGTCTTTATTGCAGCTATGGCATCTGTCCTCCAACTATGAGGTGTAGAGGATTGATGGCAAATGGGGACTTTCAAGTACACATGAATATTTCACCTGTCACATGACCCTTGGAACCAGGGATATATATGCTTAGTGGACGATCACAAGACAATGTGAAACCTTCTGCATTTATCAAACATTATTGTCTCTCTATGAACATATATGGGAACCTCACGGGTATTTTAAAGATTAAAGTCGTGCTATAACTGAAAACAAAAGAAAGTACTGATTGCTGTGACTGGGTGACTAGGAGGTTTATAGGTCCTTAGGATTGGTTTATAGGAAGAATTTGAAAGAGTTGGGAGCTGGAGTCTCCAAGATCTTTAGAGTGATTAAAGAAGAACTTAATGGGCTAACAATAGAAATGTTACTAGACATGCAGAGAACAGAAGCCAGCTTATGGTCTTCTCAGTGGAGAATGGCAGTGGTACTGGGGAAGTGGCCAAGAGGCTTTGCATTACTGTACTGATGATAGTCTGGCTATACTTGGCCCATACACTCACAATATTAGGAGGACTGCATTCAAAAGTAGGATTTTGAATGAAGTACATTTAAAGATAGCATAATGTCCATGCTGGGTATGGTTCTTTCTCAAGCCTCTAACTGAGATGCCAATGAGGTAGACAACTGGGTAGGGAAGTGAAGGAGCATGAGGAAATACAAACTGCTGCAGATGAGCCTGTTGCTGAAAGAACAACTGTAACTGTTCAAGAGAGCGAGTTTATTAAAGGCAAACTTTCCTCTTCACTGTGGGGCAATGAGAAAGGTGTCCCAGCGACAAGGCCCTACCTATCAAAGGCTCCAGCTTAAAAAACTGTCAAGTTGATTGAAAAGCAGGAGGCCTCAATGGAGAATGCTGCTGAAGGGATCCCCTGATTAGAAGCCACTGCCTAGAAATGTGATCTCCCAGTTTCAGCTACAAAGGCACAAGGAGGCCTCCAGCTGTGGTAGAAGGAAGTTAGACTACATGATCTTATAAGCATGCAAAATAGGAGAATTATGAGATTCTGGGGGATTTCCATCAAGTTTCTACCAAGAAGTTGATGTCTGTGATGGGATGGAATTCCCCGCAAGTAGGCCATGGGCAAAGATGTGAGATTGAAAGCTAAGTCAAAATGGAGCCCAGGATTTTAGAGATACTAAGACTATGGGACATTGACTAAGAAAAGTTCCAGGTTGGAGTGTAGCTGGCACAAGAGAGGCACAGACATACTACTGACAGATGAATTAGAGGAATGGGACAACTCAAAACTTTGGAACCAAGGCAATGCCATCAAGAGACTTTGATGCCAAAGAGGAGTTGCAGAATATAATGCTTGTCCAACTGGGTTTGGGTCCTATCTATCTGTCTTAAATGCTTTTCCTGATGCTATGATAAATGCTCATACAAAAACAACTCAGGAGAGAAAGGGTTGATTGTGGCTCAGAGTTCAGGTGACAGTCCATCATAGTGGGGGAGTCACAGCAGCAGGAGCTTGAAGGAGCAGAGCCCATTGTAAACTCAATCAAGAACCAGAGAGAGCAATGAGTACATGCTGTTCAGACCATCCACGTTTACTGATGCACTATTCACAATAGCCAAGAAACATAAGCAGCCTGGATGTCCAGCAACGGACAAATGAATGAAAAATATGAGGCCAGGGACATGGTTCAGGGGGTAAAGGTGCTTTATACGAAGCCTGGTGAACCTGAGCCTAATCTTCAGGGACCACATGGATAGGAGAGAGCAGATTCCCACAAGTTATCCTCTGCTATCCCCCAAGATAAAACTAAATAAATGTTAAATTTAAACTTATATATACATATAAATGTGTCTGTGTATGTATATATATGTGTGTGTATGTACATATATACATGTGTATGTCTATATATATGTATATCTATAGAGAGAGAGCATAGTAAATTTCATATATATATACATATGCATATATAGCATGAATTCTACTCAGCTGTTAAGGATGTATTCATGAGTTTTTCAGAAAATAGAAAGAAATATAGATATTATATTAAGGAAAACAAAGCAGACTCATCAAGATAAACTACATTTTTTCTTATATAGCATCTAAATTTATGGGTATATGTATGTAGCACATGATGGGTTCTAGGAGAGAGGAACACAAGAACTTAAAGTGAGGAGGGATGAATTAGAGAAACAGTAATGATATGCAAACATTGTGAAAGCAGAGGGGTGACAGGGCAGAGGGATGTGGCAGGGAGGTGAATAAGGACAGAATATAATGGCAGCTATGTACAGAAATGCCATATGAAATCTGTTATGTCATACACTGACTTAAACATAAATTTCAGAAAATTTTGTGAGCCAGGCTTAGCCCAGTGTCTCAAGAACAAGTGCACACATATACATATGCTAGCTTTGCACAGTGCAGGACAACACACCTACACAACAGGAAGCAGATAGTACTATGGAGTTACCCAGGGCTAAAAGGAGAAAGTAATGGGTAGTTTTTGGTTAAACAGTCTAAAGTTTCAGTTATAAGATACACAAATTATAGAGACTTTACTCTTCAACATAGCAATGAAGATAGTAATACCATATCTCATTTGCTGAGCCTGGTGCTTTGCAAATCCTTATGTATGAATGCATATATATGTATGCTGCATGCATGCATGCATGCATGTATGCATGCACTCCAATACACACACACACACACAACACACACAATGAGTCCTTAAGACAATGGATATGTTTAGCTAGCTTGATGATGGCAATCATCTCAGAATGCACAACTGAATCAAAGCATCTTAAACATTATAAATATATAGTGAATTTGTCACTGCACTGTCACTGTAAAGTTACAGAAAATGTTCCCTTTCAAGGTTCTATGGAATACAATGTGGAATCAGCGACTGAGACATCTACTGTTAAACAGGAATAGAAGTCAGGTTCCTTGAATTAGAACTTATTTGATTTATGTATCTTGGGAAAGATGGACTTGTAAAGACTTTAGTGGAATAAGATGTATGTTGAGTATGGCCTGTTTCCTATAAGCTGAAGTTTGATTATCTCTGAGGTACCACATATACTTAGAGCTATCAAGAGGGATTAGGTCATAGGACACTGTCCTCTTTTAGAGATTAACAAAATTCTTAGAAGATTGGACTAGTTAACTCTAAATTGGCAATTAGCTTGTGATAAATAAGACTGACATCTCCAACTTGTCTCCACACACACACACACACACACACAAATTCACTTTCGACTGTGAGTCAGAGTAACACAAGATTCTCACAAGAAACACAGCAGATGTCTGCATCTACCCCCTTGTTTTGCAACTTCCAGAAACGCTACCAAAGCAATCTTCCTTCTTTTCCTCTAGACTTTATCCAGTTCCAGTGCTATTCACAATATAATAAGGGCATTTCACTTAAAATCACAGAATCTCCCAAGAACCTATAAGGTTCTAACCTGAGACAGAGAACAGGTCAGAGTATTGGAATAGAGTCAACATGCATCTGAAAAACTGACATGGAGTGATCAAAACTGGAAAAACACAAAAGCCTATTTTGGTCATTGGGGCTTGGGGGAATGTAAGATTTACAGAAAGCAATTTTAAAGGCCAAGCTAATGAATAGTTTGGTTTCAGGCATGGACTGAATGGGGTGATCTCACAGAAAAACATAGAAATGAACTAGAATGTTCCTAGAGGTTTGACTGCTGCATGTATCTTCATAATGTAGAAGGTGAGGGCTAGAACACACAGCACTTCTCTGTAAGACACAAGCATGAGCAGCATAGTAGTAGCAGCAGCAGCAGCAGCAGCAGCAGAGTAGTAGCAGCAGTAGTAATAGTAATATATCCTCCAGAGTTTAAGGATCCAGGAACTGTGTAGACACTATAGAACTCCAGAAGTAGGAAGCTACCTAACCTAAGGTCATACCTGGGACATACCTGCCTTTCCATGGGACACCCACTCATACACATAGCAGAGAAGCATGCAAGTTGAAGAAACTTTACAATTTTAATAGTATCCCCAGACTCTACTCTTCACTGTGTAGCCAGGAGTGATCAGGCCATTTCATCCCTGTCCAACTTGGGTTCCTTGTACTTGAAAGGAAGACAGTAGTCTGTTTCTGGCAAGAATGTAAAGATTAAAGATATGCGAGATCATTAGTTTTCTCTTTTGTTCAGTAATTTCTTTCTGCAGCATTGTGCTAAATAAAATTTGCAAGAACACTTTGCTGAGAATCCTAGCCCATGCATTTTAGAGACTGGGTGCACCTTCAGGCTCCTGTGTGATGCATCTACCCCAGGTCTTTCTGGGTACAACACCTCTCACACTGCAATCTAACTGTGCCTGCAGTATACATAGCCAGAGGGTGACTTTACATGAGAATCTGGGCCAGGGCAACCCTTTGATGCTCCACATGAAAATATAATGATTCGAATAAATATTTTTTCCATCACAATATCAGCAGACTGTGAGATGTCATTTACATACCCCTGATGATCTCATTATACACGATTTTATCTCCCCTTTCAGTCTGTCCCCAGTTAATTAGGTCCTATGGTATTAAGCTGTCTGAAAAAGGCATCTTTTTTGTTTCTGAGTTCCAGAATTTGACTTACAAGTGAGTTGGTGCTGATAAAGTGATGTTCTGTGAAGATAGCATGCACAGGACGCTTCCTACAGACTTTATCTCTTTCCTTGCTATCTTTTAAGTCAATGTTGAGGTTTTATCTGGTTCTGCAGGACAGTACTTAAAACCACTGTAAGCCTAATAATGTTACCTCTTATCCTCATTAGCTTAATTCAGTTCAATTTCCCCATCAAAATGCTCCTGTCCCCATGAACATTTGGCCTCTTCGCCTTTTCATTTCCAGCTGTCAACTTGACAAACAGCCACTGCCTATCTGCCTTCCCATCTTGCAGCATCAGCATAATTAACCCCACATGCTTCGTGTGTGCAGTAGACTCTCCACTACCTCCAACAATAGGTGCAGAATTCACAGAAAAGCCAAGGAGCCAAGCTCAGCAGATGGCTCCTGGGAACTTCATCAAAGCTAGCACTCGCTGAGAAAACAAGCATGGAGTGTATGTTAGGATGCCCTTGCTGAATGTGTGCTCATGGGCACAAAGGAACGTAGCCATGTGGAAGCTAAGGCAGGAATCCAAAAGGGAAAAGAAGGGAGAATGTCATCCCTGTGTGTCTCTCTGGCCAGGCTTTGTTCATCTAATGAAAAGTATGCCAATTCCCCAATCTCTCCCTAGTTTCTTTGGTTTTAATTTAGAATGCATAGTAACATAGAACGCATGTTCATACTAACTTAATTCAAGTTGTTCCTGTGGTCTTCTGGGCCACTCTCTTTCTCCATCCCCCTGCCTCACTGCCCACATCTCAATTTGTACTCTTTCACCCCAGTTTTTATCCTTCAATTTTCTGTTGTGTTATTACCCTCCCTACCCACTACCAAAAATTCCCACCTTTTTTAAAGCTCACAAAATCTTCTCAGAAGCATTGTGAAATTCCCTCTTTTGAGTCTTCCTTTTCCTCTTCTTTACCAGGCTCACTAGCACCTGTCTCTCTTTTTTGTACCCAGGCACTTACCTGCATCTGGGTTCTTCCTTGCACCAGCCACAAGAAGTTGCAGTGTGCATGTATCTTCTGCCTAAGTTCAGACCCTGTCGTTCACCCATCTCTATATCTTTAATGTAAGGCTTGGATGAAAAGAGATTTACCACAGCAATGGTCATGTTCATAGTGTTCCCACTGTATGTCAATTCATGAGAAAAAGCTGAACAGAGGTGCCCAAGTGGGGATGAGGGACACCTTGAAATTTGAGATCACTCTACCAGGTAGGGTTCTAAGTTCTCAGTGGGATAGATCCCATTCCTCACATGCCATGCATTGTAAAAGAAGTCTTGTTGACTGAATGAATAAACATTTGGATAAGCAGATAAAACAAAAAATGAATGAACGAATTTTGCTGAATTTATTGTTACATCATTAAGAAGTAAACGTTGTGAAGATATTCCAACTAAGACACCAATTCAAAACAGCGGTAGAGATCAATAAACAGCCTATTAATGCAAATCTCTCAATTAGCATATGGTTTTAAAAGGACACAACTATATTCATGGGTAGAACAATTTCTGTATAAAACCAAGCAGAGGTACCAAGACACCTGCGCATGTATAGATGTAGCATCAACTAAAAAATACATTGCACACAAGAAGGGCACACTCATTGGGGGTTTTCTTGATCTGATTATTTGAAGTCAGAAGACCCATTCTAAATGTAAGTGACACCTGTTGATGACAGCTAGATAAAAGGGGACTTCAGGGGAAAGCTTTAGGTTTTTCCTCCTTGTCTTTGTGTCTCACTGACAAGTTTATCTGCTCCCTCGATGCTTCTGCTACTGCAGCCTTAACTGTCACAGTTCTTTGCTGATATCATAACCCAGTTTCTTCAGACTTCCAACATGGACTGAAGACCGGTGGCTTTGCAGGAATCCTCCAGGTCTTCAGCACCATGTTCCGATTGCTGAGGCATCCAACCTCCTAGAATAAGTGACTAGGTTCTCAACAACTCCAGCATGAAGTCAACTATTGTTTGGTGCTCCAGTCCATATGCTGCTTTAAGCTAACCTAATAAATCCCCTTTTTAATACATACTTATTAGATTTGTTCTGTTCTTCCAGAGAATGTCAGCTAATACATCATCCCATAGAGAAGATCACTGTGATGTGTAAATTTCTCTTGATACTTAGGTGTTTGACCTCTGCTCCTTCTATACATCCCACAACATTGAAGTCAATACCTGGAATTTATACTTCACACCACCAACACTTTCTAAGACCATGTGTGTGACAGGAGTGGACAACTCAGCTCATGTCCCACTCAAAACCAACAGTAAGGAAACATGGTGAGCTTGGGTCTCACTCCATCGATTTCTGGTAGATTTGCATCACTACCACTAACACAGTGGCAGGTACGGCTCATCCCATTTATTACAGAAGGCCGGCCCACTATTCTCAACACAGCAATTAAGCAAGAATATCACAGCAAACAAGTATTTTAAATGGAAGATATGCCTCCATTTGATTATTTTTCATTTTTAAAGTAAGCATTCACTAATCAGCTCTAGGGGAAAAAACATCAAAATGCATCGCTCTTCTGAAGCCTGTTTGCTGAAAGAGAACACAGGAGTGTAATTGTCTGATGAATTGGATGTCCTCTGCAACAATGGCTAGAGAGCTCTTGTGCATTTCTGAAGCCATTTCTATTCCCATTTTTTTTTTTTTTTTTGGCCAACCTTGAGAATCTATAAAAGCCAGCTACTAGCTTTGCAATCATTTTCATAAGAGTGCAGCAAATATATTCGTTATAAACAGAGTTTTTCCATATGTTTATTCATTTGCCAAATACTTTTCAGTTTCTCTATGTTCTAACCACATTCATGGCTGGACATTTAAGATGTTACAATGAGCTAAAAAAAAAAATGTTGTATTTTGGCTCATAATAAAATTTATAGTGGGACTGGGGTGTGTGAAGAAAAGATATATATTTAAAATGAAAGTAATGAGTTACCATCTTAATATGCCACAGAGGTCAAGATTATGACACAACTAGGTGCTTGGCTAATTGTCTAGCCTGGGATTTCTTCTCTGAGATGAGCTGAAGTAGAAATAATTGTGACAGACAATTCAGTGAGGAAAGGGTACCAGTTTGGCTGCCAGAACCTGTGACTGCCCCAGGGAATAAAGAGTTTTATCCTATTTATTCATCCATATATTGAATTAATCACATCTGTTCCAGACTTTAGGACCCACACACTGGTGGCCCAGACAGGAAACCAGATTTAGTCTCCAAGAGAGTGCCTGCCTACCCACCCTATCTCATTATGCAGTTCCTGACCCCAGCTCCAATGCCTGCCCTACCCAGGTCCCAGCTCTGCATAGCCCAGAAAGTGGTTAGCTCCTGGGCCAAAGATGACCAGGTCTCTTTATTTGGTTTTAATTACAAAGGGTGGTTTTAATCACAAAGGCCACACTGTCCTCATATATATATGATTTTGTGAGTTACTATCCATCTGCCTGTATCTGTCACCGTGGCCTAACAATCCCGGACAGGGAGAAACGAATCCATCAGGGGTGGGGGTGGTTCTCAAACTGGGGATGTCATCCAAGGCAGAGTACAATGCAAGAGGCTTGGCTTAGGATCTTAGAATGTTACAGAAAACATATCCGATGCTGACCCTGGACCTGGTGATATGACACCAATCAGTTTCCACTTGCTGGAAATCCAGTCCTGGTGACCGACACTTTGCTTTAGAGACTAGCTGTGTCCAGAGCTAACTCAGCAATGAATCTGTTCATATTCTACTCCCAATAGAGTCTGAGGAAATGCCCTAAGGCATAGGATGAGTATGTCCTGATGCAAATGGGTTGCCTTACAAGCCAAGAAACCTCAAAAACCTGAAAGATAAGTCTGTGTTGCAGGAGCAAGATTAGTTTGCTACTAAAACTTTATTTTATGTCTAGTTTCTCTCTCTCTCTCTCTCTCTCTCTCTCTCTCTCTCTCTCTCTCTGTGTGGTGTGTGTGTGTGTGTGTGTGTGTGTGTGTGTGTGCCAGTGTGTGTGGAGGTCAGAGGAAAACTCTGAGAGTCTTTTCTCTCCTTGCACCATATAAGTTCTGGACATCAAGCTTAGGTTCTCAGGCTTGGCAAGAAGTACTCTTACCCACTTAGCTATTGTGTCAGCCCTATTGTTAGCATTAAATATTGGAGGATCTTATGTTCACCAACTTAGGCTTGTAGCCTTCCTCCTAGTCATGAGATATTGACAAGAATTAGAAGAGCCATCTTAACCAGTTTTGCTGTAAGGACTCAGAACCAAATGAAGCTAAGTTTGGATGTGTGTTGGGGATCCACGCTGAGCATCTCTGCACGCCAGGCTCCATGCTCTCCCCCACCTCTGTGGTCTTGTCCTGCAGGCATTTCCTCAGGATGCATGTTCACTCACTTTAATAACGTCCACCTTTGTGCCTGTCTCCGAAGAACTGCATAGAGAGAGGACGAGTGTGCAGCTAAACCAGATGACAAAATTATATAACACATACAAGCTCGCCCTCAACTAACTGTCTAGTGCATATCACACTAACTTACTAAGTTTTCATAGTAGCATAACAAGGTGTAGGTTATTACCATCCTCATTTTAGACATCAGGTATCAGAATCAGAGGAGTGCAATAATGTGCAAAGCAAGGAAGAATGGGGGTCCTGTAGCTTCCACCTGAGCTATGTGATTCCTTGGCCTATATGCCTTATATACTCTCCATCTTGGTCAGAATTTGGACAGCTGGTAGTATTTACAGTGAACCCTGGGCTCTGGTTTGGAATCATTGAATCATGGTCTTGATAGAGGTTTTAGCTGATCACTTCAGACAGGAAGGACCTATCACTCAAGCAGTTGAGAAAGAAGGGCTCTGGGAGTTGAAGTATGGATTCAAGTGGAGAGAAAAGTAGAATCTCCCAGGAACTACACAAATGAGCTGCCATTGGCTCCACTGCCACTGCAGATGGAGTCAGGCTCTACAAGGGCCCCAGGCAACTGACAAGTAAGTTTACAGATGTATTCTTCCTACCAGGTTTGTTCAGTATGACGACTGACTAGAATGTAAGATGTCTCAGATGGTGAAATTCACCTTCTTAATCTATAGAGACATTTCCAGAGAGGATTGATATGTGGAACAGTGTCGAATGAAAGTGTCACCTTTTACAGACTGGAGATCCAGATAAAGAGAAGTTGGAATGCAACATGCGTAAGTGACTGTCTAGTTACACACATCATCTGCTGCCCCAGAGACTCCAGCTTCACCATGATGGCACTACCAAAGCAACATCTCAGCCTATTATAGAAGCCAAGCCCTGCTATATGAGCCAAAACAGAAATCATCTTTCCTAATGTATGCATGCAATCTGTAGGTTCTGTTTAGAGAACCCCGAGAGATATACTCAGGCCAACTCACACCCTCAGTTTATCAATTGGCTCTGGACTCTGCCTGGATTTGTTCTCATACCTTCTGCTGCTTCTTACTAGATCCCTTCCAGCTCTCTGTCAGTGCCTAGCTCTCATCTCTTTGCTGATCTTGGCTTCTCTTGAAGACTTGAAATACTACTTAAGCATTACTATAACTGCAGGGCTCCCTAAGGGTTCTATCACACCTCCTGGGCACTCTTGTCCAGTGAGGATAAAAAGTTTTAAGTCAGGATATTTATTCTGTATATGCTTGAGGGTAGATGCATGACACATTCCTTGGAGGGTACCCAGGAGGGGACAGGCAGTTGAGCATGCCTCAGGAAGGAGCAGCCTATACCCAGAAGCAAAACGAAGGAGATGAAAGTTAATTATGCATTTATCCTGGGCCAGGATTTTACAGAAGGGCCAAGTATGGTGATTTTTTTATACAGACGTATGTAGATTAGTGAACTGGGCTGCAGGGCTGATGATGCCTAAGGCTCCACACCCAGTATGTGGATTGGCATAGATCAAGTTCCTTACAAGTTAGCTTCAGTCTTCTGTAATATAAGATGTGGAAGAGTGGACTGTGCCACTATGTCAAGGGCTCAATTGTCACACATATTTAATAGATTGTAATTAATACCCAGGATCACCTTTACTGGTGTGAGCAGGTAAAGAGCTTATGCCTAAAAGGAAGTTTTGCAGATCAGTGACATTCTCTTAGAAAACACTGTCTGATTTTTTTTCTATGAAAGCAGAGTCCTACACCAGATAAATCTGAAGGTTTGGGCTTTAAGAACTATGAAAGTGAGGTAAGAGCCCGAGGTAGAAACAAAGAATCCCAGGCCTTTTCTTCACTTACATCACAGCACACTCAATGAAAATCAGAATCCCTCTGGATATTTATTTAGTGGGGCAGGTTCCATTTTTTTCTACTGAAATGTCTGGCCCTGCTTCTGAAACTCACAAGACTGTCTTCAAGGATTTGCTATTTGAGTACTGCTCTGTGAAAGAAAGCATCAGTGATGAGATTGATATTTACATCATTACATTGATTCTCATGCTTTGAGACTATTTGTTCTTAACAGATATATGGGACACAGCCATGAAAGGTTCTCCCTCTACTTCATAAAAACTGAGAATATCAGAAATTCCCATAATCATAACAGAATCCACATACTTGGCTCTCTGGTTAATATGTTAGCCTCAAAAAACTAAATCATGTCAGGCAGGTATTACTATGTCCATCTCATGAGAGACAAACAAGGTCCAAGGAATTCAGGAAAATAACAAGAATTTAAACATGTGCAGGACTCAATGTAATTAAGTTAATTCTCATGCTCTCTTTTTTTTTTCTCACTGGAGATGTGGTTCAATTGGAACCAGGACAGAATAAGACCCACCCACCTCTGAGGATCATGATCAGAGACATCTGAGTAGCACATAGAAGGCTAAATCCCTGCATGGCTGTAGGAGAAGACAGCATCCCAATGATTGCAATGGATCTGTATTCTCTGAGCTCTCTGCTACAGCAAGGTCCCTCTCATATCCATGAGCAGACCTCAGTCCTACACACATTTCTGGAATTTTGGGCTCCATAGAGTTTACCCAGTAGAACTTATAAGTTGTCAAGGGTCCTTAAATATCTTATGGAAAAGATACTTTACTGATTAAGCTTCTAAGACTCCATTTTGGATTAGATCTTTTTAAACTATTTTATTTTATTTTTTGATTCACTATTGTCTATAATTAACGTGTGATGTTTCACACTTTCAGAGCATGTACTGATAACTGATTCCTTATTTGCCGTTTGTTTCATTTATTCTCGTAGTTCCCCTATGAGAAAGCCTTGTGTTGTTTTATAGAGGAAGAGACTGGAGTTTGGGGGAATAAATAAGCTTCTTGTGTACTCACAGGCTTATCCCTAACCTGTCCTAGTGTTTCTTCATTGTTTGTGGCTCACTCAATTCTAAAAGCTCATCTAGAAATCACATGGCAAGAACAGGCCATTCTGAATAAATATGGTTTCCCTTATTTCATTCTAGAAGTTACAAACAACACCTTTATCTTGAGGACTTTTAGTGAAGAAACACTATAAACCTGAAGAATCATAAATGGAACAGATACACAGCACAATGGAAATGAAAGGAACCATTGGGACTCCATCAGTATAGAACAGCCAAAGGCCTGGTGACTGTCATCATGGTAGTTGACTTATGGCTTAGTGGATAGGAGTAAGTAAGCAAGAGTCAGAACACCATGTCACCAAAAGAAAATATAAAAGTCTCAGAGAGAAGCTGGGAGAGACATCAGAAATCATTCCAAGAACCTGGCATAAGAAAGTTGATAAAGATGTTAATGATGTTAACCAAGAAATGTCAACCTCAGGTGGAAAATTCTACAACTTCACCACTGATTGATCTTTGCCATTGCCTGAGATCATACCAGAGATGAACCAATTGCAGGCTAGGGGTCAAGCTGTGCTGTGGTTCTATGAACCTTCAAGAGCCATTGGTATAAGTTACAAAGTGGGATGAGGTTACACTGCTGAGGTAAGGCTTTCTTTCAGGGAAGTGGTCACTCATGTGTAGGAAAGAAGGGGGCTGGGTTGCACTAACTCTATTTCCACACAGATGACCTGAATGGCTTTGAGTGGGATGAAGCAGGGAGATGAATATCTAGCACACCAACAGAGACTAACGCCATAGAGAAAAGGCCTATAACCAGGCTCCACCCCAAATCCTAAAAACAGTGCCCTAAAAACACTGTACTCTCTCTATTGTCTTGCAGTTCTCAAAACTGACTTCTGAAAAAGCTCATCATCCCTTGTCTATCGATGAGCCTAACCCTGAGGCTGAGCACAGCTCAGTAACTTTTGCAAAGTTACACAGGTGGAGAAGATAAAAATTAAATTCCCATCTGTCTGGCTCCAAATGCTCTCACTTTCCCTGGTGGAGAGAAGATGTCATTAATTAATGCCAAATTCCTGTATTGCCTTCCAAGCAAGCTGCCACCATTCTTAGTTCAGTGTCCCAAGGAAGTTCTTCAACCTGGCGGATGAAAATACTGGCCTCAGGCTTTCAGTAAACAAATGAATACATTAAAATATAGGTCCTTCCCTGCTTTACTGAATTAAACAAACTACCCTGCCTCTGTCTATCTTCCATAGAACTTAGGCTCCCCACCCTGAAAGTGGGGTGCAAGCTCTGGGTCCTCCCCAAAGTCTTGGAGAAATCTGAAGCTGGACTGAAATCACAGGACCAGATAAAAGTTGTCATTAGCAAATCCACCCTCAGGTGTCATTGAAAAGCAACAAGTGCCAGACCACAGGTCAGATTCCAGGGTATAAACATGAAAGAGCTCCAGGTGCCATTCCGCAGATCTTGTGATCTAGTTGAGGAAATGCACACATCAACCAGCATTGACCAAGTCCTTGACAAATGGTTTACAGGGTGCTATAGCAAGACAGGAAGTTTATGCCACTTGCATGGTGTAGACAGAGGAGAGGGTGACTGAGCCTAGACTTGGAAGTTGAAGGGGACTATACCAGTGGAAAGGAGAGATTAGAAGCATGGGAATTGGAGCTGGGGCAGTGTAATCAGAATCATGGAACTTCACTGCTAAACTGAGCATCTAGGCAAGGAGAGGGATAGGGCAGGTAACTCCAGTGAAACCAGAAGGAGCAAATGTGTGCAGAAGAGCTTGAGTTTTGTCCTGCATAGGAGGAAGAGGAAAATAGTTTGTGGGAGGCACATAGCCAAAACACCCGGTTGAATCCATAAAAAAAAAATCACTTAGTAATCTCATCCAGGCTGATATTATCTTCTTTTTTTTTCTTTTTTTTTTTTCTTTTTTTTTTAATTTATTTAGTTATTTAAATCACATCATAATTTACTTATTTACACAGGGGTTATAAACACAAAAAGGCAGGATGTGGGGAAGGGAATGGCACCGGAGCACAGGTGTTCAGGGGTAGTACAGATACCTTTCAGAACAGGGTATCAGCTGGGTGTAGGTTCAGGGGACAGGTCACTATGACTCTGCTATGATTCACTTGTCCTTATCTAAGTTGGTACTGTCCACCGAGGCTGCCTATTTATAAGACCTATGACTATTTGGGCTGGTAAATTTCCACAGAAGCCGCCTGTTTACAATAGCTTATAGCCTGCTGTTTCAGTGTTTTTCCATAGAGACCCAAGCTTGGTGTTAGTATGCATGTATGTCAGGACTATTGCTGACTTTTATCCAGGGTGTTTCTCAAACCCATCTCCACCCAACCTAAAAGAAGAGACTTCTACCCCTAGACCAAGCAGAGAGGGGCTACCCAGAACCCTCTCTGTCTGGTGATCTGAATTCTTGCTTAGGCTGCAAGGCTAAGCACTGCAAGGGAATATAAATAAAAGTTAAAAATATCTATCTGGGTTCCCTGAGGGACAAGCCTGACTGCATAGGGGTTGATGTTAAAAGTATCCCCTCTCCAGGAAAAAGGCATCGGGATGGGTATGGCCCTCATGCCTCACTGGACAACGACAGGAGGACCTGAGCCATTACAAGGTCCCCTTCAATTACTGGAGGTCAGGCCTCTATCCCCGCCTTCGCAAGAATAGAATTGCCAAGGCCCTTCTATACTTAGAGAAGGGAGGAGATGTCAGGAGCAGCCCTAGATATTATCTTATCTTAAGTAATGAATCAGCCCATTTATATATTTGTTCCTACATCACTGCAGTTTACTCTATGTGAAGAAGACTGCTTGCATCTTGTTCTCTGTTCATCCTTATTTTCTTACCAAACTAAGCAGAGAGCTTGGTCAATAACAACAAACTATGCAAAGGTTGGGAACTTTGCAAGGAGGAACAGCTCTCACTCAACACAGGATAGGGGTTTTAAGAATACCATTTTGAGGCTGGAGAAATATCTCAGTGGCTAAAGCACTCGTTCCATGCCTAAGGCATAGCAAGTCAGTGTATGTGAGTGCTATTCTGGGTACCATGCCTCATCCAGTGTCTACAGCCATATGTGCATTGTAGAGTTTATGTGGCAGACCCTGAACACATTTAGTGAAACAGAGGAGAAGATAACAAGGAGCCAGAGCAAGAAGCAGGGTGTCAATGTGTGGCAGAGGACTACTATTATGAAAGGGAGATGTGATGCTGGAGAAGAGGCATCAGGCTGGGAAACTAAGATAGCATATAAATCAGAGTTGAAGAATGAATAATAGTTTCATGCAAGATCAGCAATTGGCAATCCTGAATTTCCTTGTTTGGTTTACATATCTTGCTTCTACAATCCCATCTGTCATTTCTTTCATGCCACCAATTATTTTTAATATCTGAAGATGGCTAACATCCAGCAAACATCTAAACACATCTTGCTATAGTTCCAATGTGATTGCCCACCTAACTGTGAGTTTCTAGAAGCTTGATCTCATGTGTAACAACTGCTTGGGAAGGAGTCGAGGGCAAACGATGAGTCCTGGGTCTCCATCCTTGAATGGTAGGTTAAATAACCAGTGATTGAGTTTGTTATTGACAGTGATTTTTTTATAAACCAATTCTCCTATCAACCTCTTGGTTGTTTCCTGGAGTAAGGGCTTCCTTTCTACTTCTCTGCCATGTCTAAGTAGAGCCAGAGAGCCAATGCAGTGTGAAAAAAAACATGCTTAGACTCTCCCACTACCAGCTTCATGATTAAGCCTCTATTCTTTCTATTTCACTCAGTATCACATATTCTGTTATATCACTACAAAGATGTGCTTAATTCTTCATAGCAGTGTGTTAGGATATATGACAGATATTATAATTATTTGGGAGATTTTTCTAAAAATTTTTAAGTCTAACTTAAGCGTTGCTTCTCAACAATCTAATTGTCTAGTCATATCTTTTAAATTGCATTTTTACCTGATTATTTCAACAGGTATGATGCAGAACACTTTTTGCGACTACAATGTAGGCTACAAAGGAATATATGTTCCCCAACCTTGTGTGTGGTGGGGGAGGGTGTTCCCCTTCAGGTCATACAGTTTATAAAATTCTTCTTTTAATGAAAAAGAATACTTGAGTTTTGTTAGGTAGAGATCCCATTTGGGGAGAAGGTTAACACTATTTATAGCTAGCAGAAGGGGCACAAACCACTCTTTGTGCTTGGCTAAGCAGACTGACCTATGGAAGGCTGATAACAGATCACACTGGATCAATGGCTACCAGAGCCATCGTACTGGGCCTTCTCAAACCTGAAGGAGGTGGGGAATGCTGCTATGGCTGTTTCCAGCTGACTGAAGCCAGCAACTTACCAAAGGTTCAGCTAAGAGACAGAAAAAGGAATCCATGATGCTCTTTGATTCTGGCACTAGATAGATCTGAAGTTTTATCTAGCCCACTGGGGTCTTCAATTACACTGAGGCAATACATTTCTTTTCACTCAGAACAGTAAATGTCCCACCTTATACTGTTTATAATTTTGAAGGGCTATTTCTCTATATAATAGAATAGTATTTGGTCAGCAGGGAACCTGCAGGCATGGCTCTAGTCTTTTGTATTGATGAAGAATAAAAACCTTGAATGTACAGGCTGCTCCAATTACCAAGGGTCCTGTCATGTTTCCAGTGTCAACACCTATTTTGTGAGCGTTTGGCAATGCCTAATATTTCTTGTTCTGTTTTAAAATGCAATTTATTGTTTGATCTTTTTTTCTTTGAGAGATATTCTGAAAATGAGAACAGTAATGCATAAGACTCAGCTCCTTCATGAAAGAACTTACGTCTTTGTGTATTCCAATTAAACTAAAGAGGACATATTTTTAATCCATCTAATCACCTGACCCAACTGTTCATGCTAAAGATGAAGCATAAAACTTTCATTTAAGAAAGCTCTGGTTATAAGTCCAGACATCATGGCAATGATATAAAGTCTTGAGCCTGTTATTTAATTTCTCTAAGCCTCAGTTTTCCTATTTGATAGTGATTCCAGCAATACTGACTTGTAATTTTGTTTGGAAGATATCCAAAACATCTTTCCTTAGCCTTTTAGAGTATTTGTTATCCCTTAAGCCAAATGTTTCTGCCTGTGGAATCTACTCAAGGCAGCATCTGAGTCTTGCTTTAGCCCAACATAACTGAACTGGAGTAGAGACAAGTACCTTATCCGAAACCAGTCTATGTGTGCTTTTAGTGACTGGGATAAGACTGTGGTTCTGAAAAGCAGATGAGAGGAAATTCTCAGAAATTAACTTTTAAAAAAGTATTAAATTGGGTAATAAGAATACAAGCAGAAAGTAGACTTTCCAGAAAAAAATGAGAAAGGCAAAGGATCCACCTTATGTCTTTCTTTGGTTCCCTTGAAAGAAGAGATTATTTGTCCAGGTCTTGTGCTGGTAGTACCTTTGGAAGATGATTCTGGGAACTCTCTCTCTCTCTCTCTCTCTCTCTCTCTCTCTCTCTCTCTCTCTTCTCTCTCTTGTGTGTGTGTGTGTGTGTGTGTGTGTGTGTGTGGGTGTGGGTGGGTGTGTAGGTGTGTGTGTGGGTGGTGTGTTGTGTGTGTGGTGAGAGAGAGAGAGGAGAGAGGGAGAGAGAGAGAATTGAGTGAAACACACATACAGAGAGGGGGGAGAAAGAGAGAGAGAGAAGGAGAGAGAGAGATGAGTGGTACTGCAGAAAATATTGTTAACTCTGACTTAAACAAGCCCTTGATGGCTTTTACATTTATACTCTTAATACTAAACTATATTTTAACTGCTTAAATAGAACTGAACAGTTGACCCTTTTAACATACACCAAAAGAATAATGGAACAACAACAGAAGGGAGGAACAAGCAAAGTGAAATAGGGAAAGAACAGGAAAAAGCAGGGTACCCACTAAGTCCCTGACCCAAGCTTATAGAATGTTCCTGGAGGCAACGGACAGAAGATCCGGGAAATAGACAGTTGGCAGAGGGAAACCAATAGAGTTTAGGTGGGATGGTAATGGAAGGGGCCATTGTGTAGAGCTCTCAAAGTATGAAGCAAGGTGGGAAGACCCAATCAGGAACCTAAGAGAATCACTCAGAAGAAAGTGAGAAAGACAAACCCACAGACCATGCATGTATCTGTCATACAAATAAAATAAAAGAAAGTCAGTCTCAATGGGGATTTGGTTTACTAGAGGTTGGAAAGGTGGAGGAAAAACAGGATAGAGGGAGCAGGATAACAAGTATAAAAGTATATAGAAAAGTAACCATAAAAAAAAAGAAAAAAAGAAAACTATTCAAACTCCATAGCACAATGGTGGGGACCATTGTTCACAATAACATGATTCATGTTTTATGAACGACTGGAAAAGAGGAGCTTCGAGGCTACAAACATGAATAAGTAATGAACCCTAGAAATGTAGAACACTCTGATTTTATCTGTTTGTATCATGTACATATATAAAAAAAATCACACTAAGCTCTATGTAATTCACTGTATAGTTACTAGCATGGGGGAGAAGTCTCTAGAAGCCTGCATATTAGATACTTCAATTGGACCTTTAATATAAACAACTTAAAGGAGGATGAGACAGGAAATGTCTAGAACATAGTTTTGATCACTGTTTCCATTGATCACTGGCTCCACTGGGCAGACAGTGAAGAATAACACAGAGATCTATAGCACAAGTGACTATGAGATAACTAAAGGAAGATGGCATCAAAGACAGCTCTTCAAAAGAGGACCAGAGAGCCCACACCGAGCCTGAGACCTAAGGGATTCCCTTGGAGCCAGCAGTAGATATAGGTCTCCATCATTAAAAAGCAACAGAAGTACCACTTTCTTCCTTCATCCTCTTTAAACTCACCTTATGGCTCAACTGAAAATGTCTTGGCATGATGCTGTGTGAAGCTTGCAATGACTGTGCTGGGGAGATCCTGAAGTGCTAAAGCTGATGTTTTAATTTTAGCTCAAGCTCTCAAAGGTGAACAGTTTTAAACTGAGTTTTAACTGAAACATCACCATCTTTAAAGTAAGCAACTGAAAGTTAAACATGGGTTGAGCCATCTTCAATTTCCAACCCTCAAATATAAAATTCTACAGGATTAAACCATAATACCAATATAATGTCATACTGATGGTTTGAAGTAAATGAACTTTGTTTCATGAACAAATTCTTAAAAATATTGTATAAAATTACCCCTAGTTTTTGGGTACGTACTATATACAAAGCAAGTGAAATCTTTGTATTTAAACCTGGATCCCATGCCTAGTAGATTTCACTACTCTATTCAAGATTAAAAGTAAAAAAAAAATAAAAATAGAAATCTGACCTCTGAAACCCTTCTTCTGACAAGTATTTTAAAAAGGAAATGAGCCTGTCTATAGCCATTTGTACACCCTGATTATTTTGTTTGATGATACATTCAGTGACAGAGAACCAGAGAGTGAGGACAGTGCGCCAAACCACAGAAAGACATCAAAGTGATATATTATTTAGGATAAATTAAAGAAATGATAAATCCATTGAAGTCCACCAAATGTTACCCACCAAATGTTAACAGTGTTATATGAAGTCAGTAATACAGTGTACCTCTCTAAGAAATGTTACTTATCTACCATCTACACAATGATGGTATTTATCAGTGTGGTTTTTTTTATTGGATATTTAATTTACATTTAATTTACCCATTGCCCTCCCTGCCCAGGAACCCCCCATCCCATCCCCCTTCCTCCTGCTTCTATGAGGATGTGCCCCCACATACTAGAATGTTTTCACCCTCAAATTCCCCCACACTTGGTGTCCAGCCTTCATGGGATCAAGGATCTACTCTCCCACCTATGCCCAACAAAGCCATCCTCCCCTACATATACAGCTGGAGCATGAGTCCTCCCTATGTGCTCCCAAGCTGGTGGTTTAGACCTAGGAGCTCTGGTTGGTTGGTATAGTTGCTCTCCTCATGGGGCCTCAAACCCTTTCAGCTCCTTCAGTCTTCTCTCTAACTCTTCCATTGGGAAGCCCTTGATCAGTTCAACGGTTGGCTGTGAACATCTGCCTCTGTATATGTCAGGCTCTTGCAGACCTCTAAGGAGACAGCTATATCAGGCTCCTGTCAGAATATACTTCCTGACATCCACATCAGCGTCTACGTTTGGTGACTGAACATGGAATGGGTACCCAGGTGGAACAGTCTCCAGATGGCTCCTCCTTCAGTTTTTGTCCCACACTTTGTCTCCATATTTGCTCTCATGTGTATTTTGTTACTCCTTCTAAGAAGGACTGAAGCACCCACACTTGGTCTTCCTTCTTCATAAGCTTCATATGGTCTGTGAGTTGAATCTTGGGTATTTCGGCTTCTGGGCTAATATCCAATTATCAGTGAGTGAATACCATGTGTATTCTTTTGTGATTGGGTTACCTCACTCAGGATGATATTTTCTAGTTCCATTCATTTACCTAAGAATTTCTTGAATTCATTGTTTTTAATAGCTGAGTAATACTCCATTGTGAAATGTACCACATTTTTTGTATCCATTCCTCTGTTGAAGGACATCTGGGATCTTTCCAACTTCTGGCTACTATAAATAAGGCTGTATGAACATGGTAGAACATATGTCCTTGTATATGTTGGAGCATCTTCTGGGTATATGCCCAGGAGTGGTATAGCTGGATCCTCAGATAATGCTATGTCCATTTTCTGAAGAACCACCAGACTGATTTCCAGAGTGATTGCACCATCTTGCAAGCCCACCAACAATGGAGGAGTGTTCCTCTTTCGCCACATCCTCACCAGCATCTACTATCACCTGAGTTTTTGATCTTAGCCATTCTGACTGGTGTGAGGTGGACTCTCAGGTTTGTTTTGATTTGCATTTCCCTAATGACTAAGGATGCCAAACATTTCTTTAGGTGCTTCTCATCCATTGGAGTTTCCTCAGCTGAGAATTCTTTGTTTAGCTCTATACCCCATTTTTTAATAAGGTTATTTAGTTGTCTGGAGTCTAATTTCTTGAGTTCTTTGTATATATTGGATATTAGCCCTCTATCGGATGTGGTATCTTTTCCCAATCTGTTGGTTGCTGTTTTGTCCTATTGACAGTGTCCTTTGCCTTACAGTAACTTTGCAATTTTATGAGGTCCCATTTGTCAATTCTTGATCTTAGAGCATAAGCCATTGGTGTTCTGTTCAGGAATTTTTCCCCTGTGCCCAAGTATTCAAGGTTCTCCCCTACCTTCTCTTCTATTAGTTTCAGTGTATCCAGTTTTATGTGGAGGTCCTTTATTCACTTGGACTTGAGCTTTGTACAAGGAGATAAGAACGGATCAATTTGCATTCTTCTACATATTGTCATCCAGTTGAACCAGCACCATTTGTTGAAAATTTATCTTATTTCCACTGGACAGTTTTAACTCCTTTACCAAAGAGACCAATCACAAAAGAACACACATGGTACCAATACCATGCAGTTTTTATCACTATTGCTCTGTAGTACAGCTTGAAGTCAGGGATGGTGATTCCCCCAGAGTTCTTTTATTGTTGAGAATAGTTTTTGCTATTCTGGGTTTTTTGTTATACTAAATGAATTTGAGAATTTCTCTTTCTAACCCTGTGAAGAATTGAGTTGGGATTTTAATGGGATTGCATTGAATCTGTAGATTGCTTTTGGCAAGATGACCATTTTTACTATATTAATCCTGCCAATCCATGAGACGGGAGATCTTTCCCATCTTCTGAGATCTTCTCTGATTTCTTTCTTCAAAGACTTGATTTCTTGTCATACAGATCTTTCACTTGCTTGGGTAGATTCACACAAAGGAATTTTATATTATTTGTGACTATTGTGAAGGGTGTCATTTCCCTAATTTCTTTCTCAGCCTGTTTATCTTTCAAGTAGAGGAAGGCTACTGATTTGTTTGAGTTGATTTTATAGCCAGCCAGATTTGCTGAATTTTTTTTAATCAGGTTTAGGAGTTCTCTGGTGGAAGTTTTGGGTGTAACTTAAGTATACTATTATATCATCTGCAAATAGTGATATTTTGACTTCTTCTTTTCCTATTTGTATTCCTTTGACTTCTTTTTATTGTCTAATTGCTCTGGCTAGGACTTCCAGTACTATATTGAATAGGTAGGGAGAGAGAGGGCAACCTTGTCTAGTCTCTGATCTCAGTGGGATTGCTTCAAGTTTCTCTCCATTTAGTTTGATGTTGGCTACTGGTTGCTGTATATTGCTTTTACTATGTTTAGGTATGGGCCTTGAATTCCTGATCCTTCCAAGACTTTTACCATGAAGGGATGTTGAATTTTGTCAAATGCTTTCTCAGCATCTAGTGAGATGATCATGTGGTTTTTTCTTTAAGTTTGTTTATATAGTGGATTACATTGATGGATTTCCAAATATTGAACCATCCCTGCATTCCTGTGATAAAGCCTACTTGATCATGTTGGATGACTGTTTTGATGTGTTCTTGGATTTGGTTTGCCAGAATTTTATTGAGTATTTTTGCATCGATATTCATAAAGGAGATTGGTCTGAAGTCCTCTTTCTTTCTTGGGTCTTTGAGAGGTTTAGGTATGAACATGATTATAGCTTCATAGAACTAATTGGGTAGTGGTCCTTCGGTTTCTATTTTGTGGAATAGTTTGAAAAGAATTGGTATTAGGTCTTCCTTGAAGGTCTGATAGAATTCTACACTAAAGCCATCTGGTCCTGGGCTTTTTTTGGTGGGGAGACTTTTAATGATTGCTGCTATTTTTTAGGGGTTATGGGAGAGTTTAGATGATTTATTTTCTCTTGATTTAACTTTGGTATCTGGTATCTGTCTAGAAAAATGTCCATTTCATCCAGATTTTCCAATTTTGTTGAGTATAGGCCTTTGTAGTAGGATCTGATAATATTTTTGTTTTCCTTAGTTTCTGTTGTTATGTCTCCCTTTTCTGTTCTGCTTTTATTAATTTGGATACTGTCTCTGTGCCCTCTTGTTTGTCTAGCTAAGGGTTTATGTATCTTGTTGATTTTCTCAAAGAACCAGCTCCTGGTTTTCTTGATATTTTGTATAGTTCTTTCTGTTTCTACTTGGTTGATTTCAGCCCTGCGTTTGATTATTTCTGGCCATCTACTCCTCTTGGGTATATTTGCTTCTTTCTGTTCTAGAACTTTCAAGTGTGCTGTCAAGTTGTTAGTGTATGGTCTCTCCAGTTTCTTTTTGTAGGCACTTAGAGATATGAGTTTTCCTCTTAGCACTGCTTTCATGGATTTCCTACAAGTTCTGATATGATGTATCCTTATTTTCATTAAATTCTAAAAAGTCTTTAATTTCTTTCTTTATTTCTTCCTTGACCAAGTCATCATTGAGTAGAGCATTGTTCAGTTTCCATGTGTATGTGGGCTTTCCATTCATTATTAAAGATCATCCTTAGTCCGTGGTGATCTGATAGGATGCAAGGGATTATTTCAATCTTTTTGTATCTGTTGAGGCCTGTTTTGCGACCAATTATATGGTCTATTTTGGAGAAGTACCATGAGGTGCTGAGAAAAAGGTATATTCTTTTGTTTTAGGATGAAATGTCCTATAGATGTCTGTTAAATCCATTTGGTTCATAACTTCTCTTAGTTTCACTGTGTATCTGTTTAGTTTCTGTTTCCATGATGTGTCCATTGCTGAAAGTGGGATGTTGAAATTCCCCATTATTATTATGTGAGGTGCAATATGTGCTTTGAGCTTTAGTAAAGTTTCTTTTATGTATGTGGGTGCCCTTGCATTTGGAGCATGGATGTTCAGAATTGAGAGTTCATCTTGGTAGATTTTTCCTTTGATGAGGATGAAGTGTCCTTCCTTATCTTTTTTGATTACTTTTGGATGAAAGTTGATTTTATTAGATATTAGAATGGCTAGTCCAGCTTGTTTCTTGGGACCATTTGCTTGGAAAATTGTTTTCCATCCTTTTACTCTGAGGTAGTGTCTGTCTAAGTCACTGAGGTGCGTTTCCTGTATACAGCAAAAATTCTAGGTCCTGTTTATATATCCAGTCTGATAGTCTACTTCTTTTTATTAGAGAATTGAGTCCATTGATGTTAAGAGATATTAAGGAAAAATGATTGTTGCTTTCTGTTATTTTTGTTATTAGAGGTGGAATTATATTTGTGTAGCTATCTTCTTTTGGGGTTGTTGGAAGATTACTTCCTTGCTTTTTCTATGTAGTAGTTTCCCTCCTTGTGTTGGAGTTTTTCATCAATTATCTTTTGAAGTGCTAGATTTGTAGGAAGATACTGTGTAAATTTGGTTTTGTCATGGAATATCTTGGTTTCTCCATCTATAGTGATTGAGCATTTTGCCAGGTATAGTAGTCTGGGCTGGCGTTTGTGTTCTCTTAGGGTCTGTATGATATCAGACCAGGATCTTCTGGTTTTTATAGTCTCTGGTGAGAAGTCTGGTGTAATTCTTATAGGTCTACCTTTATATGTTACTTTACCTTTTTCCCTTACTGCTTTCAGTATTGTTTCTTGTTTTCTGCATTTGATGTTTTGATTATTATGTAATTTCTTTTCTGGTCTAGTCTATTTGGAGTTCTGTAGGATTCTTATATGTTCATGGACATCTCTTTCTTTAGGTTAGGGAAGTTTTCCTCTATAATTTTGTTGAAGATATTTACTGGGAGTCTTCACTCTCATCTATACCTATTATCCTTTGGTTTGTTCTTCTCATTGTGTCTTGGATTTCCTGGATGTTTTGGGATAGGAGCTTTTTGCATTTTCTTTGACAGTTGTGTCAATGTTTTCCATGGTATATTCTGCACATGAGATTCTCTCTTCTATCTCTTGTATTCTGTTGGTGATGCTTACACCTATGACTCCTGATTTCTTTCCTAGGTTTTCTATCTCCAGGGTAGTCTCCCTTTGAGATTTCATTATTGTTTCTACTTCCATTTTTAGATCCTGGATGGTTTTGTTTAATTCCTTCACTTTTGGTAGTGTTTTCTTGCAATTCTTTAAGGGATTTTTGTGTTGTCCTCTTTAAGGGCTTCTACTTGTTTACCAGTGTTCTCCTATACTTCTTTAAGGGAGTTATTTATGTCCGTCTTAAAGTCCTCTATCATCATCATGAGAAGTGATTTTAATTCTGAATCCCTCTTTTCTGGTGTGATAGGGTGTCCAGGGCTTGCTATGATGGGAGAACTGGGTTCTGATGATGCCAAGTTACTTTGGTTTCTGTTGCTTATGTTCTTGTGCTTGCTTTCACCATCTGCTTAACTCTAGTACTACCTGCACTCACTGTCTCTGACTGGAGCCTGTCTTTCCAGTTATCTTGTTTGTGGTGGAACTCCTCAGAGTCCAGATGTCTCTGTAATCCTTGATCCTGAGCTCCTGGGTGGAAGAACTGCTGGGACTCAGGCCACCTCTGGGATCTTGAAATTCTGCTGCTACATATGTTGTAAATGTGGAGCTTGGTTTCTGTAGGTCTCAAACTCTGGAGTGGGGTATCTCCAAAATGCGCCTGTATATGGAGTATGTCTAAAAAAAAAAAAAAAAAAAAAAAAAAAACGTAAAAAAAAAAATAAAATAACCTTAAAAAAAAAAAAAGAAAGAATTTGCTGCTCTGAGTGGAGTGGCTTCTAATGCTCAGGATATGGTGTCTCCAGGAGCAGACCAGCTAGGTGTCTGCCTCAGCCAAAAGGACCAAGAGAGGGGTGGAAGCGGAATGGTATTCCAGAGGGTGGTGTTTGGGTGGCTGATGGGTCCTGAGAACCTCAGGCTCCCAGTTGTAGCTCTGGGGCCTAGGGTACTGGGAGAAGTTTCTTTCCCGCTACACTGAGTGCCATGGCTCCTCTGGGATATCTCAGGATATGGTGCCTTCACGGGAGCAGACCAACTAGGTGTCTGCCCTGGCCAAAAGGCCAGTGTGTTTTTTTAATGTGTGTATAAGTTTCATAAAAGTACATAGCTCTGATCTATGCATTAGTCAATATACTGTTCTTGCTTAGATGTTAGTTTGAAGACATCCTATTGCATGGTCGATATTCCTTGACACTAACTCATCTACATAAGTTCATTCAAACAATACATTCAATAATTTTAATTTTTTTGAGATTGTGGTAGTTTTTATCTGTAATATTTTTGGTGTCAATACTTAATCTTGCTTTTTAACCAGAATTGGCAAGTTCAATGACAGGTCTGTGACATTTTTGTCTACTGAGTTATCTTCTCTGTCTTGGTGCAAAATTTTAGATAAAGTTAATCAGGAGTGAAAACCAACTGTGAATTGTAGATGCTAATACAAAACAGAATCAAATGTAAAGAACACCAGGAAATGACAAAAGTTTCAGTCCTTATGGTAGCAGAGGATATCCAGGGGACAGTGCTTGATGCCTTGTTACTTGTGACAATGCCTAGACACTTGTTCCAAAGCAATAAATTGAATGACCTCAGTACCTCATGCCAATTACTTTCTGATATTTACAGAGGAATAGCATTAGAAGGCCTCAGTAACTTCTGTGAAATTTGTAATTGTCAGAATCAGCAGCCTCTGTGGAAAAATGTTTCTACTGCACAAACTTTTTTTTTTTTTTAACTGACACATTCTTTACCTTCAAGTTGTTTTTTAAAGTCACTGGAAAGAATCCCAAAGACAAAATAGAGAACATTGCTATTTATAGTATTTTTTCTTATGAATTTTTGGCAAATGTAATCTTAATTTTAAAACTTCATGCATACCAATTATTTCATGTGAAAGGAAAGATTAATTAAAATGCATAGATGATAAACCATCTACTATCAATAGACATGGATAAATTGGGCTATACTGAGAACTGAACAAAAATGTTGCAAAGATTACAAATTTTAGTAAAGTGCTCGACAAGTTTACATATATATATATATATATACATATATATATATATATATATATATTTACATATATATTTATATATATATAAAATACTGGCTAGTTATGTTGTACATCATTCATGTTAAGATGAGAATTGTGATATACTCTAGTTTCACTTTGGCTTCTGTTTTACTGATTAAATTTATGTACATATTTATAGACTCAAAAAGGAGGCAGGGCTGTGGCTAACCTTACATAATTCAAATGTGCTCTTTTAATGCCAGTGCCAAATGTCAGTCCATGTCTCTATTTGATCATTTTCTAAGTTCTAATTAATCTGTATGTTTTAGTTAATTGCTTTGTAACACAGAATTAATGACTTTCACACTCTGTACAGTAGGAACTTCATGGGAGCCCCATGAGGCTCTGGTCTCTATCCATTCACTTGTTCCCATGTGCAAACCTGGAAGTGCAGAGCCCTGAACTTCAGTTCAATCCCCACTGTTGTGTCGTTGGTTTTATGTTTACACATCCTTCACCTCAAGATGTCCTCCTATCTCAAAGACTAAAAGCTCTTCTATGATGTCATCTAAAACTTTTATTGTTCAGTCATTCATATGGCAGTCTTTAATAACCTTAGAATTGATTTTTTATGAACAGAGTTATGTAAGGGTTTCATGTCACTCCCAGTTCACATCCCGAGTTCTGGTACTATTTTTAAAATTTAAAGCACCAATTTCTCCACAATCATCTTACCTAGGTTATTTGTGAGCACTTCTGTCTGACCACTGTCAATCTGTCCTTAGCTAACATGGTTAGCCATCATTCTAACTCCATGATATTTTATAGAATCCATAAGGGTCAGGCCACCTGGTCCACTTCTCTTCATCTTCTTGTCTCTTATTGACCTTACTACTTCCAATTATCTTTCAAGTCGCAGCTTATCAAGATCTATGGAATGTTCTATTGGCATTCTCACTGGAATTTCATCAGACCTATAGCTCAATTTGAGAATATGTTTCATACATTAACAATACTGAGTTCCTCTGTCCAACCTGCAAGGTATTTATTATCTATCAAAGGGTATTTTAAATTCTACCATTTTAGACCTGCATAAAGTATGTCATTGGACTGACATACTACTAGATGTTTTATTTTATTTTTTTTCAAATCCACTTTTATTTATTTATTCTCCATTAGTTTAAATCCAGGTTTTGTACAGCATCACACAGATTGGACAATGGCCTTTGCAGGAATGTTGCTTTGGAATTTGGCATGAACCATACCACTGTTTCCATGGGCCTGAGTTACTACTTTTTCCCAGATCAATCTGGTTTGGTTTGGTTTGCCACCAGGAGTCACTGTATTGTTTTTTTGCTTTGTACATATAAACATACTTCTTGCCTAAGTAGAACTCAGATCATCTCATTCATAAATGCCTTCAATTTTAAGAGGAGCCGTGTGCTTTCTTTGGTTTTGGAGACCTCACTTGTAGCCAGCAAAAATGGCCTTGCACTGCAGCCTTCCAGACATACTTGCTTTAGAAGTACTGTTCCCAGCAGGCCTCCACAGACTTCAAGATGGCAGAAAGAGCCTACTAGATGTTTTATGTGGCCCTGTCTTTCTCCCATTATTTGGTTTTCTCTTCTGGCTAGGACTACTGCACCAAAGCTCAAAAGCAATTGGTCATCATATATTAAGGCTTACATTTAAGAGCTCCCAAATGCCAATTACAGTCCTCATCTCAAGCAGCATCATGAATATATAGAAGTTATATTTTCATATTTATTATATAACTTTCCTTTAATTTAAATTTTATATTGTTATGTTCATATGTGTATATATATGTATGAGTGTGTATGTGTTTGTGTCCTTGTGCGTGTGTGTGTGTGTGTGTGTGTGTGTGTGTGCTTATGCCAACACACATGTGAAAGTAAGAGGACAACATTTTAGAATCAGTTCTCTCCTTCTACCTTTAAGAGGAATCAAGGGATCAAACTCAAGTCATCAGACTTTTGAGGAAGGGTATCTTACTCAACCATACGGCCAGCCCCTTCATTATATAATTTACTATGTTTTCCATATGGGCTATATGTCTTAATTAAATATAAAATTTGAAACAAAACTTGAATAAAAAGGTTATATAAATTAGTAAATTGATGGGGAGAGACACTTTCAAGTGTCTAATCATGAAAAGGAGAAAGAGTTGAGAAAAAACACATGACCGGTTCAAGGCATACTAGCTTAGGGTGGAAAGTTACAGGCAACCAAAGAGCTTTTCAAATGAAGTAGGGAGCCAGACAATTCTTTGTACTACAGGAGTAGAAATAAAGTTTTTGAGTTTTCTGACGGCTGACAGATCTGTGTTATTCTTTACCTACTTCAACCTTGTCACACACACAGACACACACATGCATGGAACACCACCATGCCAAGTAAAGGACACAAATTTGGAGATAATGAGAAGTTAGCACTAGTTCCTGGCGACATTCCTGAGTTCCAATGGCCAGATCAGGAGCATCTGCTATACAAGGTTATGATGCATCTGGACACACAAGTGATTCATCTAAGAAATGAGCAAGTAGAGAGTTGTAGAGTCACGTGGCTTGTTATGGAGGGAAAGAGGCTTGAAGATTGTGACTTGGTCCTGAATATCTTTCTAGTACTACCTCCCACCCCAATTCTCCTTGGTTGCCATTGGCTTATTGAAGCTTTCCAAAGTCACTAGAATCTTACAAACTTGGTCCTCAGTGAGCACTTCCCTTTACATAAGTGCCCTACACTGCATCTCTAAACTCTTGTTGAATTTTGATTGTTCAGCTTAATTATTACCCTTTATATGTAATTATTGTTACCACCTGTCTCCCTTGCCCAAAGAAAGATCCACACATCAATGTACATATCTTCTGCATCTTGTAAGTACCTACTGATCGAACCTTATTCTGTCTCTCTGATCTTTCCTCCCTTCTCTGAAATCCATTGGTCACTTACTATAGTATTTTATCTGCAATTGTGTGTGTCAATGCTTACTGCATTTTGCTAGGTATTAGGAAATGTGACAGGCTCCAGTCAATCTTTATCACACAGGATATGCTGAGTATGTTCTTTCTAGATGGGAGCTGCAAGTGGGCTTCTAAACTAGTTACAAGCCAAACCCAATCTCTTGTAGCCAAGTCCACTGTTCTTTGCCACCCCTATAAGCAAAATCATCATATAAAGCTTGTTGTATGTGAAACTGGCCATCATTTTCCAGATCTGGGTGAGAGTGAGTTGCTAAACATATTTTAGCCCTATATTTTTGGAGTAGCAAACCTCTCAACCAATAGTCTAAAGAATAATTAGAGAAAGGGCTACTCCATGCCAGGGGCAAAACTACCTGCCAATTCAGCATTGGAATGATAATAGGAGAAATAGCTCACTAGAGACTGCTTCCAAGCTCCTATGCCCCTAACTTCTTCCTTTTCACTTCTTCACTTCATTTCTTCTCAGAATGTTTCCAAGTGACTAGACTACGGTCCTTCTCCTGATGGTGCTCAACTGTGTGTGCCTGTGTCTGTCTGTGTGTTTATGTGTGTACTCATGTCTCTGCAACCAGGCCTGTGTGTGCAGGTGTATGTGTGTGCATCCAAATACACACATATGTCTGTTCATATGTGTTGTCTTATGTGCATATTCCCTTTTGGTAAGTCTGATGGGGCAAAATTTATTTCAAATAAAAATGAATTCATTTCTTACTGGCTCTCCAAGGAGCACTGGAGTTCATTGCTGTAGTGGCTTGGGCTACTACGTTACTGGATGTGCAGCCAGATTTAGAAAGGATAGCTGAATACCTCTGGCAGATGTTCTCTCCAAGGCGTGACAGATTTCAAGCCAGAATCATTTCTGAAAGCCCAGGGCATGATACAAGGATGCTAGTGTTGCACTGAAAGTTAAGTGCTAACAGCTACAGGTAAGGAGGTTTGTATGTGGGGGCAGGGGGCGATTTTAGTGTTTCTTCACATGTTCCAACTTAAGAACTAAGCATGGGATGTGATGTACCTGGACTCATCGGAAGCTTATTTCTCATTATATGAAATGAAAATCTCTTCTCACTGTTCCTAGTTTTAAAAAGAGAGAGAAAGAAATGAGAGAGAAAGGGAGTTGACCTCTGATAGCCCCTCAAGCTTGAGCAGCTTGCTAATGACACTGACAGCATAATAGCAATGGAGTGATTGTGCAGCACTTTCTAAGCCTCAAGCACAGTGACAGTCACTCCATATGAGATTGTGCACCTGGCAGCATCTTTCTGGGGCAGCAGCTCCTGTGAGCTATAATTTGCAAACAAGAAGGTGGGAGGGTGGAGAGGTTAAGGAGCTTGTCCAAGGTCAAAACTAACAGAGGCAAAGACTAAGGGCATATCTGTTCCTAGAGAAATGACTGTCTATTTAATGGTCACGGGGAAACAGAGGCATGCGCTGTGCCTCTTACCACAGGGTTGGGGGTGAGGAGGTGCTCAATGCAGTGGAGGAGGGAACACTGAGATAGACCTTGGTACAGCTGTAAAAGTATGGTTTAATTCCCTATCGGGGTATTGATAAAGCAATTTCATTGAGCTGACCTTTGAAACTTCCCATACTTCACCTTTTATAAGGTGATAAGAAGCAGAGAAATACTTCCTTAAAAGAAGAAAACATCATTTCAAGCAACGCTTTGACAAGGAGAAAGCATTCTACCCTGCTTTGTTCCTGTGTCTCCCATTTCACAGCTAAGAAAACCACTGGCTAGTGTGGATATAACTTTCCCAGCTCCCTGTGAGATACTGCAGGAAACAATGGTTTCTGGGTCTGTCTGAAAAGGCTTAAGGGTTATCACTGCACCCCAAGATAAAAGTGAGGCTGCGATGAACTCAAATAAAGGTGAACAAACTGTCAGTCCTGCCCTACCACTTCCTACCCCTGCTTGTCACACTTCAGAGTACTCATGCCATCTTGCCATACTGATGGCAACAGATTCCTCCTGATTCCTACTCATAGTTGCAGATTTGAGGGTTTACAAAAAGAATTCCCTGAGGCTTGCAATTGCAATGTCAAGCCCATAAGTACTCAGAGCTCAAATTAATTTCTGGAGAGCCACAAAGAAATCAATGGCCTGTTTTGTGTGCCCACAATATTTGTGGCCATATCACATAAGCAAAGTCAGTTCATCCCTTGGTGACCCCTCAACTAGTGTGTGTGGGCATGAGAGGACTTTGGCATTGATACACACAGAGCCTACATGCAAAGATCAGGGGCTACCTATGTTTCCCATCACTACATCTTCTATGATAGGGCAGGAAGTGTCTCTCCACTTTTATAATACAGAAAGTGAATGCTTTGAAAATCTTATTATAAAATGCAGGTCAAGATTCAAATTTGTACCCTAAGTTTACACTCATTCAATATGCAGGGATCTAGTGTTTTCTTTTGTAGGGAAGCTGAAACAAAGCAGAGTGAAATGTTCCCAAGCCTAGGGGTCTGTGGGCAGTTGTCTCAGGATATGGTCCAGAGTGAGGGCAGGGGACCCTCATGTCCTTAGAGGGATATGGGTGGAGGTCAGTGGCAAGTACCTCAACAGATTCCATCCTGCATGCATGGACCTTTCTGGGTGTTCATGTAGTTAATATTTGCACATAATCTAAGGCATTAGAGAAATTCCCTGAAGCTACTGCATGGCTAGGTATCATATTAAAGTGTGTTCTATCAAAGGCAAAGTAGTTCACAGTTGTAATCCCAGCACTTGGGAGGCTGAGGGAGAAGGATCACAAGTTCCGTGGAAGCTTTGATCTAAAAACAAGCAAACAAGCAACAGAAATCCCCAGGACAGAGCACTTGTTTGACCTAAGAAGGTCCCGGATTTTATCTCAGCAATGTAGAAAACCAACCGAAGACCAACAATAAGCATTATTTGAGATTATATGTGGCTTTTGAAATTACTGTCCAAATTGTTCCTTCTCCAGAATAAGCCCTAGTTATATGTATTTAAAATTCAGATTATGAGTCTGCCCCATGCTCACTTCATTTCATACATGCACACATTAATTCTCTTCTGCACTGTTCTGGGGTGAGCAAGCACTTTACTGTGAGGCAGATCTTCCTTCATATCTTCCCTTGCACCTAGTCACACTATTCTCTTTGACTCCTGTGCATCCTTCACCTTCTAGAAAGGAGGAGGGGCATGCCATCCAGCACTGACAACTCCCTGCCCATTGTAGTTAAGACCAAATGTGCTTGGAGAGATTAGATGAATATTAAAATATAAAAATATGTTGTGAAGGTTTTATTACTTTTACTTTTGGGAAAATTAGCTCTTAAACCAGAAAATCAAATGTCAAATACTCAAAGCAACATAGGCAAGCCAATGATAAAAGCAGCCTTTCAGAACAATTCAAAGCTTGTTTGTGGGCATTCGTGGGAGTGTGTACATTGGAGTGTGTACGTGTGTGTGTGTATGTGTGACTGTGTAATGTGTGTGTATGTATGGATGCATGTATGTGTGCATATGTGTATGTATGCATAAGTGCATCTGTAAGTACTTTCACTAATGTATACATGTGTGTATATGTGTGTGCAAATACGAGTACATGCATGTAGATGTGCATGTTTGTGTGTACATGTGCATATGTTTGTTACTGGTCCAAAACCTTAGATGAACCTGAGATTACTTAATGACCTCCATCTTTTATTTTCAGGACAGGAGAAGGGAAAGGGCTTAGAGTTACATATTTAAAGGTAAACCTTAGAGCCTGTATGTATTATAAATCATTACCATTGAAAGCATTACCACATGTTTAAGGGAGAGAAGACTAGTAAACAGGTGTTCATACTGTCGGCTAAGCACCCGAATCCTTATTCCTTCATCATTTATCCAGAAATATATGTTGCCTCTGGAAAGATGTAAATATCCACACCTAGAAAACTAGAGTTCATTTACATATAATTTAGAGAACAGTCTACCGAGAACTGAAGACACTAGCTCCCTTTCCCTCTGTCTTTGTTTCTGTTTCATTGTGTTGTGTTTTTGGAAATATGTACCAATTACAGAAAATTTCTGAGAGATTCTAAATTTAGCTGTAACCCAGGAGATTGAGGATGACAGCTTAAGTAACAGCTCTGGCCCAAGTCACCAAAGAATAGCAGAGATGTACAGGATCTATATTTTGAAACATTTATTGAGACCATTGACCCGCAACCCCAGTGACCATCAAGGCATTGTCTAAAGTGGGAGGTACAGATGTGTCTCTGATGCACTGCAAGTAACTTTATATGTAACAACACACACAAAAATCAGCTCATGGTATTAACGACTTGTACTGTAAAGTGTGGGAGGAAATACCACAGATAAGCCACTAAAGAAGATGAGAACCATTATGGGCAATCACTGTGGGGATCAGGGAAGTGCTCATTCTAAGCACCTTTTTCTTTAATACAGCTAAAACATTTTGTAGAACCCTGAGATTATACAGGGACATTTCAACCTGCCATCTTTATAACATCATCTGAGAATGTTCCAACACTCTGCTTTCTGCCTTTCAAACCTTTCAAACATGGGCTCCATGATCGGGAATTAAGCATGTCCCAAAATGTGTCTATCATCTTTCTGAAACCATGCCCTTAAACTAGGCATGCTCAGAAGTGGACTCCTCGACTGAATCTGCCAAAGAATGTGCTTGCTCTTAAATTGCTTCCCAACATGAAATGTGACCTTCCAGAAGACAACCCACAAGCCTCTTTGTTGAAAGACCATTGCTTTGGAAATGAGCTCAGCTCTCCTGTTCTCTCTTTTCCCGTTGCAGGTAGTACACTTTCCCTAACCTCTTATTTGCTAGCCAGGGATCTTTCTCACTTTGTACTACCCAAAATGTGAACCCAAAGCATCTAGTTAGAGAAGGGTGATGATTTCTTGCATTTAACCCCTAAAACATAGGCGACAAAATGGAAAGGCACAAATGGTACTATATTGAGTGTAAAACTTCTTCACATCAAGGACAATAATCAACAGATTGAAGAGGTGACAAGAGAAACAGGAGAAAACAGCTGGAAATTCCTGTATCTAATGAGTGCTTAATATCCAGGATATATGAGGAGCTCAAATAGTTAAAAAATCAATACAGTAAATAATAATCCATATACAAGTGAAATAATGACCTGGATAAATCACTCTTAACAATGGCCAAAAATTCTATGAAAATCCACACGACTATCCATCAGGTGCTGTGGCTTGAATCTGAAATGTCCTCCATGGGTTCATATTTTAACACTTGTTCCCTGACTGGCAATACTACTCTGGGAGACTTGGGACCCTCTATATTTTGTGGGCATGTAGTACACAAGCGTTTCCAGGTCATGGAGTCTTGCAACAAGATTTCAGAAAAAAAGGGGGGGCTGGAAGACTACCACATACAGTACAGGCTCAGATTCCCTTTAAGAAGGTCTTAAACAGAGTATGTGTAAAGATGTGAAGGTAAAGCCGGAATTTCTACCAGGATCCGAGAGTAGTAAGAGATGTTAGGAACACTGAACACATACCAAGGAAAGCAGCAGGTGTCCAGGGGAGTCCGACCCATGAAGAAGTGATGTACAACAAAGCTATCCTGACATAGAAACGTGACTGCACAAGTCTGATGGGGCATGTTATCATGTCCCACAGACGCTGGAAGAGTGATGACAAGATTTAATGTTTGCTGGCTTATTGTCATTCTTCTATCACATCCTCTTGTCAGTCTCTTCTGGGATATGGATGCTTATTCTATGTCGTTGCCTATTGGAAATTCACACATTTGTTTTGGACTTTACAGGGACTCACAGCTGAGAGGTGAAGAGTAACATCATAACTGTAAAGACCACGAAGAATCTTGAACTGGACCACGTGTCACGAAATAACTATAAGATTTGGGGAACTAAGGACTGAATGTTATGTCTTAAATATGGAATGTTCTCTATAAGTTCATGCTTTAAACTCTTGTTGATAGGTTATGGAACCTTTATGAGATTGAGCTGGCTGGTGGAGCTGAGTTACTAGAAATAAGCCTTTGGAGTACAGTTATAGCTCAGGTTCTGGTTCTGACCTGTGTCGGATGCCCCTGGCCTGCTGTGATATGAAGATTCTTCCCTACATGCTCTCATTACTTGAGCCCCATCATACCTTTCTCACCATGATGGCCTGAAGCCCTCTAAATTTATAAACCAACACTTCTATCCTTAAGCTTTGTGTCAGATATTTTGCCACTGGGGCACAAAAATAACAAATAAATCATAAACTGCCAATAAAACTGCAGTGAGATGTCACCTTACGTCTTGGTGAATGGCTATTATCAAAAAGATGATAGATAAGTCTTAGAATATGAGCAAATCAACCCTTGGAGGTCATTGATGGAAATGCAAATCAGTATGTTCATTATGTAAATGTTGTGGGCGGTTCTTTAAGAGGTTAGAAATCCAGTTACCATTTGTGAGCATATGTCAAAAGAAAGAAATGTATATGTCAAAGACAAATCACATATTCTCCTATATTATCCTCTTCTGCAGGCCCAACATAATGACTCAAGATATTGGGCTCCTGCACTCCCCTTGCATGACTTGTTCCCCTCCTTCAAGGAGGGATAGTATATGCAAGATATCTAAGTTCTGATTATAAAGTTGTGTGTAATATTCTTACTGATTCAATTTTCCATGGTTAAACCCTAATGTGTGTGTGTGGGGTGGGGGGAGTGTTCAGTATGCACTGGTATATACTTGCATATATCCAGAGCTTAATTCTGAGTCAGGCAAATTCATCATCATTTCACACAACTCTTTCTAACCTTTCCTTTCCCCACGGACATACATCCATGAACAAGGCTTTGAGAACATAATAGCTGTGGTTGACTACAGGAACATATGCCCTAATACTTACAAGAAACACTCAGATGTGGTTTTCTGATCTTAGAGCAGGACTAAGTATCTTTTAGCATCTACTCTTTTCCTTGTGAAATGACCCTGGAAGAAATGCAAATACTTTGAGAGAGAGAGAGAAGCCTACTGGGCAAAAATGTCATGTAATGAATATATGGAATTGGCTGATGCACTCAGTATGTTCTCCATGCCTGTGAAGCTATGTAATGATAGAACATACAAAAATAAAGGCTTATATAAACATAAGAACCATGTTATGAGTAGACCGTGATATGCATGCATTAGGTTAGTTTCAGTCAAATTTACAGAATATCTATGACTACTATGGAACCAGGTTTATCAGAGTTAATAGGCTTTAGAAACGTAGTGTATCTTAGTCAGACTTACTGTGGTGGAGTCAGAGCATACACGGAAGCCCCAAATAGTTCACATAGCTGTTGAATCACAATCACAGAAGAGGTTAGTGTGGAATTATCTAGCTGAGTGTTAGGTCTTCCTGGATCCACATCTGTGAATTTACAATAAACATGTGACAGTAGACAAAGGATTGGAGCAACATTCATTGTGATGAGTAGGAGAACAGAGAGTTAGAAATGGAGCAGAGATCCCATTGCAGGACACAGTAAAACTGAGGCTGCAGGCCACCCTTCAACTGGCTTTCATCTCTTCTAATCATAAATATCCAGAGGGGAGAGGATGCAATTTCACTTTTAACCTCATTTATAAAGTTGATTTTATTACTTGCAAAATTATGTTTTGTTATGCATTATTTGTTTGTATATAGATATGTGCATGTGAGGGCTGGTGCCCACAAAGGTTGGAGACATTGGATCTCCTGTACCTAGAGTTACAGGCAGCTGTAAGTCACCAAATGTGAGTGCTGAGAACCAAACTCAGGTCTTTTGCAAGAGCAGTAGTTAAAAACCACTGAGTCATTTCTCACTTTAACCTTCTAACATGTACATACACACATCACTGGCTTCCTAAATCCCAGAGCCCTTGTAGGAAAGGGATGCTATGCAGGTACTGACATAGTAGCCAAATCACAATGTTTTCTAAGGAGCCTTCTGGTCATCTAGACAGTATAGGTTATTACAAAAGCTATATTATGAGTTATGCATATTAATGGGACTTGGCCTATAATAATGCAAACCACAAATCCTACCAACAAGAATCTCAGAGTCTAGCCAAGGGGAGAGAACCCTAAACAGAAAACCTGCATAAGAGCCATGCAGTCTGTGCAGGCCCAGCATGGACCTGAGAACTCAAATCCACTTCCCTTCAGTTCATGCTAGCTCAAATAGTGTTGGAGATATGGGTTGTTACTGCTCTGCAACTACCAGACTTAGAGAAGCTCTAGGGAAGTCCTCATAGTCATAGCTGACATCACCATTGTCATCACCATTGTCACTGTTTATATGCAAGTTAAGATGGCTTTTTCACACAAGCATATAAGGTTTAAAAAAAAAAAAAGCTGAAAACAAAAGGTTAGTTACAAGAAAAATTAGCACTCTCCAGTCTCAACAGTGTGGTACCATCTCAGGATACACAAAATATAAGATTCTCTTTTTGGCCTGCAATATCTGGGCTGGTCACACAGAGATTTGGTATATAGTCTCTGACATACCTCTACTTGCCAGTGACAAACTCCAAAGCCATGGCATCCATGGTCTTTCTGTGTTCTGTAGTCTTTCTATGAGGCCCATTTTAGCCCTAGATACTAATGTTCCCATTATTCACCTTACATTCTACACACAGCAAGGTATGTAGTGTGACTTTTGAGCACCATGCTTTCCATCCATCCATAACCCTTTTCAAACTGCTTCTGCCTAGTGACCTCCAGCATCTTTCGATACTGCAGCCTTGAGAAGTCGATAAGCATTGGTTCAGGGAAAGTTAGCGTTTCAGGGAGCTGTCCTACTCAACTTCTAGCATATTTGATGATATTTGGGTTCATGACTCTTTTCCAACATGTACGTAATATGAGCATTGGTCTGCATAAGTGTGGAAGGTATAGATGGGTGGAAGAATCTGCAAAACTGTCTATTTTCTTTTGGAATTCAAATTTATGAAAAGACTGATAGATCAAAGTGACCTTGACTTGGGGCACAGGAAGGGATGAACAGACCTAAGAGAGGAACCCATTGAGAAGGGCAGCCATGAGGATGAAAGATCTGTGTGCACTGTCTGTGCACACCCAGCAAGCACCTGGACTAGAAATGTTCTGTGTTCATTAGCTACTGACTATCTGTAGGTGCAGTGGTAGGTAGAGTTTCATTGTAATATTATGTTCTAAGGATGCAACTGTAAATCTAAAACCTCTAAGCAGAATCGGTGAGCAGGAACCCAAGAGAAAAGTGTGTTTGCTTCAATATAGGGTATAGCAAGGCCTGGGAAATTGAGGTGTGTATGGGGAAGGCAATGGGCTCTTAGGGTTTCAGCTCCATGGGGGGATGATCTTTGCTGTAGTTTTACAATTGCAGTAACAGAGCAGGAGGGATGGCCCATGCAATCAGCAGCTGTAAGGATGAGCAGCTGAGGTTCACTTCTGCAAAGAGCTTTCAGTACAAACAACATCCCCATTAACAATAAAAGATAAGAACTCACAGAAACCAGAAACTAAGATGATGGACTCCTGTTTTATGGATTAAGTAGTAGTTTATTATACTGTCACTCTCATCTGACAGTATAATAAAACTATTTCTGTGTTTAGTTGTTCTGCTCTGATGGGTTTTGATGCTAGAGTTCCAGAACAAGTGGAGAACTGTGAAGAATCGAGATATAAGGAGACAGAGCTATGAGCTACATGAAAAGTGCTCATGGACCTTCTTTACAGTCCTAGGAAGTAGGCATTATTGTGTATATTTTGTTAAGAAACCCAACAAGATCCACAATCTCAGAAGCTTGTACAAGGTCCCTGAAGAGGCAAGGAGCAAAGGCAGCTCTTGTGCAATCAGGGCTATTATGCTTTAAAGAGAGATGGATATATAGTCACTGTTACACACTCTTGTTAGCAGAGATCTCCTGAGTGGTGGGACATGAGTGACAAATACAAAGGCTTATAGGAAACATGAGCTTTCCCTCAGCCCCATTCTCTTCGGATTCTGGAAAGTCTTCCCTTCTAGAACTTTCCACCTCAGCAGAATAACACATTTCTAAGGTATGTGCACTTATTTGCTCCATGCTGCAATAACATTCTTATTTTGTGGTTTTTGAATATATATTCTCAATTAGAAAAGTAAATTTTTTGTTTAGATTAAAATTATTACAAGCTAAATTTTGTAGAAAAATAGAGCAGAGTAAAATTACTGGATGGTGAGAGAGGGAATCCAAAACAAGGCCTTAGGAAAAGCCAATACTTCAGATATTTTATCATGTACTTTACTGTGTTCTTTCATTTTGTATTCACAGCAATATTGGAAAATAAACATTACTATCTACATGTGAGAGTAAAGAGTGAAGAGCAGATTATTTAATTCATTTCCTAAGCATCTAGGACAAATCAGTATTGAAATCTATTATTAACTCTAATTCTAAATCCCTTTATTAACCAAGAGCCTATACATCCAACTTAAAAATAAAGCAGGAGGCATTGCCTCACCCTTGAAGGTGACAGAAAAGGTCAAAGTTTGTCAAATCTCCATACCAGTGCCTGGGACAATGCCTAAGGCATAAAGGGATACCTTCTTGCAAATGCTTCCTGAGCTGAACCTCTGTCAGCTCACCTGCTTGTAGAAATAAACATGCTAGCACTTGCAATTGTATTCACACAACGTCCGATATAGTATGAGGACAGGCAGTCTCTTGACTAAACTCAGACCTGCATGACCTGAACATAGGCAATCTACCTCTATTAAAAATATTAAAGCAGAATATTTTGTACCAGTTATGTGATATGTTTACATGAATCCCTGACTCTTCTGAACAAACTACTCTTGGAAGGCTTTTGTCAATATTTAGTCTAAAAGGTTATGTATGTAACAGTGTAACTAATATTTGGTGTTCATAGAGTACCATCAGCCAAGCTATGAGCACGTGTTCTGGTACAGTAAAGAAACAAATACTTAAAAAGCTTTCTTTGATATGACCTTCATGCTAATTGTATTCTCTCTCTCCTCTCTCTCTCTCTCTCTTCTCTCTCTCTCTCTCTCTCTCTCCTCTACTCACCACACACACACACACACACACACACACACACACAATTGCAAACCTCAACAGCAAATAGCAAAAGTAACATACATATCCAGATATATTTCAGACCTTAAAGCATGGTTAAATGAGTATGGAATGGGCCCAAATGATCTTAATACACAGGGCCAGCCACCAACTGCAGTTTGAGTGTGAGACGGAAGAGGGTGAAGATGAGAAACAGGCAAACAAATGTTAGAGGGCTCCGGAAATACAGAGAAAGCAGCAGAGAAAAGCACTATGCACTTTGCCATACATGATAAACCTCTTTTCATTGCAAATAACATACGGTAAATCAACTGAGTTACCTAAAAGTGAGAAACACATTATGGAATAGAAGGCATATCTGTCGTGCCCTCCAGAAAGCATATGCTCAGATGCAATGACATACTGGCTGAGGTTCTATGGATATAAAAGGCAAATTTGTAACAGGAACATGTGCCTGTTCATGTAAAAACCAACTATTGCCCTTTCAGGATGAAAGGAATTCAAAGCTGTTATCTCGCAGGCAACAAGGGGTAAGCTAGTGTTCTCTGATGATGGTAGGGTTAAATATTGAAGACGTTAATTATCCTGGGATACCCAGTGACTACAGTGGTTTGCTCCAGGCTGCTTGGCTCCAGTCTAATGCCTTTAATCACTGGCTACCATTATTCCTAAATGACCCAAACCAATATGTTTGAATTATTGTCTCAGGTTTTTATTTTCATGTCTTCAAATAGAGGAACAATGTGGCTTAGGCGGATCACAAATTCTGTTCTGTGTTGCTAACTTTTGCATTTCTGTGACCACAATAGTTGATAAAGGAAAGGCTTGTTTTGGTACTAGCTTCAGAAATATTCCTGTCCCCCATGGTGACATGATAGAGAATCAGAACTTGCTCAATCAGTAATGGTGATAGGGGCCGATAGGCACATGCCAGTATACAAAGAAGCAGCTAGGATGGGTGCAGCTTATGCCCAGGCATCAAGGACACCCAGTGGTAGCATGATTTGAGCTCAGAGACGGTTGGCATCTCTTCTATAACTTACAGGCTTACAACGCATATGGAGTCATTCTTCGGCAATCTCTACTTGATACCTCAGCCTTCCTCAGCAGTCATCCAGGATGCCAAAAACTTCAGTATTCAAAAGTCTGCATTTCAACTTGGGTTAGCCTGCTTAGGGATTCCCTGCAGTGAATATCAAAAGACTCTGGCCTCAGTGGCTTTGCTGCTCAACCTTAGTACATGCCTCCATGACCCTATAGCTTGCAATCTATGTGCCTAAAATACATCACAATGAAGACTGTGTGAAGTACTGCTATCAGCTTGAGAAGTGCCTGGTGTCCCTTGGCTGCAGCAAACTCTAAGTGTGTCTGGGTGGATAACCCTTGGAAACCTCTTTTTTAGGCACTCGGTGGCTCTCTGCTTTTAAATAAAAGCTTTCTCAAATGTTTATGTCCTGTAGTCTTTATTCGGAGGTGTTCTTGTCTCTGGTATGTCTGCCCTAGTCTTCAAGAGCAAAGAGCCTGAATTTTCTTTAATTGTATTAATCACTTTAATAATTATAACTGCTTTGTCTACAACTAATGACACTCCTTTAGACCAAACAGAGTATTTTCCAATCCTCTGCTCTGCATTTTCCTCCTAATTCTTCATTGTTAAGATTTATTTATTTATTTTTATTTATTTATTTTTTAATGTATATGAGTACACTGTCCTCAGACACACTAGAAGAGGGTATCAGATCCCATTACAGATGGTTGTTAACTACCATGTGGTTGCTGGGAATTGACCTCAGGTCCTCTGGAAGAACAGCCAGTGCTCGTGACCACTAAGCCATCTCTCCAGCCCCTTTTCCAAATTCTTACTATAAAACTGGCTAAAAGCAACATGCAAATACTCTGCCACAACCTGAATGCTATGCTGTCTCAAAATTTCCTCCATCAAATTTATTTGGGTTTATAACTTTAGAGGGTTTTCAATCCATGCTGGTGACTCCATCGTGGTTACCTGTCTAAAGCATGGGAGTTTGAGCAGCAGCTGTGTGCATGAGGCCAACCAGGAAGCAGAAACTGGGTGACGGAAGCAAGGGCGAGTATAACCTTTGAAAGTAGGTTTCTTGTTGCCTACTTCTGTCAACTATGTCCTACCTAGTAAAAGCTCCACAGTCTCCCAGGATAACACAATCTACTCATGGGGACATCTCCAAAACTTGAGCCTACTGGGGACATTTCAGATTCAAATTCTAACACTTGAGCTACTGAGGATAGATTACAGAGTAAGTGTGAAGTGTTTTAGTTTGCACAGCTTCAGTTTGAGCAAAGAGTTCTCAGAGAGAAGGTCATGATGGTTTTCCAAAAGTACGTTGCCTGTCTTATCATATCATAAGATCAGCCACTTAGGCATTTTCTTTTCTATCCTGTAGGAGTGAGACCTGAAAGTTTGGCACCCAATCTCTTTTCCAGAGACAACCTGTTGAAAGGACCAGCTAATCAGACATGGTATCATTATGGATCACATCCTTGGGGTGCTATTAAAATCAAAGGATGTTGCTTACCAGGATTGCCAGAGATGGACCACTCAGCAAATGTAGGATTGATGCTTTGGTCTGGAGCACCAATCACTGACCAATGTTCCCTCAGAACTATGAAGCCATCTAAGGCTTATCCTACCTCTGTCTACAGGAACAGACTGGCCTTCCAAACTGCAATACCCTTACAATAAATGCCTTCTAACTGCATGTGACAGTGGCTTCTCAAAGGACATGAATGGACAAACCTATAAACAATGTTGACAGTGGACTCCTCAAGTAAACAGTGTATATCAGTGATCATGGAGACACTGATGTACTTCCCACCCTCCGTGACAGCTGTAGTTTTCATCTTTTGGAAGGATCGTTATACATAGCTTTCGCCTTTCAGTCTTTAGGTGTTTCTTTACCTGTAGACATTACCTTGCCCAAAATTGTACACCATTCCAGGATGGGTTATATTTTAAAAAAAAATGATAACATAAGAATCATAAAAGACTGGTCACCTCAATCCAATTCTGAATAATTGTAAAAGTCATTCTAGCCTAATCTGGACCTATATCTGCACTTAAAGTAAGAAGATGGGTTTTTTTTTCTCTCTTGGCTACCCAGACACCACTCTCAGAGTGACTTTTGGGAAGTAATAAACACAATGTTCCTAACCTCTGCCTTAGGATCTGCTTCCTGGGAAGCCAGTCTGCAGCAACGTGTTCTCACAGATGGGACATCTACCTTAGGCAGAACTAGAATTCAACTAGAAAAGTTTAATTACATATTTTAAATATTCTATCCTTTCATAGCAGAAAGAAAGGGAACGGCTGTAGATTTCTGAAAATAAACTAGGAAGCCACTTTTGCTTAATCAGGAGCCAGCAGGAGGCTTGCACCTGAGTGTGTCAAATGATACAAACTTCTGAGCAGGGTCATTGAAGGACAGGTAAGAACACAGACTGTGAGCAACCACCAGCATGGAGACAAAGAGACACCCAGCAATAGTCACAGGAACTGCAACCAACTGCACAGTGGCTTGAGACAGGCAAATGCAAGGCATTCCTGAGACACTCTATACAATGACAGATATTAGTGATTTTTTTAAAATCTTTTCTGGTTTCTATTTGTATTTTATGTTCCTAGATGACCTATTTCAACACCTTAGGGTAGCAGGCATGGTATTGTTTTGTAAAGACTTGTTTATTTTCCTTTTCTTTCCAAGTTTCTCTTAAGGCCATGGTAGAAATGTCCATTAATAAAGGGGAAATTTCTAGACCCTGATCCAAAAAAAGAAGTAAGTGGAAGAGACTTCAACTGATTAAAGAAATTCATTCCAATACCAGGATATAGACACACCAAAGCTTCCTCAACAAGAAACATCCTTGTAGAATAGAGCGATGGCTCAGCAGTTAATGACACTTGCTTCTTGAGAACATGAGTTCAGTTCTCAGGACCTACACTGGATGGCTCACAATTGCCTATGACTCTAGCTTCAGGCTGACCCAACACCTTTGACCTCCATAAGTACATATATATGTATATGTATACATGTAGACACAAAACCTTATACATAGATAAAATAATGTAAAATAGCTTTCAAAATAAATGAGATGTTCTGTAAAGAAGATGAAAGAGGAGAGGGAGGAAGATGTAAGAAGAAGTGAGGAGAAGGAGAAGGAAGAGAGGAGAAGAAGGGGGGGGAAGTAGAGGGGGGCAAGAAAAGGAGAAGAGGAGGGGAGGAGAGAGGAGGAGACAGCAGTATCTTTGTGTTATAGGATAATTCTTCATCAAGGCTCTGTCTCAGCTGAGCTGCCTGGGCTCTGAGTGTCTGAGCATCTATAAGATGATCAACTCCACAACATCCTCTATTATGATGTACAGAGGGCTTAATAGTGGGAACTAAATGAAGCATACATAAGGGACTTAAACTAATGCCTAGTTCATTGCAATTTCTTGAAGATATTAATTATCCATCTATCCCCTGTCTTCTTATTCCCATCTCCTTCAAAAGTACTTATGTAGCTGAAGAGATGGCTCAGAGGTTAGGAGACTGTATTGCTGCTCTTGAAGAGGACCCAAGTTCAATTCCCAAACCCATGTCAGGCAGCTCCCATTGCCTAACACTGAAACTCTAGGCTATCCACTGCCCTCTGCAGACTTCTGGCCTCTGCAGAACTCCTGCATTCATGTGCAAATATCCATACACAGGTACACAAATACATATAATTAAAACTAAAAAATACATCTTAAAAAGTATTCATCTGCATGGTTTAGTTTACTATTATTCATAGAAACTATATGAAAGTTCCCCAGAGAGATTATATCGCCATCTTAAGAACAATTGAATTTGTCTGACTGCTGTCTCTGTCTTAGTGGACTTCTATTACTATAATAAAAGTCCTATCATCGAAAGCAGCTTAGGGACAGGTGGGTTTATTTCAGTTTACAACTCTAAGGTCATACTCCATCACTGAGGAAAGTCAGGGAAGGAACTGAACGTGGAAATCTAGAGGTAACTACTGAAGCAAAAGCCATGGAGGAACACTGCTTACTCATTGCACCTTATGGCTTACTCAGCCTGCTTTCATACACAGCTCAGGACCATGTGCACTTGGGTGGGACCTCCCCATGGACTAGGCTCATGCACGGGAATAATTTATCAAGACAGTAGCCTTCAGGCTTGCCTACAGGTAATCTGATGAGGGCATTTTCTCAGTTGAGAGTCCTTCCCAAAGACCCTGACTTGTGCCAAGTGGACAAAAAGAAAAAAAATAACAACGACAAAAACAAAAACTGAGCAAGATAATTCCCAATCTACCTTCAAGATGAACCAGGAAAACCTGACTGCATATGGTAATTGGGAAAGTCTCTTGATCCTTTTGAACTTAGCATATGAATTCAGGAATAAATTAATACTGAAAACACCTTCAGATTTGAAATACTCTGGTTTTATCTTCCCTGCTTTCTTTGTCAAATGGATTATCAATGAATTGATATTCGGTAAAATGTTAATCAACTGTAACTTCATCTGTAAAAATACTCAAATCATACTACCGGAACATAATTCCATGACGTCTTCGGCACAGTGGCCGACTAGCCCCAGTGTCACACTCTGTTCACTCTTGTCTCCAGCTCAGATACTGCTTGCTTGGGCTGACCGCAGACCTGCCCCTCCCTTATGACTGTAGTCATTGGAATCTTCTCAAATCCAGGAAGAGCACAGTAGTGTAGAAATATTGGGAACCACAGACAGAAAGACATTTAGCATAAGCATTTGCTGACACTTGTTCCTTATGACCTAGAGATCATTTCTGTGTTGAGAGTTTCATCCTCCTAGAGAAATCTTTTTCACTGGAAGTATGGAGTAGGGTGGGGTCAGAGTATCCTGGGCTCTCATTCATCCCTACTTCAAGAAATCCACTCTTCTGTTAACTCGTTTCCTTTGCTTATTCCTTGGACCTCTTTGCAATGTAATTTGAACAATAGTTTAGGGGAGTTAAGCATTTGAAACTCAGCCTTGGAGAATGTTTCCACAACACAGTCCTCATGACAAACACTGGCAGCAGCTAGCAGTATTATGCATTGTTATGAACAAAAGCCCACAGACCTCAGAACAACAGGAAACCTTAGGCTCTAGTAAGTCATAGAGAATGACATAGAAGCAGGACATCTGGTCATAATACATACATTCTTTCCACTATACCTCAGTGATGTCTTTGAAATTTTGTAAGAACAGAAAATTCTGGATTTTATAGAGAGACATTTTGCAAGCTTATTCAGGATTAATTCAGCTTTTAATAAACCCTATCTCTAATAAAAATAATGATGATTTCATGCATCCCTTTGTGTTAGACATTATGTGCTGCACTTACCATAAATTGGCTCATTTAGTTCTATTTAATCTGTCACCAAAACGCATCAGAAGAGTGCCATTATTGGACCTGGGCCCCCTTTAACAGATGAGGAAAATGAGAGTCGGAGAAGTTGAGATGTGTGCAAAGTTAAATAGCAGTTAGTGAGTGACCCAGGAGTTGATCCTGAACACTCGGACTAATTAAAGCCTACACTACGTGAGATGAAGCATGGCTGAGCTGAGCTGCTGGAGCCTCTGCTATGCACAGGACCCAATTCCCATACTCATTCACGGCACCTGTGGTCACACGACCTCTAAAATAAAGCTTAGCATAAAAGCAACTGTACAGCCATGATAAATTTTCATATGCAAAACAGTGTGTTCAGAAATGAAAATTTATTTGGGATTAGTTTTACACAGGGTCAGAGTTCTTAAGGAAGTGCATAAAACTGAACTGCATACCAAATCTTTAAGAAGATAATTCATGCTAGCCTTAGAGAGGTTATTGAGAAAAATCACAGTGAATACACCCCACGACAAAGGTGATACATAAATCATCATGGTCTTAAAGGCAGAGGGATATTATTCTGGAAAACTAGCCCATGTCCTTGATAGTGAGCATCATGCCAAGGCCTCTCTGGAAGTTGAGGGACAAAATCTGAATATTAAAGAAAAGCAGGAGTTATTCTGGAAGGTCTATGGTTTATGGATGTGAGTTTTGTCTATCACGTATCCACAGTAACCAAGAGCATAAAATGGCACTTAGCCCTACTCCTCCACTATTACATGACACAGAGGAGAAGCTGTAGAGAGAATCAGCGGAGTGTGATGTATTTCCTGACCTCAACCCCCACCCCACACTTCTTGTAAATCATCCCCTTGTAGAACACTAGTGTGTGGGTTTTGCTTTCTCAGAGGATTTGTGCTGTAATATTTAAAGCATGGTGCAGAAGAGAAAAGGAAAACTGAACAGATGCTACCAAGAGAGACTCCTAGAGGTGAGTCACGGCCAGGCAGTTAGGCGTGCTGTGCTCCTACCAGGTAGAACCTTGTAAACAGGCTTCCATTGCACATGAGGTAAAACACAGCCCTCCAGAGAGACATTGTCAGCATCATAAAATCTAATCTCCTGCGACAAGGCCCAGGAGACCTGTGTTGCCTATTCAGGAAGCACTGAGGTAGAGAGGCCACCAAGGTATGAGACTATACCAGCTCTGCCTGATGTGGTATGTTTTCTCTCATGCTGAATCAGCTGCAGGACATCAGTATAGAGAACAGAACCACCGTGAACTACTGCTCTTTTAGAGAGGTAGACAAGGAGAGGTAGCAGCAAGAACATAGAGAAGTGGTGGGCTAGTTCTGCAGGCTTATAAGCTTTCGAGAGATGCTTTTCTCAGGCTGAGGGACTGGTCCTTTTGCTTGCTTAAGTTGGTATATTTTAGGCACAGTGATAATTATCTCTCAGGGTTATTGTAAAGAAAAAGAAAACATGAGACGCCTTTAACAAAGTTGATCTGTAAATTGAAAAGAACCGTGCAATTATTGGCTGTGTTGTGCATCCTTTAGATCTATGTTAAGACAAAAGCTTCCTACAAAATATGTTATCCCTTGAAAAACAACATTTCAGTCCCTCAATGACAAGCCAACACCATGGAGGATTCTGATGAGGGAAGTAGGAGGGTGGAAGTTGGTTTGGAAAGCTGATATTAGCCAGGCTCTGGCCTCAGGAGGATACAGTAAGCTGACGTGTGAAGTATTTGGAAGTGTGCCTGGTTGTAATGATGTCAGCAGAGGTTAGTTACAGTCGGCAAGCTCTTTAGCTTTCCTGGACATTTATTCCTTGGGTATGAAATATGGGCCAATGTGTCTTCTCCTCTGCAGGATAGTGAGGGAGCACTAATTGATCATTGATGTTCCATATAAGAAGTGTCGCAGAGTATTATAAATTTACTATTAGTCCTCTTTTTCATTGAGATCTATGTTTTTTATACAAAAATTGAAAGGAAAATGCATATATATATATATATATACATATATATATGTATATATATATATACAACAATATATATGTACTATATTATTTTAGCAACATGAAATTGGTGGCATATTAGGTGCTTAACTTTGTCTTTATTGTAATTTTTAAACTACCCTTCTTTATAATGTATATGAAGTGGGTGTACACAGAAGTCAAAGGGCAACTTGTAGTTACTCACCACATTGATCCCAGGGATCTCAGGTCTCAGGATGTCAGCAAGCACCTAGACCCTCTGAGCCATATCAACAGGCCCTGTGCTTCATTTACAATGATATGAGCTATTTTAATAAATAAAAAGACTGTTTCACGAAAACCCGTGGGATGCTTCATGTGACCGAACAGAGCCTCTAGATAGTCAGTCCTAAGGGTCAGAAATTCAGAGGCTGGTACTGGCAGTAGGAAAAACAATCATGTTACACTCAAGAGAATTGCTAAGACTTAGCACGTCCACACAGCTTATGAAGCTATCCATGCAGCAACCTGTCACTTCACAATGCATAGGTCCTACACTTACTTCTCCCAGTACTTTACAACCATCCCTTTGAACCGCAGCTAAAGGACTGAAACTCGGCCTTCATTAAGCACCCTGTGTGCAGTGGTCCAGGTGGCAACCCTTCACTGTGAGGATAACACAGGGCCTGTCATAAGACCTGGGCTGAAATCTCTGCGAAGACTCTTATTTGGGGGCGTGATTTAAGAAACGTCACTAACCATTCTGAGCTTTCATTGAAAACACTGTAATGACAATTGGAGCTTTCTCTGAGGTCTGAGTTATATACACCAAAACCAAGGTGCACATACTAAGTACATTTGCACACAGTAGGAGCTTTGCCAACTTTACCTCTATCCTTGGCTTCCTCTGTGTCTTAGCTTTCATGATTCCACTAAAAAATACATTAAAAAAGTCACAGTCCTACTAAAAACACTTAGATTTGCATAAACTTTAATACTTAAATTCTCTTGATATTTTAATTAGAACAGTGAGAGAGAGCTGTAACTTTGCTCTAAATAATTCCAAACCTGCAGCTGAAACAAGATTCAGTAACTAAGCTCTTAGAATAGTAGCTCACAAATGTTTCCTAAGATGTGGCTTATGTAGAGATGGCTGTCATGGAGATAGACACCTTTGTTTTCAATGCTCTCAGGTTTTAATAAGAACACCAGGAACAGAGCAGCATATGCCCTGATTGCATCCCAAGTACCAAGAAATGGCTGATGGCTTCCACCCCACCCCAATCTCACCACATACCTTCTTTCTTCAGCGTGAATGAATGGAGGTGTGTGTCCACTCAGCGACTAAACAAGATAATAACATGCCACAGGCAAGACATTCTGCTAAGTGCTGTGTGAAGAGAAATAAACAGCCCAGGAGAAAAGAGACACAGGCAGCTTGAGAACACATCAGAGTAGCTGTTTCAACATCAGAAAGGCTGGCGCTTAACCCCTCACTTTCACTGTTCTTAGCTGAAGTCTACAGTGGCTCCTTAAACCACTTTATTTGGTTACGTGTTATGTCTGAGGACATACATCTGCTCCTCAGATACGGCAGGTACATCCTACACCATAATACCAAGAAAGGAGTCAGCTTAAATCTTTTCTCTTTAAAAACGTTTTGCAGTTATTTTTAACTATATTTATGGGTAGCCATTTATTTTTTGCCTGCGTCACATTGCTGCATGTTCTTTGAGGTCAGAACAAGGGACTAAATCCCTGAAATCATTGTTACAGATGGTTGTAAGCCACCATGTGGGTGCTGGGAACAGAATCTGGTCCTGTGCAAGAGCAGCAAGTGCTCTTTAGGCACTGAGCCATCTCTTCTGCCACAGCCTAAGCTCTTAATCTAAAGCCAGTCAGCAGGGACTACTGTTAATAGTCCCATCTCTCCATCTTAGAAGCCTTAAGAACGGAACACTCTGGGTTAACCTGAAAAGAAGTTGACAGACACTTCCTGTGAACACTACATAGTAAATTGTTCAACCTTGTGGCCTGACAGAAATGGATCAGGACATCTCAATCCCACTGATAGATGAAAGCTGCCACAGGCAATATGTAAACAAATGGCCACAATTGTTGCAAAAACTATAAGGCAGGAGGCAACCTGTGGGATAGTCTGCTAACTTCTGCTCTGATGTAAAGGTGGGGGCAGGAACAGTGATGTGATGAAATGACAGGTCTTCATAGGCAGCACAGCAGACACAGAGGCAACTCTAGTACTTGTTTGAGCCTCATCTCCCCAACTTGAACTCTTCTGAGCATACAATCAGGGGCTGTAGATCACTTTCTTTGGAAGGAAATGCGGAATACCAAAGCATAGGCATTCTACAAACCCTGTAGCTCAATACCTTCTATTTTCATCGACTGAGAAGAGAATTAGCATGCTAATTGTATGTTTGAACGCACATGGGTTGCTGTGAGAACTCTCTGAAAGCACAGTCAATGTGTCAGGCAGTGACTCACTTAACTGGGGAAGCTAAGATGTGCGTAGTATTTAGGATAACATCGCTCTTTCCAACTGTCTCCTAAGACTCTATGAGACTCTATGTCTCAAACAAAACAAGAGACCAGAATGATGGGTAAGGAGGTTAAATTGGCCTCCTGAAAAAAGAAAAAAAAAGAACTACAAGACTTGGCACAAACCAGCAAAGTTAGACAGGAAAAAAAATGGTTGAGCCATCCCTACATCATTGTAAATTCAAAGATTAGTACTTAAAATAGAGTTGATATCGAGAGACATCATTGTTTACTGTCTGTTACTTAGCCAAACTAAGCCCAGTAGAATGGATAAAGGAGGGACACTCAGTTGTACTATTTTTAAATAGTGCTTTTGTTTTTCCTTTTCTGTGGCTGTTTCCATGTTCACATAGTGTGACTATGTGAATCTACAGGTAGCACGGGTAGCACTAAAGCTTCATACCACTGCATTTGGTGGAGGTGGGGAGGGCGTTCTGGAAGCCCATCCTTGGCATCAATACCTGTTGTATTTTCCAAAATGCCAGCATTTTCCTTACGTTCACCTTGTGCATTAGATGTTTACAACGTAACGACCCCAGTGTAAAATGCACAGGACTTAGAATGGCCTGCACGCATTTTATTAGGCCCACCTAGTAACTTTAGTCCAGGAGTATGAGTCAGAGAACCTCTGTGATGTTCCAAATTATCTCATGCTGCTGTTTTGTCTGCTAACATTTCTTCCTTGTGTTGGTGATCCACAAATATATTAAATTATATATCATTTTCCCATCTGAACTGAGAACAAATAATAAAAGAAAACCAAACACCCTTCCTTGGGTGGGCTGCTCTGGCAGGTTGGATATCACCAGACTATGGAGCCAGGTAGATCTGCTTCCCAGACTTGTGTTCTAGATTAGACTTGTCCAGATCTCTTATTTCTTAAATCCCAGAACAAAGGATTATATCTGCTTAGCATTTTCCAGTTCTTCCTTACAAACATGTCAACAGGTAAGGGCGTACACCCAGAGGTGCAGAGAATCTGTTACTGAGAATCCTTTGTTACTCTCAGTAATCAGTTGTCATTGATCAAGGATCAGCACACCCATGGAGACCTCAGGCAGGCAGAGCCTCACTGAAGTATTAAAACACTTAAGAATCCAATAATGTGACCCTTCCCCCTCTCAACAGATCTGTCTGCCTGAGCACCATGTGCAAGCATTATCTTTTATCTTTCAAAATCTATTCCCCTCCTTGTAGCATGGGATTTCAGATCTTCCTCAGCTTCCTCATTCGTTGCATGGAACTTTCTTTCAGGCTGTCCATTGATGTGTTCTATAAATAACATGTCCCCTCATTCCAGGAATGGTGACTGATGGGACTGTGCAGAAATATGTGGAGTCTGTCAACCTGGTATGGTGCAGTAAAGTGTTTTCTCACTTGTTCTTTTAGTGTGATTTTTCAGGGGTGGCTGTTCCCATCTTAATGAACCATTCACAAAAATAGCACAACAATGCTCCGTTTGAAATGTAATCTTATTAAAGGTAACAGCTACATAACCACATCCCACCTGGAAATGGACCTACCACAGCATAAATTTTTGACCATTGGTTTGGTGTAGATGGTGGCAGCCTATCCAAAACCCTTCTGATTATTATCTTATTTTTTAGGATATGCTTCTCCATTCTTTAAACAAGTTGCAACCACCCCTGATGGAAACCACATGGGACTTCTTTGGTTATTTTCTCCTAGGCAAAGCATCAGACAAGTGAGGACCCAGCTGTGGTCCAGAAGGTTGGTCCTTGACTGACCAGCCTTTGACTTCAGATATGTTAGGAAATCTCCCCTCAACCTATAAGAGATGAGCCTGCTAGTTCAATGACATTCCAAACCAAACTACAAATACAAACTAATCAATGCCTGCTGTGCTAAGCATTAAATTTTAGATTGACTAACACCTATAGACACTACCCAGTGCTATCCTGAGACATAGGTACAACTGGGTACCATGTAGTAATATTACAGATAAGAATGGCTGTGTATGTGCATATATGCATATACAATGTATGTAATGTATATGATATTATACTGTGTAGTGCTAACCAAAATGGCCATCCTTCTTTGGGAAAGTATAGCCTATGATATTCACATGATGACAGAAACACTGGAGAAGTATTTCTCATGATGGGATGATGTGTTCACACCATACTGCACAGTAATGATACTTGGAAATGGCTTTGGACCTGGATGGAAGGCAGTGATGGGAGGAGCCATGAATAAATAAGGTGCAAATACTATTCAGCTCTTCCTTGTACACAGAGAGTTGCCCCAAACCCACCTCTAGTAGGCTTCCTACTTTCTTTACTTTAAATGTTTTACTTAATCCAAGCTGCTGTACCCTGCTTGAGTCCAAAGAAAGCCAACAGAAATATGAGGAAGAAAGTAGAAGAGAAAGGCAAGGGAAAGGAGAAGATGTTAGATTTTGAAATAAGCTCTTGAATATGCGCTTTTGATGTAAATATATTTTACAGCAGAAAATGCACTTTCCTAAAACAAAGTACATACAAAAAAATCAATTGAGGTGCACATAAACATAGATTAAATTAAAGTCTGCTTTGTTTTTGTTCTTGTGATTATTCTGGAATTGTTGCACACACACACACACACACACACAACAGAGAGCAGTGGGGGCTAAATCCATCTGATCACAGTTCGCTAGAGAAGTCATGAGCAAATACACACTGGAAGTTTCTGATTTATGTAGGAGGCTTGCAGCAAACAATTCACTGTTGTTGATTAAATCACTGCAAGTAGATTAAGTTCTGGTGGTAAAGGGGGTAAGTCCGTGCAATCCATTTCTGCTTCCCAAAGCACTTATGCACATGCATCTTAAGCCAAGGCACTCGACAGATAAGCAGACTCCAAACAGAATCAGGAACGAACTCGGAATCTTTGAAAAAAAAAAAGCCAAGACTGCTTCTACATATGCTGTTTGTCTCTTTCTTCCCTTTTATCTACCAAAGTAAAATTTAAAAACTGAGATAAATTTTTCTGTCCACCAAATAATTTTCCAATAGTTTGTACAACAAATTGGGTAGCAGGCAATTAACTGGTCTGGCCTCATCTTAATTAATAATTCATTTAGGAAATGTTTATTTCTCAATTATACTCTGATAATATTACTGCACTTTAATTGGTTTCCTATTGCCTAAAGAGTTGGTAAAAATAATTACAGCAATGCATTACCATTTATTAAAATCAGGCGCGCTGTGTCCTCCTAGGACACTCTCAGCATCAGAACAGCATGGCTTTATGTGGTCACCACTCATGGGCCACCTGGCTCATGTTCTAACTTTCTCTTCTCTAGGAAAATCATTCTTTCCCCATTCCCAGGTTTGATCTCTAAAGAGATGGGGTTATTCTAAGTCTCACTGTGTGTTGTCAACATTAAACAAGCAAACACAGTCAAGGCGTTTAGACTGTGCTTTGCCATACAGCAATAATTATGTATAAGTTGTCACCATTCCTGAATGACATTCTGAGTCTCCAATTATCAAACATTTAACAGCATTTTATAAGTATTAAAGAGTACCTTATTACTTCTCATTTTAGTATCATTATGAGAGATATATATTTATATACTTATGTGTGCATCCTAGAAGGGCTTAAAACCAGGATTTATATCAGTGAAACAATTTGCACAAGAGCACTTTACCAGAAAGTCATATCTGGGCCTATTGGACCTTAAAGTATGTGCCTATTCTCTATATACTGTCTCACTTACTGACTTGCCAGGTGAGCATGCATTTACTCTTTAACCCCCTCTAAGACCTCTCTATATAGCTAGCATGTCTCAAACTAGGAGAGGAAAGCAAGGTTTTCTGCAGGACTATGACCCTGGCATGTTTCCCAATCTTCTGCTCTTATGTCAGAAAACCCAATGAAAGAAACAACCACTTGGGATTCATCAGATTCCCAGGATTTATGTTCTGCTTCAAGGCTTAAAGCTATGTTAACTCGAAACTTGAATTATTAAATCTTACTACCCTCATCAGAGAAATAATGCTTACCCAGTAGATCTTGCTCAAGGTTGAATGAAATAATCAGAGTTTAGCATGGAACGAAATAATCAGAGCATTTTGGCAGAAAGTAAGCCCAGGAAAATGCTAGCATGAGGCATTGCTTAATGGTACCCTTGTGACTCCATGGAAGGAAATCTGAAGACCACAACAATAAGTTATCAGCCAGCTACATCCAAAGTAAAAGTGTGATTTTATTTGCTACAAAATTAAACAAGTAAGGTGGACCACCACTCATCTTCAAAGAGCAATGACAAATTGAAGGCAGATGAGAAATATACCCATTGGCAAAAAAAGTTGTCTGCAGTGGCTGTTCTGTCATAGCAACCTTCCAAAATCACCTGGAGAAGGTATGCTTGCTCCTTATCTCAAACAAAAGACTTTAGTGGGGCCCTGCGTGACTGGACTTGTGTGTTATATAGCTTACAGAGCATGTGATCTTCAGTTGAGAAAGATAATAGTTGAGGTAACTATGCCAAGAACTGCCTACCTCACATATCCTAGCAGAAGACAAAGAGGAAATGGTAACCAAAACCCAACAGGTTTTTCATGACTTGCTAGAACCCAAATGAAAGCAGCCAGCCTGGACTTTATAAGGGATAAATATCTGAAAGCTCTAGGTTAAAGAGTACAGTTTGGAGGGCCAGCCACAAAGCAGACAGATCCCCTCTGCTAAGGTATCTGTGCTAAAAGTTTTTACCAGGCAGACTTAAATTATATGTCCAAACTCTGCCTTCTAAACAGCACCTTGAGAGACAAATAGAAGGGCACTGTCCTGTGCAGCATCAATACCTAGTCACATCCCCAGGCCATGTGAGCAATTTGCATGGTGTCTGGGAAAACGTGTTCCTAGGGAGAAAGAACAGACAACAGGGAAGGATAAAAAGAGGGTGTCCTCTGGCCAGACAGACTTCCAAGCTTGGCTTCAGTCTGACTTGGAGCAAAAACAGGAGTTGCATGCTAGTTTATCAACTTGACACAAACTAGAGTTACAAAAAAAAAAAAAAAAAAATCTCAATTAAGGAATCATTTCTACCAGATTGGCCTGAGGGCAAACCCATGGTGAATTTTCTTGATTAATGACTGATGCCAGAGGACCCAGTCCACTGTAGTAGGGTCACCCTGGACAGGTGGTCCTGGACTGTATAAGAAAGTCTGCTGAGAAAGTGATGCAGAACAAGTAAGTAAGTAATATTCCTCCATGTTTTATGCTTCTGCTTTTGCTTGAATTCTTTGCCAGATTTTCCTCAAAAAATGGACTGTGATTGGGGTATGTAAGTCAAATAAACTGTCCTTCACCAAATTTACCAGATTTTCACTACTACTTATGAGACTGACACATCGCATAGAAATTGACAAAAAGCAAGCATTACTCAAGAACTCGAGAAGCAGGGTCCCCTCTACCCAACGTGATATTTCCATTATCATTGGCCTGGCAAAGGGGACAAAGGGCTATCTGTGGTGTCTATTATCATGAGACTGAGCATCAAAACACAGAATTGGAAAGAAAACTAGAACAGGATGTGACTCTGAATGTGATTTGAGTTCTGAGAACTGAACTGGTCTGAGCATTTTTTCCTTACAAGAGTCTACACTTGGAATAACTAATTTTGGAATATTTAATACCAGTTGAGACTGTTGAAGAGGGAGGAGAGTCATTATAAAGAACACATGTAAATGGGAGGAGAGAATGAATGTCAATGTTCCCCCATCAGCCAGTTTCCTTCAGTGTGGAAACTAAGTATAGTGATTAGTGTCCCCTGAAAACACAAGATTGCATTCGGCATGCACAGACCCTGTTTTCCCACTTTCCTCATGGGAAGAAGCCTTTTAGATGACGAATTTTGTGCCTCACTGAGTAGATAAATCTTACCTAGACACAATGTAATCTGACAACATGAATACTCCATGGAATGGATACAAGAAAGGTTTTTGGGTCTTTTTTTGTTTGTTTTCTTTTTGTTTGTTTGTTTGCTTTTTTGTAGATATGTGAGAACAGACAGAGGCATCTGGAAGAGTTCAGAGAAGAGACACAAAGTAGTAGACTGAACATGATCAGCAGAGAGATGAAGAGAGAGGTTGAGGAACAGACAGAGAGAGAGAAAAAACTGATAGAAAGACAAAGTGGGGACCAGGAGAAACGAAAAGACAAAGAAAAAAAAGAGGCCTAAGAGAACATAGCTGAAATCGCAGTTATAAGGAGAAATTAGTAACGGGAAGGAAGGAAGTCTATGAACCACAGAAAGTTAGCATGTGAGAGAGGTAAGAAAGGCTGTGAAGAACCAGGATGCTAACATAGACTCTGAAATGTGTAGCAGGTACTCATACGAAAAAGGAGCCTGGATGTCTGTATGTGCATTAGTAACAAGCACCACAGATACAGGAATGCTGGCTTTTGTCTAACCACCAAAATGCTGGTATATGGAGTTTCCTTTGCATTTGATAGATACCACTTGCCTATTCATATTGAGGATGCCCACCTTGAACTATACTGTACCTATAAAACACTCTGAATTCATTTCTCAGCCAGGTTTTGCTATCAAGATCAGTCCCATAAGCAGTAGTGTAAATCTGGTCCCTATGCACTTGTTTCCTGTCTTGTAACTCAAATTCTTCTGAGTTAAGACAGCAACAGAACAGTGTAATAATGGATCACCTAAATTTGGGGAATGAGATGGCAAATACTAGGGATGTTTCCTGAATGGACACCATGAACTTGCCACGTGACCCAAAAATTGGTGCTTATTGGGCTCTGAATATGATCTGTTTCTCTACTGTCTATGTCTGGCATCTCTACTCTATTTCTTGATTCAATGGAATAGCTCACTGTTATGTGACATCTTTCCATGTTCACTCTGTGCTACGCTTTCTCACAATCCATGATATTTCTTCACTCACTTCCATCCAAAGGGCTTTCACTGAGATGGTCGTTACAATACTTGTCATAACAGACCTTGCAACCTACAAATCTCTCCTAAAATACAAGTCCTCCTTTACCATTTCAGCTGGTCCCATCATGTGTATTGATGCTCCTAACACCACTTCTCCTATTTACAATGTTTGGTGTTTGCTGAAATCAGTTGAAATAAAGCAGAGTTCACACCAAAATGGGTTTGGAAGGACTGTGGCAAGAGGCATGCGCCTGTTAATGGTTCCAAAGAACTCACAGTATGCATTATTTTCTGTTGTTTTTTTTTTTTTTCTTTTCTCATGTAACTCTTTCATTCCCCAGGTTTCTGGATACCTCACAATCACAGATCAAATTTGGAGCATGTGTCAAACAGCCAGGGCCATACCTAGTCTCAACAATCAATGAAAACTATTTCTACTTCCATGTTGACTGAGAACAAAACAAGCCAAAGACACATCATATTATTGCAGGTTCTGTGACAATGATATGACTCCAATGACCAGTTAATTTCATTAACATTTGAGAACTGAAGAATCCACCACGAAATCACTTACAGAAGTTAATGGCTTGGAGATTTTCTGTAATGGAAGAGTACTGTTTCACCTTAAGGTAATGATGCCCTTCATAGGTACTTGTACCCAAAAAGAGAAGCTATGCAGTATGGGCCCCAGCTACACTTGGTAGCTTGATACCCTGAGTCATACAAATTCTTTGTTATTCCAGTTTTAGTTTTCTTTTTCTACAGTAAGAATAATAAGAATCAGAATGTCAACATACTCACTGGAGTTTTTGGGCACTTAGGATTGTAACATTAAAAGTAGTTATAGTCTTCAAAATATATCTAACATTGCCTTTTAAATATTTATGTATATTATTAGTGTATGTATGTGTGTGCCTTCAGGAATGTATGTGTACTATGTGCCTATAGAAACCCACAGAGGTTCAAAAAGTGTATTGATACCCTCAAATTTGAGTTGCAGGTATTTAAGAGTAGTCTTCAGTGCATTCTGGATTAGGTTCATTAGCCTTTCTGGGTCCTTGTCTTCTTTGTGAATATAATGATGACCATCAGAACCCAGATAATTGAAATAATGCTTGACATCATAAACTTCTCATAAAATATGAAGTTAAATACTATTATCAGCTTCAGTCAGATGAAACCATAGAGGCACACAAGAGACAGCAGAGCCCTGTGGTCTTAGAATCCTGGCTTCCACGCCACACATTGACCATGACTGTAATGTAATCTCTTCTGCCAACTTGAGGAATAGGCATGCTATAGGGAAAGGATGAGAATAAGCCATGTGTGATGCATGTCCTAGTTCAATTCTAAGACGTTATAAAATGCAAAAATAAATCACAACAGTGAAACACAGCCTTAACCTTCTCCGTGAGAAGTCAGATAAAGTATATAAGATAGGAAATGAGAAATATAGATATGAGAGCATAATTGATTGTCATTCTAACCCCACCATAGTATTAATTTCTCTCCATGGTGAAATAGAGAATTAGATAAAGATACCCATAGAACAAGCAAGACAATAATATTTGACTTCAAGAAGAAACTATCATCACTTCCAGACCCCTCAAACTCCATAGCTATGATTTTTCTGTTTCTACTTGTATGAAATGCAATATAAAACCTAACATTCGTGAGAAAAGCCCAAGAACTCTGGTTTAAATCCCAGTTCTCTTCCATGGTAATCCTTCTTAAAGGAAGTCATTAAACTCTCATGACCTTAGTCAACACATTTGTAAAGTGGGGTGATGTATATCTCATGGGGCCTGGCACAAGAAGAGTAACACACATGATGAAGCATTCTAGTTCATTTGTTCTTCCATTCAAAATATTCAGAGGCCAGTGAAAGGAAACAAATACTGAGCCCCTTTTATTCTGCCTGTCTGGAGACATTGGGAGTCAGGGCACTGATAAACATGTTTTGTCACTCAGGCTTTAAGTTTAATATGGGGGTGAACACATCATGAAAAGTTAAGTTGGCAAAGCCCTTGTTTTGATAGCTTGGAATTCCAGACACATTTTGTGATCTGGATTGCAGGAAATTATGCAAGCACAGTGACAGAGAAAGAATGAGATTCCTTCTCAGTGGAGGGTAGTCTACTTTTGTCTCCACAGGAAGCCTGCTTTTCAGGAGTTGGTCTAAGGAAAGAGAAATGGAATGTTTCTCTGAAGAGGACTGAAGCTTTTTCCCTCATTGAAGTCTCAGAACTTGAAGACTGAGAGTTAGAAGCCTGATCTCATAACACCTAGAAAGCCCAGAGTCTGAGTAGAGGAGGCTTATCTCCATCCCTGTCCTCTCACTTAGGTTTGGCCTGCAACTCACGAGTCATCCAATAGAGAAATAGTCTTCAGAGAAGGGACTATAGATTCAGGGCACAGGCAAGCCAAGCCATTAGGAGACAGCAATAATTGGAGTTCTTGATTTATGCTTAATTTTAGCTCACTAGTATCTACATTGTGTTCTATAAATGAATTATATATAAGCATGGTAGTGGATCTATTTAATTTATAAATAAGTAAATAGTTTTATATACTACAGATATGTTTAGCTTCTACTGTATGCTAATAACAAACTAGTAGAGATACATACTCAAAAGTCACATTTCTGGATGATATATTTTGAAAGACTGAGCTTTTAATCTTTAAACTCCACCCTCCCGGCAAAGCATTTCAGCAGTACAGTGAAGACTGAGAAATACACGGAATATCCATGTTCATTTTTTAGCTTTTTAATGAGTCTTTGTGAATTACACATCATGCACCCTAATCCCATTCATCTCCCCTTCCCTTTATATCTGCCTTTGGCCCTTGCAACCTCCCCTCAAAAGAAAACAAAAAAATTAAAATTAAAACAAAACAAAAAACCCATCATGGCATAGAATCTGTGGTGTGTCACAGTGTGTCCCACAGTATACCTTTTTACCCAAACAACTTTACTCTCAAATATTCGTTGTAATGAGTGACTCATCTGGTTCTAGGCCTGTGGTTTCTGCTACACTATCAATACTGGATCTTTATGGGAACTCCTCTTAGATATCTTGTTATTTCCCTTTGTCATGGTGATCTTGTAGCTTTGGGTCTGCAGGGCTTGCCCTTTCATGTGCTCCAGCACCTCATAGATGGAGTAGATGTTGGGATGGGCCATCTCAAAACCTTGGCCCTGAGCCTGGGTGGTAGCTGAGTTGGTCAGCCTACCCACTGTCTTGTGCCTGTGCCATTAAGGCCAGCTCTCCCACTTTACCAAGGCAAAGGTCAAGACCAGCTCTCCCATGTTCATACCTTGTGACCAGGTATCCTGCCCCTATGCCACCAGGGCCAGCTCTCCCATGCTACCTTGGCAAGGGGTTGAATCAGCTCTACATAGTCCTCAGACATCAACATAATCCCAAGTAGCAGTACAAATTAGAGATGTCTACATGACCTTTGGTGGTAACATGGACCACAGACATCAACACAGAGCCCTGATGCTGCAAGATCATAGACCCAGGCATGGGCCAGGACATCGCCATGGCATCAGTAGCAGCTCAAGCTAGTCATATCAGACTGTTCCCCACCACCCTTACATCTCCAGCTCTGCCTATCTTCATAGTACAGAAACTATTCCACTTTTCTTCCTCTCCCTTCTCCCACTATATACTTGCTCACTGAAGCAGTCTTTGCTCTACCTGCAGTATGAAACAGTTGGAAGGGGGCCTCTTGGATGTCTTCATGTGCATGGCTTGAGCACATGCACTGCACATTGTTTTGTTCCTTGCACTTGGGATGGAAAGATCTATAACCTTGTAGAGAAGACAATTCTATGAACACCAAAACAGAAACCATGTTGTCCTTTCAGTCTGAGAATTAGAATTATAATATCATAAGAGCAAAGAAGGAATGATTTTTGAAGGTCAGGAGCAAGACTGGATTGGGTTATATAGAAAGGGGAATTAGACTGAACTGTAAAGGGAGAAACAGAAGATTTCCAAGTCTCAACAGGAAAGAGGAGAGAATAGGGAACATATATAATTCAGATTCCCAGAAAGTGACATAGGGTGGACATATTGGGATATCCACATAAAGAGACTTGATATCCATAAGTGTGTGTTGGTTAAGGCCACAGTTGCTATGTTCTGTATCTACACTGTAAAAAACTGTATCTAGGAGTACCTAGAGTGACTGGAAATGATAACAATGTGTAACTTGTCTCCCCTGAAAGCATCATTGAGCAGGTTTCAGACATACTTTGATTCAAAGATAACAAATTCAGAATTCCAGCTTTATTTCTCTTAGTAACTCTGAACTCTAACTGCTAATAAAGCTGGCTTCTAACTATCACTGCTTATAAAAATGCAAGTGTCCTGTCTACACACTACACTATCCACAAGCAGAATGAGCTCTCCTGTCCTTGAAGCCTAAGTGACACAAACTCTGATTGCATGAACTTAGATAACATCCGCAGTCCTCAGATAACATACACACAGAAGAAGTGTGCAGGAATTGGCTTTGCCAAAGCACATGAGTTCCCAAGTAGGAATGAAAATGTTTCAAACCAGATGAGAAAGATCAACTATACCAGGGCAGGAAGCAGAGATCTACCACGTTTGTGTATGGTCTTCACTGTGTGGACAAGGATACAATGTTGATTACTGCATTTACATCACAGAGACAAATACCTTGGAGCTGCTTCATTTCCATTCCTGCCTGAAATTTATCCACTGTTTTGTCCATCTCACTGCATTTTGTTTCAATCCTTTCACAAGAACACAGCCAATGGTGTCATGTTTACTCTCACTCACCAACTTGAGGAATGAGAACTGTGCTTTCTTTGTGTTGGCCTATTTTCTTTTCCCTCTGAAGCCAGTTTAGAATCTTGAGAATTAAGTTGCTAAAGCACATCCCAAATCACTATTTTATTCCTGGTCTTCTATCTCTGATTATGACACTGTTATCTTCCCTGCTGAGAAATAGATACTGGCTTTATCTTATAGAAAGCTAGCGCCAGTTCCTAGAAAGAGGACACGTGTATAATCAGCATTTAGTTCAACTGAGATTGGTTTAAAGACATTGGGGCTTTGTACAGAGAAGAAAAACATCTCTCAAAATGAGTCTAAGCACAGCAGTGTTAAGCACTATAGAGGCTACTACAGTTCTGAACCCAGTGGTTCCCGTAAGCAGGAGTTAACTTCACAAAAGCATCTCATAGATTCCACTCCCACTCCAGAGACTCATTGGATATGTAAGACCACCATCTCTTCTCTGTGCCACACTATTCTTATCCCAAGGTTGCCTGACATTCAATAAATATTAAATGTGGCAATAATAATGGTGATGATGACTGTGTAAATAAATAAAATGAAATAATCCTTTTAAAGCCTTTCCAGATTGTCTGTATTAATAATTCCAGAATAAGGAAAAAGTCACTTCCTGAGGTCAAAGGGAATATCTTCCGGCCTCCTCACAGAGGATTAAGTCATAGTCAGCTTTCTAATGGCAAATGAGAAAAACTCAGATAAGATTGTTCCCAAGAATCATGAGCCCCATGTGGAAAGCATGCCAATGGTATTCTTGAGTTTGGAAATAGCACATTGTGCAATGTAGCTCCAGATGAAACAGATGTATGTTCAACATCTGTTAAAGTAGGCCTAAAGTCATGGGCATGATCAACATTGCTTATCACTCTGAGCTGTGAGCACATCTCCATTATCATGGCCTCTATGTTTGAACAGTATTCACTGTCCACAGTCTTGATACATACATAGTAGGTGCTTACTTGGTGGTTGTGAAAGAAACAATATGTCTTGTTTATGTTTTAAATTTAGCTCTGTAAATTTGAACTATCTCTGCATAACCTCCCAGTTGGAGAATGCAGACCAAATGAGCACTGTTATATCATTATGTATCTAGTACATTTTTCAGGCAAGGATTACAAATTATTCCATCGTCCATGCCAGTCCCTATGTGAGCATGTTGTAGCTGATTGACATGGACATAACATATACATGGAAGACCAACACTGTGCCAGAAAGTGGCCATCATATTTAGAGTCTCTCTTATCCACATTAGACAGATGAGTTTTGCAGCAAAGCCATTAATGGGCTAACGATCCATTGATAATGTCTGAGTCTGCAGGACTTCCTTACCAGTGACTCAGTTGAAGAAAATCAGGCAAATTACAACTACTGAGAATTTGTTTACAATTACTTTCAAATGGAAAAGTTAAATTAGTCTACAAACACCTAATACATGCAAGCACATGATTTTGGGTTATGAGAGGATTCTCAAAATCCAGATGTGGTAGTGGGGGTGGAGGGGAGACAGCAATTCACAACTCCAACCAGCCAGTACTTGACATTCCACTATTACAGAGACACTTGTGTATGCATATGAAGAGACAGACTTTAGTGAAAATGAGATCAAGCTATACCTGCCATTGACATTTTAGTTGGCAGAGTACACACTGTAATCCTTGGCACATAGAGACAAACTGCAGCACTGGATAAAACACCTTCACTGCTCCATCGGGCTACATATCAGGAGATCCCTCTCTTGCTCTGGTTCTCTGACACAATCACTCTCTGGCTTCCCGCTGAGACCTACTGCTCTTGAGTAGCTAGGCTCACTGCTTAAGGAAGATGCCCATCTCTTTTGATCTTTAGCTTCTGATTCAGGTCAGGCCAAAGGGATCCCCATCTGGGAAGTGAAAAATTTCTGCCACTGAATCTCTACCATGACCTCACTTTAAGCAAGCTGTAGTCTCTGATATATGACTGCCCCTCCTGCAACGCCCTGCTAACAAGCAGACCTTCTTGCCTTTGGGATTTCAGTGGGCTTTCCTTTTCTTACTCTTTTGCTCCTCACTCTGGTCATTGTGCTGTACTTTGTGGTTTACAACTATTAGGTTGGTCTTCTTGTAGATGACACTTGACTCCTAATTGCTATATGCTACCTTTCCCTCTGACCCTGAAGGCTGTGTTATTTCTCCTGTAATTTCAAACATCACCTGCATGTGACTTTAAATATCAGCTCTCCACCTTGGTGGTATCTGTCTGCTTTGTACTATAACATTGGTAGGTTGACCATGCTTGGACTAACTTTAAGTACCCACAACATGCACAGGCTCCATGTGCTAGACATTGTTAAGAATTCTTTGTATATGGGCTAAAATGTTGACAGTGGTTAAGAGCACTGGCTGCTCTTGCACAGGACGTAGTTCTGTTCCTAGCATCTATATGGTAGCTCACAACTATCTCTAACTTCAGTTCTGGTGAAACCAAACCCCACTATGGCTGGCAGGGACTCTAAGTTTACATATAATGCACAGAAAAACATGCAACAAGACATCCAAACATAAAATAAAAGCAAGTTCACTTTTAAAAATAATTATTTATGTAATTTTTGCAATAATCATTCTTAAGATGTATTTTTGTGAAAATTTCTTTTGCTTTTTTTTATTCCTCGGCATTACTTTCTGCAGAGAAATACGTTTCATTATAATGAAGTAATTTTGATCCTGTTAAGAGGATGAATAATTGTCATGTCTGAAGATAGTTTTAGTTTCTGTCACAGAGTGAGCAGGTACTCAGACCAATCCAGGGACACTACTAAACATCCTTGGTGCACAGGACAGTTCCCTGTGACAAAGACTGATCCATCCCTAAGCAATACTCATTAGTACTACTGAGTCTGAGAGTCCCTGCCCCATGTACTTTGTAAACATAAGCCTATAAATCCCAGCTGTAGTGACATTCTAAACTAAATCTCAGTCTTATTTGGGGATCTTTAGCTGGAAGGATTTCAACCATACAGAAATAAGTTTTTTAAATTGTTTGAGCCTCTGAGAAATACAGGCAACGACTCAAAACATGATTCTCTCACTCTTGAAGGTTCACATGAACATTAAATCGATGGTGTGGAAGGAGTTGTACCAACTCCATCTCCATGTTCTATCAGGAAAAAGTATGCCATAGTTCTGTCAACCACAAGATAAAATACACCTCTTCCTACTCATGGTTAATGAGACTAAACATGTTGAAACAGCAGGTTCTCATTACACAAATCAAGATGATTGCCCAAACTCTCCTATTAAGACTCTACAGAAAAGTCTGCATCTTGGCTGCTAGTGTTTGTGTTTTACATGTGCAATAAGGTCCAAGCCTACAGAATTTGCTTCCCCCTCCACATCTTTTTTAATAGTTGTACTTCCAGCTGGTTTTTATTTAAGGCTAGGCTTTTGATTTCTTTTAAATCTGGGCCTTGATCCAATTTGGCTGTCAATATTTCAAAGACTCCCCTGGAAGATGGCTCCATGCCAACCAGGAGATCTGGTCTACCCCCTCTGAGAGCTTGGTGAGTATGCTAGGGTTTCCAATGCAAGTGTACTGTGGATCTGAAAGTGAAAGTGTCTGTCTGCAGGGATACTATTCAAGGCAGTGTAGATTCGTGAAATATTAGAGTCACTAGAGTTTATATCATTAATTGAGTTGAATAAACTAATTTAACAAATGAAAATCCTGAGGCTTAGAAAATGGAAGAGAATTCTGAGGCAGATCTCTGCTTTAGACAGTCTTTTAAACTTCAGTGCTACACAGCTCTCCCACTGTAGGTCTGAAGCATCAGGATAAACTAGGTTCCCCTGTTCTCCCCATTTTTGATTTCTCCTTGTGCTGAATATTTACTCAGTCCTTTCATGTTGTGTTATCCTTACCCTAGCCATATTCAGACCTTCCAACCATTACATGTGCCACAACCTTGTGCATTTGGAAAGTCCATGGACACCTGGGTTATCCCGTTCCTTCTACTTGGTGTGTGTGTGTGTGTGTGTGTGTGATGTGTGTGTGTGTGTGTGTGTGATCATCTACTTCCTTCCAGATACCACCCTATGGCATTTCTCATGCTCTTCTAATGGCTCCAGAAAAGATTGTTCTGCTTCCCTTGCCCATCTCAATCTTATGCCCCATCACCCAAAAAGTAATCTCCACACTTTCTCTATGTTCCATCCATCAATCACTTACTTTTCAATAGCAACCTCTGACATCTTTATCCTCCCTTCAAGCCTCATTCAGTATAAATACATGACTACATAAAAGCAAATTTTAAGTTCTACAAGAGAAAGTGATAATCCAAACAAAAGCTAGGGTGCCAGAAACACATCAGGGAAAATATGGACAGACTTAGCATGAAAACCATCATACTTAATGGTTAATATCTTATCATGAAAGGATCTCTTACAACACATTGAGAAATAAATTTTTAAAAAATCACCAAGAACAGAACATTGAGTTGACAGTGTGGGGGACAGTTCTGAGAGAAGCAAGTGGTCCTCACCCGTAACAGTGTGGACTACTCCCAGGTGACACAAGTACAAAACTTCACAGAGCATCATCTTACGCCTATTTTGTTCACAGAGATGTCATCATTTGATAATACCTACATGGCAAAAACCATTTTTACTCATTGCTGACAGAAGCTTGAATCAGAACAGCTTTAAGAGAAAAATGGATAACCATTCATATTAACTTTAACCTCAAGTAAATTTTGAGTTGGCAGCTTCAGTTTTAGAAAGTTATTCTGAAGATAATCTTGTAAAATGATGTATTCCTAAGTATTCAGTGATGCTTGTTTCTTATTTTTTGTTTGTTTTGTTGTTCTGTTTTGTTTTTACAGCAACACATTGGATATAATGACCTAAATCTCCATTAATATAGAATGGAACAAATTAAGCCAGAACCCTCCATTGCTTCACATGAGGCAGCTGTTAACAATGGACAAGGAAGCCCTTTATGCCAATTTGGAGCAGACTATTATATATAATAAAAGGAAAAAGAAGGATGGAGAATCTTGGTTTCATTTTGTCTGTATTGGAGGATAAAAACGTAAAACCTGTGCTTGTGTAGTTGTATGTTATAGGATGTGTAATATATGCCACAAGATGTTGACCAACCTGGATGCCTTTTAGAGAAATAGTGGTGAGCACTGACTGCTACCAAAGGGGGAAGGGTAGACTTCCCTTCTTTCTCTTTTGGCTATTTGACTCTATAATGTATGTCATCTTAAAGATTGAATTTGAGGCTGAGAGAATGTCCCTGAACACTGCACAATGGCTTGTGCGCACTGCACAAACATGAAGAGCTGAGTTTAGGTCCTGGGTGCCCAAATAAAATGATACATAGCAGTTCGCTTGTATTTCCAATGTTCCTATAGCAAATTGGATGAGACAGGGGAATTCTTCATAGGTCACAGGCCAGCTAGCCTGCTCTACCCAGCAGTAAATAACAAGAGTTCCTATCTGAAATGACATGGAAATTGAAGACTTATCCCAAAGATTTTCCTCTGACTTCTACATATGTGGTATGGTACACTGGCATTTGGACTAATATATCCAAACCTGTGTGCCCACACATGAATACACAGAGATTTTTAAAAAGTGAATTAAAATAATAACACGAAGAAATAAGCAACCAAATGAGACATTCCCCCTCTTTAGTAACCCTCTCACCACCTTAGCTGAATTTTCTTCACAACTCCATCTAAAATTGTTCTCTCTGCTTATTATATGCCTTTATTACTGGAACGGAAGCCAAGTAACAGCCCATAAGTTCCTCCTGCTAGCCTACTGTGTGAAGCACAAGTAGAAATTTCGAGGACTGGTTACAACCCCAGAGGGAAAGCATGAGTGCCTTGGAGAGATAATGACTTTCATCTCACACTGGAGGCTTTGCCCATTGTGGGACTGCATAAGGGTATCTTGGTTCTTGGCTGGGCATGGGCCTAGAACCCCGAGATTCCAAAGGGAGAAATGGCAGGAGTTCAGCCATGTCCCCAGAACCCAGGGTCCTGACAAGCAGTCTAATCTCCACGGACCTACATTGTTCACTCACGTAGGCCATTACAGCCCCTCCCAAAGTGCACAGGTAGAGGGTGTGAGTACAGGCCTCAGACCCTAGAGATTTACATACTAATGAAGGCCAGAGGGTGGAGCCAATTAAACCTTCCCCAGAACCTCCTCCTTTCTCCCTCCCTTTCTCCCTCCCTATTTAACTCAGGTCTGTCCTGAGTTTGGGGCGGGGGGGGGGGGGGTGTATATCCAGATCCATCTACCACCCGTCATGAAAATAAATCCTTTTGGAACCACGGACTTCCTCGTATCATTGGGGCCTGCCGTTGCCAAAGCTTCCAGCCTTTGGAACTCCAGTCCTTTCTCTTATGTGAGACCTACCTCCTCCACTGCAGCCCCTTTTCCCACAGCCCATGGCTACAAAGAGTCTGTGAGGTCAACCTACCGCCCCAGCTGGCTTCTTTTCTTACAAACACTAGATAGTCTCTTATACCACAGAATGGTTTGTATACAGTGTAAAATGAGTAAATATACAGGACTTAGTGTTAAACTGACAGAGGCCATAGAACTAACCCTGATCTTTGGTATCTCCACATGGAGGTTAATCATATATGTTTACTATATACCTTATGTCCTGGACTCACATACATTGTTTCATAATTATATAAAATATTATTATTATTATTATTATTATGTGTTCTACTAAAGAGAACACCTTCCTGCTTTCTTCCTACCACATTCTGTCTCTACAGTCACTGAATTCCACTGTCTAATATTTTCAGATTCAAAACTACTATGAGATATTTTTCAAGAGACAGTGATTAGATTATTCTATTTTAAATCATTGTGTAAGTAAACAATGAGACACAAACTAGAAGAGAGTGAAAGGATTTTTTTTGTACAGTTCTGCATGTGCACACTATGCAGACTGACTACTCTCACACCCACACTGGAGTTTTGGGGTGTTGTTGTTGTTGTTATTGCTGTTGTTGTTTAAGTTTGGTCACTCTAAGAAGCAGGGTGGCTCGATCCTTAACACTCCATCTTGACCATATCAGAGAGTCTTTAGCAAAACTACAAGATGCAGTTAAATTACACCATTTTTAGAAACTAGAGAATTTATTTTCTTTAGATCAAACTAAGAAGTACATATGGGAAAGAATATATGCTTATAAGGAGACAGGGTTTTTTGCAAACAGGGTTTGTTGGGAAGTCACGGGGACAACTACAGTATATACCCTAACTCTATTATCTAGAACATACTCAGTGGTTGTGTGGTCCTATATTGCAAAGGTGCTCTAGGGACTAGATTCCTGCCTTCAACATTTCTCCTATTATACTTTCTTGGTGTTGATTTGTCTCATCTTTTAGGACTTGTGTTTTTGTGGTTAGTGTTGTTTGATTCTATTTGAGTGACTTGGTGCTGGCATCTTCAGTCTTTTGTTACATACCACTCTCGATGCTTGGAATTTTATCTCTTCTCATGACAATAAAGGTTACAAGGGAATAAATCATAAAGTCTCCCCTGTGAACAGCATAAGGTTTTGATTTAGCAGTACTGAATCTATCACCTTTTGCTCCCACTTTGTGAGGTACCTCAACATCTCTCATACAGAATACAAAGCAGCCTGTGACAGTGCGTGCACGCAGCCTATTCCCTTACATTAGACTTAGGATGATGACCCATGGGGCAAAACAGTTCACTGACATTAAGAATAGAGAGAAGTGGTGTCAAAGACCATGATTTTTTTCTGGAGTCTCATTTACCCACTATAAAGCCTACTGCAAGATGCTTGATGCTTTTGGAAATAATTTTCTTCATAGCATTAGGAATGGAAATTTTCATTCTATAGAATGCTAGCAAGAATCTCTTTATTCTCTGTGAAACCTTTATCGAAAAGTCTTAGAGAGTGTACTATTGGTGAGAAAAAATTATTAAACAAACAATATGAGTCCAAGAAGTAAGATATTTAGTAAGCATATATGATCAACCTCCATGGAGATACCAGAAATATCTTAAAATGTAAATATATCCACAAGACGTTGAAGAATGAGTAAGATCTAATTTCCTTGAAAAAATAGAAGAATGTGCATTTCTTCAAGGTCTGTTTATTGAGCAGTAGCTATATCTTGGACAGCATTAATATGATAGATAGTCACTAACACAAGACTGTAAGCCCTAATAAAAATAGCCTTATAAGGGGAAATATACCAAACATAGTTAATGTGTAAACACATAAATCATATATAGTTATAGATAAAAGCATTACTGAGAAGCAGAATAATAAAATGTGACAACAGAAAATTTTTCATCACTTTTAGGGAAGTGGGATTTGAAATTGTAAATATGGTGGCAGTGACCGCTCACTAAGAAGGAAAGTGTGACATCTCAAGTTGGTTAAAAATCTTAAGAAGATGAGAAAAAAAACAGATGAGAATCCCATGAAGAGTTTAGGCTGGGGCATATTTAAAAGTAAAGTTGTTAGTATTTTCTGAGTGTCTAAAAGTTGGGTATTTATGAAAGTTCTTTGGAGCAGACAAAGCTCTTTATTAGATATATTTAACTTGGAATCAATTAAATATATAAATAGAGAATCCCTGAGCTCAAGGAAGAGATTTGGACAGAGGAGGAAATCTGAAGAGATCAGGATTTGGGCAAGTTTTAAAACTGGAGCCTGAAGGCCTGGAGGAGTCAGAGGAAAAAAAATAAAACATTAAAATTAAAAAATAAATTAATAAAACAGGAAAATGATGCCGATCTTCAGATGATACCAACTAAGAAGCGAAGGAAATGGCCAGAATCAGAACATGGGTTGAAAGGAGTGTCCATCACATTGTGAACAAGTTGCTGTCTATATGTAAGCTAGCTAGACTGCAGTGGTGCAATACAAGCCAAGGAGCCCTGTATTGTTCCAGTAAGAGAGAGAATCTCCCAGCAGATGAAGAAGCACACTGCTGGAAGCATTAGAGGAACTGTGTCTCTGCCACCACCTTCATCTCAAACCTCAAACCCGAAAGGCTCTTGAGAAGATGCTGTTTTCAGATACTTTTGATACCTCATTGTCACAGCCCTGGGAAACTCATGCACCAAACTCAGTGACCCCTAAAGCTGCTACTGGAAAAGGTTGCAGGGATTCCAGAATATAAAATCCACCCTGTGACTTATGATGACAAATTCTTTTAGGGTCTGATGTCAAAATGCATGAATGGGTAGGAATCTTGGAAGGGTACAGAGACTTTAGAACATCAACCGCTCTGTCCTTCTTTCTTTCCCACTTTCTGATCTATAAAGCAAATGTGTGTGAACACTAGACAAGGGGGGTTATGCGAACCAGTCTGATAGAGTTATGCAAGTTCTCCATGATTTCTAGTGTAGACGTCTCCGGCAAACATTCCAGCAGAAACCAAAATGAGGTTTTCTTATCCCTAAGAGCACTTAGGCCTTCACATAACCACTAAGTCACACATGTAGGCCTCATTGGGCTGTCAAAATGGGCAGCATGCTCAGGAGTTTGGATCCTGTGCCTCTGGGCAAGTGTGTCAGCTAGAAGGAGAGGAGGTGAAGGAGAGTTAAAAGACAGAGGTCAGACATGTCCCCTCTCATTCCCATCCCCCTGGAGAGTAACTGGCAACCTCTCCTTTTAGAAATCCTGGAAAAAAAGAGCTAAGAGTTCTGGTCTAATAACGATGGGCTTAAGTATCAGGCTAAGAGATTATATTTCAACCCGCCAGCAAAGATGACTTCTAGCTAGGGAAATCTGAATTTCCATAATGCTGTGCAGCTTTTAATAGTACCCAGTGGGCATGGATAGTTATGGTGCTTCTTAAGTCTAATTACAATGGAGTCTAAGCCAAAAAGCTCCATGTGAATAAGCATTTGACTCCTAGCCTGAGCGATATTTAATACAGAAAAAAAAAAAATCAGAACAAAGCAAAGCATGCAGTCTCCTTATTGCCTCCTTATCACCAAGAACAATTTTTGATCTGCTAAGAACAATTTTTGATCTGGGCTTCGAAATATCCATACTCAAATTCTGAAGCTAACTTTTAGCATTGAGATGACCTTGAGCCAGACTCTTCACCCTTTTAACACTCAATATAGAATTCAAACAAAAACTGGTATGTTCCCTGAAAGAACACCTGTCTGTGCTGCTCATACATTCAGTACTCTCCAGGCATTCTGTTTATCTCATGCCTCTGCTCAGTTGTCCTGCCTTTTATTCTTCAGATTGTACTGATTTGCTACAATTATGCAACCATCAAATTTCTATGTGACTATATGAGGAGATCTGAGTCTTCCCGTGATGGCTGTAACAAAAACTCATAGAACAGAAACATCTTTCTCATTTTTCCATAGCCTTAGATTTCAGTGTCAAAGTGTGAGCAAGTATGGCATCTGTTGATTACATTTTCAGTTTTACAGAGGCGCCATTGCACTGTTTCTGCATTTGATCAAGATGGAAGGGGATGGCTTGCTCTTTAGGGTCCCATACAAAGAAACTAATCTTGATCATGAGAATGTGATTTTCATTGTTAACTTTGGCTGGATTTTGAATTGCCTGTGGGTAAAATTGTTCCGAGAGTAGTTTACCTGGGAGGGAAATCATGAATCTGGGTGGCACCATTCCATGGGCTGGAGCCCTGCACTGAATGAAGAAGAAAGAAGAAAGAGCTAAACATTATTACAAGTCTCTTTCTGCTTCTTGACTTTGGATATAACATGCCACCTCCTCCTATTCCCAAAGCCTTTCCTGCCAAAACAGTCTTAATACTCAAACTGTATGTGTCGAAAATGAAGAAGAACATGTCATGAATTGAAATGGAATAGAAAAACATGGAAAGAGTTTGAGGGCAAGAGGGAAGGGCAGAAATGATTTAAATACAATAGTTATGCATGAAATCTCAAAAATTAAATTAATATATTCACATTTTGATAAATAAAGTTAAATATAGTTAAAGTCTTACAATAACTTTGTGAAGTAGGTAGACACTGGCATGTGCAATTTGAGAATTATAGAAACAAGTGAAACTGGTAAAATAACTTTCCCACCTTAGCTGGGGAACCAGATTTGGCATCCTATCCAGTCCTCTGAATCTTTCTCTCATATCCTGACTATGGTGCTTCCGTTTGAAGAAACAAAGAATGGGAACCATGAAGTCACACTGATCCGAGTCTCCACTTCCTCAAAGAAAGGGTGGACAGAACATGAAGCTTCTGGCAATGTCATTCAAGACAAAGGCCAGCTTGAACACAACAACAAAAAGAGGTATTAGGTTTACAGCTGAAATAAAATAAAAACTCAGTCTCCCAGCAGATAAAACTAACAATTGCTTAGAATCCCAAATGGTTCCACCTGATACTCAGGAAATGGGTATATACATTTGGCATAATTTTATACCAAGTCCATGAATAGGAAATTGATTTTTGCTAGAACAAGAAGGGTAGTTTGGGTTTTTTTGTTGTTGTTGTTTGGGGGCGGGTTGTTTTGTTTTGGTTTTTTGCTTTTTCTTTGCAGTTCCAATTTCATTTAGATATTGGTTACCACAAGATCTTCACCCCTTGTCCGCTACTACATGGTTCTGCATTATCATCACAACTGCCAGAAGAGACAGGGTTACAGGGGACTAGTGCCTTTCTATATCTGACCACCCATGCCTAGTCTACCAGACACCTTTGAACACACTTTCTACAAGAAAGACTACATGGAGCAAAACAAGGGAACCCTGTCATGTACCACAGAGGACTTCCCCTTGATTTGTTTCCTACTAAATAAACTTTACAAACATTATGAAATTTTGTTGTAGGTGAACTCCTGATGTCTCAGCTACATCATAAACTAGTGTAGGCACCTTAGAAAGATGGCTACCACCATGGAATATCATTCTATTCTTAGGCAAGATGACTGATGCTCTTTAAATCACCCTCATTCCAGTATCTTCGGTGGTAATTGTTGGCTTTTCTTTGTTTTCTTGTTGATTTTTGCATTATATTTTTAATATAACTAGATTATTAATATTATCATTAAAACCCAGGGAATCATAGGCATATAGTTTAATGCACTTTTAACTTCTGTAATCACATATACATTTTTGGATTTTTTTTAAATTTTGTTCATTATTAATATGTATAATTAAGAATCTATTAATACTAAATAAATTATTAATAAATAATAAATTGTTTTTGTTTGTTGTGTGGGGGTATGCAAGCTGTGGAGTGATTATAGAGGTCAGAAGACACATCTGTGGAGTCAGTTCTCAGCCTGCCTTTACATAGCTTTTAGGGCTATAACTCAAGGTAATCAATTTGTGCAGCAAGTGTCTTTCCTTCTGAGCCATCTCACCAAGGTCAAATCATTTATGAGTTTGGTGGGGGCCTTTTTTGTTGGTTAGTTTGTTGTTTTGTTCCTGTATCATCCTAGAACTTCAAGCATGCTGGACAGGGACTTGTTAACTGAGTTGTGTCCCTATTGAAGACACAATAGGTCTTACTGTCTCAAAACCTTCAGTAATTCCTTCCCAAAGCTACCCAGAGTGCCACCCTCTGATTATTCCTCTAGTGTGTAGTTTTCTTTATTTCTTTTCCCTTGCATCTGTTCTATGTGTTCTTAACCAATATTTAAAAAGGCGATTTACACCGTGATCCTTCTGTGTCTGTTCTTTCTGGTTTTACACCCATGAGGTATTCATTGCTGTCTGCCTAGTCATTGATTAATGGATATAGAAATGGTTTCAAGTTTTTGGAATTTTTTTATTTGTTTGAACTTTTGATACCATGACTCAAGCTGTGACTATGTTATGAAAGTTCTCTCATTGTCACATGGTCATTTCTATGGGATAAGAATATGGGAAGAAATTGGTGATTATAATGTTGCTGTATATTAAATCTTATAACAAATTTTCATAGAATTTTTCTGTTATACATCACTTCCCTACCAACACTGCTATCAGTCTTCATGTTTACATACTTTCCCTAAAGGTTGATACTGTCTTTTATAGTCTAGTCAACCTATTTTGTGCATACTAATATATCATCCAGTCTATTTTATGTATATCGGTGTAGTCAATATGCGTTTTTCTAATATCTAACATTCAAAAGTATCTTTTCTTGCAATTATTGAACCTTGTATGTCTTTTTTAATGTAGGATCTGGCCTAGTCTTTGTTCACTATTTTTAAAGTTTTCGTCTCTTTATTATTGAACTGTAGGAACTGATTGCATACTAGGAATATAAATCCATTTCCAGATACAGGATTATAAATTATTTCGTTCAATTTGTGCCTTGTCTTTTCATTTCTGAAAGTTACTTTTGATGAGCTGAGGCATTCATTTTTAACAAGTTCAGCCTGCCACCTGATTATCTGCTTTTATGGCTGAATGTTATGCCAAGAAAATCATTCCTAGAGCAAAGACACAAAGAAACTTTGCTCTGTGCTATAAGCTCTCACACTTTGCGATTGTAGCATCTCGAGCTACATTTCTGATGTGAAGTATGGCTTGGGTCTCTCCTCTCTCTGAGACAGGGTTGTTATGCACCACAGAGTGGCCTTGAAAGAGCTGTGCAGCTGAAGATGTCTTTGAATTTCAGATCCTTTTGCAGTGTTGAGGGTTGCAGCCAGTGCTTCACGCATGCCACACAGTGTTTGTTCAGCTCCTCAGACCAGTATGCATGTTCCCAGTGTTACTACTAAAAATGTTGTGCTTTCTTTATTAATCTGCTTTAGGACCTCAGCCAAAGATCACTTAATCTATACTCCCTCTCACGTCTTTTTGATTTATTTATACATCTTGTTTATGATGATGGCGTACTTTCTTAATCATTGTGACTTCATGGTCTTAAAATCATAAGTTCTCTTAATGTGTTCTTTTTCAAAGTAAATTTTAGGGTCTTATGTCTATAAAACTACAAGAATTTTGATCAGGGTTGTATGGCCTAATAATCATATTTTGAAAGGATTAACATCCATACTTAGCCTTCTTGTCAAACAAACAAGCAAACAGACAAACAAGTAAATAAATACATACATACATCAAATTAGGCTTCGGTGCCCTCTCCACAGTATCCCTAGATTTCAGCATATAGGTCTTTGTACACTACAACAGATTCACTCCTAGTTATTTTAGTACTGGTCTTTTTGGTACTAGAGTGAAAACTATTGGAATTGTAAAATTTCTTTCTCCAAGTGTTACTTGCAAATGGACACAAACTTTCTGCTTGCGATTGCTTCTATATCCTGAAAACTATGATTCATTAATCAAGTCTCTGAATTCCAGCCTCTTTACATTTCTTGATAGTTTCTTTAAGAATGTATAACTATACAACCAAGTCAATCAATGGGTAGTTTTGTTTCTTTTTCTCTTTATTTCTGTTTTCTTTGTTCATTTTTGTCCAGCTGTGTCAATCACTGTTTCAATCATGAAAGTTCTTTGACACATCTTGGAATTGAAGCTGAAGGGTAATGAATTCTCTGCTTTGGTTTATTACTAAATGTATATTGTTCTACTACTATGAGGTGGAATTGTGCCTCTCAAGGTATTTTTTATTTGAAAAAATTTGAAGCTTGTCATTTCACTATCTTCTGACTCCTTTTGCTTATGATGAGAATTAAGCTATCACTGTGATTAATGTTCACTTATTTTATATGTCTTCTGTTTACCCTGGTACACTTTAAGACAGTGAGTCTCAACCTGTGTGTTGTATCCCCTTTGGCAAACCTCTATCTCCAAATATATTTATATTAGAATTCATAACAACAGCAAATTTACAGTTATGAAATAGCAATGAAAATAATTTAATGGCTGGGAATCATCACAATGTGAGGAACTGTATTAAAGGGTCACAGTATTAGGAAGGTTTAGAACCACTGTTTTAAGGAATTTTCTTTATTTTGACTATTTATTATCCAACACTGACAGACCACTCTTTTATTTAATTTGCATTGATTTGCCTAGGTATCACTGAGATTCCAAAATGGTTCAAAGAAAATGTTCATATCTCCAATGTTTATCTTGTCAAACCCAGACTGGAAATGGGGGAGAAAAGGGATAGAAACCTGTGGTGGTGAGATAGAAGACTCCCTAGTCTGGGTAGCCTCGAAACCACAGAGGAAATGTCCAGGCTGGAGTGTCTGCTACTTGAGGAGCAAGGTCTCACTGTGCTCAAGGTTAAAGAGCACCTTCCTAGCATCCCTCCTATTCCTTAGTTTCTGTAAGAACTTCTTCTCTTTGAGCAATGTTGAATAGTTTTAAACAATGAACACTGTCGAGTTTCAAGGCAGAGCCATTTAGTAAACATTTTACACAGAACATCTGCTGCTAGAGACCCAGTGTCTGAGGTTTGCTGGTTTTAAACTGTCCACTCATGACTTTGTGTTCCCAATCTCTATTTCACCCTGGGGTCATTCTAGCTTCTCCCAAACACTTCCACACCCTTTGAAATATTATTACCTCATAGTAATGATGATTCATAATAACTTGTATTTCTCCGTGCTATGACTACTGTCTGTGGAAACTTCATAACTGGTACTGCTATGATGTTAGATCCCTGCTCTAGAAAAGCAAGATCCATCATGTACTTCCAATTGTCCTCAGGTCCTTCCATTCTTGTCTACTCTATGTCCTTCCTCAGTATTGGCTCCTATTTTCTTTTGCAGGAGCTCTGTATGAGCTCTAGAACCAACTGGATCCATGCAGCACAGTGAACTGGAAGGTCCATATATTCAAATATAACCCTCTCCTTGGGAGAAAACCTCAACATAGGATAGACTAGACCTGGTGTCTAAGCACACAGCACCCTCCTGAGTCTAACACCTATGATAATTTTGAGGCATGATGATTTGTCTTGATTCTGCATTTTCCACATTTAAGCTTCAGTTGCTTCAAATGTTTCTTACTTTCATACAAATGTCCATTCTTGCCCTCCGTGTTTCTCTTCCCTCCTTGTAAACAGTGTTTCCTGACAATAATAATAAGGCAAGAGTGATTAGCGTTTGGTCTTTGTCTCTGTGTGGCTTCTGCAAGTCAATGGTTGTATTCACCTGACATGACAGATTAGCAAAGCATCAGTTCTAAGGACAATCTTAGTTCTATCCTGGTTAATGGGATGCATGCATGTTGATGCAGATGGATAGAAGAGTTCATAGAATCTCAGGTGGTAACTTCATTCTAAGCAATGGTCACTGCAGTGAGTCACCAACTGTTGCTGGACCTGAACCTCAATGTAAAATGGCTTCTAGTGTCTCATCATCTGAGTACAAGACATTGCTTTAATTTGTACACGAAACAATATTTTCTGTAGCCATGACATAATCTGTCTATCATGTTGTCTACAGCAGAACCACCTGAATAAAAAGAGCCTCACGGATAGGAACAGAAATGATCAGCTGGAGACAGTTTCTCCCATCTCTTAGGCTGCACTTCTTGATTCTATAATGTTTAAATTCTTGTTTCTTTTTTCAATTTTTTTTTATTTATTTACTTTACATCCTGATTGCTGCCCTCCTCCCTGTTCCCCCATCACACAATCCCTACACCCATCCCTATTCCCTTCTTCTCTGTGAGGGTGCTGGCCCCTCCTGGATATCCCCTCACTCTGAAACATCAAGTCTTAAGGCCTAGGAACACCTCTCACAAGGTCAGACAAGGCAGCCTAGCTAGAAGAACATATTCCACGGACAAGTAATAGCTTGAGGGATAGCTCCCACTCCAGTTTTTGAACAGCTACATGAAGACCAAGTTGCACATCTGCTATGTATATGTGAGGTCTTATTACCAACTTGTGTATGCTCTTTGGTTGGTAGTTCAGTCTCTAAAAGCTCCCAAGGGTTCAGGTTAGTTAACTCTGTTGGTCTTCCTGCGGAGTTTTTATCCCTTTCAGGGCCATCATTTCTTCCTGCAACTCTTCCATAAGATTCCCTGTGCTCCATTAAATGTTTGACTGTAGATTTCTCTATCTGCTTTAAACAACTGCTGGGTGCAGCCTCTCAGAGGACAGTTATGCTAGGCTTCTGTTTGCAAGCATAACACAATAAAATTAATAGTGTCAGGGATTGTTGCTTGCCCATAGAATAAGTCTAAAGTTGGACCAGTTATTGGTTGGCCATTCCCTCAGTGTCTTCTCCAACTCCATCCCTGCATTTCTTGTAGAGAGGTTAAATTGGGGTCAAAGTTTTGTGGGTAGGTTGATGCCCCTATTGCTCCAATGGGGTCCCTGTCTGGCTACAGGAGCTGGCTTCTTCAGATTACAAATTCTCACTGTTGTGTGTTTCAGCAAAGGTCACCCCCATTGATTCCTGGGAGCTTCTCCCTTCCTAGGTCTGTGGCACATCCTCAAGATGCCTCCCACCCTCTCACCCATGCCAGTTGCAGATTTCCATTCATTCTCCTGGCCCTTGGTCTTCTTTCCTGTCTCTCCCCACACCAGATCCAGAAACCCCCAATAACCCTCACTGTCCCTTCTCTTACCCAGTTTCTTCCTTTTATCTGCCTCTTATGACTATTTTATTTGCCTTTCTAAGTAAGATTCAAGCATCTTCACCTGAGTCTTCTTTTTTGCTTAGCTTTTTTGGGTCTGCAGAGTTTAGTGTAGGTATCCTGTACCTCATGGCTAATATCCACTTATAAGTGAATACATATCATGCATGTCCCTTTGGAACGTGGTTACCTTACTCAGAAGGGTGTTCATGACGTCTTTGTTTTTAATGACTGAATAGTATTCCATTGTGTATATGTACCTATAGGACATCTAGGTTATTTCCAGTTTCTGGCTATTATGAATAAAGCTGTGTGGTAGCTGAGTTAGTGACCCTGTGGTATAGTCGGACATCTTTTAGGTATATGCCCAGGAGTGCGATAGCTGGGTCTTGAGGTAGAATTATTTCCAGGTTTCTGAGAACCTGCCAACTCTTAATAAAAATTTGTTCTTCACTTACTGAAGCTAGATCTGCCCAGGGCAAACCATATACTGATCACTCTTTAAAAGTATTGAAGGGTTTTTTTTTTTTTTTTTTTTATGGTTCTTTTTCGTAATCTTGTTCTAGAGGATGAACGTTTTTCTTTGTCTTTGATTTTCCATATCCCTCTTATAAAGACAATGGCAGATTCTTCTGTAGAACACACCCTGTCAGCCCACTGCCTCCGAGACACTTATTACTTTTCTCCACATCCCCTTTGTGTGTGAATTAGATTAATCGATTTAAGTCTTGGTTCCCTTTCTCATGATTTCACTGTACAAAAACATCAAAGACTGATGGGTCCTCGGGCCAAGAGGAGGCTGAAGAAGCCCAGAGCTTTTCTATGGGTCTGAAGGAATCAAGACAAGGCTGCTGCATCATTTTTCCTGAGTCAAATGAGAAGTCCGCGATGGAAAATAGCAGCCAGGGTTCCCTAATGCCCATCCAATGGTCTTCATGCATAACAAATGAATATAGAATATAAAAACAGTTCATAATGTACAAAGAAAAAAGTTAAAATTTAAGAGAGGCTGGAAACAATGTGTGCATTCATTCTACACATATTTTGACTACAAATTATTTAATAGCCATTTTCAAGAAACAGGAGAGAGAAAAATAGAAAAAAAATTTCTTCATTCATGGAACTCATATTTTAGTACATGAGCCAGATAAGAAATAAAGCCCAGAAATAAAAAACATGTGTGTCAGGTGTGCTAAGTGCCACAATGAGAAAATAATCAGGGAAAGGAGGTCAGGAACCAAGAGATAAGGCCAAGTGTAATTTAATTGGGGAAGCTATTAGGAAAAGCCTCTATGTTGTATTACATTTAAGCAAATATGGCATTGTCTGCTTCACTATCCCTGAAGGGGGTAGTCTTCCTCTGCCTTCCAATCCTTTGCCACACATTATCAATGACTGTGTCTCAATGAGAATTTTTGGGAGCTCCTCACACTAAGAATCATGTCACACATGGCATGGTGATGAATTATGCTTATCATGCTTAGAAACTGCATTTCTGGGTTGGTGTTTCTCTCTCCCTCTCTAGTCTGAGTGAGATTATGGGACTATTGAGAACTTTCTCTGAGAACAGGACGAAAGAACAAAGGAAACATTAGGCATGTGTCTTTGTCCAGGGTAAACTTGACCAAGTAGTCCAGGGCTGGAGCCAAAGCCTCAGAAGAATCACGGTTGCAGTTTCTGGGGGGTCGTACTCTTCTCTTATGTTGCAGTTACCAGTCCTAGGGCAGCTGTGTATGATGTATCCTATGTTCTTTTGGCAAGCATTGTTTGTTTTAGTTCTATGTTGACCTTCATATCTCTCTTTCTCTCTCTCTCTCTCTCTCTCTCTCTCTCTCTCTCTCTCTCTCTCTCTCTCCACACACACACACACACACACACACACACACACACGCACATACTCAAATAGTATGTAAGAATCTGTGCTGCTTAATGAATGTGGTTGGCATAAATAATCAACGTATGCAAGCCCTCTTGCTCTCAGCTGTTCCTTTTATTCTTTAGTTTTCATGCCCAATCCTCACCATCAACACCCCCTGCAGGTTTAGGTCATGGGACAACACTTGTCTTTGCAGCCAATAACTGCACTGAAGATAGTGGCCAACTCCTAGCAATTTGGGGGTATTTGTTTAAGGAGTGACTGAATGAAAGGATGGGTGGGGATAAATGGAACAGAAAGTAGAAACATAGAACAGATTATACTTAGTTGATAATCTAAACATAGTACTATTTTTTTTCTTTATGTGTACTATACATGATGCTAAAATCGAGTCTACTTTTCCTGTATTCCATTCTGGGTGGAGCTTGATGACTTGTTTAATCAATAGAGGATGGTAGATGTGACAGTTGCCACATCTAAGGGTGTCGTTTAGAAGGTTCTACAGCACTTGTTGCAACCTGACCTGGGAAAAGACTGCTGTCTTGTGAAGACAGGCCATGTGGAAAAGGAAAACCCAACTTGCTCCTAGCTAAGTCAATGTGTCAGACCTGTCTCTGTGGCCATCTGGCTGCTACTGCATGAGCGAATTCAAGCAAGAAGTGCTTATCTGAGCCCAGTCATCTATGGGATGGGGGGATGTGCTGCACTGTTGCCTTAAACAACTAAATCTGTGGTATTTTGCTGTAATATAGTAAATTACTGGAATGCCTAGCTAAGAAAAATAATTATTGAGGATTCATAGTCACTTGATGCATACAACAACAACAATAACATAGAGAAAGCAGGGCTGCATGATACATATCATACATGAAGAAATGTTAGTTAGTATGAGCTAAGATTAGAATCCCAGCCTAGACTTAAAATCATGGACAAGGTATTAAAAAGAGAATGAGTTGAAAACAAAAGAATTTATACACACAATAAGCATAATGTTTTCCTGCATTTTTCTGACTTAATTTAACTGACTTCAGCTTAAGCCAAGAATGTATAATCTAAGTAGCCTTAGCTGAACTGAATACTTAAATCTTAAGATTACATATAAACTATGATTAAAAATAAACTAAATAAAATTCCTGTGTACCTGGAATAGCACAGATTGTGCCTTTTATTCTGTATAGCATCTTAGAAGTACATCCTGAAAATTTTGCATCTTCCCAGCTGTTTCTGGACTTGATCCAATCATTTAGTAACTACCAAGAAGTCCAACAGAGCAAAGGTTCAACTTTTCTCTCTGTTAATTAGTCCAGGCAGTTTAGAAGGTCCCAGCCCTGAAATTCATTTCATGTGCAGTATCCCCAATTAGGTCAAATCTGTCTGAAATTTTGAGAACCACAACTTAGCAATCAGTGGAGAGATACACCAATGTAACAAAGGCCAAGATAGATTTCCTTTAGTGGTTCCCTCAAGACAATACTTCAAAGTCTTTTTAAGACACAAAATTATGTTTTATATGCTTTGTGAAAATAAGTGTCCAGTTTTGAAAGATGAACTAGTGAGCAAATGCTTAGACATTTGACTCTATGCAGTAACCTAAAGAAAAGAACATTACTGTCTTCCCTTATCTTTTCTCATTTCCCACATTTTTTAATGAACTCTATACCAGCCTTCAATCTTTTTTAGTCAAAAGTTCCACTCTGGTGAAGATGGGTTTAGCAGAGGAGACACGCTTTGTCCATCTGCCCAATATGGACTCATAGAATAAATCTACTTTTCAGTATTACACTAGATGTTTAAATTGGCTTCTCAAAGCCAGGTAGCCAAGCTGTTTTGTTGGGCACAGACTGGCCCTTAAGTCAAGCAAAAATCACACCAATCATAAAGGAACTTAAAGGCATATTTCTTCCACAACACCCTCACTCCAGATGGAAGAACCAAGCAGCTACTGGAGCCATTTCCTTATGGGGAAAACTCTTGTCTTCCTGTGTCACCTAGCATCAGCTGTTCCTTATCTGTGTTTCGCAAGGCAGAAAAATGAGTATTTGAATTTTGGTTTGGAGTCTTGAGAAAGTTTCACCTTTGCACATGGTTTTCTCAGCAGTCACGTGCAACTGAAGAAGAGACTGAAGCAGGGCTGCTGCCAGAGCAAGCTTAAGCAATGGGCACAGCAGGCTGGAGCACAGCCCTGCTTCTCCTTGCTCCTGAGCCAGACTGGATAGCTGGAACAAACTATAGCAAGTGTGGTAAAATGCAAGGCACCACACGGGACCACATAGATAATGTGGAAGGACAAGACTCATAATCGAACAACAAGTCATGTTGCTAATAAGAGAAGTCCTCCCATCTCCAAACACATACCTAACATTGAGCTTTTCCATGAACAATAGATACAACATTCCAGTGGTGGAATCTTTTAGTGTTTTATTGGATCTGATTCTCACGTTTCTGCAGTTCCTTTAAATACTGACTCTTGAAACGAATGGGCATTAGCTTAAATTGGATGATGATGAGCCTTTAGAGATCCTAACTATGCTGTGCAAAGGATTCATTACACATGTGATACAATGGTGACCTCTTAGTATCTTAAAGGGTGGAGAAGGTAGCTAAGAAAAAAATATGCAAACTGGACGATCCTGCAGTTCGAAGCCTTAGCATATATCTGCTTTCTCTAACAAAGTGTTCTATTATTGTACATATAAACGGCATGTCTTCATGACATGTTTGAGATTTTTAAAAACTGCCAATTTTATATTTTTTATCCTCTTGAGCTGAGGAATCCACTTCAATAGTAGATGTGTGTGTGTGTGTGTGTGTGTGTGTGTGTGTGTGTGTATGAGCATGCGTGTGCATGTTCATGTGTGTATTGATGCTAACTATTGCTGGATCTTTTGTATGTATTAAAGGCTCTTCTATGACACAAACCATTAAAAATGGCTCATGAAGATGAAGTTCTCTAAACTAGAATTGTCATTGATGCTAACCAAGTTTAATGTTTTCACATTTCTAATTATATTATGATTATTATCTTCATCAAAGACAATTAGACTATAAAACTGGAAACCCCAAGCAGTGCCTCATCATGATTAGAAACTATTCAGCATTGACTAATTCATAAATAAAGATGTAACTTGTGAATTAGTTTTACTCTTTTATAAGCTTCATGAGTGTTGTCCATTAAAATTTTTCAAAAGCTTTTGCTCCTGATAGTTGTGTAAAACTTTTTGACTAATTGTTGTCTGCTAACATTCTGCAGCAGTATATCTTCTTACAGAGAACATGAAGAACATTACTGAGAAACTATGACATTACCCACAGAACAAACAGAATGGACTCTGTGTATACCTGACTTCAGGGACACTCCCTCTATAGTTTTAGTTGCTCATAATGGGCTTTAATCTGTTTAAAACACTAACTCCTTGACATCAGTCAGCACCTGCCCAACGTGGGATCAAATCAGACCAAACTGGACACATCAGATCCTGATGATGAGACAGAGTAAAGAACAAATCATAGGTCAATGATATCTTCAAGAATATTAGTTAGAGACAAGAAGAGTGGTTGTCAGAATTGAGTTGAAGTAAGTCATGAAAAAATAGCATTTGCATATAATCCCAATGCTTACCTGATAAGCAAGAGGATCATAAGTTTGAAGCCAACTTAGGTTTTATGATTAGACCCTGCCTGAAAAAAAATGGATTTTGCTTGAGTCATTCCTTCTGAAAACTACTGAAACGCAAGAGGTCTCTTGGCTCCTACCTGCGTTTTTCATATTTGTTTCAGGCTTTAACATATTCTCCCTCACAATTCAAGTGCTAAACAGTAGTAGTGAATTGTGTCTAGCCAGGACAAGGAAATATCTGAAGAAATGTTAGTGTCCCTCACTTTGACTGTTGAACTATTGGAAAGTGGATCCCATGAAACTGGAATTCACCCAGAAGTCCCATACTGGTAGAATAGAAAACTGCAAGCTTTCTGCCAGGGAGAAAACTTTTCTCACACAAACAGGTTTACAATTTCTCAGTCAGTCTCCCAGGATAGACAATTCTAACAGACTCCCAGACCTTAGCACACCTGACACCATGGTGGAGGCAACATTCTGACTTTAAAACGGAGCACACAGCCCCAACACCTGCCAAAATGGGAAAAAGACCTGATCCATAGTTCCAGGAAAGTCCCTGTGCTGGCTAGGTTTTTTTTGTCAACTTGACACAAACCAGAGTTATCTGAAAGGAGAGAATGTCATTGGAGAAAGTGCCTCCAAGCTATAAGGAATTTTCTTAATTAGTAATGTATTGGGGTGCCCAGCCCATTGTGGGTGGTATTGTCCCTGAACTGGTGGTCCTGGGTTTTATAAGAAAGCAAGCTGAGCAAGCCACAAGGAGCAGGCCAGTAAGCAGCACCCATTCATGTCTTTTGTATCAACTCCTGCCTCTAGGTTCTTGACTTGTGTGAGTTCCTGTCCTGACTTCCTTTAATTATGAATAGAAATGTGAAGTATAAACCAAATAAACCATCTCCTTCTCAATTTTCTTTTTGATCATGGTACTTTGTAATAGCAATGAAAACCTTAACTAAAACAGTCCCTAAATGTACTATCCTTATGTTTTTGGTTTCTGTAGCTCTGTCTCTTGATAACTGAGCTGTGACTATCAGAATACAGATTTTATGCATAAAAAACAAAGGTATAGAAGCCTCAGGGCTGCATGATTTGGGCAAGTCCCTAATGCAACAAAGTCAGCAATAAATATATTATTTTTGTTGTAGGAATGTCTATGAGGTGGTCTCGGGAGAGCTTAACTCACAACAAATGTTGGATCAATAATGGAATAATGGGTAGGATCACAATTTGACCAGGAATTTATGTATATATGTAAAACTCTGGCCTTCTACTTAAACCTTAGCCTCAAATAAAGTATTCCAAAATAGATCTGGGGTAGGTGGGTAAATCACTAGACTTCTTTATCTTTTTTCCAATTTGGCCACATTTTTCTGTTTTCACATAGAAATGAAGTTCTATGTTGGACAGTTGATCATGGAATCATTTATTTCTGACCGTTTGTCATATAAAACTTATTTCATAAGGAAGGTAGACTCCTTATTGCACAAACCATGTGGACTATCCATTTTCCACAGTCCCTGCTATGGCAAGCACTCAGTTTTGGGAAATACGTTGCTCACAGTATCCATAGGAACTGAACCAGACAAAAGACACATAGATTGTCAAGGCAGCCAATCCATGAGCTGGCAGGTGTCCTGCTATTGAGTAAAGGCAGTGTTGTCAAAGGAAGCTGCTGCTCAAAGCCATAGCAGGTGACATATTAAAGAGTACATGCCAAAATGATGAATTACCTATGATGAAAGGGCAAAAATAAAGGGCAAGAAGGGCCTTCTGACTTTAAGGGGAAGTTGAAGCATATATGAAATATAAAGTGGGGTCACCATGAAAAAATGAATGACATCATTCAGGTAGAAGAAAACAAAGACAGTATTTGGTCCTTGGATAGCCTTGGCATCTAAAGGCTCCTTAGACTTCTGCACCTCAGTCTCATTCTTGTCTACATGTGTCTCCATAGAAGACTTTTCACTTGTGGTGGCTGGAATAGGCCCCATTTCCTTTGGAAGCATGATGTTAATGTGCTTCAGACTAAACACCATGCTGAAGCCTGCTTTAAGGAAGGCTAAGAGATGTTGCTCTCCAATTTGGAGGGAACAAAGGAAGCCTGTTCCTCTGCCTGGTCTGACATGATGTCCCTCAATGGCTAGAGAAGTCAGACCCTCACCCAGCTCCCTTTAGAACACAAAGTACTGAGTGAGTAAGATGAATTAATAAAATACTTATCCCACCAGATGCTAAGTCAGTGTTAGGATCTCTCAGAATCCTACTTAGCATTTGATGCAGAAAGCAATGGCAGCCTCATGACAGGGAGGCTTCTGCCATATGTCTTTATCTCTCTCTCTCTCTCTCTCTCTCTCTCTCTCTCTCTCTCTCTTTTATTTATTTTTTTTTATTGGAAATTTTTTTACATTTCAGATGTTCTCTCCTTACCCCATTTCCCCCATCCCTCCCAGGAACTCACTATCCCTTCCCCCCTCCTCCTGCCTCCACGTTGGTGTACCCCCACCCACCCTCCCCCGTACCTCACCTCCCCACCCTCGAGTATCCCCCCCCCACGACGTCCAGCCTTCATGGGACCAAGGATCTCTTCTCCCACTTATATATAGCTCCCTTGCATATATAGCTGGAGCCATGGGTCCCTCCCTAAGCGCTCCCAGGCTGGTGGTTTAGACCCCGGGGGCTCTGGTTGGTTGGGATTATTGCTTTCCTCATGGTGTCGCGAATCCTCTCAACTCCTTCAGCCTTCACTCTATCTTCTCCATTGGGAACCCCATGCTCAGTTTAATGGTTAGCTGTGAGCATCTTCCTCTGAGTATGTCAGACTCTTGCAGACTTCTAAGGAGACAGCTATATCAGGCTCCTGTCAGCATGTACATCCTGACATCCACATCAACCTCTACCTTTGGTGACTGCACAAGTACTCACCACTACTGATGTCCATATGTTGTCCTTTCTAATCAGCATGCTTTAGAATTTGGTATTCTCATTATTATATTCCTCTACAGGCTTGAGGGTAAGATTTTTTATTTTTTTCTTAATGTTTTTGTCCCAAATTAAGAGCAGTCTTGATTCCATCTTGCCATGAAGGCAATATAGATCTATTACAGATAATTTGAAAACTATAAAAAAAATAAGAGAAGGGAAAATATCCAAACTAGAAGCAACCAGTATTAACATTATAACACGCTCTGTCTGATTTACTTTTTAAAACTACATTTATTCTTAAATTATTTGATTTTTATTCAACATTACCTTATGGATATTTCAAAGTATCATGAAATGTTTTCAGACATTAAGCTGTTGTTGAATGGCATATGAATGGAACACATGATTTACTCAAACATTTCTCTATTGAACGTATAGAGAGAGCACCATCCATCACTGCCTGCCAGTCTTGGATCCCACAGGATGCTGAGGAAAAGAATATCAAGTGGCACAGGAGGTCAGGAGTTAAGAAGGGTCTCCACCACCAGCCTTCTTTCAGAGAATCCCAGGTGACCAATGACTTGTGTTAAGCTCCAGCAAACTTCCCAGCATCCTGTGCTTCGACTCCCTCATCTCTGAAACAATAAGGAAAGTCTTTACTCTGTAGGTTGTGGGAGAACTGAATTGACTAACATCTGAAAAACAGTCTGCAAAGGTGCCTGACCTGTCAAGTCACAATTGCATTGTTGTCCTATCAAGAGAACAATGGTCCCTTTTCTAACTTTGGCTTTTAGTGAACATATCCCTTTAGTCAAATCATTGGCTCTATCTTGTTTACTTTAAATGGCATTATTCACATTGGAAACAAGAAAGACATTCCTTGATAATGAATTTAGAGGCTGCACAGTGTGGTGTGTTAAGACATATCTAGCTGTATTTGTGTTTCTGTGATAAACACCTCAATGAAAAGCAACTTAGAAGACAAAGGGTTTTACTTGGCTTACAATCCCATGTCATCAGTCTGTCATTTCAGGGAAGTCAAGTCAGCTAGGCACACCTATACACAAAAGACAAGATTGAAGAGTGTATGCATACTTACTGCTCAGTGCATGCCCTCTACTCTTACTCAGTTCTGACCCATTTTCAGGCTGAGTTTTCCCACACCCATTAATCTAATCAAGACAGTTCCCCAGGTGTGCCCACAGACTAATCTGCTCTAGAAAATCCCTCACTGAGACGCTCTTTCTACACTGTGACAATTAAATGTAATCATCACAAAGAATGACTCCTAAAGTGAGAAGTATAAGTGCTAATACCTACAATCTGTGAATATGACCTTATTTAGAATATGGATTTTACCCAAATAATTTCATAATGATACCATCCTGGGTTTAAAGAGGACCTGTATTCAATAGCAGTTATCCTATGTGAAGATAGAGACAGAGATGGAGGCAATGTAGCAACAAGATAAGAAATGCATGGAACCACCAGAAGCTAAATAAAGCAAAGAACCGTCCTCTCCTAGAGCATTTGCAGAAAACTCAGTCCTATTATCAACCTGATTTCTGAACTCTTTAACTATAAGAAATTATGTCTTTGATGCTTTGTGGTTCATGATGATTTATAAAGAAGAATCTGAGAGATGAAACTATGCATAGGAAAGATTCCCTTAGAGAACTATATGTTATGTTCTGCATCTCTAGAGAGGTCCTGTTGTAGGGAGGAAAGAAGGGTTTGGCATCAAATAGGCTCAAGTGGATGAATCCACCTAGTGATGGCCATCAGTGTCAGGAGACCTACTTGTTGATGACTCTAACAGCCTTCCATTTTAGCCCTATAGGTGTTAAAAGGAATCCTTTGCTCTTTTCCTGTCATCATCCTTCTCTCTTCCTTTCAGTTGCATGGAATGCAAGAGAGAAGCCCAGTAACTACATAAACTTGCTTTGCTTTCATCTATAAACTCATCTCACATGTCTACTTAGAGGGCAAGAATGAACTTCTTTTTCACGAGGGAATAGATATAGTTAGCTGTGCACACACCTACCTTCATTTGCCCTGCTTCATGTTCTTGCTCCTTGCTCTTAGATGGTTTCTGAAGGCGCCTGCCCTGACAGGGGTTTCCTGTGATCTCAGCACTGAATGCAGGGCACTTGCCTGGGCTTGCTATTTGAAACTGTTTTATCTGTGTCTCCAAATGCTTACCCAACTATGTTTTTAATCCATCTCTTGTCTGGGCCTCCCTTAAAACTGTCTTCCTTTTTTTTCACCTACAACTGGAAGTGCACTCCAAACCTCATGGCATTGTACAAGTAAACCCTGAACAGTTAGTAACATGACAACTTGAGTGTGAACTCTCATCCCATAAAATAACTAACAAAATCACAAAAGCAGAGTGATGCTTTGTTGTGTCTTCATCCACTGTAGTTTTTATGCAACGGTAATTTTTCATATGCAGAACTTTGTCTTTCCAAAGTCATATATGCCTGCAACCTCTCATTATTTTAAAAGAAATACTGACTTTAGTACTATTTGCTAAGTAAGCACAGAGATTCCAAATTCCTAATTAATATCTGTTCAGCTTGATTTTAATAACCTGGAAGATACAAGTGGTAAGTCTTAGTGGGTGACTCTTAACCCAGAGCTCTATGTGTTAGAAGTTTCCTTAAAACATTCACATATGCACACACACACACACACACACACACACACATGCATATATACAGCGTGTGCACATGTACATATGCATATTGCATATATATTCACACATTCAAGCACATATGCACACAGATATGCACACATATACCAATATGTACATATGCATTTATGCATATATGCACTCACATGTGCATGCACACATGTACAAACATATACACCAACACATGCATACATATGCACAGGTGCACACATAAACATACACATGCATACATGCTCACAATACAAACACATTTGTATATATACATATTCTTGTACACATCCATACAGCATACACACAGTTATTAAAGGAAATGAGTACATCGCTTGCTTGCAGCCTTGTGTTCTGTGATGACACTAACACAAGTTCTCATTGTGAACATCCACTTTTTTGATGTCTAGTTCTCAGTCCAAGATAAATGTTTCCTGTATATATGACCCTCTGTTCTTGAAGGTATTCCTACACCTAAGTGCCTTGGAGATGTGTAAGTAAAGACAACTTTAAAATGGATACTACTTCAGAGACCAGGCAAGACTTAAACAAATACATGAATGAGGTTAAAGAGAAAGAAATAGCACTAGCTTATCCTATCATTCCTTTCAGATGGCTAGGATACAACAGCTTTTAAATGATAAAAGTATCATTCTTCTAACTAGTGGTGTTGGAAATACGCAAGACATGCATGAAAAATAGCGTATTTAATTGTTTATTTGTGATATTTAAATACCAGCCTATGCTACAAAAACCATATTTGCTAGCATGTCCTCAGAATCACAAGAGATAATTTAATTAACCTTGAACATGGTAGAAGCTTCATCATGCTGAACCTGCCTTCAGGATTTAGCTCACAGTGGTTCTGGATTTGAGAAAGACCAGTGCTAGTTATCAGAACCTAACTCTTCTTATATGTATGAGAAAGAAAACTATTTGATAGAACATCCACAGAACCAGATGAGTTCATCATGTATGTCTTAGGCAGAAGTCAGTTTGACTGGACTAGGTGGTCTGCAGAGAACACCTGTGATGGAAACACAGGAAAGGCTGTGGGAGACATGCCTAGGGGTTTTAGTAATTTAAATACAGGAGACATGACTGGCCCCAAAGTTTTAATTTTTCTATCCTACAAGTAAAAATGCAAATAAAACTTCCTCCATGGAAAAAGGAAGCAGGGACCACCAGAGATCATCACAGAGGGAAGAATGTGTAAGTGGATAGTAGAAATGTCTGCAAAGTACAGATGTCAGTTTCCACAAACTTCAGAGAAACATCATGGCATGGATACCAAAAAGCCCATTTAGGGATGTGCAGCTTTTAGTTAACCAGTCAACCAAGGTCAAGATACAAGAAAGGTAGTAACTACTATTGCTAAGGCTAGAATTGCCCAGCGCAGAGCAGCAGGATCCTGAGAAGGGGAAATGGAGGGTTGTACATTGTGTTTCATCATGTCTAACAGATGAATTCATTAAAAGGGCATATTTTCTTCCACCAACTCTCTTATCTTTACAAAATCTTAAACCAAGAACTACTTTCAACTTAGCAAACAGAGAAACCACACCGTCTAGAAATTTAGCGAAAATACTGGTGACTGGCTAGGATCATCTAGAAAGAAATACTTACTGAATGACAGAAGGGGGGTAATAGGATGAGAATAAAACAAATGCATAATTCAAAGGCCAGAATTCAGATCATTTGATGTGCCGTCTGACACAATCGCTGGAGTGTTGGAAGAGAGCGGGTGCAAGCTCCAAACTACACATGAATAATTTAAGCAGCATAGAAGAGAATGTGCCACAGTCATGAAGCTGGTAAGCGGCCCTGCCAGGATTCAAATTCAGGACACTTCTACTTTAAAACTTCTATTCTTGGCACTCGATTTCTGGCTGGAATATCAATGCACAGAGCTACCCTGAGACCATGCAGATGAAACTGTTAGCTGGTGTCTTCAGTTCTTCCTACTTCTAAAGCCAATTATTATGAGTGAGGTAGACATTTACTCTCTCACAGTAGGGAGGTCAGAACTCCCAAGTGGGTCACAGGATCAGGCTCCTTCTGAAGTCTCCAGGCACTAAGCTATGTCCATGACGTGGCCAACTTCTATAAGTCATCTCTGCTGCCTAGCACACAGTCCCTTCTGCCTCCCCCTTCAGTTCTTGTCACTCCAGCCTCCGTGTCTGCTTTCGCATCTCTTCACTGCCAGATTCTTCTTCTGCCTTTCTATAAGGACCCTTATGATTCCTTTGAGCTCTCCTGGATTAGCCTCTCTTGAGATCTCTAATCACATTTCTCAAGGCCCTCTCACCATGTGGCATAAGGTACAGATTCTGTGGCTCAAGACATGAACATTTTTGGAGGACCATTATGAGTCAGCCAATCAGTCTTTATTGATTGACAGAGGCAGATACTTTGTAGAGCTTTTGCTTTTGTTTAAGGCTGGCAGAGTTTAAAGTCTTCAACAGCAGTGAGATGTCGCCTTCCCTTCCTGGCTCACTGCCCATGTGTGTTAGACAGAGCCTGTAGTTCAAAGTGCTGAAAGAGATAATGGGAAAGTCAATGCAAATGCCAACAGCAAACACAGGTCTCTGAATGCTAGTGACTTCCAAATGGTCAGAAGCTCTGCCCCATAGTGCTTCAGAGTTGGTATGTGTGGAGAAAAGACTTCATCAAAGATACAGAAACTTCAACCCTGGTCAGGGGCAGAGATCATTTTTCAAAGCTCTCTATGTAACACCCACCATTCTGAAAATGGAAGTAGCTAAGGGGAATTATACTGTCCAAGTATGTTTTTCTTCTACATTCAGGTGTGCATCTTCTGTCAGCTTTAAATACCTTAAGCTATCCTGTGCTTCTGTTTCATCATCTGTAAAATGGAAACTAATTACTCTTCCTGTGAAGAATATCAGGAAGATTGAAGTCTGTCTTAGTTTTTTTCACTTGCTATAGTAAATACCCTGACCTCTCAAATAATAAAAGTATAGAAGAATGGGTTCATTTCAGCTTCAAGTTCCAAGTGACTAGCCATCATGGCTGCAAAGTCACAGAGGCCAGTGCTACCTATGGTCACACCACTTCCTCAGCCCAAGAAGCAGAAAGCAATGGAAGTCTATACTTATTCATTTATAAAGTTAAGAATTCCACTCAGAGTATATGCCGCACAGAGTGGCCAGGTCTTCCCACCTCAGTTAATGTAGTCAGGATAAACCCCTAAAAGTCTGCTCAGAAGCTCATCTCCCAGGTGATGCTATATTGTCAAGTTGACAACTCTATTGCAAATACTATTTATTTGAAATGTCAAATTGTGATCTGGAAATACAAGTGGTGGTATGCTGCCTAATCTGAGTGCTAGGAACTGAACTCCAGTTCTCCACAAGAACAATAACTATATGTTCTTAACCACAGAGCTATCTCTCTAGCCCCAGCAACCTATAGTATATGACACACAAACAATGCATTCTCCAATTCTTCTGTGTTTCAGTGTTAATGACTGAAAACACTGTGGGAAAGGCATTTTGTAGTGACACTTTCCTATGTGCTCAGGTCTTCCTTTCCTCCATAATGGCTTCATTATTGTATCCTCCTGTTCAATCCTTCCTGTGGCATGCATCTCAGACTCCTCTTCTGCCTCTTTCACCATCCTACCTGCCCTCCATAGCTACCCTGTACTTCTCAGTGCATAGGTACACCTGCCCTTTGGTGAGTAAGTTGACTATGCTGAAATGAACAAAACTGAAGCTCTCCCAGCCTGTGTCCACATCACAACTCTTCATTCCTTGGAGCCTTCAGAATTTCTTTCTAAAAAAAGGCTCCTCTTTTTATTCCTATTTCTTCTTTGGGAAAATAAAATAAGAAATAAAGGTAGACAATGAACGGCTCCTGGAGAATTCTATAACAGCATAGACCATGTGTGTGAGGACAGTGTTACAACTGTCCTGTTTTTTTCATTCATTCATTCATTCATTCATTCATTCATTTATTTTTAGCACATCCAGGAAGTGGGCAAGGTTACTCCAGTATTCCTGGTCAGCCACCAGAGTCACACACAGTGTGGCCTAAATGAGGCATTCCAGATATCAGGAGCTGATGACTGGAAACTTGGTAAAGCAAGGGAGTGGGCACGGGGAGCAACTGCCTCTTCCTGCACAATTTTTATTTTAAAGTTAAAATTAGAGCGAGTTGAACCTGGATTGAAACCTCTGCCTTTAGGACTAGGCAAGACAGATTATTCCATTTTCACTTTTTAAAGCTGATTTCTAAAAAGTGGAAAGCACAATAATTTATATCTTTTGAAATTTTTAAAAAATTAAAACAAAATAATAAAATCATAGTAGGACCTAATTCATTTATCTAATTTGTCAAATGATTATCATCATCATTATTAAACTAGCATTAAAATAATTGGTTAGTCTACACACTGTTGAACTAATAAATATTGCCAAATCTATACTGGTATAAAATAAAATTTTAAACACTGAAAATCATTCACTCGGGTTTTTCCCAATTTACATATTTTCCACCATACTACCCAGAGTGACAGGAAGTTACAGCCATTATTGAAAATTATTCTTAAAATGTCAGGGACACATTTTAATATATGCTACAGGAGTGACTTTCTAGCATTCCACAGAAAATAAACTAATTGAAAGGATGGAAGGAGCATGAAAAGAAATAACTTCCTTCAAACATAACATGAAAAGAGAATTGTTCTTCAAATATGTATGTGGTTCTGGCCCCAGAGCTTTCCACATTTTCATCTCAATTTGGTAGCCTCAGGAAGACAGAGGAGGGCACCTTCTGCTGTGCTGAAGGTGGGGAGGGGAGCAAATGTCACATTACAGGTGTTCTCTACTCCTTCCTCCAAATGTTAGATCATAGATGGATAGGAAGTAATATATTTCTGAGCTTAGAAAGCTTGAAAATTGCATTTTGAGAAGTGGAGAGACTTGGGTGCCATGGTAATTCTGGCATATTATCTCAAATGTCACAGTATGTCTATGCTATGAAAGACAGCAGGGGCTGTTGCTAGATTCAAGACTCATGACTGCTGCCTAGAGCTCACCACAGAAACAGGGGATGAGTCTTTGTCTCCTGCCCCAAAGCTGATATCATTGAACTGGCTCAACTTCATGTATTTGTACTCCCATTTGACATTCCTGGGAGACAGGGATGAGTAAACCAGCTGGCTGTTCCCTGAGTCAGTTAAGAGCATCAAGGGACAGATTTTAGTGACATAGATATGACTGTGAGGTCATGGGCAGGCAAGCCCTGAGATTCAGAGCTAATAGGTACTCTCTTTTCTACTTTGACTTCTCCTGAAGGACTTCCAAGGATTTGGAGAAGGACTCGGCTGGAGGATTCTGTTATTTGAGCAATGATATCATTTGGCACAAGACATGGAAAAAGACCAGAATGTGGCCCAAGAGGCATAGCAAACTGCTGATGGCTTTAGTTAAGCCACATAAATGGATAAAATAACGAAAAATTTCCTTACATTATCCAGGCTAATGCATATCAGAGATCAAAGCTTGATATTTAAGAAGAAGTGAGGAAAACAAAAGGTGAATCGAGCTCAAATGGCTGACACACACCCAAGACAATTGCCATCTATCATGTGCCTTAAATCTTAATAGCTTCCCAAAGAAAGGGAACCAATGTTCTATCCAAAGGAGAGTTGTGTAATAAGACAGATTTTTAAAGCAACTCAGATTCTACTCAAATCTTTGGCCTCCTGTCCTGTGATTGAAGTGGCCTTAAAGCTTATATGGTTCCTGAGATATTTTCATTTTATTTTTTTACTGAGTTATATTTTATATACAATAAGCTGTTCAGATCCTAATGATAAAAATCAGGATGTTTTGGTAAATGTATTTATACAAATCTCCCTACCATGTTTCAAGTTATTCCCATCCCTTCAAGACAATAGAGAAATTATTCTTCAAGTTCTAAAAGAAAAGTATTTTTGAACTAGTATATTATACCCAGCCCTGATATCAAGTAACCATATTTCCTAACATAAATGTAGAATCAAGACATGTTTAGATAAGTGAGAATGAAGACGTAAAGAATGTTAGAATGTGCAAACCAAAAGCAGGCAATGAAAGGCTTAGTGGTACAATGCCTCTAAGAACAAAAAATCATATAGTGTAAACAAGAAATAGTGAATCCTAGAGTAATAGTCAAAGGAAGATGAATAAATAATTATTCATCAGAGCAGAGAGGAATAGGTCAGACATTTTTAGATCATATAACATCTTATACAATAAGTGAACTCAAAGACTGTTATAGTTTTGGGAAAAACTTTGGGGTACATGAATGAAAATACATAATGAAGACTAAGCGAACAAATGAGCCCATAAAATATTGCACTCGAAAATAACTTCATCATAGCTAACTAAATGGATCAACAGTCAACATATTTACATGGCTGTGACAAACTTATTGTAAGAGGTGATACCAAATATTATATAGTACATGTCTATAATGGAAATTCAATGTTACATATATATATATGGTAGAAAATTGAAAGAGAGCATGTGGTAGATTCAAAGGAAGATGACCTAAAATCAAACCCTTATTTTTCACACTGAATGAATGCATAAAATTGTAAAACACAATAGTTATATAAATACATAGAAAGTTGGAAGATGTTGGAGAAAATAGAGATGGACAGTCTTTCTGATAATATCATTTACAGAATAATATCCCTTTTTATACAAATGTATGCATAGATGATTAAAAACTTAACATGACACTATTTTAATGTTGCTTTGAGTCATTTAGTTGGTTATTATTATTATTTATGTGTATGTTTGTCCTCCTCTATGTATTTTTGCTCACCACATGAGTGCAGGTTCTCATGGAGGCCAGAAGAGCACATTGAATCTTGGAACTAGAGTTACAGGGAATTGTGAGCTGCCTGATATGGGTGCTGGGAATGAAACCAAGTTCCTCTGGAAGAGCAGTAAGTACTTTTCTCTACTGAGACATTTCTCTAGTCAAAACCCATTAATTTTAAAAGAAAATGTCTTGAGTTTAAGACTCAAAGGCACCTGTTTAAATGAAAAGGCCTTCAGCAACTAGGTGAACCATCAGATTTCAGTTCTATAAAATGAAGACAGGTGAACCTGTTGGCAGTTTTATAAGCATGAATGGAGGATGCTGTCTCATTGTTAAGACTCAGATAGCAAGAGATTTGATAAAGTATTTCTCAATAATTACCTGAATGGAAACTATGTGTTCTGTCTTCAGAACTGGATTCCCAACTCACACAGTGATCCAAAAGTCTTGTCTCTAGCCTCTCTTCCCAAGGTTTTAAAGACTTGAGGAGTCACTAGATAATTTGCTCACAGAGTTTGCTGAGCACCAGTCTCAACCCCAGGCACATTTGGTTTCAGTCTTCATCTTACATCAACTAGTAACCTGTAAATTTTCCTCAGAATCACTCAACTGCTGTTTTCAAACTTTCTGAGAAGAAGGGGTTTGATTTCTCCTGCATACCAAACCTCTGTTCTGGGCTTGCCACTTGGCGGGCATTCAATAATCAGAGCTCGCTCTCCCTCTACAAATCAGCTTCATCTATGATAGAAAATTGCCTTGGCACATTACTGAATCAGACAGTTAAAATAAAAGCTCCAGACATTGAATTTGATCCAGCTTCGATTGTACAAACCACCAACAGCTGGTTAGTGAGGGGATGGTATGTGCCTGGCATTCCATCAGATGCTGTGAAGAAAATTAGCATTTCAGGACCAGAAGTCTATGCCAGAAGAGGTCAAAGTGACAGAAGGCATCAATCTGAAGAAAATTCAGGACCAGTGCACGGTAAAGATGGCCAACATTCTAGAATATTTCCATGTAGAGGCATACATTACATAGAATAAGAAACTGGGGTAATTACAGCTTGACCAAAAGTATTACAGTGAAAGACCACTCTAAGCAATCTGTGATAGACAATCCATAGAACTGCTTCTGGATATGTCACTGTTTTAATGGTCATCCTTTATTAGTTAACACATTTATGTTAATCAACTATGGTACACAAGCTTGAGATATGAAAGACCCATGAGCAAAGGTCCTCTGCTTACAGCAGAATTCAGATGCCCAGAGTTATGCCTTCTTGGGTGCCCCATGGTACCTTTTGAATGTATCTGTCCAAATGGTACCCACAAAGCTTGTCACTAAGACAGTTGTTGCTTATTGTCCATGAAGATAAAGGAGAATACTGTTTGTGAGCCTTGGACAGTTACTGTTCATGTAGACTGCAAGATCAGAATGAACTGAGTTGTGGAAGTTTTGCTCAAGGGTGATTTTGGTGTGGAAACTTGATGAAAAAGAGGGAAGAATGGAGACTGTCAAATGTTTGTTTCTACCTAGTATTGGTAGAATATAAGCATGCTCTTTTAGTAGGACAGTATCTTAAATCAAGTAGAAATAGCAATGAGAAGAATTTGAAGGGAAGACCCAAACACACTAAGGGTACAAACTATTTTTCTTGTCCACTGCCTATTGCTGCTGTTTACTGAAAGCCAATGGCTTCTGTTGACAGGTCCTGTATTAAACAGTAGAATTATACACTTAGAGGGGACTCTCTCAGAAAGTACTGCAATGTAAGACAATGCAATAGTGGCAGAGGAGAGGATTCAGTGCATAAAATGCTTGCATAAGGACCATAGCTGATATCTTTAGCACCCATTCAAAATCTAGACATAGCAGCATCCCTAGTGTTGCTGGGGAGCAAAGAGAGGCAAATTTCAGGGATCACTGGCTAGCCAGTCTAGCTGAAGAGGCTAGTTTTGGGGTCCGTGAGAGACCCTGTCTCAAAAACCAATGTGGAAAGCTATAGAAGTGTGGCATTGAGTGCTGGTTTCCACAAGCATGCCTGTAGTGAGAATTTTGGTTTTTAAAAAAACCCAGTTATGTTAAGTGAATGTGTTTTTGGTTTTTTTTTTGGTTTTTTTTTTTGTTTGTTTGTTTTGTTTTGTTTTGTTTTTTACTGAGAAAATAATTTATTTGATTGTAATCCAGAGGTTTTATTTTTAAAAAATGTCTAAAAATTACCTTTAATGAAATCTTAATTTTACTCATTAGGGATTTAAACTTAGATGAATTTTATTTTAAAAAATCCATTCACTCAAAATTCTTCCAGTCTTTTGTCTACACTTTCAGAACAGATTATTTCTTTGATTCAGGACCTTTAAACTGTCCAACTTTAGACAGGATCCACCACAACATGAGTGACAGACAGGAGAATTCTTAGCAGACGTGCAGGCTCCACTTCCTTTTGCAACGCCCATCAGTTCAGGAATTCTGGGGTTTTGTGGCCTTTGGGTGTGAGACTCTTTTTTTGTTGTTGTTAACAATTAAAAAGTAAGAGGTAGAGTCACGTAGACAAAGGTAAGATCCTTTTTTATTAAAATCTCTCACGCTGTTCACCAAGATGGTACAATGGCTTTTTAAATAAACTGCTTAAAGATAGAAACAGAGGACCTAAACTGGAAGACAAGCAAAATATAAATATATTCATACACAGAAATACAGATCAACAAGCCCTTGTCCATGTAACTTCCCTAATGCTGTGATCTTATGCAGTTCCTCAGGATATGGGTGACTCCCAACCATAGAATTATTTTCGTTGCTACTTAATAACTGTAATTTTGCTACTGTTACAAATCATAATGTAAATGTGTCTTTCAGTGGTCTTAGACGACCCCTGTGAAAGGGTCATTTCATACCCTCCCATAGGGGTTGTGACCCACAGGTTGAGAACCCCCCAATATAGAGGCTCCCACTGTTCTTTCAGAGATTGGAACTGAACCCTCAGCAGCTCAGTCGTAGTGACTGTGTCTCCCATTGTCATAAAGTCAGTTACACGTGTTGTCCAGTACATCTGTCTGGCTGTCACACTTGCACAGTACAGACAGAGCAGGGGAAATGAGGTCATGTGACAGAGGGCTTTGTCTTCAGTCACCTGCTCCATGTCAGTCCTCTACACTGGAACACGATGGGCTGAGGAACTCTGAGGTTCAGAGCAGGTGATAAGATCAGATGATGACAGATTGTCTTCTGATATAAATTGGGTCCTTATACTCAGTCCGCTGAGGTACTCTCCTTCCCTGATACACCCACTCGCTTCTTCACAGCGTTCAAAACACAAGGCTAACAATGTGAATACAATTTGTGCAAAACAAATGCACTTTCCATTCGATTCCTGCTGTTAGTCATTATTAAGAAAGCTGTCTGTACTTGTAACTCAGTTCGTGCACCAACCCCAGGTCCCTATGTCCCTCTACCAGAGCATAGCCTCTAAGTGGTCACCCCAGTCATATTTCCTGGATTCTGAATACATGCCACCAAGTTTCCTAGTGATACTCTGCCTTCTTTATGCTAGCAGCTCCTGGAAGCCATCAGCTTTTACAGACTTTGACAATTACTTTGGTATCCTTATTAAAGTTCTCTGGCTGCAAAGCCTCTCTGTGTTGCTTTAGAGTCTCCATGAGGAGGAAGACAATGAAAGCAAGGGGACAGAGCCCCCCAACTCTGACCCAGTCCATCCTGTTCCCAAACGATTCTCTCAGCACCCGGGGCCTACAGTGAGTTATCTGACACACTGGGCAGAAGGTTCCAGTGTCTTTTTTTCCTTTGACAAATTAATTTTGATTTCTGCTCATATAGAATTTCCCCGAACCCCAGAATGTATAAGAAATCACTGAGAATTTATACCTGATTACTTGCCATAAACTCTTTCTCACATATTACAGGCTCAAGGTCTAAGAAGAAATCATATGTGTTTGCCATGGTGGTAGGTTTTGTTTTGGTTTTCGTTTTTTTTTTTTTTTTTTTTTTTTTTTTAAAGTTGAAATTGAGTGTTACTACTTTTTTGAGGAATTAGCCAGAATAATAGTGTCAAGTTTCCACCACAATTTGAAGTCAGACATTATTTCTAACCAAATTATACTCTTTTGTCTGCCAAACTATTCTGACGTTTTTAATATCTGAAGGCAGGCCTATCTGATAGTCCCAGCAATACTCTGGAGATAGGATTTTAGTGGGTTTGTTGAAAAGAAAGTATTTGTTGAGGTGGCTCTCATCATGCCACTCAGCTTCTATGTTATGTTTCTTGTCCTGGAGGGTCCCCTTAAAGCACTCCCTGGTGAGGTTGAGAATGTGAATGGGCGTTCCTCCAAAAATGGCCGCATGGTAGTAAAAATCCCCCTCTCCAATCAGAATGTAAGCTGCTGACAGTTCCCGCCTCTCATAGGTAAATTCATCAGGACTGGCCTTGTACCACCAGTCCTGAAGCTGAGCTACCAACTGGCCCAGAGTTTCCACACCGAAGTTGTCTTGAAAGACTTGATCCATGTCCATGCAGAAGAGAAAGTCGACCTCATGCTGTATGTGGTCTAGAATATGCTCTCCAATGGTCTTCATGCGCATCATGCTAATGTCCTGCCACCTCTTCTCAGACCTGATCTCAAATTCTTGTAAGGAATGCAGAGGACTCAGATGGACAACAGGCATTCTGGATGTGTCCTCCATCATGACGTAAAATATGACCCTGTGGCCAACCATGAAGTACCTGTCAGCAGGCTCCAGAAAGTCTTCTAAGTAATGCTCAATGTACTTTCCCACAGCAAAAACCGTCAGCCCCACAGTGACTTTCTGTCTGGCATAGTACTCTTCCAGCAGAGCTGAGTTGAAAGTGCCTTCCCAGACAATTGGTGCCTTCCATGGGGTCACAGTCAAAACCTCCGGGCGGTTCTTTGGATTGAACCAGTCCCATAGCTGAGGTTCTTCAATGCTGTCTCCATTTTTCCCCTTTACTCTCCGTCTTTCTATGTCCTCTTCTTGGTAACTGTGGGTCCCATTCTTAAACCAGCTCGGGAACCACCAGTCCTTCTGCCGTCTGTTCTCACCAATCTCTGGAATTCTGTTGACATATTCCCAAAACACGACAACCACGGTTGAGACAATCAGCATCGACAGGATTACTTTTCCTTTGACATTCATTATTTTCTCCTGTGATCCAGATCTTGAGGATGAAAGACTTGTTTCTGACTTAGATCTTGACATGGAGATCTTGAAGCATAGTGACCGTGAAAATCTTAGGTCCAGGCAAGGTAGTGCAGGCCTTTAATTCCAGGAGACTGAGGTAAGCAGATCTCTTGAGTTGAAAGTCAGCCTCATCGTCTGCTGTGTTCCCTCCAAAGCAAACAGCAAAGCAAACAGCAAAGCAACCAAGTTGTATCGAGCTCCGGCCTGCTGAAGGAGGCAGGGCTCAGAGGAAAGGAAGGTACAGGGTTCCAACTCCCAGAGCCTGAGAACGAGGTCTTCAGTAGAATCGGTATTTCTCATTCCAAGAAGAGTCCACATGTTTTTGTTTTAATCCCAGGTACAGGATAAGAGGCTGCTTCACAGTTGGTGACTATAATTTGCTTCTCGTTCTACTAGGAGCATGCTTTTGCTAGTTGCATATACTTTCTATGAATGTGTGAAGTGTGTGATTCTGCAAACATTTCAGAGGGTATAATTCCCAGAGGCCCAAGAGTCAGCCCTTGCTCAGAGGAGGTGATGCTCCCCTCTGTTGTTGCTGGTTCCTGGTGCTGTGGTTTGTCAAGTGATCATGAGCAAAAAGACTAGAAGCGATTGGATATTCTGAGGATGAAGGTTAACACTGCCCCAAGGAACTTGACACCCATATTCAGCGGGAAGTAGTCTAAAGAGTTCTAGGCCCCCTTTCCCTCCAGTCTTTTTTCTCTCCTACCTAGTGTTGGAGGTTGGAAGAGATTAGGGTGGAATAAGGGTTGGAAGGGCAGAAGTAGAAGAATCAAGTAAAGTAACCCTAAAAGGTATGCCTACACATGCCTGTGTGTACCCTGACACTGTGCCTTTTCTAGTGAAAAGGGGACCATCACTTCTGTCTGGAAGATTGCAAGGTCTCCTTGGCTCCCACTGGGCACATTAGTTTCTTGATCTCCTTCCTTTCTTTTCTACACAGATGAAACTTCACTAACCTGCTTCATCCTAAGGTATCAGGCTCAGTGTTTGCTCCCATGGCAACTTCGTTATACAGCTAGAGGGAGAAAGGAATGGAGGAAGAGGAGAAGAAACGAAAGAAAAAAGAAGGAGGAGAGTGTGTGAGGGAAGAAAAGCTTTCCTACTCCCACGAAATATTAATTCAATCCCAATGGTACTATTCTCATAACTACATCAAATCCTTATTGTCTTCAGAATGGTTCATCTTCAAACACCATCATACTGTATATGCACTGTACTGTACTGAACATGACTGTAAAGGGTTTGGGGGACAAAAATATTCTATCCATAATCATCATAAAATATTGAAAAAATAGTCTCTCTGGTATTGCTGACCTTTCTACTTGCTGCAGGGCATCGAGACATGACAAGGATGCACTACTCAATAAATGACCATATTTTGGAAATAAATTGAGTTTAAGTTTCCATAAAATAAAATCATCAAAATAAAATAATAAAAATAATCAAAGACAGTATGCAATGTAAGTTGTTTCATTTGAATGTGGAAAGTTTGAATTCCAATGCTGGGTCAGTTGTTTATAAACTTTCCAACCTTGAATGATTATCTCAGTTCCTTTGTCTTTGTTTTTAAATGAGAATATAAACATTTATCTGATACCATTGTTTTCAAGATAAGAGATTGGCATTTAATGGGCAAGTATTTGGTAAGAATCCATGTTTCTCTATTTCTGCCATCTTTTTAACTTATTTTTTTTTTTACTTTTTTCTTTACTCTCCTGCATTTCTTCATATGCAAATACAGAGTAGTTATAACTTTTAGATTTATACAAGTTATGCATATAGATCCTAAACAGTTGATGAAAAGCCAAAAAACAAGAGATGAGAAGGTGAAAGAAAGGAGGAAGATGAAGCAGAAAAGGAGAAAGAAAAGGAGATGGAGAAAAGAACAAAAGAAAAAGAAAGGAAGTAGTGAGGGGGAGTGGGGAAGGGGAAAGGGAGAAGAACTCAAATTTCCTGAAACTTTATTCTGAAGCAGCCATTGAAATTTAGGCTGGAGCCCTTCCTGCCTCATTACTATCAAGCATACTTCAAGAAACTAGAACCCCAAGACTTGGAAGCCAACCATGCAGTGCCCCATAAGACACTTTGGAAATACTCAAACCATGTCAGATACAACAATTCTATAGGAGTAGTGCTTGTTCTGAGGTAACAGTAGGCAAAGATTAGTGCATTGGGGTTAATGCTTCAGGTCCAGATTCACATCCACTTCACTCCAGATTCTGCACATTCCCGTAACTTAGCTTAATACCTAGAAACTGCCCATGTACACTTGCAAGACTATTTTCAAGTTTACATTTTGTTCCACAGAGGGAAGCACATGCTGTTGATTAAGAGAGAAGTTAACGTTTTTGAGAAAACATCTTTGCTGACTCACAAAACCATGGTGGGATTTATTTTAATATCCCCTGTTCCCTGTGGACAGAATTCTATTAAGGAGTTCTATTAAGGAGAGGCTTCTTAGTGAAAGGCAAAGTAAGCACCTGTGATTCTGCACATTCAGCTAACATGTAATCTGCCTTCCCTGTGTGCCAAGAACCTTACTAAGCTTTGGACTGTGGCTTTGTGAAGGCAATGATTCTATCTAAACTTGATTAAATGATGTTTATATTGAGAGGAGTCATAGCATGACCTGAAGATACCATTGGAGGTTAACACAAGTTATACTAACTATCATCTCACTGTATCTAATTATAGATATCCGCTGGACCAACACTGATCTATATCCTATCCATAGTTTCTCTCATTTTCTTCATAGGTATCCAATGAGGACCAGATCTATTGCAATACTGATGGTCCTTACGCCAATTATAAACATTGTGGAGAGCATGTTTACTATATGACCAATGACATACAGCTTGCAAGTTGTACAGAAACTATTCTAAGTGAAAGATAAACACCATTAAGTTTACTCATGGCAGCACATGGAGCAACATGTTTCAAAGACTACAAAGGCCAAAGATGGCCATAGGCAGGACACATGAGATGAGTTACTTTTTGTATCAAGATGTAAAATATAATTGATGGACATTAAGACCAAGGCCAAGAAAGGTGACATAAACCAGCTGAGTTACACAAGAAAATCATCTATGAGGATAAAAGTTCCCCTAGATACAATGAAACTAGAAATCTGATGTTTCCATGACACTGTCTCAGCTGTGTCTCCTCTGTCATAATGAAGTCATGAACACCTGCTAATGTATAATGGACCCTTCCAAATCCAAACAAAAACTGTTCTTTGCCCATACACAAAGAATTGAGAACAATTAGGAGAGTCATAAAATGCCCATTGTGTAAGGGAGCTCTGATGTCAAGTTCTTAGGAAGAAAAGGAACCTTCTCCACAGCAACAAATATCCCCCTTTAAATACAAGGCATATAGATTCATTCCTTCATTACTTATTCTCAATACATTTCTGTGAGCATATATTTTGTGTCAAATTTGTTTATACTGTAAGCAGACTGAAGCATGAGGTGGGGCTGGTGAGATGCCTTGTCTATGGAACTGTAAAAGTATTGTAGATGGTGCAAGGACTCTGAGGAAGTGATAATAACCAATAGGACACTAACAATGGGAAATAAAGTTTTTTCCACCTGTGCTCATAAAAATCTTCTTGCAGAAGATGGGCTTATGGGCTCAATGACTGAAGGAGTCAGCCCAGCCATGTCACAAGGAAAAGTGAGATCAAGAGAAAGAATAAAGCCAAATGCTTAGGAGGCAAAACGATCTGGACATATGTACTAAGGGAATGAAGGTATGTACTATTGGAAAGAATATGAGCTTTTAGGGAAAAATATCTGAACTTCATTGAGGAGTAGTAATGATTTTCCTCATTTGTGTGCCCACAAGTGAGCCCAGTCAAGGATTCCAAGGCCAAAGGCACTCATATGGCTCTGGTTAAACTCATGTGTCACAAAGGAAAACAAAGACAGGGATGTGAGAAGTGGATTCAGGGACATGGGAGTTGAAGATAAAGAGGGTAGGGAAGAGTTACCAGAATTCATTATATACAGGGATGAGATTATCAAGCAACAAATTGAATAAATCCAATTTAAAATAAATCAAAAACTAGATCTTGCATTTCAAGGGCTATGTACATGGGTCAAATTTTATTCTGAGAACAAAGCAGAAACATTGGGAGGCTTTAAACATTGTGAGGGAATGATAACAATCTAGTTGAGCCTTAAAACAAAACCTGCAACTATAGATTGTTGGGTGAGAATGAAGTCAGAAATCTATTTTAGTGCTCAAGGCTCTAGATAGCATTGGTCTGGACAAGGATAGATCAGCAGAGATGAGACAACATGAATCAATTCTTGATGGATTTTTGGAGCAAGGAAGAAATGTAGCCAAGAACAACTGCTGTTTGTTTGCCTTGAGCTCTATGTAGTGGTCCTAGATCAGGACACTAGTAGAGGTTGGGGATGTTGGTGAAGAGGACTCTGTCAGGTGGGGTTGCAGCTGACATTCCTTCAGCTAGCCAAGTAGAACAATCAACTAGGCTGTAATAAAAGTCTTTGGCCCATGAGAGTTCTTAAAGCTAAAGATACAAACTGTGAAGTCATCAGCTTCTTGGCATTATTTAAAGCTATAGGTAAAGATGAGAACACCTAGGGAAGAGAGTAAATAGGAGAAAAGTCAGGAAGGCAACCTGGGTGCTTAGCAGGAGAGAAATGGAAAGGAACAATTTTTCCCATTAGGTTGCACAGAAAAAAAAATCTTCATTGAAGTTAAGGGGGAAATGTTTTCTTTAAAAGCAGCTATATCACAATTCAGGAAAATAGCCAGAGCTATGCTATAGAAGAGAAAATACTATGTGGGAGAGAGAGAGAGAGGAAATGGGCTATGTTATAGAAGAGACTAGCACAAAGGAAAAAGAGGAAGTTAACTGTGTTATAGAATGCCACATGAGAGAGAAAGGGAATGTCCAGGAGAACCACATCCAGTAAGAGGGGAACCAGCCACTCAGGAGAAGGACCTCTCGCTGTTCAAAACTGCATTCTCTTTAACTTTACTTTTAGAATTACTAAAAAGGGAGGGAGAAGAAAATATTTCTCTTCCTCTCTCCCTCTTCCTCTGTCTTCTTCTGAATACAGTGTCTTAAACACAAGAACATGCATACACACACATACACACACACAAACATACTCAGACACATATACAAGCATACACACACACAAGACCAAATATTAGTAACAGAGCATCACATCTTGGAGCTATCAAAGGCCTTGTAACAACTTTAAGGCAGTCAAAAAAGAGCCACAAAATCGAAAAGGGAAAGATTTGTGATCAAGAAAGGCACCATCACAGAGAGCCAGAACAACTCCAGAAGCTAAACTGTGTTTCCTCTCATGACCAGAATACTGTTAGTTGAGACTCAGATAAGATAAACAACAAACCATATACTAAGCATCTTGGGAGAAAGAACAGGCAAGTGTGGAAGAAGAGAAACAGGGGACTGAATACAATCTTGTCTGCTCCCCAAGAATGCAAACAGCCATGCGAGTTAAGCAGTTTCAACATGGTCTCCTGACTGCCAGGAAAAAACTGACTGAAAACTCAACACATCCTAGAACATGTGACTTCCTGAGATGTGAAAGTATATAAATGATCTTAAACAAAAGGTTCATGACAATACTTGAATCATGTGTCTGGTTTTTTCTACTCTTAACCACTCTCCCTTTTCAACTACATACCTTCATCATTTCTGAATTATGGACATTCTAAAGAATGTAGAGCCTAGGACTGGAGAGATAGCTGAGTGGGAAGAGAACTTGCTGCTCTTGAGAGGAGACCTTGGTTCAAGTCCCACAATCTACATCGTAGCTCACAACTACTTATGACTCCAGTTCATAAGCTGAAATCAGGATGTGTGTGTGTGTGTGTGTGTGTGTGTGTGTGTGTGTGTGTGTTGTATGTGTGTGTGTATGTATGTGTATGTGTATGAACACTGGAGTTATCCATGTGATCTGAGAAGTGAGAATTTACCCAACTTATCATGGGACTATTTTAGTTCCATTATATAAAAACTTAATGGAAAGATCAGCTCAGATGATGGTCTACCTTATGCCACTATCTTCAACTCCCGGAACATGCTGGTCACAATGAAAAACACCAAGTTCTTTAAAAAGAAGTTTTTCAAAGTGGCTCTTAACTGATCAGTCCATGAGTAATGTAGTTATAAACTCACAGATCTTCTCCAAAGCAGAATACAGCTTCATCCTCTGGGTCCCCGGTGTTTTTCCCTCAGGGTATAAAATATAGAGTCACAGTCATTAGTCACGTGTCCCTGTGAAAGTGACTTTCAAATTAATATGAAGAGAAGGAGAGCCAGGAAGAGGAAGGATGTATCAATATAATGGTGGGAATGACAACAGTCAATCCGTGGGCTTATAAGGAATAAATGAGTGAATAAATATAAAATACTAAAAATTGTGATTCATCAAGGTAGACTATGTTTATTATCCACTCATGCAATTTATTAAGAAAGATACAAGAATTAGTAGATTGCTACCAATGGTAAGAGACACGCTTGGCTATTTGTTACAAAACCCTGTGCCCTGTGTACTGTAGGTCCACTATTCTTTCATGTTCATATCATCCATGCTCTTCTTCTCAGCTTTGTACTTACTGTGCCCTGGTTAGCCTTAATTGCCAACTTGATCACAGTCTGAAGAAATCTGAGAGGAAAGTATCAATCAAGAAGTTGCTGGCAATGGATAAGTCTGTAGGGATGTCTGTAAGAAACTCTTAATTATTATTTGATGTAAGGTAGCCCAGCCTGCTGGGGGCCAGGAACCATCCCTGGGGAGATGCTCCAAGGCTATATAAGAAAGCTGGTTAAGCATAAGTCTATGAGTGACCAAGAAAGTCAGCTAGCAAGTAACACTCTTCCCATGATTCCTACCTTGATTTCCCTCCGTGATGGAAAACCTAGAAACATAAGATGAAATAAGCCCTTAGCTCCCCTAAGTTGCTTCTGGTCAGAGTTTTATCACAGCAACAAAATGAAACTAGAGCCGTTGTTTTGACTTTGGACTCATGGAGTGTCCTCCCTAGAGCCACCAGTGTTTGAATACAACACTTATTAAAGACCCGCTACTGCCATTATGTTCCATAAAATTTTAATAAACTTACCTTTGTTTCTTACCCTTCATTGCATTGAGTCCAACATCTCATTATATTGTTTGCTTCTCTATTAATAAAACATTGTAGAGAGACATTTCCTATCAGAATCTAAATATGGCCAAGTGAAATTTATGAAATATATACCTTAACAAAATCCAAAATTCAACAAAAATAACTTCCATTTGAGGATACACATTAACCAAAGTGGTAAAGAAAAGCAAGGGGCTGATAAAATTCTGAAATTATGGGGGAAAGTAAGACAGATTTGTGTCCCAAAAGCACTTGAGCAACTGGAAATTCCATCTGGATTTTACTGAACTTGCTGAGGAATAATCTGGAGAGGGTCAATTTCAATTGGACAAGTTCAGTCAAAAATATTTGTTATAATCCCACTGTGCATAAGCTTCAGTGTTATACAATATTTAGAAACCACAGTTTTGTTTTTTTTTTTAAACAAAAAGATGCAGTTAGCCTGTTTCAAAGATTCATTTAAACCACTTTGAATTAATGTTCTTTATCTCAGATCATTAAGAGGAAATCCGAAGAACACCAGCCAAGAGCACATTCATGCAGCTGGTTTAATCCTCCCCCTGAGTACAGGTTTTCTTTACACACAGGCCTTACTCAGTCTTAGTACTTAAGTGACTGAAGTGGCACATGCCTTCTCACTTTCCTACATTTTCTTTGCATTGGTTCTTTTAACACTAGCTAGTCGCAAAGGACTGTGGGGTCAATCCACAACTATTAGAGAAAAGACACAGGTCAGTACCTGCGTTTGGATAGATCCCAAGGGAACTTCCTGCCACGGTGTTTGCTAGCCCAGTGTGAGTTATGACATTTTTTTCCCCCAAAAAAGAATCCTCCTGCCTACTTTTGCCTTAATCGTGTGTTCCTTTGTGTGACACTGAGATATTCTGTCCTTCTAACAGAATGAAGTAGGAATTGGGACTCAGCTGCCCTCAAGCCCTCAGATGATATCACTGAAGTCCCCAGTTGCTTGTGAAGTGCTAATACTCTGAAGTCTGGGCAAAATACACACACACAAAAGTTGTCAATATTTTAAAATAATTCTGAAGAATTGGCTTGTCCATCACTGATTGTGTTCTCTTTTTCCTGAGTAAGTTAACTAGAGTGAAGCTTACCATGGATCTCAACTTCATACTATGTTGGGGAGCTTCATGAGTCATGAAATCCCTCTCTTTAAAATCCTCCAAAGGAATGTTAATATAGTAAGTAGGAAGTTGGGAGAAAAATAAACTTTCCAAAAAAATAAATTAAACAAGTGGAGAATACTTTTTTTAAACAATCTCATCTCTTGCACAGAAGTTGACAGGCTTTATTGAAAGATGATGTTTACACAGACTCCAGCTGAGGTTCTGCTGAGTTAGAGTTAGCAGAGTCAATAGTAAAGCTTCACAAGTTCAGGTAGAAGTAGAGTTCAGAAAACCTGCTCTGTAATGGAATCTTTGTCATTGTTTTTGAACCTGCCACCCATGTCTGGACAGTAACTTGATGTTGGATCAATAAACCAAACAAGGACACCCATCTATGTTCCTTGGTAAAATGGCAGCATCATTGCCCATGTCTGAGTTCCTCTGAAAATTAAGCAGAATAATTAATGCAAAATTTCTGTGGTGTCTCGGGACTTAAGGTGTTGCCTTCTTGCCCCTTGCCCAAATCAAATTTTAAAGTCAATTTCATGTTGGAAAATTCAAAGTGGCCTCCTTGAGGATTATGAATTCTATTAATATTTGTCTCTCAAATAAAAGAACAATTGGGGGGAAAATTGCACTCTGAAAAATCCATTTTAAATGAATGAGAGTGGAGCAGTAAATAATGAAGAAGAATGTAGACAGATTCAAAAAGAGACTTGGGCCATTTTGCTGCTAATAGGTGCCACAGACAGTTCATTACTGATAAATGCAGAATAATGATGTCCTTAATGAGTCTTTTCACGCACAAATTCATCATAAAACAAGAAGAGGAGGTAAAACAAAAAGTCTTTGAATAGCATTCATGCAGCAGGAAAACCAAGAATCATTTCATGTCCCTAAAAAGGGGCTGCAGATTTTAAGGACAGCCTCCTGAGAGTCTCTTCCTTGTGTCCCAACTTAATAGCTTTTCTTCTAATATCTCAGAGGTAAATTTCAACCTATTATACAAATTGGAACACATAAAAGAACCTAGATGAGACAGCTCTGAGGCTTGTGCTCCAGAGCCTCTGTGAGCCTTGAGCAGCCATTTGACCTTGGGTGCTGGTTCTCTCTCTCTCTTCTCTCTCTCTCTAGCAATATGGAAATGCACTTCTAAGTGCCTCATACCCAGTTAGTGTTCGCGACTGAATAATGTCTTTTGTATATTTATGTGCGTAAGTCTTAATGTCCCATTTCTTCACATGTGTCTGGGCTGTATGTGGAAATAGGACCTGGAAGCAATCAATTTAAATCAAGTGAGCAGTAGATTGTCCGTTTATCCAATGATAAGTCAAAAAGAAGATCAGGGTATACACACTCTTAAGAAGATGGCCTTATCAGGACACAACTGTCTGAAAGCCAAGAAGGGTGGGCTCAGGTGAATAAACTCTGTACACACCTTGATTTGTACTTTCGTGTTCTAGAACTGTAAGAGCACAAATTGCTGCAGCCAACTGACACAGTTGGATGCTCAAAAGTTAGATCTTAATTCTGGCACACTAACTAATCAAGTGGTAAGAACTCCTAAGTCTTTGTCACTTGTCAGTGAAGAACTCACTTTAACATACATATTGTGAACATATATGTTGAGCATACATGTTCAAAATTCTTTTGATCTAGAGTGGAGAGATGGCTCAGTGGTTAAGAGCACTGACTGCTCTTCCAGAGGTCCTGAGTTCTATTTCCAGCAACCACATGGTGGCTCACAACCATCTGTAATGGGTTCTGATGCCCTCTTCTGGTGTGTCTGAAGATACTGTACTATATACATAAAATAAATAAATAAATTTAAAAAAGAAGAAGACATACTTTTAAAAACTATCCTTTGAATTAGCAGTACAAAATCTACCTAAGCTTCCAAGATTATGGCTACCTGTCTCTTGACCTCTATGTGTATTTCTCAAGAAAGTTTTTTCTGAGCAACCTTCCAAATCATGGACCCTGTGAAAGCTCTGGAAGCAAAGCAATTGATCTAACTTCAGATCACTACAGTTTCATACCCCTAGGTGGCAGAATACTAGGTAGCCCCCCAGAAGTTTTGAGCACCTGAATGTGTATACATACAGACTATATAATCTTCTTTCCTAAGAGTAGAAATGACTGTGGATAGGACATCTACTTAGTTATGTGGTGTAGTCAGGTCCAGCTACTTGGAAAATATGACAGAACAATCATTGCCATGGCAACCTTACATCATAGAGACACTCTGTTCTCCTGAGGGAGAGTGCCCCCTCCTGGCCTGGTGGAGTAAGCCACTGTGTGCTTAGAGCCAAGTGATAGGGACCTGAGGCTGGCTTCAAGAATTGAAGCAACTCTCACCTGAAATTCAGCATGAAAACAGCTCGGCCCCACAAACACAAGGAACTAAATTCTCCCAAACAAAAAAAAGGGGGGGGACAGTGAGCACCTAATAAAATCATTGTTTTGGTCAATGGCTTGACTTTATTTAGCCTTCAGTAAGAATACAGCATACCTATATACGAATTCATTACCTTCAGACAATGTGGTTGTAAATGGCTGCTAGTCTAGGCTGTGATTTATGGCACATCATTATTAAAGAAACAAGAGACTTATACAAGGTTTGTATACCACATATCCAGTCCCACACACATATATGTCCACGTACTACCTTAGTACTTGTCTTATCTCACTGCAACTTTTCCTTCTTTTGTGAAGAAACTGGCTAATAAAAGAAACCCCCCTTCAGCTTTTTCTTACCATGAAAGAATGATTTCTTATAGATATTTAAGGGTGAGACCCATTAATGTCACTGGGCAAGCTCAGTTATAGAATATCCTCAGGGCATTTGCCATGAGAAAGATTCTCTATCAAGATCAAATTCCAGACAGGCTGTCCATGGATATCTTGTCTTTGTAAGCAGAAAAAAAAAATTAAACAGTAAAACTTAGCCCTGACATTTCCCATGTGACCGTCACTATCATTTCATATCTCTAAGTTATCATGAATAAAATGGAAGCACTAATGTCATATCACAAGATAGCTTTCATGAAGATGCAATCACATGCCCTAAAGTTCACATCTGAAGTACATTTTGCATCAAGTTCAGTATTTATTTCTGTATAGCTACATGCTTCGGGAATATACCATCTAATTCTCAGGCATTTTCAAAAACCCTTGAAGAAGTCTTGTACCAATCCACAAGTGATTCACCCTTTATCTACCTATCCCCCACTCTGTGAAAGCTCTTATATGCTCCAGTTTTTATGCATTTGCCTACTTTAGATGTTTTACATATAAAGTCTTAAACTGTAAGTTCTTTTGTATCTGGTTTCTTCACTAAACACAATGTATGCAAGCTTCATCCATGTTATAGCCACATGGCAATCTTGTGATGGAACAACCTTGAGAACTACACAGATCATTTCTATCTTATGCAAAATAAATGCCCACTTCCATAACAGTCTTAGATAGATATAAATCAACCTCTTCTTACAATCTTCCAAACACTGGAAACTTGTTATTGGGAAAGGCATACTCAGCCCATTGCTGTAATGTTCTGACTATTGAAAAATTGATCCTTGAGTTTAAGGAGTATCTACCTGTCCAAGGCTCAGAAGATGGCAAAAATAAATAAATAAATAAATAATAAATAAATAAATACATACATACATACCTACATACATACATACATAAATACATAAATACATAAATACATAAATAAAAAAAAAAAAACTAAACATGACTGATCTCTGAAATCCATGGGGTTTTTTGGTTGGTTGGTTAGTTGGATAGTTGGTTGGTTGGTTAGTTGGCTGGCTGGCATGCTGGCTAATTGGTTGGATGGACAAATGGATGGGTGGATGGATGGATGGATGGATGGATGGATGGATGGATGGATGGATGGATGGATGTAATGATTAGTTGGTTGGTTGGTTGATTGGTTGAGTTTTCCAAGCTAGACATGGTAGAAACACCTGCAATTCCAGTGACATGGGTGGGAGACAAGAAGGCTCAGTGTATTTGCTGGTCAGTCCATTTAGATCAATCAGTGAGCTCCAGATTCATGTGAAGACCCAGTTTCAAAAACAAAGGTAGAGAGAAATTAAGCAGGGCAAACAGCATTGACCTCTGGTCCTCCAAATAGACACACATGAATACACACACACACACACAGAGTCAGCTGTGGAATTTAGCGAGCCAAGTAGAGAGAGTGCTGTTGGAGCTCCAGAGAGGCAGAACTAGTGTGGGTGAGACAAGACCTGGCTGAAAGGAAAGAATGCAGTGGTCTCAGCCTGTCTGATGGCCAGGAGACAGACCGAGGCCTCTGGCAGGTGTCTAGCCAGCGTAAGCATGGGATGCTTTTTTATATTTCATGCAACAAGGTCATTAATGACAGAGGTTCTGGTCCAAAACAAATCATCATCTAATTCTTAAACAGGAAGAGAGAAGAGAAAGATGCTCAGAGAGATGTCATCATATGAACACAAGCCAAGGTGTTGTTTTGTCTGTCTGTTTGTTTTGTGAGTGTACATGATTTAGGCATGACACAGAAGGCAACTTTGTAGACTCTTCTCCTACCTTTACATGGGCTGCAGGGATCAAATTCTGATTGCCAGACCTGTGTCACAGAAAATTTTACTAGTTGAGTCATCTCACCCACCCAAAGAATGTCAATGATACTTTTGTAAGCACAGACTGACATAAAGAATTGAGGAAAGGGCTGAAAGTCCTCCCAGTCTTCAGACTGTGTTAACCCTGCTGACATCTTGATCTGGAATGTTTACTCTAAAGAACTGAGGCAATAAATCTCTGTTGTTCTCTACAGTTTTATTCAAAGCAATCCCAGACCACTCCTACAGTCCTAGTCTGATATCTACTAACAACAAAGTCACATCCCTCCTGTTGATCCCTGCTATCTCTTTATAAACAAAGGCTTATAAATACTTGTGCATTTTCAGAATACTATTGAGCCTTCAACAGCAGATATTCTCAAGACACTAAATATTTCTCTGTGCTTTTCATTGAATCCCTGGGATTCAATTCTGCATAGGACACAGGGTCAACACAAGGACACATGACACAAGGCATGCCTAGACTGGCTGTTCTTTTAAAAGACACCCCCAAAGGTTTTTTTTTTTTTACCATCATTCCTATTCTTATCAAATATGATACTCATTAGCCTTCAAAACAAATGTCCAAACCCTGACCTTAAGCTCCTGTTCTTCCATCTGTGGTCCATCCTGAATCCAACAGACACAGAGACCTTTTTTATAAAGCACAAACATGATGAATTAAGATCTGACGACATATTTATGGCCATTAGGCTGAAACATTCAACTTGGTCTACAGATTCGACACAATACACCCTGACAACCCCAAGACTTATTCCCTGTGTTTCCTTGCCATTCCCTGGCCTGCTTCCTGAGCACATAAAACCATTCCACCTGCAGTTTCCTACCAATGTCTCACTCCATGGGGTATCTACATCCTTCCCCAGAAGGCTCTGCAAGCATTAAGGCCTCATCTCAACATCATGTCCCAAGAGACAGCTTGTTTTACATCATAACAAAAATGGTGACCTTTCTCTCAAATTCTTCCCTGTCCAGGAACCTGAGAAATGAGTGTGTGTGTGTGTGTGTGTGTGTGTGTGTGTGTGTATTCCACAATTTCCAAACTGATGTGTTGTACTGACATATTTAATATTAATCTCATTTGCAACTGTGTGACTGGGAGAATAGGAATTGCCGAGATTCCCAGGCAGACAGGCAGATAGAAAAAGGTGCTAGTAATAAAGATAGTGAACTTCCAAGATGGCTGACTTCTTCCTCCAGAATTGAGACAAAAGCCTAGCAGCTTAAAACTAAGGCCTTGTAGGCACTAGTCTCCCACTAGCAGGCGGCCTGCTGATGAACTGACTCAATAAGAGAGGCAGGATCAAGACATATTACAAAACAGTTATGGGACAATCAACTATTGTAGCTTTCATCAAACTGACCAACTCTAAATCGGAGGAGAAAAACTCTTCAAAGATGTTAAAAACCTCAACCCTAGAGAAGAGGCTGGATATTTAGACTTTCCGAGTCTCCACTCTGCTTTGCAAAGGGTCTTTTTCTCTGTGTGTTTGCTACCTGTTCACACTTTCTCACCCTCCCTCCCCCACAAAATACCTGTAACCAACTGCTGATTCTGTCTGCAGATGTCTGCCCTGTTTGAAATTTCTCTATAGCCACCTGTTGAGCTTGAGATTTCCTGCCTTTTCATTCTTTAACTGGCAGAGAAAACAAACCGAATCAAGACCCCTGGACTGTATCATTTTTATGTTGAGTAGTGCCTGACACACAACAATTGATTAGTCAATTCTGTGGAATTAAGAAAGAATCCTTGATAATGACTCTGAGAGAAAGAACAGTGGACAGAGGAGGCTACCTTGGAGCAGGGATATCTGGAAGTTGAACACACTTTGCAAATGTTCTGAGAGGGAAGCACAGATTTCAAAATAGGAACTGCCTGACTATGTGTCCCTAATACCTTCTTCTCCGGTTTTGAGTTTTCCTGCACAGCCCTAAAGGTTATGAATGATGACCTTGGTACAGAGCCAACAAGTTCAGAGTCCAAGTTCACAACAGTCTGTGGGGCATCTTCTGCAGATTCTTCTAGAACCTAGACAGAATCCTCAATGTCACTTGGTGGGGATTTCAAAGCCTACACTCAACTGTTTTCGAGAACTCCTCTGTCGCGGGCTTTTCAGGAGATCTAGAAGCTCTGCCTCTCTGCTTCCTAACCAATGAGAAACTGTCCAAACCTCTTCTTCGGCAGAGAACTACTAGAGAAATGTTTGTTACAGAGGTCCCTGAGCAGAGAGCCAGCGGCTGCCCTGGGGCAGCTGAGCCTAGCACAGATCGGCTCCCTATGAGACCTTCCTGAGTCAGAAATGGCTCACTGCACACCACCTAACGCTCCACGCCATCTGGCGCCAGCCGCCCCTTTCCTCCCTTTCCGTGATGGAGTTTTTATTTCTGAAGCAGACTCCCGGCACCCTGCTGGGTGAGCACAGAAGCTCCTACTAATTAAAGTCTACTTTGTGATCAGTGAGGAGGGCTCTGCACTTTAACTGTTCTGGTTCTATATGTTGGAGATGCTGCAGAGTGCCCAGGATTTTCCCATCTCAGATCCTGAGTCACCAGGCAGTGACTCATAAAACCAAGACAACATACAGTGTAAAGGGCAGGTGGGGTAAGGGTTTACCTCGCTGATAGAGCATTTGCCTAAAATCTACAAGGCTTGGGGTGTGAGTCCAAGTATGAAAGGGGGGAGAGGAGCGAGATTATGGAAGAGTGTTAGGTAAACCTGTGGTGTAAAGCTTTCTAAGTGTTGTGCACATATAGAGAGACCTTTTGTCCTACACTATATTCTGACCCTAGTTTTCCCTCTCCAACTCCTCTCAGATCCTCCCCACTTCCTTTCCCAGCCAACTTCATGCCTTTTCTTTGTTTCTCTTTAGAAAACAAATAGGCAAAAACAAAACAAACAAAAAAACGAGAATTTAAATTTTTAAAAAATTGACAATACCAAAACAAAAGAGCACAAGAAACACACATATGCAAAAAACTCATAAAAACAAAATCAGAAACCACATATACAATCAAAAGACTTAAAACAAAGCCATAGGAGACCAAATTCTACCGTAACTACTGGGCTCATTTTCTGTTGGCCATCTATTGCCGGACATGGGTCCTGCCCGTCAGTGCAGTTCCTAGACTCAGTGAGACTTCATTGGAAAAAACTAAGCTTTCCTTTGTTTGCAGTTGTCACTGCTGTTTGCAGTTGTCACTTCGAGGTAGCTTCTTGGTTAGGGATAGGAGCTCATACTAACTTCTCTTTTCAGTGCTGGAACTCATGTGGCTGAAACTTGTACATGCTGTCTTTATGAGTTAATATGAGCATCAGTCCTGTTGTATCTGCATCCCTGGCATCATCCACCTCGTCTCTTCCAATCTTTCAGCCTCCTCTTTTGCATAGATCCCTTATCCTTAAGAGGAGGGGTTTGATGAAGACATCCCATTTAGAACTTAGTAATATGTATCTTAAGCTATTGTTTCTACCCTGCCCTGTGAGCTACAGCTTCTCCATCCATAAAAGGAGAAAGTCAAGCGTTCTAGCTTCAGTCTGTTGCTGGAACAAACACCATGACCAAAAACACCATGGGGGATGATGGGGTTGATCTGGCTTACATTTCCATGCCATCCCATCATTGAGAGTATTTAGGACAAGAACTTGAAGGAGAAACCATGGAGGAATACTGGTTGTTATCTCACTTTCAGGCTGCTGTTCACCTAGATTTCTTGTATAGCCCAGGACCATCTACTTAGGTGTCTGCGCCGGTGTTCCATTGCTGGAAAGAGACACTATAACCATGACAACTCTTATAAAGGAAAGCATTTCACTGTGGCTGTCTTATAGTTTCAGAGGTTTAGTTCATTGCTATCATAGCAGGAAGTATCATGGCATGTAGGAAAACATGGTGCTGGCGACATAGCTAGGAGTTCTCCATATGGATCTATAAGCAGTGGGAAAAGAAAGATATTGGAACTGGCTTAGGCTATTGAAAGCCCAAAGGCCACCCCCAACCCCAGCCTTCCACCAAGGCCATACATACTCCAACAAGGTCACACATCTTAATCCAGAAGTTCTCAGCATGTGGGTCTCAATCCCTTTGGGGTTGGTATATCACATATTTACATTGGAATTCATAACAGTAGCAAAATTATAATTATAAAGGAGCAGTGAAACAAGTTGATGGTTGAGGGTTACCACATGAAGAACTATACTAAAGGATCACAGAATTAAGGTTGAGACCAATTAATCTCAAGAACACTACTTCCTGATGGCCAAGCATTCAAATATGTGAGCCTATGGGCACCACTCTTATTCAAACCACCACACTGGAGATGGTGCTGCCCACATGGGCAGGACCCTTCTGAATCAATCAGTTAAGATAACCTGCTATAGTTATGGCCATAGACCAATCTAATAAAAACAGTTACACATTCTAAATAAGCAGGACACCAGACTGAGATAAATTTCCATGAACTAAGACAGACTAATTTGTTATATGTGCATATGTCCTATAGTGTTTGTTTAGACTCTTTAAGTACATGACCTGCTATCCGTAGGAACAAATTCAATTTGGTATGCATACTCTTAACAACAAAAGATCCAATATTAAAAAACAAAGGATTCCATACACTGGGGCTGTTTCCTAAATTTTCCTGGAAACATCAATTTTTTAATTAAATAATAAACCATTGTTTTTTATCTCAGCAGTTGACTATTACAAGAGACTTCTGAACCAACAGAATTTGCAATTTCTTTAAATCTCAACTATCTCCACTAATATTATCACCTTTAAATGTAGATCCATGTTCAATAGAGTACTAGATTTGTTCTTTTAAAAGCACAGTGGTTGTAGCTTGCATTGAAGCCCGTTTTGAATTGAGGTGCTTGGATTCATGTCGCTACTCAGCTCCCTTTCTGCAGTTTGTAGTCCAGGATCCCACCCAGGGAATAGTGCCACTCATAGTGAAGGAAGTTTCACACTTCACGTCACACAGTGAAGACAATCCTTTATGGCCATATCCAGAGGCCCACGTCCCAAGTTCTATCAAGTTAATAATTAAACACTAATTATCACATTCACATTTGTGTTTCCAAAATACTTGTGCTCTCCTCTGACCCTGGTGAGGTTTTAGTAAAGAGACAGAAACCACAAGAGTACATAAATAAGGAAATTTTAATGATTACTAACTAGAAGAAAAAGGCTCATTAGTAAGAGTTACTGCATCAGTACAATTACAACATCATTCATCTGTTTCTCAGACTAGGAGGCTCCTTAAGAGCAGACCCTACATCAGTAAGTCATCATGTGAACCTTAGACTGCCAGGTCTCTTCAGATCTAAGAATAGTCTTTGACGCTGTGAATAAACCAGAATTTAAAGCCTAGGGACACTTAAAGATTATGAGCATTGTGATGTTCAGGTTTGTGTGTTCTGATGAAGTTCTGGGTGAAGATTAAAGGGAGAAAGCCAGAGAGATGAAACTAACTCCTCAGACGATGAAGCATCTACCACTGTGTAGGGGAGAGGGGTTGGAGGAAAGCAAGGTATATTCTAGAAACCACTAGTTAGCCAACTTTTCAAAAACATGAGGGACAAAGTCATGGGACAAATCTCCAGTATGAAACTGGAGAGAAGACAGGGATATGCCATGTCAAGTATTTGGATTGCATCCGGTAGAAAGGGACAATGGAAGAGTTTTGGCATGGGACCCAACGTGATCAGAATCTGACAGGTGTATGTGATGGGTCTCTCCATTACTCTGTTGAGGTTGCTTCAATAAACTTGGAAAGTGTCCCTTTCTGAACAGTGAGTTGTGTTCTGTTTCATGAATTTTGAACACAAGCAATTTGATTTTTTAAAAACATGTAAAACCAAGAAGGAGACAGGAATAGTAAACCCTTGGTATTGGAACCCTGCATGTTTAATCCAAAGAAAATATATAGCCCTGGAAATAGTTCAATATTATTAAAGCTTTGTAGATATAATAAACAGCTCTACTGAACAGAACCTGAGAACACCCTTCAATGGCATTCAAAGGAGCCACAATATATGATAATGCCTGGGATTAAAATTGGCCAAAAGATGGTATATCTCAAATGCTTTTTGTCAGCTAGCTACTTATTTTCAGCTTTCCAATAAATTCACTCTGTGAAGATTCAACAGCATCACAGAAAAAAAAGGACTTTCCTTCTGTCTTTCGTTGCACCCTCCCAAATGCATACAAAAGACACCAAATGTAATAGAACCAATGTTATCTTAGATGAAATTTCTTTCAGCCTGAAGTTTAGTGACTTGGCAATTTTTCTGTCTTGTGTGTCTCGTTTATAAAGCAGGAAAAATTACCATTTCATAGTACATTTTTAAACATTTTATTAAAGCAGTGTAATTTGACAAAAATAAGTGTTTCTAAGGACTACACTTTTGCTTCATGTATATTTTTAATTCATTTTTAGTGAATCACAATGTAATGAAATTCCTAGGGTATTATCCTCATTTACAGAGTAAAAATGAAACAAGAAATAGAAATTATTTATATATAAATATTACTTACACAGAACTTAGCAGGGTTAAGTTAATAAAAAATGATAGATTCTAACTTTATAGAAAGAAATAATAGCTATAGAAAAAAGAGCAAATTTGTTGTATATGATATTCTTAGGAAAATAAATTCCTTCTGTCAGTGTGACCTGATCATTATTTAGCTATGTGTAATTAAAGCTGAATTTCTATGAGAAGAATGCCTGGTGATGTTACAGGGCGATACATATGTTATTTATTAATTAAAGTAGTTAAAACTTGATATGTGCATTTATAAAAGCCACCCTTTGAAATAAAGAGGAATTTTAATGTTCTAATTTTCACTGTTGCCTTATCTATAAAACAGAATAAAGTGGGGTTACTGAGTTCATGGCTGATATGAAGATTAACAGATCAGCACTATACCATGCTTCTTTGACTCTGGTGTGAAGTATAATAAAATATAGTGGAGAGAGCCAGAGTTGGCTGTGGTTAAGAGAGGATATGCTTTTGCAGACCTGATTTTGATTCCTAGCACCCATATATGAAGACTCACAAGCACTTGTAAACTCCAGCTCCAAGGAATCTGACACCCTCTTCTGGACTCCACAGGCAATCACATGTGCAAACAGAAACAGACACAGGTGCACATACACACACACACACACACACACACACACACACACACACACACACACATACACACACAAATTAAAACTAAAAATAAAATCTTTAAAAGAATTATAGAGGCTAATATTGGTTTTCCTTTTTAACTACTTTTTTCCATCACTGCTGTTCATACAAGCTCTAAAGCACTGCCTAGCATACAGAAGTAACTGATCAATAATTTTAAATTCATATTTTACTCTAAATCATGCATGATAAATGATTTATGGTTGAGTGTGGATAAGAGGATATTCAGGCATAATGGCTTCTGTCATGATATAGCCTTGCTTATAAGAATGCTTAAATCAATGTCTGGCACAACCAGACATTCTTAAGAATATCACATGGTTTAGCAAGCTATGCATACTAATAGAAATTCAACACAAACACATTTCTTTCCTCTCAAAAAGTTTTGGGGTGTGGCGTTGTTTCTGTTTGCTATTTGTTCTCTATATGTGCTTTCCTTCTTTATTTAAGTTCAAAAAAAGAAGTTTTTATGTAAATTTAAGGTTGTCCATGGATAGTCTACATCTAGTGAAAAGACCTGGAAGATTTAGAGTTAGAAGAAAAGTTACTCCTGGAGGAAGAAGTTCAAGATTTGTGGATGAGATGTATGAAGACACAATACACAGTGGGAAATAGTGCAAACATGGCTCTCCTAAGAAAGTGTGTTTTTGTGCCTTGTAGGTTAGTAGGGAAGAGATTGGAAATTTTGTTTCTGTTATCTGAAAGCCTTTTCAAAGGAATTAGGAAGAGACAAGATGTTTGCCCCACAGTCAGAGTACAGCTTCTACAATTTTGTTAAAAAAATTATTATTAATTTATATGTGAGAGGTGTGTGTGTTTGTGTGTGTATGTGTGTGTGCTTGTGTGTACTCATGAATACAGGAGTCCAGTAATGGGCATCAGATCCCCTGGAGCTGGACTTACAAGTGGTTGTAAGCCACCCAACATGACTGCTGGGAATCCAACTTGGGTCCTCCCTAAAAGCATCCATTCTCTTCTATTTCTTCTTTCCCACTACTTTTATTCCTCTTAAGATTATTCTGCTGAGACTAATAACGACCCACCCTACATTCTTACCTCTCTTGTTTTTATGTCTCTTTGTTGCACTCTGCACTTAATGTTTAACTTGTGTTCCTCTTCATTTAGCAGGGCACCAAGAAAACCCATGACACTGCTGGGGTACCCCTCAGTTTTCTATGAAACAGGTGCAATTCCAACATTGTGAGGAGGTGGGGCTGGCTGTGTAGCCCTTACAGATGAAGTCATCTGGGCTAAAGGAGCTTTAGTGATCCTGTCTCCATCTCCTTAGGGCCCACAACCTTCCGCCTTTTCTTCTATAAAGTCCTCAACTCCATCCACGTTTGGCTCTGATGTCTGTATCTGTCTGAGTCAGTGCTGGTTAAGCCTCTCAGAGGACAGCTTGCCCCTGTCTGTTCTCAGGTTGGAGGTTTAGATCCTGGGAGCTCTGGTTGAATCTTTGATACTCATTCTAAAAAGGACAAAAGCCCCCTCACTTTGGTCTTCCTCCTTCTTCTTGAGTTTCATGAGGTTTATGCGTTGCATCTTAGGTATTGTGTGTTTTGGGGCTAATATCCGCTTATCAGTGAGCGCATACCATGTGTGTTCTTTTTGTGATTGGGTCATCTCACTCAGGATGATATTTTCTAGCTCCATCCATTTGCCTAAGAATTTCATGAGCTCATTATTTTTAATACCTGAGTAGTACTCCATTGTGTAAATGTACCACATTTTCTGTATCCATTCTTCTGTTGAAGGACATCTGGGTTCTTTCCAGCTTCTGGCTATTATAAATAAGGCCGCTATAAACATAGTGGAGCATGTGGCCCTGTTGCATGTTGAAATATCTTCTGGGTATATACCCAGGAGGGGTATAGCTGGGTCCTCAGGTAACACTATGTTCAATTTTCTGAGGTATCGCCAGACTGCTTTCCATAGTGGTTGTACCAGCTTGCAATCCCACCAACAATGGAGGAGTGTTCCTCTTTCTCCACATCCTCGCCAACATCTGTTGTCACCTGTGTTTTGGATCTTAGCCAATCTGACTGGTGTGAGGTGAATCTCAGTGTTGTTTTCATTTGCATTTCCCTGATGACTAGGGATGCTGAACACTTCTTTAGATGTTTCTCAATCATTCGAGTTTCCTCAGTTGAGAGCATCCATTCTCTTAACCATGAGTTATCTCTCTGTGTCCAGCACTACAGTTTTCATGTCCGACTGCGCAACAGCAGTATCAGCTGAAGGAACTAATAACTGAACCCACTCTGACCGTTCTTACCTGTCTTTGGTGGGAGTTTTTATGTGGCTGTGGTTTGTGTGTGGATTTCTGCAGTACAAAATGTGTTAACTTGTGTTTCGTATATTATAGAAGGGTCAACAAGAAACCAATGGGCAACCTGCCTGAGGGTTCATTCTCTTCAGTTTCTTTGCACAGGTTGCAGTATCCCAGCAGAGTTGCAGTAGAGGTTGGGGCTGGCCTGGTAGCCCCCTTACAGACTAGAAAGGCATCTGGGCTAGAAGTGAGCCTTTGAGTGTAGCCTGTGCACTGCTTGCTGAACACCATCGCACTTAGATGACACTCCCGTAGACTTCTTTCCGCACCATAGACAAAGACCTTGGGCTCCTTGTGGCTTTTTAAAAATGTCACTTTCAACTCACAGATACTACATCAAGTTTCAGAATTTAAAGAGTAGAATGTTCCCTTCTCTAGACTGAAGTTAACAGAACATTTAATTACCCTTAATAAAAAGCTGTAGCTCCCACCTGAGTTTTTATGTACTTATTACTATGAATCATGATTTTTTTTATGGAGCATGCAGAGGTCAGAGGACAACTGCTGGGAGTCAGCTCTCTCCTTCCACCGTGGGAAAGGCAGGATAGAACTCAAGCCACCAGGATTTTTGGCAAGAGCTTTTATTCACTGAGCCATCTTGCCAGCCCCAAACCTTGATCTTTCATCTAAATGTGGTGGAACTAACAAAATGTATGAAAAATACATAAAATGATCTCCCATTGCAGTTTGGATACTTTATATACCTTTATCTGATTGGGGCTCCTAATTTATAGGGTCCTTCTATTAATCCAGTGAATCAGAAAATATGGAAAACAAAAGTTTTCTGTGTGCTAATTCCTGTAATTTTCTCTGGCACAATAAGTGAATCAATAATACAACACAATTTGAATCACAAGACTGAAAATTGTATCTGCATTCTATTCAGTTCCATTTAGAGATTGTGGAGACCCCAACCAGTTGTCCTCTAATAATCATTGTCCTGGACTTGTGACTGCACAGCCTGCTCTTTATCAGTGTGGTGATTTGAATAAAAATGGCTGCCATGTGCTCAGATGTTGAATGTTTGTTTGATTCCCCAGTTGATGAACTGTTTGAGAAAGATTAGAATGTGTGACCTTGTTGGGGAAAGTCGAGGTGGGCTTTGGGGTTTCTAAAGCCCATGCCAGCCTAGTCTTTCTCTTTGCCTCCTGTTTGTAGATTAGATGTAAGCTCTCAATAACTACCCCGCACCATGCCTGCCTGCTCTGCACTATGATGGTCATGGACTCACCCTCTGAAACTATAAGCAAGCTCCCAGTTAAACCCTTTCTTTTATGAGCTGCCTTGGTCGTGATGTCTCTTCACAGAAACAGAAAAGTAACCAAGACAATTGGTTTCTCTGCGGACCCGCTAAAGGTCCAATAATGTCAAGAGTAGTCTCTCCCTCTAACTGTGGTGTGAGTGACTTCCCTGTCACTTCTAAATGGTCCCTTTAATCCTGAAAGCATCATTGTTCTCTGGTACAAGATGTTTTACAGGCTTACTTTTCCAACTATAGTTTCTTGCTGCCTGTGCTTGCACAGACTTAGTTGTTCTGCCAGGTTGATTCAGAACTTTCTGGGTCTTCTACCCAAGGCTGGTGGCTTTTTAACAAGGACTCTGCTAAGGCCAGAAAACATGGGCTACTCAGCTTGTCAGAACACTAAGCAAGAATCTTCCATGCCTGCGGCAGGCCCAAAGCTCCAGCAGTTAGCCTTTATGGTCGTGCCTGTGCTTTGATGGTATCGCTGTCTAAGCCTCTTACAGCAATGTGGTACTCAGTACTAAGAACAAGACATTTGTATCTGTGTCCTGGTTTGAATACACTGGCCCTGCCTCCAGTGATTTAATCTCTGATAATATCAGAATACTCATTTCATACATAACATTTTCTCACAGTACAAATCAGATACTGTATTGATGTATTTGTTGCAATGATAGTCTCCAAATTGACAGTATCTTGACATGCTATAAGCTAAAGTTTTAAATTCTCCTCTGAGGGTTAGAAAGAACTCTAGAGCTTTAGATTCTATGTGTTTTGCAAGGAGGAAGATTTGGTCTAAAAAATATTATATTATTTGTCTTCTCATTTCAGTTGGAGATAAACTAATTGAAGATGCTAGTTTCTCAGGGGGCATTATCTTAATGCTACATATATGCAGACTTCATAGAATCAATCAAAGTACAAACTTACAAAAGATGTAAAAGATTGCAGTAACATATAAAATGAAACACAATTTAAACCAATATTGGTGGCTCATGCCTGGACTGCAGAGGCTAAGGCAGAAGAGAGTTGATACATGTTTGATGCTAGCCTGAACTATATAGTGAGTACCAGACTTGGAGTATAAGGCAAATCCTTGCCTCAAAATATGCAGATATAATTTAAATATTTCAGCAATTAAGAATACATATGAAATATTACACTTAAATCAAAATTAGGAAATTCAGGTGGAAATGTGTGCGGAGATATATAATTTCAGTCATGGTGTGATTGTTCTACAACCTTTGCATAAGACATGAATATTTATAATTATAATACATTTTAACACACCCCCAATCTTTGATATCATTCATTTAAAACTGTGGTACTGAGTTTTAATGCAGATTCATAGATAAAAAAAACTATTCCCTATATAGAAATTCTTAACTTTTATTTTGCTGCCATTTGTGTCTAATATTAAAAGTTATACTCAAAATACTTTATTGCTGGGAAAAGTGGATAAATGCCCTCATTATCAAATTAAACATATTGCTTGCTTTTCATATTTAACATATTTAAAGGAAATTACCTTCAACCCCTCAATTCAGAATAAATGTACTGGAAATATGAGATTCAAGCAGGGATGCACTGTCTTTGCTGTTGTACAAGAGGGTTGTGTTCTTTGCCTCAGGATCAAATATCTATCAGTTCCTTGTTTGGGGCTTATTTATAGAGCCTCAAAGTTTATTAGTTTTAAAAGTTTTGATTTTTATATTTTTATCTCAGGTATTTATTACTTTCCTGTTTCTCTTAACAATAGTTATTTGCATATAATAAAAAATTCCAGATCTAAATTCAAAAATACATTTTCATCATATGTATATATGTGTGTGTGTGCATTAATGCATGTGTGTGTATGTGTATGTATGTGTGTATGTTTATGCATGTGTGTACATTGTATACCTGTGTGTCTGTGCATGTGTGTGCATTTATGACTGTGTGTGCGCATTTATGACCATGTGTGTACACTTATGCCTGTGCATACATACTTGCACTCCTTTCCAGTAACTATTTCTCAATACCTTATTTTTCAGAATACCAAGTTCCTGAACCTCATTTTTATTTTAACCCACATTAGATTTTTAAAACTCTAAATCCTTTTGAGGTGACACTTTCTTTTATGTAAAAAAAAAAAGCAATGCAATAATTTTTCAAATATGATCACAAAAAATATTGATACTTCCTCCCTTCAGAAAGGAAGTATGTGTTCTCTATGCTTAGATCTGGTTTTGGTTTTCCTAATACTTGTAGATCTCTATGCTAGATCCAGGCCTAAGGAGTAGGTTGCTTCCATTTTCAATGTCCAACTTCTCTGTTAAGCCCAGGCAACCGTGCTGTACAGAAGCCTCAGGTCAGCCACCTCAGTGAATGCCACAGAAAATAGAGACATACTGTTTATCACTGCCCAGCTTCAAATGTGTGGGAAAATAAATGGAGGCTATTATTGCACCACTAAGGTTTGGGATATGTTACTGTGTAACAATAGACCACCAGAATAATATTTTATTCAGGGTCTATAATAATACAATATTATATTGTATTAGTTGTGCAATAAATAACAAGACCAAAGTTCTTCCAGATGCTTCCTAAATAATCTGGGCTAATAGAACACTTTTACAATATAACACTTCTTCCAAAGTAAAACATTGCAGTACACTATATAGAAAGTTACACGAATTTAGCCTATTAGTAATCATTTTCAAAAGGGGAGATCCATAATGAAAGGCTCTTGGTGATACTAGAGCGGACTTCCATCCAGATTGTTGGGCTGGTTACACAAATTTACTCATGCAGCAACAGTTCAATGGGACCATCCACCAAAAGTGAAATCTAAACACATGTACAGAACTTGAGATGTCCAAGGTGGGTCTGTGCCTCGATGAGTGTCACTGACTCAGTGGACATCACCTTGATCTACTAGAGGTGCTTAACAAATATCTTAGATGGGGTGTTTTATAAATAACAAAATTGAATTGCTCTACAAGCTGAGAAGTCTAAAATCAAGATGCCAGAAGATTTGATGTGTGGTGAGAGGCTTTTCTTCAAAGTGGCACTTTCTGTGTTCTCATATGGGAGAAGGTATAGTCATCTCCCCTAGTACCTTCTATTAAAGCATTAATTAATGAATTAATTAGTTAGCATTTTTAATAAGATCATTAACACCATGAAGAAGTGGAGCCCTGAAGAGGCAGTCATTTCCTCAAAGTCTTACCTCTCCTTGATAACACATGGGGCTTTAGGTTCTCATATAGGAATCTTGGGGGACAGTACAAGGGCAAATGCTCTCAGCCTACCACAGCATGCATTGCAAAATTCCAGAGAATTGGCACATGGAAGAAGCAGGATGCAAGGTATGCAGCAAGTAGGCCCTGCATCTATTGGATGATAAAAGTACTTCAAAAAAAAAAAATCATAAAAGCTAAGCTGAACGCAGTAAAGAAACAAGTTTCCGCAGCTTCGTGGGAGTGTGGGTTGAAGATCGACCATGATACTGGTGATCTTTAGGATAAGCATTCTTAAAGGCTCGGGGACTCCAGGAAGACACTTCAAAAGCTTCTACTTATACTGACACAGACAATTTCATAGACAAGAGCATCGCACTCAGGAGGAAAACAGAGGTAGAGGCACATGATACAACGCAGCTTTAAATAGTTGTAGAATCTGGAGCTGATGAGCCTGTCTGGACTCATTTCCTCGGTGCTCAGAATGTTTAGCAGCTACACAGTGCACAGGACATTCTGGCAGATGGAAGAGGGCACCACCTTCTCAAAGATGGGAGGATTTGCTCTTCATTTTCTGGGGTTTTTACAAGTATCTGCAGATAATCTATTTCTTAATGAACCTGAGAAACCTCTGCCCAGCGTGCTTGTTCCTTGTTCTTTTATAGGCTCCATCTCCAACATGCACATTGTCCCCATTTGACAAGAGAATAGTTTGTTTGTTCAGGCTTTTTTCCCTTCACACTTCAAGAGCAATACGAGAAAAACTGTGGTATGGCCTCATCTATCAGGCACTATCGTCACCCCTTCATCCCTCCTAAGCAGATACCACCTTAGTTTAACAAAAATCATGGTTACACGTAAGACTCTTTAAGAGCAGTGAGAGACAGAAGGAGCCAGGGATCAAATGCAACATCCTTGAAGAAGACGGTCTTTAAAGAAGGTATGGAGGCAACACAAACTAACGAGAACCAGACGGTCTGATCCAGGGGATGCCTTCATTGGAAAGAACACAACTTTAATGAACTGTCCTTCACTGAGAGTCAGCACTAGCCTGCAACAGGTCGTGGTGGGAGAGCAAACAAAAGAAAAATTTAAATCACAACATTGGCTATTTTTACCATGTGGTTTGTATACTGTAGCCATTTCCATTACTGTTGAAATTCGGGACTGCATACACCCTTTTATGTGTGAGAAGGAGACTACAACACAGAGAGATTAAAATAAAACCTCACCATCTACTAAAATACCCATATGTAGGAAGAGAATACACCAACGAGAAGCCAGGAATAGCCTTGCCTGGGTGCTTGCCACTCCAGGATTCTTCAAGATATGTTTTACTCTGAAAGAACAACCGAGACACCATGCCTCCCACACTAGCTCCCCCAAATAAACACATTTGGGTTCATAGAAGGACCCTAAACTCACCAGACACTCATCCTACAAAGACTGATACTAAATTCAAATGTAAATTTTGAAACCAGAGGAAAAATAATCAGTAATACAAGGTATATAGCAGGAAAAGATCCAAACACACCTTGCAAACCAGGCCAAGCACAAGAAAGTGCAGCCAGACTTGCTCCCTGTGGAGCTGCAAACAATATCTACCCTTCCACATCACAGTCCCCATTGAGGAAAGTCAGGGCAAGAACTGAAACAGAAATCATAGAGGAATGCTTACTCAACTACCTTTCTTATATAAACTAAGGACACTTGCTGGAGGATAGCACTGCCCATGGTGGACTAATCCTTCATCAATTACCAACCAAGAAAATGTTAATGAAGATGGTGGCTGTTTTGCACAGAGGACAGTTCTGTACAACAGGGAGGAAAAAAGGCAGGTACCCCTTTGAATTGGGGATATGACTACAAAGATGCTGCAGGGAAGCCAAGGCAATGAAAGGGGCAACAATGAGTGAGTGAGTGTGTGTTAGGGAGTGAGTGAGTGAGTGAGTGAGTGAGTGAGTGAGTGAGTGTTACATGTGTGAGTATGTGACATAAGGGCATTCTGTGCTATGGGTTATATGGGTTGAATATTCATTCTTCACACAGTACACATTCATCTTAACAAAGAAGAAAATTGTAGGAAGCACTTCTAATGGAAAGCAAGAGGCAGGGCACAAAGAGAGCACATAAGAAAGAGAGTGGTAGTATAAAAACTAAAACAAAATCAAAGAGAAGCTGACCCACATGGCTGTGATGAGTGGAACTGCTGACAAACATGAGAGCAAAGTATGTCCCAAGTGATGCTGGGTGCACTTGCAAAAAGAATGAAACTCAGTCCTCACCCCATGGCGTGCAGAAAGCCTGGAGCCAGCGAAGCAGTCCTTCTTCTAGAAAATAACACTAGACAGTGCTCCCACAGTGTTGAAGCATGCAGAAGACCTTTATACAAGTGTAAACTGTGTGAACCAAGGAAGGAAGATAAATAAGCAAGGCTACATTGAAAACCAGGGACTTCTGTGTATCAACTAGTGCCTGTTGGAGAGTATCAGTGCAGTCAGCGAGTAGAAAATACACACAGAAACAACCTAAGACTCCTGTCCAGAATGCATGGTTTTGCAAATACATAGTTATATATAGTTACATAATTATAAACACATTTGATTAAGGAATATATTTTCATATCTAAATTCTAATAAGAAAGGATATAAACTCAATTTTAAGTTTAGTAAGAGTTTCATGTAGACACTTCACACATGAAGACAAGCCCTCAGTATCTTACTGGTATATTTCTTTTGCCAAACACCCTATTTCATCGCTCAGAAGTCCTGGTTTCTACAAAGCACTAGCATGTGAGCACTGTTCAGCCAGCTTCTCTGACATTTTGCAATAGACTCTGCCTGTCTACAGAGTGCAAGCTGGTTAGGAACATTTCCAGACCCTAAGTCAGCTGATCATGTTCTTTCACTAGCATAGCTGTAGCCTCAACTATGGGAAAGAAGTTGACCAACTGGGAGGAAAAGGATCATGTCTTTTGAGGAGGTAGGCCACAGGCATCTTCCAGGGTCCCAGTGCCTAGGGTCTCTCAATTACAAAATAGTAAGGGCAGCCTGGCATGAAGAAGGAATTTAACAGATTTGCTCCCTATCTTAAATGTACCCTAGGTTCCTGGGATTCAGTGAATGGAGTCCACTCCCCATCAATCTCTGCCCAAGTGAAGGACAGGGAATCTTTTCCTTTTCCAATTCGAGCATTTATTTTTTTTCCAGTGTCCTATTTGTTTACAATAAGCACATTAGTCTTTCTCTAGCCTCTCTGGTGACTCTGGCTTCTCTTTCTGTGATCTTTTTTATCAGTCTCCCTTAGCATTGCCACTTTTGCTTGGGCCAATCTTTTTGTTCTGCTTTTCTTCCACCAAAAATCTTTATTGACCAGCCTTAAAAACTGGAACCTATTCATACCCTCAAACCCTTCTAACTTCTAAAGTTTCTTTATAATATCTGTGGCCAACTACATAACAAATGCAATATTGTTTGCTCACTGGTTTTCTGACACATCTGACTCTATGGGAATGAATGCCTGGTGAGCCTCGCAGAAGTGTCTAGGAATGCAGCAGGCAATTCTCTGTGCTTTGGAATTACCTTGCTCACCTTGGACAGATTGGTGGCTTTCTAGTAGGTCCTTCAATCCTCCTAAAACATAAGGCATAGCAAACATTCCCCAGAGCCTTCTTACCTCAGTCAGTATTGGGGTCCGAGTCAGGTCAGACAGAGGAAAATCCACTCTATCTGGGCCGCGCTGTCCAACAGTGATCTTCTGCACAGCCCAAGGGTGGCCTTTCTACTTGAAAGCCAGATTCTGTCCTACTCCTCCCTCACAAAGAGGGTAACCAGGAGCTGTTGACACTCATGTGATGTACATGTCTGTGATGTGAATTAGTCACCTTTCATACTAACAAAATACCAAGGCTACTGTGAGGAAGAATGTTTAGCTCAAAATTTTGGAGTTCAAGGGTTGGCCCTTGACACTGGCTACAGCACTTGATGGCAGAATGCCCATGGTCAAGGTTGCTAAGGAGCCAGGGAATGAGTGCTTACATGTTGAACCAGGAACACAAGAAAATTAGGCAGAGACAAATCAGCTTAAGACCTGTCCCAAGCACCGAATTTCTAGGACAGCCCCTCAATACCCAAAGGACCTTCCACCAGGCTCCTCTTCCTTGTAAACCTATAGCCCTTCCAATGACACCCCTCTGAACAGGCCTTCAAACACCACACATTTATCCTTGGGGAACACATGCTACATTTTAAACCATAGCACACCAGAGTAGTATTAATCTTTTAAAAGGAAAGAAATTCTGACACAAGCTTTCACAGGGAGGGTCGTTTCATCACCTCAAATGGAATCAGCCAGTCAGCAAACAAGCCAACCAAACTCAAATATTGTAATACTCTACCTGCACAAGTTATCAAATGCAATTAAATTCACAGAAATACAAAATGCAGTGGCTGCTAGGAGGTGCTGGGTAGAGAAAGAGATGGGGAGTTATTTACTGAGTACAGAATTTCAATTATGCAGCATTTCTAGAGATTGGGTACATAACAATGTGAACATACTTAACATTCAAATATATAAACGTACCTCATATTCAAATGTACACTTGAGTTGTTTAGAATAGGACATTCATTTTTAGGCATGTTTTGTCACAGATAATTAAAAAATTCGAAGTGTATGTGGCTGACGTCATTTACCTGCTGAATGAGGTAAGAGAACTCTGACACTAAGAATCACAGCTCTGCCAAGACAAGTCCTCTGTGCCATGTAACCTCCCACTGTCACTCCTGGCTCTCTTCAATCTCACCTCTTGCTGCCCAGTACCAGTTTCTGTGATCATCCCTGTCCATGCTATCCTGTGCAGTTGCCACTCACTCTCAGTGTGCTTCCTGAGCACTCGGAACGTAGGCAACGTGACTGAAGACCTATATTTTTAATTTATGCAATTATAAATTAATTTTATTATTTAATTCTAGCTAGCCACATGTGTCTAGCAGCTGCCGTCTTGATGCTGCCAAGGTTCTGTCCCATTCTTCCTCCACTGCTCCACAACTTTTTCTTAAAATGACTTGGAAGCAAAGCCCTGCCTCCTGCTCTCCTCTGCAGCCGTTCTCACTTTGCCCTTCCTGTTCGATTACACTTACCGCAATCATCAGAGCCAGTCCCTGAACAGTATGCTGTCTCTGCTGTGCCCACATGAAGAACTCCTCTGGGGTCTCCTTTTCATCTCTCTATTCTGATGTCAAATATTTGTTATTGTGGAGCAGCTGATAAATGCTGTTCCCAGCTCCCAACTGTTGTCAGATGACAACAAGCTATGGGGGATCATTGGGAAAACTCTAGTCCAGACAGTTCAAGTAATTTGGGAAGAACTATAGCCACTCAAGTCTAATCAGCTGCTGCTGGGGTGCCATCTCCTTACCCGGAGAAGACATACATTCAGAGAGATATCTGGCCTGATTGTAAAATAAGTGTCATAGAGGAAGAAGCAAAGAAAACTACAGAGAGAGCCAAATATTGGAATCAGGTGGCTCTGAGATTTACTCCACCAATGCAGCACACAATCTATCATCTTGAACAAGCCCCAACTGCAAGGGTTCTGCCATATTTTGGATCTACAAGATGAAGACAATAGCACACTTCAGATGATTAAGCCAGGCATGTAACGATCCATCAGTAAATGACATCTTTTAGTGGCTTACTGTGTCTCTACTCTTCTTTCAATTATCTCATTTCCATCTCTTTATCCATTGCATTGTAATTAAAAAAAAAGAAGAAGAAGAAGAGAGATAGTTATAGGCTCCACCTGCTTTTTCCAGAACTTGACCCTATGAACTTGGACCTTCATTTTAGTGAGCAAGGTAAAGTGGTTGAGTTGGAATTAAGTCTATATGTTGTTTGGATGTAGAAAAACAATATCTTCTGTTTGCTGTTTTGCTTTTATATGGCTCTCTGGAAGTGGGCTAGGTGTGTTGTGGGTACTTCTGTCATCTTTGAATTCAGTAAAGGAGTTACAATATTGACCTCAAAGATTATATCTGTGTTCCAAGAGATACCAGGAAAAAAAGTAGGAGAAATACTAATACCTTTGCTTCATTACATGAATGAAAATATAAACTAAGAGGCTTGGGAAGAGTTAACTCATTGTTATACAATCTCAGAGCATCCTGGAGCTTTAATCTTGAGCACAAAAACTGGTATTCAGATTATGAACCAGTTATTATGGCTAAATGCCATATTCAGAGGAAAGTTTGACCAGTGTTTCCACTGTCATGCCAAGCAAGTATGGAACCAAGCTGTCATTTGAGATGGTCTGTGGCAGACATAGCTGATTCCCAATATCTCTTTTGAATTTTTTTCCTCTGTGTTAAACAAATATCCCAGCTCTTAGCTAAGATTCAATTCTCTCTTTCCTGTGGGTGTGACTGTGGGCCTAAGTAACTCCCTAATCCTGTTAACATGTCACTGAAGATCCTGAATTCTCACCTTTTTGATAGAGTGCTCTCCCATTTAATAGCTAAGTATTATTTCCCTGTATCATTACAGTCCTCTGCTATGACTGGGAATATTAGCTCAGTGATAACATAAGCCATCAGTAACTTGCTAGAGCACTTGCTCAATATGTGCAAAGCCATGACTTCAATCCCTAGTACCTCGAACTAAAAGAAGAAGAAGAGAAAGAGGAAGGGGAAGGGGAAGGGGGAGAGGGAGGGGGAGAAGGGAAGGGGGAGGAGTAGAAGGAGGGGGGTGGGGAGGAGAAGGTGGGAAGGGGAAGATGGAAGGGGGAGAGGGAGAGGAGGAAAAAGAAGGGGAGGGGGAGAGGAGGAGGGGGAGGGGAGAAGGAGGAGGAGGGGGAAGGAGGAGGAGGAGGAGGAGGAAAGCCTCTTCTGATGAATACCTAAAGCTACTGCTATTTTTGTCACCTAGGCCTAGAGGTTATACACATATAACTGTAGATCAAGCAGCTACCTGAGACTCTTTCACTTCATACTCATCTTCACATGGGGTGTGGGGTATGTGTGTGTGTGTGTGTGTGTGTGTGTGTGTGTGTGTGTGTGTGTGTGTGGAGGAGGGGGAGGAGGAAGAGGAAGAGAAAATACACTGTAGTGTGAATAAAAGCACACTCTCCAGTAGTACTGTTGAGTCAACCAAAACCAATTGATTCATAGGGGAAACATTTGTCCAGAGTCTAATAGTACAAAAAAGAGTCAGCTATGAGATTCTTCATGAAAAGAAATAGACCTACGTCTATAACAATGATGCTGTAGGGAACTGAAATTACCAAGAGTAAAGGTATGAGATGGCTGTATGTTGAAGACTTTAACTCATCAATTAATGAACAAAATGGACTTCAATTACAACTCACTTAGAAAAGTCAATGAACCATAAATTTACATATAAAAGAATATTGACTCAAATTTTCAAAGCCCACCCTAGTCACAGAGCAATAATCAGTGCTGCTGGACGCAATTTGCTTTCCTTAAGAAAAGCCATCTACTTTTTGCATTGTGGTGGCTTTCTATATGGTAACTTCTACCTTACATGGCTCAATGGCAAAAGTCTAAAAAGTCTAATCAAAGGTAATAGTTCCAGCCAGGAATAGTGGCTCATCCCGGTGAGCCTGGCATTCAGAGATGGATGCAAGAAAATCATGAATTCAAGCATAGCCCCATGCTGAGATCCTCTCTCAAGCAAAGGCAAAGAATTCCTATCTGACCAATCAGATACCTTTCAGCTTCATCACTCCAAGTGGAGAACAACCGTTAATCACTTTAGTTCATATTAAACTCTTTCCCCTCAACCCCAAGGTTTTAACTTAATTTTAATTACTGGGGAGAGAGGCACACAGTCACATGAGACAGGTTTCTCATAGAGGAGGATGGTGCTAGATCCTTTGAAGTTGGTTACAGAGAGTTGGGAGCCACCTGATGTGGGTACTGGGACGAAACTTGGATCCTCTGTAGGAGCAGTATGCATTCTTAACCAACGAACCATCTCTCAAGACCCATGTCAAAGTCCTAAATTTTTCATTTCAGTACAGGTCTCTTCAACTTTCCTCAGCTTCACTGACTCCTCCAGAGTCCTTATTCTCATTTTCCCCTAATAATTGACCCTTTCTTCCCTCTCAGGAATTTTAGACGTGCCATCACCCCACACTGGCATTGTTTCTATTCTCCAGTCACTTTTCCCAGACCCAAACATCTCCTTGATCTACTAGACTTATTTCAAATGCTTCTTTCTCAGATAAGGTTGTCTTGATCCTCACATAAGACACAATCTCTTATTTCTGTTCTATCGCATAGTGTTTCCACACCCCTGATGCCCATTTGAGAGTTGTCGGCTCCCAAGGGATGCACAATAGTTTGCTGTTTGTTGTAGAAAAAATTAAAAGGCAGCCAAACAAGCACACTCCACTCAGCCTTGACCTGCCCATGCAGAAGGCCAGTGATCTTTGTCCTGCACGCTTTCAAAATTAGGGAATCAAATAAAATCTGAACAGTTAGATTTAAGCCTTAGCATAAGAGGTTGTTTTAAAATTCAAAAGTTCTATTGTTTCAAAATCCATGACAGGCTTCCCTGCTTATGAAGCAAGGTCCCAAACACGATAAAGACCAGGGCAAGAAGTTTAGACAGAAGTTGGTTTACACTGAAGCTACTCCATCAAAAAAAAAAAAAAAAAAAGACATTTTAGAAAGGCTTGGAGAAAAAAATGCAAGTTAAAATAACACATACAAACATGAGGTTGGCATATATCCGTGAGTGAGTCTGTCAGTTATTGCAGTAAATATTTATTTCCTTTTGACACATTCACTGTGTTCTTTTGGGGTTTTGTGGAGGGGGCTTGGTAATGAGCTGTTTATTATGATCTGTGGCAAACCAGAGCAGTGCAAAACGCAGCCACCTACTTAAGGCAGAATAAATAAGTTCCCATTGTCACAGCCTCCACCCACCTGAGCTTCAGTCCCAGGCAAGGCTTGCCAAAGACACTTGAAAACCACCAATTTACTGCGTGTGCCGTATGGTACTCACATGGAAGACAGATCTACTGACTCGTTAAAGCGCACTAATTATTCTAAATTTTCAAAGTGAGAACATATGGGAGCTGTTTTCTTCAGTGATGTTTCTACTTCAAAAACAAAAGTGCATACAACTGAACAAGTGCTTTCCAGAATCTATATCCCTTAGAAATGGTATTCAAACTTCACCAAACTCACTACATTCATTAAAAAGCATAATCCCTCTCTGGTCAAAGGCTGTCTAATAGCCAATACCTTTTCTTATACCTGTTCATTTCCACTGCCCCTTTTCCCACTGAGCTGTGACTCTACCAGCAAGGTGAATACAGCTGGATTAAAAGTATATATTCTGACTATTCTATTAATTGTAGATCAATAAATTGTAAGCAGCTGGTATGATGATTTTTAAAATTTCTTGTATTGCTTCCCCTGATGGAACAGATGCCTTGGTGCAATGAGGATGCTGCCTCCAAGGACATATTGTTCGCCATGTTCAGCCACGATGACCTCACCCTGAGGAGAGAGGAGCCTGAGGGATCAGAGACCGGCTCAGTCAGGAAGACTCCTGTATCTTTATTCCTGTAACAGAAATGAACTTTTGACTTCTTAATAGATATACTTCAGGATCTGGGACCCAAAGCAACTCAGTGGAATATATTGTTATTCCTGAAAACTCCCAGCACTCGAGGAAACTAAACACCAGGCTGCTGGAAAGCTAAGCCAGGTCACAAAGAACTGTAGAGAGCTGAGATCATTCAATGATGGTAATATTTGTCTAGATTTTTAACCATTACATTATTGATGAGATTCTCATTCTTTTAACTTTCTGTGTCCATGACCTTTGTTCTTGCTAGCTTGCATTTGCCTGGGAGCAAAAATGAGACCTTATCCCAGATAGAAGGCATAGAGAAGGAGAACGCTGATATATATATATTTTGCTTTGACTTGCAAAAATAGAATGGACCTTCAGGCAAAGGTCCTGAAAACCAGACTGTGGTCTCAACAGTAAGTTCTTCCAATCTTGGTTTCTCCTTCTTTAACTTATGGCAGACCAAGTGTGTGAAATCTACTCCTGATGATGATCTCCTGGAATATGAAAAAAAAATTAAAAATCCTCCCTCATACAGTACCCAGGGGACAGAAAGTCAGCTATTCTGGGAAGGGATGTGTTCTACTTTTTTCTATTGATGTGATGAAGCACTCTGACCCAAAACAACTTAGGGTTTTGGGGTACAGTCTACCACTGAGGACAGTCATAGCAAGAACCTCACTCTCAGACCCATGCTTACTTAACTAATGTTCTTATATAGTGCACAACCACCTGCCCAAGAAATGGTACTGTTTACAATTAGCTGAGCCCTTCCATTCCAATTAGCAATCAACCCCACCCCTAGTCATGGCCACAGGCCAATCTGATCTGCACAATCCCTCAACTAATACCTCTTCTCTAAGTAGAAAAGGAAGAGGAGGAGGAAGAAAAAGAGAAAATGATGACAGCATAAGACCCAGTTTGGGGTGCTTTGCTGAGAATTCCTTAAGAAACTGGTAAAAGGGTTATGAAAACATCAGAAGGATAAGACAGGAAGAAAGCAAGAGGCACAAATCTGCCTTGTTGGGTACCTTCTGGGAAAAGGAAGATTTCAATTAAGAACAGGACATCCACCACAGCCTGGTATGGAGTCTGCAGTCACACCTCCAAAGGACATGAGAGGCAAGTAAGTCACACAAATCACAAACAAAACACCCTCATAGGATACACAGGCTGGTACGTTCTGTCCGAAAAGGTTACCAAGGTACATCATTCCTCAGGCTCCCCCCTTGACTTTACTGTGCCATTCAAGGACAAGGACAAGACACGTCAATTATGTTCAGATCCAAGTTCCACATTATATCATAGGTCCCATTCTCATTCTTGTTTATCTCTTCTTTATCTTATACACTTGCTTCAAAGGAAATGCTAATCAACTGATTTGCCAGTAAAGTAACCATTGTACAAACTAGTTAGGCAATAATAACGTTCTGTAACATCACAATTGTTTGTGGCTCAGCTATTCACTGAATCACTCAGGCTCGATGGCACAGAGTTAGCTGCATTTCTCTCCCATGGACTGTACACTAGATCATCCCTCAGTTTGGTGATCATACTGTCTGACATTCCAGGATCAGCTTCCTGCCTGCTCCATTCATTGGAAGAATAAATAAAAATAGGGCTTACTACAAAATGGTCACCTTTCTAGGATTCTGAGATTTGCATTTGTTACTTGCCTTCAGCTTGCTTGCATACTCTACTATCAAGGATAGATGTGAACTAAATATGTATCCAGCCAAGCATCTAATCCAAGTAATGTTACATGGTATGAAATAAAGTGCAGGGATTCCTAGGAGACTATAAAAGAGTATCTAATCTAGTCTAACCTGGACTTAAGTAGTTGGTGGCTCAAGAGCTACAGTTCAGGACTTCACAGAGATGAAAATACATGATAACATGACAAGATATATGATAACAATACATGATGGCATTATTATGTTATCTTGGTGTTAGCAGTCCTAGACTTGCTGCATATGCACATTATCTGGGGAGTGGTCCAAGCTGAAGGCTGTCTCACAGCTTTGCTTGGATCACGTGGGAAAAAATTTCAACAGAAGGATGCAACTCAAAGTCATAAGAACAGTTCTAAGTTTAGTCACCAGAGAAAAGCATGGCCACTTTTCATTTTCTTTCTTTCCTTCCTAGTGCTAAAACATATGAACAGAATTTGTGAGTCCATTTCAATATTGCAGACAAAAGCCTATGCCTTGGGGAAGATGCAGCCACAGCATAGTGATATCAAATGTCAAACATCTGCAAAATTAGTCACATGATAACCAATCTTCCATAGACCAAGGCAATAACTCATTTTTCATATCAGTCGGAAGGCAAATATTTGCATGTATATTTTATTTTAATAACCAGCCATGAAAAATAATGTTAGCATAAGAACAGCATCATATTTTAATCCAATATGTTTCCTTCTAATATTTTAACTTCAAAGTTCTAGGGAAGTTCATGAATTTGGGCCAAAGTAGCAGTAGAATAGTATGCTTTTATTATGGGAATCTTACACTAATTCATGACTGCATCCCAAATTATATTTAATATGAGACTGATTGAAGAAAAGATACAAACAGGTTCTGTGCACTCGGTGGGTGCTCATTTGTACATGAAAAGGAGAATGCTGCCATGGGTAGATGGTTCAGCAGTGAGATCTTTGTCTACAGTGCACTGAGCCCAACAGCTCAGTGTTCCAGTTCTCCCAGTGTTCACTGTTATTGGTTACAAGTGGCAAAAGGATGTTCTTAGCAGCTGTAAGATTTCTGGAGTTATTTCCAGGGTGTGGTTATCTTTAAATTTAAACTCTTTAAACACACACGTGCACAGACACACCACAACCCACACACACACAAATCAATCAGCACGTGTGAGGAAGTGTGGGTGGGTGTTCACACCAGCTTCCAGTTGTTAAATAAGCCCATGAGAGTTGTTTTCATCCCTAAGAGGATGCTTCCCTGCCAAGCAGAAGCAAATGTATTAACGTTCCAGACCCCAGTGAGTTCCACAGATACTTGCACCCATCAACTTCTAAGCTGTCCAGATCAATAAAGTGTGGAAAATTCCAGCAGCCTTACCTTCCAAATGGTCATGCTTGAGAGTTCAATACCAACCACACATGAATCACAAGTGTGACTGAGAGACAAGGATGCTAACATCCTAATGCCCCAAATACACAGCCTTTACCTAAGAGAAATGTTTGCAGCTGTAATTGGATTAAAGATTGTGAGGTAGGAAGACATCCTAGATTATTCAGGTTGGTCCAGGTACTTTAAAGGATTATGAGAGGGAGGCAGGAGGGTCAGAGACAAAGGGGAAGCTATGGCCATTAAAACAGATACGGGGGATGTGGAGCTATAAACTATAGGACAATTCTAAAAGTCAGCAGAAAGTAAGAGGGTTTGATTCAAAAGTGTGAAGCCAGGCCAGCATTTTGATACGTAAGTTATATAAAATGCCTGCCAAAGAGGACATGAACGTTGCCATTCAAAAAGCTTTAAAATCAGAGATTCCCAAGAATTTTAAGGTCATATTACACCACACATGTCCCAAGTGCAAGACATGGCAAATTGAATTAAATGTTTGCTGTCTGGTTTTCTATGTTGCTTTGATCCAGCCCTTCCTGTCCATGGCCTTTCCTGTCTCATGGATGGAAATGCTGCTCTGTCTACCATGTCTTAAACAATAGTAACATTTGTAATTTCTTTAGTTGTTGTTGATCCATAGATCTTAAGATTCCTTTCAATTTCTTTAATAACTTTCTTTTATTTTTTTTCCATAAAGAACAAATTGGTTTGCTCTGAGTCACCTGGGAAATTTTGCACTTGAATTTTGTATGATGCTGGATCACTAGGACTTAGGAGACTCTTGAAAAGTGACAGAATAAATTTTGCATCATAAGATGTACATAGGGGTGGAATATTGTCATTTAAATGTACAGAAAGGGCCCATGAATTATGAACTTGGATTCCAGTCTATGCTGCTGCTGCAAGTTGACAGAACATATAGCAGCTGAGAATTCGGTTATCTAGAGTGTGTTATTGACAGGTGTAGTGTGAGAAATGTCCCCATAGGCTTGCATGTTTGACACTTGGTCCCTGGCTAGTGGTGCTATTTAAGAAGGTTGTGGAAACCCTTTGAGAGATAGAGCAACTCTGCAGAAAGTATAAGAGTGAAACGGACTTTTGAGTGTCTACAGCCTCACCCCACTTCTAATTCATTTGCTATTCTTCTTTTTGTAGTTCAGATGTGAAGCACAAATTCCTGTTCTGGATACTCATTGCTTTGCTTTCCCTTCCATGACAGACTCTACCACTGAAACTGTGAGCCCAAATAAACACTTTCTTTCTTAAGTTCCCTTTGCTCATAGTATTTTATCACAGCAACAGAAAAGTAAATAATCCAATGGGAATTTAGGAGCTCTGGTCTGTTCTGTTTTCTCTCTACCTGATGTTCTGATTGGAACTTTCTCTGTTATGTGCAGTTTGCATGACTTGCTAACTAGGACTTAGAAGACTCTTGAAGAGTGACAAAATAAATTTTACATCATAAGATGTACATAGTACCTTGCCTTAGACCCAAAAGCAATAAGGCAGTCATTCATCAAACCTTCAAAACTGTGAGCCAAAATAAACCTTTTAGATTATCAATTATCTACCTCAAATATTTATTTCAGTAACAGAAAGATGATCCATAGTGAATTTACCTTATGAAAATTAACAGAATTTCCTATTTAAATATTTGCATATAATTATCATAGAAACTTTATTTAGATCATAATCAAGACTAAAAATAACCTTCATGTCAGTGAACAACTAAATAGAAGAACTAATTATTATAGTGTGTCAATTAAATGGACAAAATACTATTTGGTCCCATGAAAGAACCAACTTCTACTACAAGAAATGATAAGACAGAGTCTCAAAAGCCTTGTCTGAATAAAAACTGTTAGGAAGAGAAGGAGGCATCCATTTTCTTTCTTTCTGAAGAAATTCAATAAGCAAAACCAAATGCGAAGTTTCTATTCAGAAAGACATATCAACAGCTGCCTAGGACCAGGTGTTGGTGGGCATTGATTAGAGAAGGCAGGGAACTTTGAGAATTTGTAGGTGTTCCATCTTGATTGCAGTGGCCGTCTGATGTGTGAATATATTTGTCAAAACCCATTTAACTAGGTGCATTTTAATTATGTAAATTATACTCTAATCAAGTGGATTTAAATTTTTTAAATGCTAAAAGTTTAAGCATGAAGGAAGGAAGGTAAAAGCTAAAAGCATTTCTGGGGCAGGAAATTAAAACTGGGATACAGTATTGTATCAGAAAGCGAGAGAATAATCAAGGCAAAAATAGTGCATTTTGTTAAATTGCCTACCAGAGCACGAACCAATTTTCCATTGGCCAAAGAGGGTAATTTTAAGATCAAAAGAATGATAAATGCAACTGGCTAAAATTCAGTCACTGTTTAAGAATGGGTGGTCTGCTGGTTTGAAGAAAGGTTCTCCTTTGAAATTCGGGATGGAAACTTAATGCTGAGTATGCGATATGAAGGGGTGAGAGTAGGTGAGACCTTTAAAAGATCTCTGACTACATGCATGGTCATGAGGGTTAATGGGTTAATGACTTATATTGAAGTAGTCCTGCTATAGCATTTGCCTGGGTTCTTGCATGCAGTCTGTCTCCATGCCTTTCCTTTACAACCTTAAACTTTAGGAAGAGGCTAATCACCAGGTAAGAGCCTTGTACCAAAACTGTGAGCCAAATAAACTTCCTTTCTCTATATCTTTCTCAGAATATGGACTATAGCTATTAATAAGAAAAATAAAAAAGAAAATTAATTTGAAATAAAATAAAGATGAAATGAGGAGAGACAAAACATGGAGGAAAAAGAAGAAGGAGGAGAAGGAGGACGTAGATGAGGAGGAGGAGGAAAGAAAGAAGAAGAAGAAGAGAGGAGGAGAGAGAGAGGAGAGGAGGAGGAGGAGGAGGAGGAAGGGGAGAGGAGAAGAAATAATTACCTTACTAGCTATCATAGGATGTAACTGAACAGTAACTGCCAACTGTGTTTTCTTTGGACATTAGAAGTAAATATCTATCTTTTGTCTCTTGTCTAAATTGCAAGGCACAGAAAACAAGCAACTCTTGGTGGTAAAGAAACCACCAAGAAAATTTATTTACAGAATCTATTTACAGACGAATGCTAGCTAACATAAACCTAGAAAATTCTTTTCTAAAGCTCTGATTGGAAATAATTGGATAAGACAAGCCTTGAGCATCAGTGGAGTGTATTGGAGTTCTACCTTAAAAAGACAATATACTATTGAGACTGATTTGTTCCATTTAAATCTATAGTTAAATTTTAGTACAGCAAAATGTGCCCTGATGAAATGCAACACAAAGCAAACTTCAGTATACCAACCCTGAATGTTGAACCTGAGTAACACTTAACTCATAATTCCAACCTTCTTCCTTAAGGAATATGGCAGTGTATAGAAATATGTCACCTGATACCATCAGAATAAAATAGAACCAAATTGTGAAAATCCACATGGAACTCTAAGCTGCTATCTGCAACAATGCTATGACCAAAAAAGGCAGGCTATATAGCCCTAAGCACATGTAAATGCAAAGTTTGTTCGAATTAAGAAATTACCAATCACAATAACAAGTCTAGAAATTATTAAAAAGCAAGGGCTGTATGTGAAAAATAAGTGATCATGGCAACTAAATAAACACTTATTGAAATTAGTGAGGTTGTTTCTATAACATCATAAATGATATTATAATCTTCAGCTTAATCTGCATTTTATATTTTATAATATGACCATTTTTGTATTGCTTGGGTAATTTCATGAAAAGAATTTTTAAAATATGCAATGAACTACAAGCCAATAAGCTATGTTTTTCAATGCTTCATTAATTTTTTTTGTATTAACCCAATCAATAAAAATGTGTCTCTCCCTGTGGAATGCTCAGCGATGGGACATGTCTATCACACTCCTCCTCCTCAGCCTTAGGGATTGCTGAGGAAGAGAAGGTGAAAACATTGTAAGAGACAGAGTTGGTGAATGACTACAAGGAAAATGTGTTTTCTGAACACAACGTGGCAGCTGCACACAATACTAACAGCAGTGGACAGGATAAACACAGACCCATGTAAGCTTAAGATATCCAAAATACCAGTGTCCCTGATATTACGTCATAGGGATCTCCCACCCCACATAAGGAATATTAATAACTTGCAAGCTGCCAGGAGAAGTAGAGTTCATTTTCTTTAAGGGTATGGCTGCTGATAGGTTGACCATATCCCAGGTTCCATGACCACATATTCAAGAAAATATGGGCAGTACCAATTAGGTAACAAGACACAAAGTTGTGTAGCTGGGGAGAGTAGAGAAGGAGTGAATATGCCCAAAGTGTATTGTGTGACATTCTCAAAGAGCTAGTTCAAAAATGAGAGAATAAATGTGTTTCTTAAACAAGTATAGCACATAATACTGAAAACAATAACATTGTATTAACAGAACTATAGAAAAATCACTAAATAATAATACCTCTTTTCTAATTTAACTTAGAAGTAATTAATAGATACATATAAGACATAGCCTAATAAAAACAATATTTCATTGCCTATTAATGATAAATTATACCTATTATACACCTTTATTGAAGTGTTACTCTTTACCACACAAGTACACACAATTATTATATGAGAATCAAAAATAGAAACAAATAGGAAGCTTGAATCCTTGCCATGTAAATTGCTACCCACAGTACATCCTTCAGTACACTCATAGCATCATTGTAGGGTTGTCTTTTAAATTACAATAGTCCATTAAGACAGTTTCTATTACAAAATGTGTTCTCTAGAGAAAAAGGAAGTGCATGGACTTAAACATTTGCTTGACACATGTGACAGAATTCAAAAAAAAAAAAAAATTCCTAAATCTTTTGCCCCAGGGAGACATACTCTTTACTCACTAATTCAATAAAACACTGTTTAGTTTTTGTCAACTTGACACAAATCTACACATGTCTGGGAAAGGGGAACCTCCAATGAGGAATTGCCTCCATCAAATTGACTTATAGACAAGTCTGATGGTGATTTTCATGATTGTTGACTGATGTGAAAGGGGACAGACCACAGTGGGCAATGCTTTCCCCTAGGAAGATGGTCTTGGGTAGTATAAGAAAGCAAACTGAGCAATCCACTGGGAACAAGCCAGTAAGCAGCACGCCTCCATAGCTTTTACTTCAAATCCTGCCTCCAGGTTCCCACACTGTCTTCCTTAGATGATAGAGTGTGGCCTATAGCCCAAATAAACCCTTTCTGTCTTGAGTTGACTTGGACCATGGTGTTTATCACAGCATTGGGAAACCAAATGAGAACAAAAGCTTAGCTAAGTGTTCCCATAAAAGAATTTTACAAATGTAGTAAGATCCAACTTCGTCTTTTATCTGAGGGAGCTTGTCCAGATGAGGAATGTTTTTATCCCATGAGCCCTTTAATATTGCCACACAGATCAGACACAGGAACCAGAGGCTTTAGCGAACAGAACACAATCTCTGTCTGGAGAAGAGGAGGACCATGTAGTGAGAAATGAAGGGACCAGATGCAGAAGTCATTGTTTTGTAAATGTTCAGGGAATCATTACCTACATTTTCTCTTCCCTCATCTTTTCTCTAACCTAACAAGATCAACCACTAGGATTTTTCTTAACAGAAAGTGCTGAGCTTCAAATACAGTCACCGATGAGATGAATATCCAGTAAGAAAATGAGACATCTCGCTTTCAATAATGAGAAACTGGATTTCACCAGCAGAAACTGAGCTTGAGAGCAGATATTTCCCCAAAGCTTAAAACAAGGCCTGGGCCTGACCAGCACTGTGGATTCAGCACTGACTGTGATACCCTGAGCAAACAGTCCCCTGCTAGACCCCTAACCTGCAAAAATATGAATAAGAGATAAGAAGTGCTTTTATTCCCTGAGTTCACAATATTTGTTACACAGAAATTTTTTTTAAAAAAACTGTTATGCAAAGAAGTCCAAAATAAGTTAAGCCATGAATACACCTCAGTTAGTTAGGGTTTTATTGCTGTGAAGAGACACCATGAACTTATAAGAGAAAACATTTTATTAGGATTGGCTTACAGTTTCAGAGTTTTAGTCCATTATTGTCATGGTGGGAAACATGGTGGCACACAGGCAGACATGGTGCTGGAAAAGGAGCTGAGAGTTCTACATCTTGATCCATAGGCAGCAGGGAGAGACAGTGAGCCACTAGTCCTGGTTTGAGCTTCTGAACCTCAAAGCCCTTTCCCTAGTGACACACTTCCTCCAACAAGACCACACCTACTCCAACAAGGTCCTACCTCCTAATGGTAGTGAAACCACCACAACACCCAACAGAAAGATAAGAACACCTGAGGAGTAAAGAGAGGACTGCACATGATTCTAATGGTGGCTGCACACCACAGACACGCAGGAATAGGATAAAAACACTCTGTGCTAACACATACTGGAAGGCACTTGCCTTTGACTTCTGATCACTTAGCCCCATGTTCTCAACAAAGGACCGGTCGTTTGCACTTGGGAGATATGTCATCTTCTAAAGAGCCTCACGGTCCTCTGTGACCTACACCCTTCCCACTCTTCCCATTACATGGTGCTTATCACCTGCCTTTTTAAAAGATTCAGGTGTGTGTGTGTGTGTGTGTGTGTGTGTGTGTGTGTGTGTGTGTATGTCCATGTGCAAGCAGGTGCCTGTGGAAGCCAGAAGGTATCAGCTCTCTCTCTCTCTCTCTCTCTCTCTCTCCTCTCTCTCTCTCTCTCTCTCTCTCCCTCCCTCAGTTTAGGTATCAGCTCTCATAAGAGTAGAGTTGTAGACTTTGGTGAGCCACTCCATGTGGATGCTAGGAACCACACTCTTGTCCCCTACAAAAGCATCATGTACTCTTACCTTTGGAGGCTTCCCTCGGCCCCTATCTTCCTTTCTTGGCTTACCTCCTACATAGTGTACACCGCCTTCTAACAGGGTGTGCAAGTTTCTATGGTTTTTCACAGGGACAAATAGAAACCATTGAACCTACAACTAAACAACAGATTCTTACCATGACAGAGTTGAATGTATTTTGTTCTCAAGTGTGTCCCCAGTGCCTGTATCTTGCTATTTATTTGCTCAGTTATTTGCTCAGTGATTACATAAATGGCAAATTTTTTTGGTATCTCATGCAAGGAATTATTTTTGCTCCTCTATTTACAGAGAAATAAATCTTAGAATAGAGCAAAATCACATCAAATTTGCAGGAGCCATTTCAGAGCTACCAAAACACACCAAAAGAGTTTATGAGAGTAAGGCTTATTTAGTAAGGAAGTTAGGGTTAGTTTTTGTAAAAGTGATGCTCACAATGAAGAAATTTACTTTATTTGCTTGGTTTAAAATAATGTTATCCATATAAAACTGAGCATGACAAATGTATTTTCTTAATATAAATTAACTACTGACTACCTTAAATAGTAACTATATGCATCTGTCTTTTACTATGCCGAAGATTGTCTTTATCTTTTTCTGTACCCTCTTTAAAATTACAAGGCAGATAACTAGAATATTTAGTAAAAGAAAGTTCTAGATTTCAAGCAATTGAATCTATGCTATAATGAATTTCATCTACTTTTAAAAATACTGAGTACTGGCGAAATGTCAGCACAGGCTTATTTTTAGGTATATAAGGAGAAGTTTGACCTTGAGTAGCTTCTTTCCCATTGGCAGCAGAACAAGGTTTGTACAGGAAATAGTGCTAAGAAGTGAGGGCGTTGAGGATTTTCATACAAATAGCCTGCATGTTTACTCAGAAATCAAACTCCTAACACATGCACTAGGCTGGAGAGAGGCTCAGTAGGTTAAGTGCTTACTGGGCGTGCATGAGGGCTACATCTCAGATCCTTAGCACACATTCAAACGTGGGGTAGACGCGGCAGCCCAGCAATGGGGTAGGAGGTAGGCAGAAACAGGATGCACAGAGCAGCCAGTCTGGCAGCAGCAAGAGCTCAGGGATTAGTGAAACACCTGTGTCAATATGTGAGGTAGAGAGTAAAAGAAACACAAACACATATACTTGTGAACACACACACTCAGAATACACACACACACACACACACATACACACATACATAACACACACACACTGTGCACAACACACTACACAACATATACACATGCATACACACACTTGTACACACACGACACATACACACATACACACTTGCTCACACATGTGCACACACACATATTTACATACACACACTTACAACACACTCACAATACATAGACAGATACACACACATGCACACACACATTCACACTACATACACTTGCTCACACATACATACATGTGCATACATGCATGTGTGTGTGTTGTGGGGTGTTGTGTCACAAACACAAAAACCAGATCTCCTAAATATGTGAAGGGATACTATGGAATACTTAAATTGCTTCATTGCTTTTAATTCTTTAACCACATTACTTCATTTTATACAAACATTTTAGTTTAAAAAGAAACAATAGGAAACTTTTGTGACATCCTTTCTCACCGTTGGTTTCAAGAGCATTTTGCATGGTTAAGGAGACCATGAAGCTACTGGCCCACAGCACCAGTCGCATAATTATCTACTGTCTTATAAATAAATTATCTCTCCTGAACATGGAAGGGATAACGATGTGTACATTGGCTGACCTCCTGGATAGTTGACGAGTTCATTGTTAAATTGTGTTAATTGCTTTCAAATGCTCCCCCCAGATTTTTACAGCAAGTGACCTGAGCATACCAGCGATGTTCTTTTATTACATAAAGATGTGCTTTGGAAAAGTGATGCATAGGTGATAATTACCCATAGCTATCCGTAGTATGGGATTGTGGCTTACATAATACATGGTGAGGTGACAGATTCAGGATATTTGGATTATCCATAGCGCCAATGTTCCTCTTTTCTTTGCCATTTATACACTGTGAAATGATACACTGCATCTTCACATTACCCATCAGAACCAACATCACCATTTCTTTCCTCAGAGAACATTCCAAATCATCACTTCTAGCTATTTTATTTATACACTATGATATTCTACTACTAGAGTAGCCGGTCAGTAGCCAAACATTTACTTGAATTGTTACAATGACACTTTAATATCAAAGGTCACACCCCACAATCAACCCCGGGAGCAGTTACCATGTTCATCTGAAAGGCGATGATGACTTTTTCCAAGTAATTAAACTCATAAACCTAGGGCGGCTGCCTGCAGGACAGAGGGCACTTAGTGTTTCATTTGCTAACATCAACTCTCATGGTGAAACAGGAACGATCAATTAAAAACTTTTCTTTGATTAAGAATTACCATGTGTGTTTCAAGGTCACAGGTATAGAAATGAGGTGTCTGTTGAGCCTGAGGAAAGATGGAACAAAAGACGAATGAGCCAGCACATCAAGTTTGAAATGTCTAAAAGAGAGACTTGTCAGGAGAGTAACCGGAAACAGGCAACTGGGTCAGACATGGGTCCTGGCTGAATATTAACGGAAGTGCAAGCTCTTAACCTGGGTCTGTCTTTTGAAGTCCTAGAACACAGCAGATTCAGCTATCTAAGAGTCCTCAGAAGAGATTACTTAGAGGAAAGTGTTAATGAAATGTGCTAATAAAGTGTGTGTGGAAGGCTGTGGGAAAGGAGGAGAAAAGGTGGCTGGAGGGTGTGGCATGGCAGGGTACTCAGGAGTGGACAAGAAGGAACTGGCCTTCCCAAAGAGAAGTAGGAAGGCTTAGCCCACTGTTCCCTCTTGGAGGAGCAGAAGGCTATTTTAAGTCCAGAACATTTTATAGGCTAGGAAATGAATTCCCTGAGCACTGGGGGCTCCTGGAAGCGTCCTCTATTCAGAAACATATAGTTGCAGTTTGGAAATCTGCTGAGGGCTTTGAAGCTCCAAGTGTAAGAAATTCAGAGGCTGTGGGAGAGCCTTTTCTAAAATCACAGAGAGCAACAAGCATATATTGTGTAGACCAGAAGTGCCCAAAAGCCAGTGGGTGGGACAGAGGTCATGGTGGGCAGAGGGGAGAGGAGGGAAGAGAAAGGTGGGAGACAGAAAGAGGGGGGACATAATGGACTTGAAGAAAAGAGGAAATAGAGAGAGGGAAAGAAAGGGAAACTGTAATGAGGAAGAGGGAAATGACAGAAGAAAGAGAGGGGATCAAGGGGAAGAAGGAAAATGGAGAGGAGGGCGCAGAGAGAAATGAGGAAGGGGAGAAGAGACAAGGGAGAGAGATGAGACAGAGGAGAGACAGAGAGACAGAGAGAGAGAGACTGGGAAATGCAACACCTCCCATTCAGGGCAACTGCAGGATTGCAGAAACAAGAACTTCAAAGCATAGATAGAAAGTCAGCTTTGACAGGTGAGAAGGCACTGAAAGGCATTTCAAACAATCATGTAGATAGGGGCTATCGCCATGTAAATGTCTGAACTTTGAAGAATAATTGCTAGCATTTATCAGGCACTACCATGGGCTGGCTCTGCTCTGTTGTACCTCTGTAAGCTCCTGTGTTAATTCCCACAACATTCTGATAAGGCAAGCACCACTTTCAGTTCTTTCTTCAGAGATGAAGAAATTCAGATGAAACCGGAACAAGAAACATGCTCAAAGCCACAGCTCCTGAGAGAGCTGGACTCAAACACAGTCTGGCTTCAAGGGCTGGCACCCTAACTACAGCAATGCAAAGCAAATCAGAAGGAGGAGAATGGTGGTCTGCCCAGCTCTGGGTATAAATGTATGCAGCAAAAATTAAATTGACCAGGAGAACATCTAAGGAGAGTCATTGTGTATTTGAAAGCATTAGCATAATCTGACACCTCAGAAGATTTATACCAAGATGGTCTCTTCTCAGTATGGCTGACGAGGTAGCAAAGTAGTTCCAATGCTTTTCTCTTTATCCTTCAAGGTGTTCATGTGATAGTATTCCAGCAAAACCAACTTTCAATCTAATTTCGTGGTATCTTATTATTTTATTTAAAATATTTAATTGATTAAATGAGATACTTCAAGCCATACAACATAATTTACAAAAGTGTATATTGCATTCAGTGGGTTATGAGGACCTGTTGATCAAAGCAGAAGAGTTCTAGAACCTTCCAGAAAAGCTTAAATTCTTCTAACAGAACAAGAACTTCAACCAATATGTCCTTTGGTGTATTACTTTCTTTACTTCTTACTTCCTGGAATACAAGTGTTATATCCAGAGAAACAGCAGCCTCTCAGGGTTCACAAAGAAATGAAAGAACCATGAATCATGTTTGAGCCCTCTATAGTATCACCCAGTTGCATCCCTCAGCCTGCTCGGCCACTTCTGATCCTCTTTGTGTTTAGCAAGGAATAAAACAATCACTTCAGAAAACCAACAAATCGGTTAAACAGGAGTAGGAATTCTTCTGAGGGCCTTGAAGTTCAGGAAGATAGTTTCCTATCTCCAAGCCTTCAGGGCCTCTAGCCTCTTGCTTTTCCAGCAGCCCTTGGCTCAACTGAAGTATTTCCTTCCCTCCTCTGTGGAGAGTTTCAGCTTTAACAGGTCTTAATCAAAAGGCTTAGAGAAGCCTCTGCTATCTTCCAAGCCATAACTTATTTTCATTCCTTCCTCAGGAAAATATGACATCTGGCATGAGAGAGAGAGAGAGAGAGAGAGAGAGAGAGAGAGAGAGAGAGAGAGAGGAGAGAGAGAGATTGATTTTATTTGTACAAATACAAAGAATTAGGAAATTCTTTTTAACTTCTGATTTGAGCAGGTCTTTTAATATTTTCCTATTCTATTTCAATTTTTTAAACAGTAAATGATCTGAAGAGAGGAAACTGAAGTTAAGATTCTTAACATTAGAAACAATGCTGTTAGCTGGTAGTTACCAAATCAGACTCCCCTAGATCAGTAAGATGGACATCATCTGACAAGAATTCTGATTCTTGAGCCCATCCTCCCTTCCATTGAACCACAAACTCCAGCTGCCCAGCCACCTCTTATGACTGCGTCTCCAGGGTAACCCGAGGCACGCCTTAGTCTGAGAACTAAAGCTCTCTAAGAGGACTCTTAAGTAATTCGAGCCTGTCCTCTTCATTCTCTCTAAGTATATCTCCTTGCTGCATGCAAACTTGCTCATATCAAGACCCTGATCATCTTCATCATCTCATCTCCAGTGCCAGACAATAAGCCTTGCATAAGGGGAGCAGGGAGAAGGCAGGTAGACCAGTACATGTATCGGAGATAATAGGGCAGTACTTAATTTTCAAACCAAGTTCAAACAAAAACCATTAGTTTATTTAATAAAATCCACTTATCCACATCCCTCATCATGAATTTGCTTTCCACAATTTCAACTCCTCCAATTCAACTGAAGCCTCAACATGTTGAGTGGAAAAATCCAGAATTAAACAGTTCATAACTTTGAATCTATGCACCATTCTAAGTAGCCTGGTGAAATCTCACACAGCCTCTTCTTACTTAGTAGCAAGAACAAGAATCATCTGCCAGTGTGTCCACACTATACGTTTTGCCCTTCATGAGTCACCCAGCGCTGTCAGTCATCAGACCAACTGTCATAGTGTCAGAGACTTGTGATTAATCCATGGATTAATGGAGCTATTTGAATGACAAGGAACCAATTTCTAAGTTTGAGTCAGAAATACCTGCATATGAAACAATGGGCACTATTCTTAAGCATCATCGTAATCACTATGCCCATTATGATTTTCCTTTTACATTTTCTATTCAAAAGGCATGGATTGTGCAGAGAGACAATACAAAAGTTTTCAATGAGGAACACAGGGAGTTCTTATCAGGGAGCAGTCTTTAAGTTGTTCTTATCACACAAAGCTTAGAGATTATGTCCTGGCTGTCAGTGAATCACCATGTGGGACTGCCTCAGTGAACATCCTTAGGTCTCTGGTTTTGAAGCGTACTCAGTGGATTTGCTATGGCTTGCTTCTTGTTCTCCACCTGAGAGTTTTTGCTATTGATGCTTGGGCCATGGGTCATTTTCATTGTTGCCTCTTTAGATCTAATGAATATGCAAATCTGCTGTTCTGCTATTTATGAGAATTTGAGTTGTTTCTTATTTCAGTATTATGAGCATTGTTGGCTACAGCAACATGATATCATGGCCATACCTGCATTGATATGTCCCTGATCTCTCCAGTGGCCCCACCAATTGACAGTGAAGCATGTCATAGGATGACATCACTCCATATGTAATCATTGAACGAATACAAATCTATAATACAAATCCGTATGTAATCACTGATAAATACAAATCTATAATTTCAATAAATCAATTTTAGTTGGAGGCAGAGCTTTTCAGACTATAGTTAAGGATAAACACCCATGCAAACTTTTCTATAATGTATTTGAACTGTTTGTTTGTGTGTATATCTTGCTTTTGCTAAATGGGTCTTAATCCACTTGAATTGGCCATTCTGTAGGAACTTTAATTGTTATTGTTCATTGTGAGAACTGAGTTTTCTTCCTGGCATTCACAGAAAGCCCATCAATTCACCATGGATCTACAACACTGGACCTGCCGTGCTAGAGCTCTTATATGCATGTGACATGCAGATGGGGGGGCAGAAATTGCCACTTTTCTGCTCCACTACCAGAAGTTCCAGCTTTTTTTCCTCAACAACTTGCTGTTTTCACAAACTGGAAAGCTTTGTCTAAAGGGCCATCTCTAGCCTTGGCCTTTAAAATTTCTTATGAAAGTAGCAGCTTATCACAGCTCACAGTAATTATAAACTTGGTTGGCATGAAATACTGAATCAATTTTGAGAAAATTGATATTTATGCAATATTGACTCTGAATTCGTGAGCATAATACTTATCTCCTTGTTTAGTTTTGGTATTCTGTACTTTTTTGTGCAGAGTTTTGAAATTGTCTCTTGGAAGGACTTAGGTGACGCTGTTGTACATACTTTAAGGCAAGTGTGAAGTTTGAAATTTCATCTGTCTATATGTTAAATACACAAGGATATAATTTAGAATATAGAGAGATGGCACAGGAACTAAGGGTACCAACTGCTCTTCCAAAAGACCAGAATTCAATTCCCAACACATACATGATAACTTACAGCCATCTGTAACTCAAGTTAAAGATGCTCTGTAAGATTGTAAGATTCAACATCCTCTTCTGGCCTCCAAGGTACCAAGCATACACATGATGTATGTATACATGTTCAGAGAAAACAGCCATACACATAAAATAAAAATAAATAAATAAATTTCTAAAAAGTATAATCAGTTTGTATATTAATTTTGTATCCAGCAATCATACCAAATTATTATTAATTCTAGCACTTACCTAAAGTCCCTTTCAATATTTTCAATAACCTACAAGTATCCCAAACCCAGTGGATTGAGGTAATTAATTGTTATTTACCAACCATGGTTTGTACAGATGGGGAATTCAGACAGCAGAATGGAGACAGCCATCTCTGCTTTACAACATCCTCAGCTGGAAAGTCAGGGTATGGAATCATCTGAAGTCTTTCTTCCTTAACGCTAATTTATATAGAGTTTAAAATGATGATGTGGTACCCATGTCCCACATCATTGTAAAGAGGAATTTTGTCCCAACTTGTAGTAACATGGCATCTGATAGATGTTAGCTTTCAAGGACTGCCTCACTGCTGAGAGCAGCTCCAGCTAAGATCTTGGATATTTTATATCTGATAAAATATCCCCATGTGGACTAGGCTTCCTCCAAACTGGTATCTGGATTCCAAACATGAGCATCCTGATAAAGCAAGAAGAGAATGTCCTGCATGGCTGCTGCTGGATTCCATCAGTATGGGCACTCATGGAACCAGTCCTCCAGACTCAAAGAGCAAGATCCCAGATAATCCCTTCTCCATTGAAGAGTCTTGTCCTATGTCAAACAGCTTAGGAGATGGTAGTACTAGCTCCATGATGGAGCACATAGTTCAATACAATACTTTCTACATATATCAGTTACATGTATGTGATGGCAGTTTCATTTCTTCACTTCCTACCCTTATTTCTTGTATTTATATTTTCCTTAACATACTATGCTCACTACAAGTAACTTTAACACCTTGCCAAATAGAATAGACAATGTAGAAAGCTATACCTGTCTCCATTGCAAAGAAAATTCCCAGTAAAGAGATTGGTGATAAGATTTTCAAGATAGATGATACAGAGCATGCCTTGAGGAGAACTGTATCTCTTGATGTGGACAAAGCAGAGTTTTCTCAGAAGATAGTGGACCAATTGCTGATAAATTATTTGGAAGTAAACTAAGAATATTGTAATAGAAAACAAAACATTTAAAGAGATGTGAACCCAGCATTTGGGATATTTAGAGGAAGCAATAGAAATAACCACGGTATTATTGATATTTTTATTAGCTATTTTTCTCATTGGTGTGACAAAACACCTGCCAAGAAATGGCTCAAAGGAAGAAAGGTTCATTTGGGCTTGCAGTTTGAAGGGATACAGTCCGTCGTGGTAGGAAAGACAAAACAGCAGGAAGAGAAGGCAACTGGTCTCATTGCATCTGCAATCAGGAAGCAGAGAGTGAAGTGGAAGAAGGTGGGGCTATAAAACCTCTTCACAGTGACTTATTTCCTCTGGTGTGACTCCACCTCCTAAGAGTCTACAACTTTTGCAAATAGCACCACCAGCTGTGAGCTAAGTGTTAACCTATGTGGATACTTCACACTGACACGATGGCAGTCTTTTACACTTGCTCTTAGCCAAAAGGCTAACCAGCAATAAGATACTAGTCACCTAGAATTATCATATCTGAGAAGTACTGAAAAGTATGAACTGGGTAAGTTCAACAACAGAAAATTATTTGTTCACAGTTCTGGAGAAGCTCAAAACCAATGTGCCAAGGCAAGAGGGTTCATTCTAAGGCCTCTGTCCTGTGTTGGAAGCTGACTGCTGCTGCCTGTGTCCTTACATGGTCTCTTCTCTTTGGGCACATGAACGCAGGGCAGACACTCTAGTGTCATCCTCTTTGTAGAAGAACACCAGGACGATTGTTAGGAGCACACCCTACTAACCTTATTTAGCCCTTCATTGCCTCTACAATGGTCCTATCTCTAGTTGTGATCACATGGAGTGATAGAATTTCAAACGATAAGTTGGGAAAGCATGATTCAGGCCCCGACAGATGGCTGCTGCTCAGCCGCATTGATGCACTGCAAAATGATAACGAACAGCTGAAATGAGCAACGGACAATGAATTGGGAATTGGATGTGAAAACTAAGGGGCCTTTTTGCCACATACAAAAAAGCTGGACAGAAGCCAGAGGACCTAGCATATACATCTGAAAAGCACTTTCCCTAGATACCACCATCCACACCTTAAACCACATAGATACACTTCAGGTATACACACCCCAGCAACAGTTACTGCTTTGGCCTTGCTGCTCCCTTTTTTTTATGGTAAATACAGAAAACTAGTGGGACAAAGGAAAGGTCTTGTTGCTACAGTGAAGCTCAGGATGAAACAGGTACTCATTATCTATCTCCATAATATCCATTCAGTAGGACATGATGACTCACATGCAGGTCTCGAAGAGATAACTCAATGTTTCAGTATTTGTGGAAGTCAGAGCTTCACAGTCATTTGTGTCTGTGAATTGGTTAGCCAGTTTCTTTGCAATGCCTCTAGTCTCTATTAAGGGCCTACAATCTGAACTCTTATTATTATTCCATTAGCCCTGCTACATGGTGACTCCCTTCCCAGCATATTTCAAGTCATACCATAATGCACAATCCTGTCAGACTTTAAGTGTAAGTTATATTTATGTCCTGGTGCAAAATACTGATAAAAATCAACTTATGAAAAAGTATGGTTTGAGTTGATAATTTCAAAGGATATAACCAATGGGTCATTTGACCTCATTGTATTTTGAGCCTGGGTTGAAGCAGAATATCATAGTGTAGATGATGACATCTGATGTTAAAACGTTGCTCACATCACAGCATCAGGAAGGGGTGCAGAGGTCCAGGGTCATAATACTTTCTTCATCTGCATAACCCCAACTTATTTGCTTGCACTTGCCCCTAAATGTTTCAAATCTCCTAATTATTTTAGTATATAGCATCTAGGAGACATTTAAGAAGACAGCAATGATGCTTCTGTTCTACCTATGTATACTTGGTACATTTGTCTAGAAATGTGGCCATAAGGTCAAAAGCTGCTGTGTACACACAATTTGATAAATATTACCAGTTTTTTTCTCTATGCATTGTATCATTGTGGAGACTTGGGAATGTCCGAGAATCCTTGTTCTCTACAACATCACCCACAGAGAAGAATAATTGAGCAATTTTTAAATTTCATTTTGTCTTGCTTCATTTCCAGCTAATATCACTTGAGAAGGCCTGAGATACATAGAAAGTAGCTCTATGTTTCCTATTCCAATGTAATATTAGCCATCTCAGCATGGCAGTTTCTCCTCTATGAAGAGTCCATCTAATAACCTGTCTACCAAACAGTGAAGTTAATGTTTTATTCTATTGTTGACCTCTTCCAATGGATTTTATTTGAAGAAATTGAGGTAACACTGCACTATCACTCTGTTTTGTGATGGTCAGGGCAAAGTGGAGACTCATGCATCTGATGGGAAGATTCATGCAGACCTCTCTTTGCTAAGCGACTAGACAGACAGTGAGTGCTACTTAGTTTTAACCTTCTTGTTAACACAACTTAAAATCACCTAAGAAGAGATTCTTAATGAGGATTTATCTTGCTGAGAGCATACTATGGGCTTGTGGAGGCAGGCCTTGGTTGCTAGTTGATGTAAAAGATTTGGGCATTGTAAGCACTGTATTTCCTAGGCAGGAGCTCCTGAACAGTAAGCAAGAAAGCAAGCCAGAAAATAAGCAAGGAGGGAGGCTTACATGAATTGATTTCTTTCTGTTCTTGACTGTGGGTATGATATGACTAGCTACTTGAGTTTCTGCCTTGAATTGCCTTCATCAATAAACTGTAACCTGGAATTGTCAACCAAATGAACCCTTTCCTGCCTAAGTTGCTTTTTGTCAGGATGTTTTAACCTACTCACAGAAATGAAACTAGAGCAGGGAGTTTATGGAAACAGGTTTTTGTTAATAAATCCTGCTCTGTGGTAATCATTATTCTTCTCAGAGAACCATGGCAACTAATATCTTTGTATTAATCTGAGTTATCTATAGAAACAGAATCAGTAGAAGACAGATGATACACAAATATAGATGAGATATACAAAGAGAGGTTTGCTGCATGGCTTCTGTCAAAAATAAGTACAGCCAGAGAATAAAATGATGAAAGCAGACTTTAATTTGTGATAACAAATTGTATCAGTTAAGTTTCTATTGCAGTGATAAACATTGACCAAAAGCAACTTGTGAAAGAAAGAGTTTGTTTCTGCTTACAATTCTTAGGTCACTTCTATCCCTTAGGGGAGTCAAGGCAGGGACCTGGAGGCAGGAATTGAAGCAGTAGCCATGTAGGAATGCCCCTGCTTACTGGCTTGTTCCTCAGGGCTTACTCAAACTGCTTTCCTAGACCATACTGAACCACTTATAAGAGGTAGCACCATCCCTGTGAGATGGGCCCTCCCACATCAATCATTCATCAAGAAACTGTCCCAGAGGCTTGTCCACAACCTGGTACTGATAGGGACATTTCTCAGTTGAGGTTACCACTTCCCAAATGACCCTAGTCTGTGTCAAGTAGACATAAAAATGAAACAGCACACTTTGGCAATAAGGAAAGAATCTATTGTTAACTTCATTCAGGTTAGATTGAATACAGGTGACAAGGCATTGTAAAAAGGAGTCTGGAAATGGGGACTGAAACTCGGTAGAGTCAGTAAATGAAACTGTCAAAATCACAAAAGGCATTTAGAATTCAGTTAGAAATGATTTGATCTAGTAAAGTATCGGTAGAAGGTTATTTAGCCCCAGGGCATTGAGTAGGTTTCCAGTACCAGGTGTGATCTGTCTCCTGTTGAGTTCAATGATACCACTTTTGGTTACCACCAAGACATAAGTGCCACCGTTGTACCCTGAAAGGTATCTTCCTAATTTGTCATACCAATTGGTTAGTCCTGAAACTCCATACATACAAGTAAGTCTAAACAAACTGAGCAAGTTGTATTTATATGTATATGCAGATGTTTTATACACACACACACACATACACACACAAACAATTGTAACAACAATTAAAGAAAAAAGACATGCATTTTAGGGGGAGAAAAAATGGGTAGAACATGAAGGATATGGGAGGTGGTGGAGGGAAATGGGAGGGAAGAGGAAGTGAAATGATTATATTTTAATTTCAAAAATTAAAAAAAAATAAAAGGAAAACATGAAAGGTAGTAGACTCTATGTAAAACCTATCCGGCTTTTAAGAATATTACTTATTAAAGTTGGTCTGTGAGAAGAATGAGAGGCAGGACCATAATCCTCAGACACTTCCTGGGATGCTAGTCATTTTAGAAATGGAGTCTTGAGATTTTAGAAAGCAAGTCAGTATTTCAAGTCATTTCAGGTCAAGGTTGAAGTCTGGTTGATAAAGGACTCATAGGTGTCTGTTACTCTTCTAAGGAGATCAGCCTCCATTGCCCGACTGCTATGGCTAGGATCATTTTGCTAACAGCAAATTTCCACTCATAAAATTTATAAGAGTCACCACAGCTAGAAATCCAGCTAAAGTAAAATAATAATACATGAGCTTCTTTCACTTGTTCTCAGCAAAGTGACATATGGCCAAGCCTCTTCTCCGTGCACAATCCATAATTCAAACAGAAGTGTTGCCTGCTTCCTCATTAGCTAAATTGTATTCATTGCAGAAAGCAGCTTTCGGAAGCAGTATCGATCAGCAGGAAGTAAGATGGAAAGAAATTAACACAACTTGAAAAACTCCATTCTCTGGAGTGTAACTCGCCATCTGGGAGTGAATTATTAGGAAAGAGACAAGGAAGAAGGGTCTGTGTATTACCTTTCCATTTCCATACACAAGTCACCCTTCATTAATCAGCTTCAACAGTGTAGACTCCGAGATCATTCAGAAGTGACCTGTGTGATTCTTCTGGGAGAGAAGGTTTTGTGCAAAGTATTTAACTTGGGACTTTCAAGTTGCTAACACAACCAGGTGTGATCTCTTTCTCTTTTGACTATTTCTGTGTGTAACCCTGTCATTGTGCCTGCAAAGCCAATGTCTGAGGAAGACACAATAAGCATCTTTATTTCACTTTTTAAAATTCTCCCACTTCAATTGGTTTGATAATAGAATCTCCTCGTCTTTGTTTTAAATTAAACTTACTTTACAGGATAAGAACAATTTCCTGGTTTATCTTATGCAGTATTTCATCTTCAATAATTTTATTTGAACCTAAGGAACTAACAACTCTTTTATTAGTGTGTATGTGTGTGTGTGTGTGTGTGTGTGTGTGTGTGTACATGTGTGCTTGTATGTCTGTGTACATGTTCATATGGGGGTGTATATATGCCTGTGAGCCTATGCACGCATGTGGTATGCATGCACATGTGTGCATATATACATGGAGGTCAGAGGTCAACCTCAGACATCATTCTTCAGAAAATCGTCAGGGTTTTTTTTTGGTCAGGTTCTCTAGCAGAATTTGTGGATTTGGCTACACTGGCTGATGAGCAAGCCCTAAGAATCCACTTAGAATCCCCTGGAGTTGTAAATGAATGTCACCACACCCAATATCTCTCCATGGCCTCTAGTGATGGAGATCAGGTCTTCATTCTTACACAGCAAGCGCTCTGCCCACCGAATCATCTCCCTCCCCTTCAAGATCCAAAGCACTTTTAAAAAGTGGTCAAGATAAAACCGCAGCAAAACAAAGCCCTCGCATAACCAACCCCCTACAAAACCATTCACAAATTACCATATTAAGCATTTGTTAGTGAAGATGCACGCTATCACTCTTTCCGTGTCTTCCGATAACTGAGCAATTATCCCTCTGCCAGAAAATTAAAATAAAATTACACTCTCCTAAATCCATTATCCAAGTTATTTTTAATAATTCTCTATTTACTTGCAGTTTCAAAATTGTTTTTATATTACTGTTTGTTTGTTTGTGCGTCTATAATCAGTTCACCTCCTTAGATGAAGCCTAAATGGGCTGAATAAAGATGCAAATGGTTTCTAAAGAATATGAATTGACCCAAATAATTGAATGAAAAACTGGCAGTTAATGGGAAAGGGGCTCTATCAGGAAGCAGGGACAATCGTGGGAGGTAAATAGCATGTAATGAATCATTTTTTTCCATTCACAATTGTGTGTTTGTTATAAATTTCCAATTTGTCGTGAAGTGATTTCAAAATGAAGCTAATTATCAAATATGGAGCAATGTTCTTATTGCAGCAAACAGTTAATATATCTCTCCATGTCAACACTGTGTGTTGGGGGAAAACAAATGCAAAATAGGACTCAAGTTGCTGCCCTCTGAGGGATAGATATGCGTTCTTCTTGAGTGCAAACTAGATATTGAGAAGTAGGTATGCTCTGCCTGTTTCCTATGACTACCAAGACAAAACTCAGAACCAATGACATAAAACAATAGGAAGTTATTTTCTTGCCAAGAAAAAACCCAAAAAACCAACAATGACAAAACAAACAAAAAACAAAATCAAGGTCCCTGCAGCCCTTTCAGAGGCCAAAGGGGAGGAGACCTCCTTGGCTCTTTCAGCTTTGACAGGGATGGACATCTTTTATACTTATTTCCTGACAGCAGCATCCTTCCTCTCTCTGCTACCACCTTAGCACAGAGATGTCCACTGCATTCCATGATGACTTCTTATCTTGCAGAAATGTGAGTCACTGGACTTATGGCTCAGCCTAATCTTATATGACCCCATTCTTCCTTATTTATAGCCTTAACACCCCATTTTCACCTCAGAAGGAAACCCCCAGAAGTTAAGGGCAAGAAAGAGTAATTATGACATCAGGTATCATGGAAAACAGGGTCTAAATAAACGTTTGCCATCTAATCCATCTGCCTTCCCCTATCTCACTTCTCTCTTTCCCAGCACAAATACCATTTACCTTGGTCAGCCCATGCTTCTTACTTCTGCAAAAGCATGTGTTAGGTAATCTTCTATGCTCTGTGGATCAGGAAGTAGAATATTTGTCTCCTCAGTTCTCACTGAAATCTCAAAGCTGGGACAAAGGGGATATTATGCTCTTATATCCCATAGATGGAGAGTAGACTGTGCATATCTGTGCTAAAAGAAGGCAAATTGAGCCCCTGATATTTTGTTCAAAACTCCCCACCAATTTGTTTATGAAAGAATCCCAAAAATCCATTAGGCAAATCAATTGAAGAGATTTTTTTTCCCCAAAAAGCAGAAATGTCATCCATCTAGAAGTCTGGGTAGAGGCATTTCTCTTCCCTGCCCCATGGAGGTTAACACAGCTGTAAAGACCCTGACTCCTCCTTCTGACTTGGGGCATTACAACATGCAATGAGTAATCTCTGATAAATTGACATGATCCTTAAGGAGCAGGAGGGCACAGAATTGGTGAGGACTTGGAGGACACAGGCTAGCTGTCAGTAGCAGCTGTTTTAGCAGCACATTCCCAGCAGGGCAGTGAGGGGCAGCTGGATTAGCCCTGTCCAAAACAAGCTCTTCGAGAAGAGTTCTCCAGGGAAGGCTGACACTTGAAAGGACAGGAGCATCTCACTGGAATAAGGACCAAGGTGGATTATAAAGCATCCACAAGGTTATGCACTGACATGCTTAGCAAGACTGCAGAGATTAAATAAATAAATAAATAAATAAATAAATAAATAAATAAATAAAACCCAAGATACTATTATAGAAGGTTTTTCCATAAAACAACACTGACAACAGGCAGAATAGGCTTCTTTCTGTTCACCAAAACCCATTGCAAGATAGCTAGACACGTCTATCCTGTAGGTAATGCAAATAAGAATAATTACAGACTACAAAAGGCCACTGAGTTTGAAATTCTTCATTTCACACTGGGCTTATGGACACAACTGAAAAATACACACCTAAGAAAACTTTCTGAAAAATTACATGATTTGGAGAATGGAATAATGGTGTGATGAGCTTCATGATAGAGATGTGCTCTAAAATAATACTCGGAGCTATTCCACAGATTAATTGTGGCTTTTCTTTAACCACTTAGTTTCTGTTATCCCTGTCCAGGTTTTCTATATAGGAAATGCTATGTTGTTGCTTAAACATTTAATGAGTTTGTTGCTCTCTCAGTAAAGATTTTCTTCTGTTAGGCAAACCGTGAGTAATATCTTCCTTCCATGCTAGACTTGATGCTTTGTCTACCCGATGGATTAGGTGTCTTGCCGTGTGAAGGAAGAACTGTCTGTATTCCTTATTCATCCATTCCATCACTCACTTCATATATCTATTAACTGCCTCCTGATGGCAAAGCATGAACAAGACAGGACAGAGAGGAGCATCATTCTCTGTATCTTTGTAGGTATTTGTATATTTGAGAAGAAATGGGGGCAAGAGTCTCTAGGGCAAATGTTCATTAGTAGGGTAGATTTTCATGTCAATGTTGAGTTAAATATAGTTTGCAGGCTGTATGAATTGGAAAGGGCTGGTGGAAGTGAAATTGAAGGAGGCACTGCAGAAAGTTGTTGCCTATCAAATAGATGTCATCTATATATGACATCTGTAGATTAAGACGTCAGAACGATGCATGGTACGTGCATGCATGACAAGGCACCCATCTGATATTTCAGAAAGTATGTAAAACATAAACATGCAAATGTAAGTTCTCAGAGACTAGAAACATTTTCTACTCACTTAAGAATCCATGAAACCCAGAGCAATGGTTAGTTTATAGTAAGAATGTTCTCCTCTAGTCTTGTGAAAACCCAGATCAATGAATGAGAAGAAGGGTCAGACACAGAAAATTTAAACAAAAACCTGAAAATCAAGACTTGGAGAAAGTGCTTGACTTAGGACTGGAACTCAGGGTTCTGGTTCCAATGGCCTAATGAAGAAATGAGGCAACAGGAAGTAATGCATGCATGGGTTGAGTAAGAATATCATCAGGTCAAATCTGTTTTCTTACGGCTGACCTTTTACAATTGCTCTAATGGAAACAGGGAAGTGACCAAAGTCAGAGCAAGTGGTCTTACTATGTAACCAGACATTGACATGCAGTAGAGGTACTGATGTCCTTTATCACCTCTGTTGATTACAAAAACACATGTCCACACAAAGCACATATATGCAGGGCAGAGAAGGAAAGAATGAGGGAGGGAGAGGGAGGAGGAAAGAAAAGACAAGAAAAATCCAGTTCTAATTTCCCTAAAGCACCTTTTTAAAAGCCATTTACACCAATGTTTATATACATTTACCTTAATGGATATTTTGCTTGTATAATTTTTAAACAATTAAAAAGTTAAAGATAGTAGTATTAATGAAAAGCTAATTATAAGTCATATTACTGAAAAGTCAGAGGAGAAATCTATATGTCTGTGATCCTTGACCTGTCTCTCCCCTGGATTTTGTGCCTCCAATCTAAATCTCTAGATTCACCAGAGATGGCTTGAAGACAGTCTAGAGGGCACACCATAGGATTTGACCTTTCCAGAGCATAGAGGTCAAAATGGAAGAGCTAAGGCTCTGTGGTTAAACAAAACCACGGCAAGTTCTAAGTACACATGACAACCTAAAACTTTCCAGTGGGACAGAAAGGGAGATCTCCTTACTCTCAAAATGTACATGTCTCCATCTTCCTCATAAAGATTGGGGACATTAGCACCAGGGCACAAGAGACAGTATGGGTTGCATGACATTGTAGTAAGCCCTAACCATTAAAGGCCCATGGTGGTAGGTTCAATAATATTGAAGGTGTAAGTCCAGTATCTATAAATGTAACATGAGAGAGAGAGAGAGAGAGAGAGAGAGAGAGAGAGACTGAAAACAAATACAGTGTTTAGTGTATTGTACCTAAAAACCAAGAAAGACACAAAACATTTAGGACACTCAGAAGCTAAAAGAAAGGCACAGAATCTCCCCCAAAGGACTTCAGACATTATATAATCTAAATGACTCCTTTTGACTTCCAGTCTTCAGAAAAGGAAACATACATTAGGAAATTATGAGCTAGTGAGATGACTCACACATTAAAGCACTTGCACCCAAGCCTAATGATCGGAATTGGATGCCAGGACCCATAGGGTTACAAAGAGAACAGACTCCTGCAAAGTGCCCTGTTGTTTCTACATGCACTCTGTGGCATGCATGTGGTCCCTACAGCATTCATAAATTAATTAACTAATTAATTAATGGTAACAAAAGTTTTTTAATTCTATTATTTAATGCAATCCAATGTTGTAACCCTTTATGACTTCCGTGAGATCATAATATAATCAGTTTGTCTATTTCTCATTATCATAATTAAATAACTAAGGCAAGGTAACTATAAAGAAAGGGAGTTGGATTAGCTCCTATGAGGACCATCTTGACTCTCTTACATCAAGATGGGAGTACATATGCGAGTGAGGTAACATATATATCCTAACAAAACGCCAGAGTGTTACTAGGGTACCACAACCCCTTGTGATTGTAGTGGCTCTGGTTAACCTAAGGATCCCCTGATAGTTTACAGCTCTTAAAAGTACTTCTTAATATCCCAAAATGTGAGCCTTTGGGAGATAGACAAACATATAGGCACAGATGGGCAGAATGATACCCTGGCCAAAAGCAAGTAGGGCCCAAGGTCCAGGCAGTGATGTATGGTGAGGATAGAGCTCTTGGACTTGGGTCTGGCATTGTTCTTGAGTTCCACAGCCATACTGACTGATTAACACTTCTGTCCCACCCCCTTGCTTTCTATCTGATGCCCAGGCTTCAGTTCCATTGATAATCTAACCTTTGAGGCCATCCACTTCCTTCTAATCTTCTTGATTGCCCTTGTGCATTTAAATGAGCAGCAATACTGGGTATCCATAGTTCAAAGTCCAGCTTTCCCAAATATATGTCATGTAGCTATGCTTGAACTATTGAATGCCTTCATTCCTCATAAGTACAAAATTATACATCATTGTCCTTTTGAATATTGTGTGAGGTCATCTATGAAAAAAACCAGAAACCCTGTCCCAGAATGCTTAAATAATTTCCCAAGGTTAAATAGGATTGAAAAAATATCTGAGATTTCCAAATAAATCTGGTTTTTTTTCCTGTCTTGATCACAACTCATATATCATTTTAAAATTCAGGACATTTGCATTGTTCTCTATGCAGTACATGGAAGTGCATGTGTATTTGTTTTCAGTATGAATTCAAGCTTTTCTCCATTGCTGATTCTCACTCAGTCTCCATCTTCTAAGAGAAGGAAATAAAAAAGGTAAAATAATAGTCATAGAACCAATGGAAATAGCTGGTATATCCCTAGCATATTGATTACCCTGTTGAAATGCTGTGCCACTACAGTGTGTGTGTGGAAGAGTTTTGTAAGGAGTTTTGTAGTCAAAAATTAGCCAAGGTTAAATAATCAGTGTGAATTTAGCCAGGTTGAACAGATTATAGCATTCAAACAAGGTACTACACAGGATAGAAAAACTGTTATAAAATTAAAATTAATGAGTATAAGTTTGACATTCATGTGTTAGTTGAAATTAATGTGGATATATAGAAAATGAAACATTTCTTTATATGTGGGAGGGAGGATGGGATTTGAACTGATTTTCCTCTTTGTGTCTAGAGGCAAGACGGAGCCACTTCTAATACCCTATGTGTATGAACTCATATTTGCCTTACATCAAGTACAAGGTTTGTAAGCCTCTATGCCTCACCCTCTCATGGTTTGGTTTGGTTTGGTTTTAATTTGGTTGGTTGATTTTTTTTTTTTTTTTAGATTTACATTATTTTTTGTTGGTGCTGAGAAATAGTCCCAAACTAAAGAAGAAAACATATAACAAGGTGACAAATGGAAAGACGAAGATAGAGATGCAACAGCCCTGTATTTGCATGTCTCCAAGCTGCTCAGAGATACAGAATCCCTCTGGCTTTTTGCATTCCCATTTCTTTGTCTCTACAGCTAAGATAAGAATGCTACCACAGTTCTGGAGAGAAAACCTCACGCAGTGAAGTGTGCTGAAGTGTCTAATGAACTCACAGTGTCTCTCTCTACAGGAGTCCCACTTGCAAACAACGGCAGGTATCTCCAGGTCCTTAGAGGCAAAGATTCCTTAAAGGGCATTTAAAGATTAATATGTCAAAGATCTGTCTGAATTCCCATGTGTATTGTAGCAGTGTTCACAAGAGTCAAGCTACACAATCAGCCTAAGTGCTTGTAAGGGGATAAATGAAAGAAAAAACAAAGCCCATGTAGAGTGCAATGTCCTTCAGAAAACCCTGTCAACCAGTACAACATACAAAAGTGTCTAGCACAGAGAGGCAAACAACACATGGTCTCACATATGTGTGATGTAAAGTGGAGAGTTCATATAACTAGAGAGTAGAATGGCTAGCGTGGGTGCTAGGGTGAAGAAAGGCAACACACTGGTCAACAGATATGTAATTACAGTTGCATTAGAGGGATGTGTGTAAGTGAGCTATCACACAGAGTAACAACCACCATTCTGGATGATGTATTTTATTCTTGAAATTGCCAAGATTGCTAATACCTGTTCTCTCAGCATGAGCACCACAGGAGCTGATCCATTTGTTCGTTAGCTAGATTTAACCATCCCACGATGTATACATACTTCAGAGCCTCAAATGAGCCATAAACACAATTTTCTCAACCAAAAAACAATTTTAAAATGATATGGGCAGTTCACTCACTTGGGACAGAGGCATAAACTGAATTCATGTGTAGACTGATAGCCTGTTAAGAAATCTACCACTGTCATCAAAGACCCAGAGGAAACTATTCTACCAGCTCCTGAATGTCCACTGCTGACCACTGAAGTCCCACCTGACCAATTTCAGATTTCCAAGAAGTCTCATCAGATAGAAACTCTAAAGCCCCCATGCCTGGCCTTATGCAAAGACCACTCTGATGCCTCAGCTCTTCTCTAAATCTCACAGTGAAACACATTATATATCTTGTATCAGCTAACTGTTCTCACAATTAAGGATAGCACCAACAAGACCAGGCTTAGAGAATTCTCTCATAAAACTCGTCATTTGCCCTCCCTTACCCTACCCTCATGGTAAGCTCATGAGGTAGAAGTGATCATTACAGTGAACTCATGACAGAATAAAAACAAGGAAGGGTGTTCAGTAAGAATCAGTGCATACAAGTGGACAATGGACTCAACATTCCCCCTAGGATCCCTGTCCTCTGGAAGAGATGAAGAGAACAAGGCCCCAGCAAGTCTGACCCTAACTGAAAGAATTTCTCCTGGCATTAGTCACAGTTAAGCTAGTAGGAAGAATTCAAGTCCTAACTCAAGAAAAAGCTTCATGTGTGAAATCAGAGTGGAGAGACTGGGATGCCCAGAGAGACATGGTACTTTAGAATGGCCCAGAGTCTGAAGCTTCTTGAGAATCTTATGAAACTCTGGTGAAAATTTCAGAATCCACTCTGCTCTCATTGGGCCGTAAACCTCGTAGACCGACTACTGATGGGTAACAGAGTAGCATGCTCATGCATAGAAAGGCCACAGGGAGGAATACAGAACTTTTGTACTAATAGAGAGAGAGCTGTCTCCCAAAGAACATGCATGTTCAGGGACACGGCACCAACAGAGTGAAACAGCACTGTGGCCTGGGTAAGTGTGTCCTCAGGCCACCTTGAAGGCTGAGGTTACCCGAGTTCCCAGTTCTTTGGTAGGACCCTGGAATCCTTCAGTTCTCCTTTTGAGCCACCATCTGTTCTTGACACAAGAACACATTTCTAGGTCTTTTCAGGATCCCCTAAACACAGACTCAAGAACAGACCCAGGCTGTCAGTGGAGAGATGAGAGCCAAACAAGGAAACAGTCCACATATGCTGAGTCTTATGAACAATGACTGGGTCCCCATGCACACTGCTCCTAGAAATACTCAACCCATCCCTTGCCATCAGGAAGACATCATGCAAATATAAAAATGGAATAGAGTGAATGAAGAGGTGGGGAAGGGAGGAAGGAAGGAGGGAGGGAGAAAGGAAAAGAGAGAGAAATCATAAAAATCACAGGTGAATAGGTCTCTGATCGTAGAAAGGTCTAGAGAGAGAGAATCCTTTCAGAAGCCTCTAGTGAAGAACAGAAGAACACAGAGCCCACAGATGGCCAAGCCAGAGCAAAGGGACCACAGGAGGAGACTGGGCCTTCAGGATAGGGGGTAACCATAAGTGAGAGAAACCATAAATTTAAATGTAAGCTGGTTGGTAGTTTTAGAAATAGAGACACAGAAAGACAGGGACAGAAAGAGATACTCTAAGACAGATAGACATGAAGAAAAGCCCAGAATTCAACACTGAAATCAGATCTCAACCTTGATTTCAATATTAACTCTGCTACTTTCTGTCTTTGCCACTTTAAGGGAAATCCTTGCCCCCGGCTGCCTGCAAAGTTGGGGTAAGATGGAGTTACCATAGCTGTTTCCCAGAGAAAGTGCTGAATTCCTGGGAAATTATTTTGGGTGGTTTAGGAAAGCATAGTGGTTAATCATAAAAAAAAAAAGAACAATAAAAATAAATATAAAAGCAGTAAAGTCCACTGCTTATTATTATTTGGGGTTTAAATGTTTTAACAAGGAAGCTGGGCAGATGCGGGGTCCGGATTTTGGGAGCTGGTGTGAAAGCTAAAGAAACAACATGCACAGTGTTTAAGGCCTGGGTTCCAGGGCAGGACTCAGCCCTGCGTTTTCCTGACCATGTATAAGTGACATAAATTCTCAGAACCTTGGTTTCTCTGTTTGTAAATGAGGCTATGGCTGTATTGTGCTTGGATGCTAAAACACCATCACAAAGTCCCTGTAGTCATTATATAAGTGCTAGTTACATTTCATTAATTGTGTGTGTGTATCTGTGTGCATCCGTGTGTATGTGTGAATGTGTGTATATGTGTATATGTGTGTCTGTGTCCATGTGTCTGTCTATTTGTGTGTCTGTGTGTCTGTGTATTTGTGTATGTTTGTATGTGTATGTGTGTGTATCTACTTGTGTGTCTGTGTCTGTGTGTGTCTGTGCACATGCAGGGAAGACAAAGGAAGATGTCAGTTGTCCTGTCCTCACTTTCTGCTTTCTCTATAGCCAGGATCTCTCCCTGAACCTGGAGATTGACATTTATTGGTTAGACTAGCTGGCTGGAGAACCCCAAAGGATCCCCCTAACTTTCCTTTTCCCAAAACATGGGTAATAGACACTCGCAGTAACATTAGCTTTTTCCATGGGTGCTGAAGATCTGAACTGTGGTTCCTATGTGGTTCCTCGCCTATGAACCACCTCCTCAGTCCCTTGTTACACACTTTCATGATTTATTTCAACTCTAATTTGAATACCAATGGACTTCTCAGATATAAATGCACTATTCACATACTCGTGAACAATGGTTATCAGCCTGGGGTCATGACCCCTTTGGGGCTCGAATGATTCCTTCATAATGGTTGAGTAAAACCATTGGAAAACACTGATATTTGCATTATGATTTATAACAGTAGCAAAATTACCATTATGAAGTAACAATTACAATAGTTTTATGGTTGAAGGTCACTATAACATGAGGAACCGTATGAATGGGTCACAGCATTAAGGTTGAGAATCACTGCTCTTGAGGGTCTCTGTCTGTAAGTATGGAGGTTTCTAATATAATATGCTTTATTTCTCTCATGGCATATTCAATGTTTTTCTTAGCAGATAGCTTTCTGAACATGAAGGTGTTGGAATTTGTAAAATACTAAGGTATCATTTAAGGATAGCCTAATCTTGGTTTGGTAGGCTTTATTACATGCATTTGTTGGCCAACCACCAAGCTCAGGTGCTGGATATTAGTGATGCAGTTCTTGGCTACATGACCCCATGACTTATATCTGAAAGTCTATCCACTTATAGAAGAGATCACTTGACCTCCAAATACCAGAGAATCTTTGTTTGAATCTGGTACCTTTCAACCATGAAACACCTCAGCTTTGATCTGAGCATGATTTTAATTAAGGAGAAAAAGTCATTTCTTTAATGAGTTCCGGGTTGGCATCCAGTCTCTCCCTTTATAGGAGAACAGGTCGAGTGTGACAAGTACCACTTCTCATCTCCTCAGCAGACTACAGCTTCTTCTCATTCCCGCCCATGCTGCAAGTTCCTTGCACTTTTCCCCAAGCCGAAAGGTAGTCTTTTAAACAGAGACAATTATAATTCCTTGGCCCATTTCTTGAACCTTATCACATACTTGGTACATGGTTTGAGAGTGAAATAATCCAGTTTTATCAATCTGCCAAGAGAGTCTCTTTTTAGACAGGCAAACTTCATTCAAACAAATCTGATTCATGAAGAATTTTGATGCTCCTTTTGAGAGTCTTTTCTGGAGCCTTTTATTTTTATATTTTGTTTATTTATGTATTTCTATGCTTAGATAAGTGTCTCATATTCACAGGGATCTGAATGGCATATAAAGAACACAGAATATAATCAAAGAAGAGAACAAGACAGATACAGGACTGAGCTAAGGTCTAGACCTTTACTTGAATAAAACCTCAGATGTGAAGAAGGAAATTAAAATTTTCTATTATTTAGAAGATCACTCTCTGCCTGACTCAGTGTGGAGCTGATGGCATGTGGCAGAACCCTGGCTGCTTCTGCTTCCTTCTCAGTATGTAACCTTGGGCAGGTCTCTTGACCCATCTGAATCAAAGAAACTGTCTGTTGGAATATGAAGTGAGCCTTTCAAATCTCAGCCCCAGTCATCCTCAAACACACAGCTTTCCACTCTGCACCTGGCATTTAGGCTCCAGCCCCATCCATGGTGATGTTATGTACACAAGCAAATGCACTTTGGCAAGCCCAAGTGTCTTTTCAGCTGAAATGATGGTGGTGAAATTAACTCAGCCATTTGCACAGAAGACTCATTCAACACACTGCAAAGCAAACATGGACAAAAACAGAAAATTACTTCCTCACTTACTTCAGAGGTATTTTAAACACTGAGGAAACCCTGAAGAAAGGTGCTACAGGGTGACTTCTTGGTCCAACTGAGGCAGAAGCAGCCTCAGATCCAGGGATTCGTGGAAAAGGGAAGGCACTTTTCTGTGGGGTGTGAGCTTCAGGCTCTTGTTTACCAAGACTCAGGGCAGGTTTTAACTGCCTCTAATGATCGTTCTTTTCCATTTGACATTTATCTTTTTCATTATTTATATTTCAAGTTTACTCTGGATTCTCTCCCTTTGTGGAGCCATGTTTCAACAGAAAATAGAAATAGTCTTTTCAGTGTTGAGTCAGCAAAGGGTACATTAGCTATCCAAGAGGAAAGTAGAGATCTAAAATGCATGGGAGGCCAAGGGCTGTGCACAAACTTGGTTCTTGCAGGATGACTGCGAAGGGACAGATTCATGGAACTCACCTGAGATTCAACACGGAGAAATGTCACTAGTCATCTCTGAGAGATGTAATATTCAGACCTGAGGTGAGACATAATGAGAATGGAGCCTTTTTCTGGGTTGCATTCCTCTCTGATAACCAGATTAGAAATATCAAGACACCCAATAACAAAGCTCAACATAAACAGACAACTACCAAGCACCCACTGGGATGAGCTCTTTTGTGGACTGTTTGTTTTATTTCTCAGCGATGGTCTATTGGCCTTTCTAAGTTTTGACATGCTGATATTGTATTTAATTAAATGTTTATTGTACAAAATGAAGGGTTTATTGTGACATTTCCATACATGCATATGATGACCTTGGTTTAGATTCACTCTCTTGATCATTCTTTCTGGTCTCCTCACCCCCAACTCCTTCTTTCTCTTCCCCAACCATATCTTTAATAGTTAGTTCCTCTGTACTTCCATATTCTTTTCTTTCTCCTAGCTTCTACACAGCAGGGAAAATACCACACATGTACGACACTTGTCTTTGTGAGCTTTACTTCACTTAGCATGGTGATCTTCAGTTCCATCAATTTTCTTGCAAGCGACATAATTCCACTCCCCTTTATGGCTAAATAATATTATACATTGTGTATATGTGCCATGATATCTTTACCTATCAGCTTATGAGCACCAAAGCTGATTCCATAACTACACTATTATTAAAGATGCAGAGAAAAACTTGGGTGTGAAGTCCCCTCAGTGGTCAGCTGGTATTTCTCCTTTCTTGAAATAACAATTACTTCAAGTGTCTTTCAGGTTCTGAAACCCACTCTTTGCAACTACAACTGGAATGAGACAAGGTGTCAGTCTTCAGCTGACTCCTGGGTTCTTGCAAGTCTCTGACCTTTTGTTTCTATGAACTTGGGGCATCAACTCATGAGAGCTTCCATTCTATCTGCTTGCCTGCCTGATCTTCATGGCTGTCCTGGGACCTGTCACCTTGAGTTTCTGGAGCTACTCAAACAAATTTCCACATGTTGTATGGCTTATAACAGAAAAACATTCCTTCCAAGATGAATGTCACCAGGCCTAAGTCCCTGAAAATACATTAGGGAAAAATCTCATTTCTCTAGGCTTCTGTTGCCCTGAGGGGTTTATGGGCTATGCTATATTTTTCCTCTAGTTTCATGTGACCTTCTCTTTATCTCTGTGTCTCTTCTCTCACTCCAATAAGAACACTTGTTATTGATGTCAGGGCTCATCTGGACACTCCAAATGACCTCATCTCAAGAACCTCCACTGTAATCATAAAAACTCTTTTTCTCACAATCAGATCTGCAGGTTCTGGAATTGGAACTGTTCCAATGTTGGAGAGGGACCACTGTAAAATGCTATGCAATCTTCTTCTTTTAAGGCTCCTTTGGTGGATCTTCTGTTCTGTCATGAGGAAACACTATCGTCGCCCATGTTGGGTAAGAGCAGAGACAGGGAATTCAGTTGAGATGAGACTATTCACATATTAAAATTTTATGCTTGTATGTGTGCACAATGGTATTATGATCATAACCACTCTTCATTTCCCTCCCCATTCTCTGTCTTCTTAGAAAAAAAAAAAACTATTCCAAACATCCCATGCCTGTGTATGCATGGGTGTGTGGTCATCCCCTGGAACAGGTTCAGTCTACTAGTAATCCCCCAAAACACTGTCCTTCCTTAACCTGCTATCAAGGGTCAACAGCTCCTCAGCTAGGGGTGAAGGCTCAGGAGCCTTACCCCGAGTCCACACTGGGATTTTAAGGGCTTGATCTTGGATAGGTCTTGTACAAGTGACCACTCATAAGTTCAGCAGCCCAGTCATGTTTCCAAGACAGCTTCCAACAACACTTCCCACTATTTCCTGGCTCTTACAGTCTTTCCACCTCCTCTTCCAAAATGTTTCCTGTGCCTTGGTAGAGGCAGGAGTGATTGATCAAGGTGAAAGACATTTGTATTTTGACAGATGAAGATACTCCTAGACACAGTCAGTTTTTGCAATTATAACATTCATTTTATGGAAATTAAAAAAAATCTGTAAAAAGCTGTAACTGAGTAATTAATTTTAAAGCTATAATCTCAGTAAAGATACAGCAGGAGTTTGTCAAGAGCATTGGGTCTCACGTTGTGGCTCAGGATGAGATACTGAACTCATAGGTGGAGAAGGAGTATTATCACCTACTATGGTTAAACTGTGAGATGCTGTGCCATTGCTTGTGTGGATCTTTGGTTCCCCAGCTAGTAGCAGTATCCTAGGAAGTCATGGACCATATTGGGAGGGAGAACCAGGCTGAGTTGCAAAAAGTACATCACTATGGGAGTACCTTAGAATGATGTGCTGGTCCTGGTCCTCTTCCTTACTTCCTGTTCCCTGACCTCTAGGAAGTGAAAATTCCTCTTCGACATGTTCTTGCTACAAAGATATGTCTCCCAACGCCATCTATCTAAACATCTGTGGACTGAACTCTATGATCCTATGAGCCAAAATAGCCCTTCCTCCTTAGTGTTGTTCTGTGTGTTTTGGCAACCGTGATTAGACAGATCACATTCTCAATCATATTTGAAACTAAAAGCTGAGATTTCCATGCATCTATCAGCTCAGGGGCGCTGGACAGGAAAGAAAGGAGAACCAGGTTAGAATTGTATTCTCAAACTCTCGTTTTTGCACTTGGAAAGTGTGGGGACTAATTCCTGTTCTACCATTTCTAAAGTTTAGCATTTTTACTAGTGAGTGCAACTTGAGGCATTTGTCCTGCTGAAAATAAGCTGTGGACAAAGGGGAGAGGGTTAGGAGCCTTGCACAGATGCTTATGTAAAGGTTCTGGCTGCTTTACACAGTATCCATGCAGACACTTCCATATCCCTTCTGCTTCTTTTCACAAGCATCTTACCAGGACTCTCTGGGGAAAGAGGAATGGGGAACCTGGCTTGCCATGCTTAAGACCAGGCTAGGAGCCAATGGCACCACACACTGCTCCTCAGTTCCTTTTCCCACTCATTCTCCAATGCAGTGTTATCCACATACAGTGAGATGCAATTATGGTGTCCTGGAAAATGAGCAACTTTACATCCTAATTACAGGTTAATAGAACTGACCCAGGGAGATCACCTAATTAATCTTGGAAGAAGATGTGCATATTTAAGGAAGCTTCACTAAAGGAGCTTTACTTTTTCAAAGAAAACTAGACTGAAAGTAGGTTAAATTTGAGTACAGGATGCATTTCAGAATGAAGACATTTCACCAATATTTAGTTCATCAAAAATTAGAGTTCAGCAAATTCATACTCTATTCATGTCCATCAGTGCTGGCATCTATACATTTTCAATTTACAATCCATTCATTGACTCTTCATATCAGTAATGAAGACATTCAGCTCAGAACTGTGCCTTTGACTAACATTTTCAAGTCAGAATTTCCCATCCTGGATGTGCTATACCTAGACTACAACACTCATTTCTACATGATTCCTCTCATTCAACACATTTGTTGTTTCTGACCTGATGCAGGGAAAGGGACCTTCCAACATTTATATCTGATTATAATATTCTCTTGATTCATTGGGAAGTATCATCATTACATAGGAAGTAAATTCAAAACTCAACATGGTTTGAAGAGTCTTCTTCATCTGGTTTTCAGTTACTAGACCACAGCACCTCCTACCTTTGTTCTGCTGCCTTCAGAGAATGGAAAGAGCTAATAAATCTCAGTGTGTCTTATTGCATGTAGTATTCATACAAACCACCTTGTGTGGAACTATTAAAGAAAATCAGGCTCATGTTTTAAATCATCATTTTGAAACTTGAATCCTGAAGCTTGGTCAGTAGATAAGTTCTGTGTCTCTTTCTTATGAAAACATACCTGACAAAGGAACTTAAGATAGTAAGAGGTTTATGCAATAAAAACGGGGGAGATGTGGAGAGCTTTGGGGGCTGCCTGGCAGGAATCTGACATTGGCCAAAGACAAGGAAGTGGACTACAGGCAGGAATCTGGCATTAGGCTAGAACAAAAAAGTAATTTCAGGCAGAAATCTAAATCTTAAGCTAGAACAAAGAAGTAATTATAAGCAGAAATCTAAATCTTAAGCTAGAACAAAGAAGTAGGCTTCAGGCATGTAAATGACTTTGGGCTAGGACAGGAAAGTAGGTTCAGATATTTTGGTCATCCTGATAAGCCCTTAGAAATAGTGATCACAGGAGTGATCACGAGACTCTGTTTATTGTCGTCATGCGTGTTCTTTGACTATCTGGCTTCACTGTCTTGCTTGTTCCTTGACTATTTGCATCTAATGTATTGCTAGTTCCTCAACATAGAACTGACCTTAATACTTGCATGTAATTTAAACAGTATAAAGGCAAACAAGGAGGAGGAGGGATAGGATAGGGGATTAATGGGGGGGGGATGTGGAGAATGGTGATGGCATCTGAAATGTAAATAAATAAAATATCAAATAAAAAAAAGATAGAAAGGGTTGGTTTGATTTAAGAGTAAAGTCCATGATAGCAAGAAAGACACAACAATAGGAGTGTAGAGAGGCTGATCAGTCTGCAACCCCAGTCAGGAAGTAGAGAGACATGAACCTGATGCACAGTTCAATTTCTCCATGTTTAGCAGTCCAGAATCAATGAGGTGATGCTCAGGGATAAATCTTTTTTTGAAACTCAATAAAGACATACTCACAACTGTGTCACCTAAGTTATTCTAAATCTTGCGTAGTTAGCAACAAAAATAAAACCATCACATATGGTGATAAAAGAAAAAGAATGGGGAAGCCATGTAGAAGAGGACAAGCATTTTTATAACAGCCTGCTTTGAGAGTAACCCAGTCCCTGGAAATCTAACGCCCCCCCCCCAGATAAGAGTGTCCCTCCCAAAAAGTCAAGTCTCGGTAACCTAGTCACCTCCAACTTGACCCTACTTCTTATTCATGATTATTTTTTCTCAAGATGAGAATCAAATCCAAGGCCTCACACATGCTACATAGATGTTGTCCCATTAAGATACAGTCTCCATCCCAATCCTTACCTCTTGAAGGTCCCAGTGCTTTTCAGTACTATTGCACAGGGAAGCAAGCTTCCAGAGCATGAACTTGAGAGAAAGAAAAACTACATCCTTAACTCAAAAAATAAATCAATATCTCTCCATTATACGAATGATAAATGGACTGGGAAAGAAATTAGGGAAACAATATCCTTTACAATAGCCACAAATAACATAAATATTACAATATAAATTTATTATATTATATTATATTATATTTTTATTATATTATATAATTATATTATATTATATATATTATATAATAAATATATTGGTGTGACTCTAACCAAGCACATGAAAGACCTGTATGACAAGAACTTGAAGTTTCTGAAGAAAGTAAAGAAGATATCAGAAGATGGAAAACATCCCCCATGTCTAGATGGATTGGATTAACATGGTAAAAATGGCCATCTTACAAATCAACAAAAAACAAAACAAAAAACCCCTACAGATTCAATATAATTCCATCAAAATTCCAACACAATTCTTTACAGGCCTTGGGAGAATAATTCTCAACTTCATATGGAAAAATAAAAAACCCAAGAGCACTTATAACAATCCTGTATAATAAAAGAACTTCTAGAGGTATAGCTATCCCTGATATCAAGCTCTACTACAGAGCAATAGTAGGAAAAACTGCATGGTACTAGTATAGAAACAGACAGGTTGATCAATGGAATTGAATCAAAAACTCTAAAATAAACCCACACACCTATGGACACTTGATTTTTGACAAAGAAGACAATACCATACAATGAGAGTTGGGGCAAAGGTATCTTCAACAAATGGTGCTGGTCTAACTAGATGTCTGGATGTAGAATGCAAATAGTTCTGTATTCATCACACTGTTCAAAACTCAAGTCCAAGTGGATCAAAGACCTCAGTGTAAAACCGGATACCCTATATCTAATAGAACAGAAAGTGGAGAACAGCCATAAGCAAATTGGTACAGGAGACAATTTCCTGAACAGAACACCAATGGCCCAGGCTTTAAGATCAACAGTTGATAAATTGAACCTCATGAAACTGAAAAGCTTCTGTAAGGCAAAGGACACCATCTATAGAAGAAAACAGCAGCCTCCTATTGGAGGATTGGGAAAAGATCTTCACAACCCTACATCTGACAGAGGACTAATATCCAAAATATATAAAGAACGCAAGAAGTTAGACACCAACAACCCAAATAACCCAATTTAAAAATAGGGTACAGAGCTAAACAGAGAATTCTCAACAGAGAAACCTCTTATGGCTGAGAAGCACTTAAAGAAATGTTCAGCATTCTTAGTTATCAGGAAAATGCAAATCAAAATGACTCTGAAATTCCACCTTACACCCATCAGAATAGCAAAGATTAAAAAAAAAAAAAACTCAAGTGATATCACATGCTGGCGAGGATGTGGATCAAGGGGAACCCCCCTCTGTTGCTGGTGGGAGTACAAACTTGTACAACCATTTTGGAAATCAATTTGTCAAGTTTCTCAGAAAAATTTGGAATAGTTCTACCTCAAGACCCACTCCTGGGCATATACCCCAAAAATGCTCCACCATATCACAAGGACACATGCTCCACTATGTTCATAGCAATCTTATTTATAATAACCAGAATCTGGAAACAACCCATATGTCCCTCAACTGAAGAATGGATAAAGAGAATGTGGTACATTTACACAACGGAATACTACTCAGCTATTAAAAATAAGGACATCACGAAATTTTCAGGCAAATGGATGGTACTAGAAAATATCATCCTGAGAGAGGTAACCCCAACCCAAAGGACATGCATGGCATATACTCACTTATAAGTGGTTATTAGCCGTAAAGTTCAGGATAAACATGCTAAAGTCCACAGACCCAAAGAAGCTAAATAACAAGGAGGGTCTAAAGAACAAGGCTTAAATCTCACTCAGAAGTCATTGGAGGTGGAGGGAGGAGGGAACTGGATGGGAGAGGGAATGGGGAAAGGAACAAAGCAGGCAGGGTCAGCCGTAGGGAGAGCTGGGAAGAGAGGACCAGGGAGAATGAATGGAAACTGGAGGTGGGGTGGACATCTCTAAGACATGCCAGACACCTGTGATCAGGGAGGCTCTAGGAAGTCTACAATGGTGACTCTATTTAATACTCTTAGAAGTGGGGGATATGGAGCCTGATGAAAAAGAAAAGAAGAAAAGAAAACACATCTGAAGCATAAAAAGGGATTCTGTGCTCCTGCATCAGAGTCACCTTCTGTAACCAAAACAGGACTCCCAGTGGAGGATAAGGACACCAACCTACTCACAAACCCTTTGACCCTAAATTTGTCCTGCCTACAAGAAGATGCGATGATTAAGATGGAGCAGAGACTAAGGGAATGGCCAACCAAAGATTAGCCCAACTTGAGATTGGTTCCCATGGGCAAGAACCAGTCTCTGACACTATTAATGATATTCTGTTATGCTTTGGACAGGAGCCAAGCATGGCTATCCTCTGAGAGGCTCCATTCTGCAGCTAACTGAAACAGGTGCAGAGACTCAAAGTCAAACAGTAGACAGAAAAGAGTTGGGGGAAGGATTGAAGAACCCAGAGGGAATAGAGACTCCAGAAGAAGACCAATGAGTCAACTAACCTGAAACTTGGGAGCCCTAGAGACTGAACTACCAACCAAACAGCATACAAGGCCTGGAACTAGCTCCCTGACACACACCCAGCATGCACATATATGTAGCAGACATGTAGCTTTGTCTTCCTGTGGATCCCCCAACAACTGGAGCAGGGGTATAACCTGACTCGGTTGCCTGCCTATGAAGCCTGCTCCTCTAATTGGCCCATGTTTTCTGGCCTCAGTGGGAGAGGATGTACCTAGTCCTGCAGTGACTCAAGAGACCAGGGTGCATTGGTACCCAGGGAAGATCTCCCCTTTCTCAGAGGTAAAGGTGAGGGAGGGAAGAAAGGAAGGGCTGCATGAGGGGGGGTTGGGAGGGAGACTGTGATCATAATATAGAGTGAATAAATGAATAGATAATAGATAGATAGATAGATAGATAGATAGATAGATAGATAGATAGATAGGAAAGTATACAGAAGAAGAAAAGAAAAAACACATCTAAAGCACGGTAAGGGGTTCTGTGTTCCTGCTTCAAAGACACTGAGCTGCTGTATAAAATGCAGTGCTACCTGGCCTGCAAGCCACACAAGCTGAATACAGAGCTCTGATGATAGACCCCTGCCACTGTGCTTTACTCAAAGCTTCAAGTGATTCTGAAGCCTCTAATGTTTGTGCATTTGTGCTTAAAAATTCAAAATGTTCATCTGGATTCCAAGCAATGGATCCTGTTCTATCTTCTATCAATCCTCTTCCCAGGAATTCCTTCCACCTTTTTCCTAGGTGAAATTGTTTCTGCAGTCCACCCACATGTCAGCTCCTTGTGAGGAAGCTTTTATACTCCTTTCCATTCAGTTCCACTCCACTTTCACAGAGGTCTCTACTTCTTCACCCCCTCTCTGACATACATTGCCTTTTGCTTCCATTTATTCTAGTATAGTCATTCACTTTCATCTCTGTATCCATAATTTATTACAAAGAAAAAAAATGTTTCTTGTTTTGATGTCTTAGAGGTTGATGCTTTATCCTGTGTCTTTATCCTGAATTGTCAGTGTTCCTTCAAAGTAGAATACTGATAAAATAATCGTGGGGCAGAAACATCTAGATTTGAAATTCAAATTCACCACCTCTAAAATTTTGTTGTCTGTGTTTTGTAATGCAAAACTTATTTCCCTGTAACAATCTCAACATATTTTGTGTTTATTATATTAGTGTGGTTATTGTTCTCTATCCCATTATAGTTTGGATATGAATCCCAAAAGTCTCATGGATTAAGAGCTTGGTCCCGTAGCCGGGCGGTGGTGGCACACTCCTTTAATCCCAGCACTTGGGAGGCAGAGGCAGGTGGATTTCTGAGTTCGAGGCCAGCCTGGTCTACAGAGTGAGTTCCAGGACAGCCCGAGCTACACAGAGAAACCCTGTCTCAAAAAACCAAAAAAAAAAGAGTTTGGTCCCCTGATAGTGCAACTATCAAGGGATCAAATTGTATGGGTACTAAGTTCATCAATTCAACCCACTGATGGATTGGTAACTTTTCTGCAGTGTTGAAAAGTAGTAAAGCTTGAAGATAATGCCTAGTTCATGGGTGATAAGGGCTGTACACCTCACCCTTCCTTTCTAGTTTTCTTCTTTCTGGCTGCTATAATGTAGCACCACCTACTGCTATAATGTTCTACCACCACCTGCTGCCCTGGCATAATGTCTCTCCCTAGGCCCGATACAACAGAACCAACACAAGCTGAAACTCCTGAGACCACAAGCCAACATAAATATGACCTTCTTTTCTTTCTCACATATGTTGCCCCAGCAATAGAAAACTGAGACATTCACCTCCAACTATGCAAAACTTCCACCATGTTGCTTAGAGGATCTTCAGCTTCTCCTCCCTGGGGAATCTAGACTAAACAGATGATGGGCTTTGGCCAGTGGAATGTGCAAGATTGTGATGCCAGTAAGGGCTTCATAAAGCCATGCATGGGCCACTTGTGCCTTTGAACATCTTCTACTACCATGAGCTCATGCTAGACTTGGGACATGAGAACACAGGGAATAGACTTACTCCAACCAGAGCTTCTTTCACAGACAAATAACCAGAAAAGTCCCAATCTGTGAAGATTAAGTAGACTTTGTATGAGGATGTTTAATTCAGAGTTGATATTCTTAAAGAGCTCAGTAAATAATAGCTATTATTGTCGTTATTGACACAGCTCCTTGTTAATTCCCATGAAGGTATCCTTGTGAATTGCTTCATGACGCTGTTGTATTTGGATTCTACTCTATATTCTTGGTCCAACCGATAATATAGGCAGCATTTCCAACCTGCAGTCCATGGGACACATGCATATGTAGCCAAAGATAGTTATGAATGTAGCTCCAACACAAAATCACAAATGTACCTAAAATATTATGCTGCAGTTTTTCAAGGTATGCTCACAGTTATCTCAAAGCAGCCTCCAATTCTCTATGGAACTGGAATGAGCTTGTGCTTCTCATCCCGATGCTTCCACTTCCCAAATGAGATGATAGACACGTGCCAGCACACCTGGTGCTGGAGATGGAACTCAAGGGCTCGTGTGCTTTAGGGCAGTACTCACCAACTGAGCTACATCCTCAGCCCAGCAACTTCATGATTCTCCAACATAAACTGTGTAGATGGCAACTGTCATATCATATTGTCAGCAGGTTGCACTTGGATTTGGTGTCTGATGATTTATAACCATGAGACTATAAGGGTGCCTTCACATTCTCCACTTGAAACTGGCAGTATTGAACTTAGTATATTGTCCATAATTACTCATGAAGGGACCTTATTTAACTCTGAACCAATATTATGGTCTACAACCATGAATGTGGAGACAAATGGTGCATAATCTCTGTCCTAGAATAGAATATTATTTTTGATATACTTGTGAACTTGTGTTTTGTTTATTATTTATTTATCCAATAAATGTTTTGACTAATTATTAGTGCTACATAGGGACTTCCATGATTATTTTTAGCAGAGACCTTAAACACAAGAGAATATTAAACAAATTTAAATTTTTACATAAAACCTTCAGATTTTAAAATATGGGCACAAAAGTAAAGACAAAAGAAGATATACAAAAGCTTTGTGTGATTTGTGTGTGAGAAAACTCAAGGCCCACCTTTTGAGATATTGCTTTGTAGCTTGAATTGAAATTATCTGTGTGAATTTTTTCTCCCCTTTTACACTCTGAATTCATTTACAGTGAGATTGCTATCTTGCAAGCATGCTATGCTTTCAAGTAAGGAAATGTCTATGAATCTTTATGAAATAACCAGTGAGAGACAAACTCTGCATTCAGAGATTTATAGGTTGATCACAAAGAGACATGGCCACAAATAACTATCACACATTCAGAACAGGAGAAAAAGAGCTACTGTCAATGACTAAACCCCAGTGTGTCCTGGGCTCAGCACTGTGTCTAGAGCTAAACTGCTTCATCTAATCATCATCAAAGAGCTAGAGTCTGAGTGGCACCTGCCTGAGCACCTCTGTCTTCTCATCTGCTGTCAGGGAATTGTAAATTGAAAACTCTTTATATCCTCATCCTCCATAGAGAACTTCCCACTTGTCAATCTCCAGCATGGGCCAGAGATGTCATCTATCCATGAGTCCTTCTGTTGAGTATAGTCTCCCTAGGGTTTTTTCTCCTGGTAATTCATTGCAATTCAGTTTGAATATCAACACAGGTCTCTTCCCTTTGTCTCCAAAACAACTTTAAAACCAAAGCTTTTAGACATCTGGATTAACAATTAAACATTTCAATGAACAACTCACAAAATGGGTTGCTAAAAGAACATCTGTAAAATAGTATCCACAGGTTCCCAAAGAAACTTCTGATTTGTCTTCATAGAAAAATCAAAGTTGGTAGGATAGTCGTTCTTGCCAAAGTAATCTACACAGTCAATGCATTCCTTGTCAAAATTCCAGAGACATCTTGCACAGAAATAGAAAAATGGTCCTAAAAACCTGCCTGAACCAAAAAAGACACTGAATAGCCAAATCCAATATAGGCAAACATAAATTCATGCATGTGCAGGCACCCTGTCCCATAAACATACAGGCATGCACGGAGGATTATCTGTCATCATTTCTAAAGGTGGTGTGCAAGCAGCCAAGGAGAACAGCAAACAATACTCCTATGCAGCTGTAAAGCCTGTGAACCACAACACTGACCACCATGGCAATAGCCAGTAGTTCAACAGTGACGCTTATATTTCATGGGTAGCCAACAGCCACCAGAATGAACTTAATGCTGGCTCAGTAGAAGGGATTTCATGTCTAGTATTGTAAACCCAGTCAACTAACTGTAACTGTTGAAATCAGGGACCCCAGAGAACTCCTACCATGTTTCTAAGCCAATAGAATTTCTAACTATTTATCCTTAGATAAATAGAATTCTAATATTTATCCTTATGCCCACAGATAAGTTTAGATAAGTTTAGGCGCACCCCCCCCATCAAAGAAGCTTCCTTGTGTGGCAGATGGGAACCATTACAGAAATCAACAACTTGTCAAAATGCAGAGAGCAATTGACCATGTGTTGTCCAATTCCGATTTATAAATCTACAACACAATCACAACACCTAAGAGTGAGGGAACACCACAGAAGAGGGTATAGAAGGATTGTAAGAGTCAGAAGGCCAGGATATCGCTTGTAAGATGGAATTTTCTATACAGGACAAAGAAACTGCACCCATGAAATAGTTACAATGTGGTCACATATATAAGACTTAACCAATGACAAAAACAATTGGCATGCCAATGTGGATGGAGAATTATCATAAGGCTGTACTGCTAGATGAAGACCTATAGGCAATTAATGGCTGCTAAGAGGAGAGTTGATCTACTACAGGAACCAGCCTCATGATAGGTTATCCAATCCTGGATAGTCAGACCTAAACATGTACAAACAAGCAATACTGAATGCACTCAAGCAGGTTGGATTTATAGGCACACACATATATAATATATATCACACATATATGTATGTGTGCATATATGTATATTCATTACAATAACTAAAGAAAGGAGGTCACAAATTTGAGGAGTGTCACGGGAAGAGATAGAGGGGAACAAGAGAGGTGTAAAAATGATGTAAATACAGTATGAGATGCTCAAAACAAATTAAAAGTCAATTTAAAACATTATCACCCTTGAATGGGTTCCAGCTTTGATTGTGTTCTTCAATAAAGTAGAGAAAATAAAAATCCAAGAGGTTGGATTATATCCTCCAAGCTATTAAATTTTCATCTGAACTCATGAACTTCAAAGTTTACAACCCTCCCGCATGTCTCACTGCCCCAATAACATCACAAGGATTAATAAAGAAGCACATTGAATTTCTTGCCTCAGTTCTGGAAAAGCTTGCTGGGAAACAAGAAAACCAAGACCCTAAAAGATCCATTTACCACGACTGGATTGGTAGATAGGGTCCTGGCAGAAGGAAGGACAGGGACGTGGGGCAGTTAAATGATTTATTTGAATGGGGTAGAGGAGAGGAATTAATCTAGCAATCAATGAATCTGGAGTACAGCACTTGCACTGGGAATAGCAATTGAGTAAGCTGCATAGCTAAGACAGATGTGGGGTGTGGCTGGCTATAGAGGCCATCAGATGCCAGAGTTCATCTACAATGAAGACTAACATGAGCAGTGCTATGGTCTGCATGTACATCCACCCAGATCTCACAGCTCCTCTATTTGGATCTCCAACACCTCTCTGCCATGAGGTGAGGTACTTTGTTCTACCACGTGCTCCACCCAATGTTGTTCCATCTTACCATGGCCTCAGAAACAATGAGACCAAGTAGCCATGGCATTAAAGCTCTAAAGCCATGAACCTTTTAATTTGTGTGCCTCAGTGATTTTTCACTTTGACAAAGGCTAACACACTTGCACACGTCCCTTTGTCCTTTGTCCATGACATATAACAAAAAACCACAAGCCATGTGCAGTCTGGGACCTTCCCGACTCAAGAATCATGAGCTAAATTCCTGTTCATTGCAAATTACTCTCTCAGGTATTCTGTGACAGGCACAAAACCAACATGCATGGGCAGCAACAATCATCGTTCATTTGTGTTTTCTGCATGGTATCCTAATTCCAGAACTGTTCTCTTCCCTAAATGAAATAAGTAAAACACCCTAATTGTTCAGGAACCGAGATGATGACAAAGACATATAATTCAGTGTGCCGCCTGTCTTGTACTAAGTAACCTGTGACGCATATCAATCTGAAGGCAACTGTTTGCATGCAAATGACACTTGGAAGAATGGAATCGTTCTTTCTCTTATGTTTTCAGAACACCATGTTACTGCTCATGTGGCGGACAGAACTGTCTAGAAATAGGGAAGGCTTTACCAGGCTTTTCAGGCCTCAGCGGCTTGCTTCTGCAAGATTACAGCTACAGCTTCTTTCTCAGCTTGCTGATCTCCATCCTATGTTCTCCCCCTCTCCTTCCCCCTATCCCCTCTCTCCCTCCACTCTCCTCCTTTCCTTTTCCCCTCTCCCCTCTCTCCTCTTTTCTTCCTCCTCAAGCCAGGCCATATTTTTGTCTGGCAGTGTCTCAGACATGCTCTTCTCTCTACCTCTCCTCCTCCACATCCAAGATTCCCATGGAATCATCCCTCTGCCTCAAAGCTATTCTTGCCTGCTCAGTTAACAGGAGGATTCTTCACAAAATCCCTTCAGAGTGTTGGGAACTGGGCAGGCAATCCTCCTCTCCCTTTTTCCATGCCTCGCATCCTTTCTTGTACTGCAGCTTCCATCTGACTGCTCATCCTTCATCAGATGGCGTGTCACCCTCATTGACACCCCATGCTGACCCACTTCCTTATTTTGAACAACTCACACATAAGACTAGGCAGAGCTGACTCCATCCTAATGCTCCACTGTGGAATTGGTTAAGTTAGGGACCTTGAGATAGATAATCCTGGATTATCCTGGTGGATCTGAAGCAATCTCGAGCATGTAAAAGGAGAAAGCTGGAGAAGCAAGTGGCCCAGGGAAAGAAAAGTGATGTGACAGCAGGGATAGAGGAAGGGGTGATGTGCTCTGAAGAGGGATGAATGGATCAGACTTTAAAGTCCATGGCAACCTCCAGAGAGCTTGCAGAAACACAACCCTGCAGACATGCCGGTTTTAGGCCAACGAGACTGTGTTGAACTTCTGAGCCCCAGAGCTGTGAGAGTCTGTGGTAGTTATTTACACCAGCACCAAGAGTGAATGTGTGCTTCTGTGCTTCCTTATAGCCTCCAGACATGCCACAGAATTGTTTTTCCTTGATGAGGTGCAGCCTTCACAAGCCAAAGATGAGACCTTGTCATCTCACCTAGGAACTGCAAGTTCATGCCAAAAAGTACCTCAAAGGGACATTTTCCTTGTTTTTATTAATTAAATAGATTATATCTATAAAATTGACTTTTAAAAAGAAACTGATGAGCTTTTGGGTTGATTTGGTGGGGAGTTGTTGTTTGTTTGGATTTTTTGTTTGTTTTTATGGGTTGGTTTCTCTTTTTTTTTTTTTTTTTTTTTTCCTGTTAAACTTTTTAAAGCATATTTTATTTTGAGTGTTTTGGGCAAATGTCACACACTTAGAGACAAGTGCACACATCATCAGTGGACACCATGGTGAGTTTCAAAAGCTACACTCAGCTCAAAAGAGGCATGAGTGCTGTCAGAGAAGCGCTCCCACTGGTTTCCCTGCACTGTTGACACCCCAGGGTGACTACTCCAGCAAACGCCACCACAGTGCACTTCTCTCCAGATAATGCATTCACATGCAGACACACATGTCCAAGGACACATAGAGAACAGGGAGGAGCTTGACAGGTCCCACTCTAGGACGAGAGCAGTCTGACAAGAGAGGTTTGCAGTGGAAGAAGAATCACTTTTGTGGTTTGTTTGTTTGTTTGTTTGTTTGTTTGTGTGACCAGGGCAAGTTTGCCTATGCTCTAGTGTCTCCCCATGTATGTGTGTATGGCAAGCACTAATTGGTTATGAAGACAAGGTGCAGGGAGAAGAAGAGATGAAGGAAAAGAAGAGGAGGAGATATGAGGACAAGAAGAAGAAGAAAGAGGAGGAGGAGGAGAAGAAATGAAGTTGAGAGGAGAATGGGGAGGGGTCAAGGAAGAGTTAGAAGAAATGAGGTAGATATCATCTAAATATATTGTATTCTTGTATGACATTTATGAAAATTAAAAAAAAATCAGAGTGAAAATGAAAGGTTTCTAACACACACACACACACACACACACACAATGCATGCACACATGCACGTGCACACACACAGACATATACCCAGCGCCCCTCTAGAGGCAAGGCAGCATGGTAAACAGTGACTGGGGAAACCTTCCTAAGATGTGTTTTACCTGCTTTACTCACTCTGCACCTTTGTTGTCTGACACTAAGGGCTGTTTAGGAATAAGCCCTTGCTTTGGAGCTCTGTACTAAGCTAGCAAGCCAAAGCTGAGCATTCGGGAGCCAACATAAGCCAGTGCAATTCTCATGACAAACAACCTCAGCCTACCAGAGCAACCAGGATATGCATATTGCCTTGCTCACTCGTCTCTCATCCATTTCCTGTCTACACCCCTGCCCAATTCACATGATCCAAGAAATCACAAAGGGAATTCTAACATGGCTGAGAGCAGGCAGCTCTTGGAGGAAGCAAATGAGTAATATCTCTTTAGCCTTCTAGAAGACACCTAGCTGCCAAAATCTACCTTCCGTTGGAAGCCCAGAAAACATGGGGCCTGTGACTCATTGGCAGGGAGCTTGTACATCAGGGTACATTTCTGCTTACTAGAAAAGGCCAGATGTAAATGACAGCCTCCTTTGAACCGCAGACACATTAATGCCATCATGCCATTTCAGCTGAATCCAGACACAGCCAAGGCAGAGGAACGTTGAGGCCTCACTAGGGGGTAACATGAACACCTCTTCCTCTTCACAGGGACACTTCCACACTATGTTCCCCAGTTCTCATTTCTGTGCCAGAGAAGGCAGTGGAGGGCACAGGATGAAACACAGATTTGGAAGCAGAAGTGACACCAAACTATCCTTTAAAAGCCTAGTGACTTTAGAAAAGTCACCTCTGCTGGAAATCGTGCAATGTGAATGGAGAAAGGAAAGTGCTGGCCCACCTCCAGTTGGTTAATATTAAGCATAATAATTCAATGCATGAAAAATCCCCTGGTGTGAAAACCAGCGGGAGGGCTATTAACCTCCAAGAATTCCCCACAGGAAATTCAGAAGCCAAAGCTCACCTCCTCCTTCCATCAGCTAGCTTCTATACATATTATTATGACCTTGGGTGTCCTGAAGCAAACAGGCTGCTCGATTCCTTCCTTCACCAAAAGTTAATTGCAAAGTTTCCCAGGTTTCTTCTTGTAAAATCTTTGTTACCAATTCTTCAGCTCTTTCCCTGATGCAAGCAAATCTCTCCTGCTCATGGTCTAACCATAGTCAACCTTCTAAGAGCTCTGAGCATATTAGACAATATCTGAGACTATTTTGCTTATCAGAACTGGGTTGTTCCTACTTAGCTTTGTTGATTGAGCCACACTAGTAGAGTCATCTGAGAAAGAAGCCTGGATTGGGGAATTGCTTAAATAGTTGTTCTGTGGGCTTGTCTGTGGGAGTCTATCTTGTTTATGAATTGACATAGGAAGGCCCAGCTCATGCCTGGCAGCACCGTTCACTAAGCATGTAGTCCTGAGCAGCATAAGAAGGCTAGTGAAGCTTGGGCCCATGAGTAAGGTCTTCAAGCAAGTTCCTCCATGGTTTCTGCTTCAAGTTCCTGCTTGAGTTACTGCCCTGACTTCCTTCAATGATAAACTGTAAATTGTATATTGAAATAAACCCTTTCACCAATAAGTGTGTTTTGGTCATGGTGTCTTGTCCATCAACAGAAAGGAAACTAGAACATGGGGAGTGGGGGTAGATGCTGCTAAATATCCTATGGCAAAACCACAATTTCCATGCAGCCACAGTGCATTGTCTACTCTAATAGAGATGGGTCAAGAAGTTGAAGAATGCTGAGTTAGCTTGCAATTTTTAATTCATGAAATCTTTCCCTGCTCTAGATGGGTTTCTGTCATTACTATTTTCTTTTGAGATCACCATTTCCTCAAAGTCCAAGCTCCAAACCGTACACTGACCCTGCTTCCTTATAGGAAGGGAAAACTAATGCTCAAAAACTCAACTTGGTTGAGTAGCCAACATGTGTCAGGAGCTGTGAATGTGCATTAACTCGTTTTGTCCTCAAGTCAGCTCTAATTGGGATTAAATTCAAGTGTTCATAAGACCTCTACTATTGTAAGATGGTCTTCTGTAATCAAAGAGCAGACACAGTAGACACTCAAGGAGTTATGTTGAATAACAAATAGCTAAATTAAGTGGACATGCTAATACTTGAGGGGCTTGTCACATAACAGAAAATGTCAATGTGTGTGTATATATAAGTGTTTCACTTAGTCATTGCTAATCTAATATTTAAAGACCACAGGATGACAGGATCTAAAGCTAAATGGCACTTTTAAGTCCCTATGCACTTCATTTAACAATGAAGAATTCTCTGTAAAGTCAAAAAGTACGTGTAAACACATATTTAGTGCTTTTTGGTAATGTCTTAATAGATCAGATCCAACAGTCTTGTGTGTTTGATGAATTTTATCTCCTGCCCACTGACTGCTCTGTATGTTTCCTGTGCGTGTGCGTATGGTGTGTGTGTGTGTGTGTGTGTGTGTGTGTGTGTGTGTGTGTGTGTTCATATTGGCGCACATGTATATGTGGCAGGGAATGCAACTAAATGTATGAATTCTTGTGGAAGCCAGACCACCTCAGGCATCATTATTAATCAGGTGGTACCAAGTAGGCTAAGCTAGCTAGCCATGAGCCCCAGGGATCCATCCTTTTATCCCCTGCCTCCCCAGAGCGAGAATTGTAAGCATGTCTACCATGCTCAGCTTTTGATGTGGGTGCTGCGAATTGAACTCATGTTCACAAGGATGCTTGCACTGCACAGTAAACACTTTTTTAATAGAACTATCTCCCCAGCCCTCATGCTATATTTCTTATGAGGGTTTTCAATTTTGCTCCATTTGCTCATCTGACACTATTAGTATCACACCTGCAATCCTGTGGGCTGGTCGATGTTCTGCAGAATATACAGCTGTTCCTGGCATCATTAGGTCAGAGCTATATATCACCACAGAGAGTGGGCAACTAAGCTAGACCTAGGAAGAAAGGCAGAGCAAAGAAAACTTCGATCCGTTTCTAAAAGATATGGGAGGAAAGGATTTGCTGAATTGGTGGCCACATGCCAGGCACCAAAAGCAGAGTAACATATGCTAGCAAACACCAGACATGTGTCCCAGTGGCTGCAACTAAAACTGCTAGTTGAAGACAGTGGTTCTATTGTTATCTTGCAGGACCTGTATGATTTTATTATGAGAGTCTGGGCAATTAAACTTTGAATAATAAAGACCTTACAACCCCTCTGTCTTAAGGACACTGCTAACCTCTGCCATTTGCATCTATTGCTCTGAATTTACAGTCTGGACCCAGACATTTGCTTCAGAAGTTTCACCTTTCTTGTTATAAAAGTTCTTCTACTTCTAGCTAACAAACCACTCTAGGAGTTATGACAATGCCCAAGCGTGTATATTAGTCCATTATTGCTGCTTAGGACACACCATAGAGAGAGAGAAGGATGGTTTCTTTTGATTTGATTTGTTTTTGTGAAAGTCTTAGAGCACAAGTTTAAAGTGATGGTTTCTACAACCAGTGTTCCTCTGTAAGCTCTCTCCTTAGCTTATCCATGGCTGTCAGACTTCTTGTGAGTCCGTATCTATCCATGTGTCGGGGCCCTAACCCTACTCAGACCTCATTTTGTCTTAAGTACCTCTTTAGAGGTTCTATCTTCAAATACAGTCATGTATAAAGCACTGGGAATAGGAGTATAATTTTTTTATTTGTCCCCAATATTTTTCCAATGACATAATTGGAAACTTGGGGTGGGGGACGACTACATGGATGTCAATGAATCAGTCAGAAGATTCAGAATATTCCAGCAAAGAGGAACAAGGTGATGTAACGGAGCTGTCTTGAACCAAGTTCATGTTTATAGAGACCAAAAGTGAGAGCTGCCTGTCAGCAGCATCCCCTTAGCTCAGGCTTCCCATCCTTCTTTCCTAAAGTAAGTTCTTCCTGGTATATCACAGCCTCCACCACATTTGCCTGTCTCCACGTTAACGAGACAGTGAACTGCTTGAATTATGTACAGGGACAGATTGCACACGCAGATTCTTATTGTGTAAAATGTACAAGAAGTCTCCACAGATGATTATTATACTCCAAGACACTGTGAGTTTGAACATTGCATTCCAGAAACAAGAAAGAATTCAACAGATAAAACAATAGCTTCCTGTTTAAAACTGCTGGGGTTTATATCCCCACTAACTGTTGTCCCCTGCTACTCACAGAGTGATGGGAGGAGCAGTAGCTTGCTGAATCCTGTGAGAGCCTCAGAAATACAGAGCCCCCAGCAGCCACCCCCAGACCTGCTAATTCAGAACCTATCTGTAAAAGGAGTCCTTCCGGTGGTTCCTGTTTCCTCAAATTTTGAGAAAGATTACTCTAGGGAAAGAATTACCCTCTCTGAGTCTGATGTCCCTCATTTGTAAAAGAATGCAATTCCACTAAAAAGTAAAAGACCTCTAGATTCTTCAAGTTCTAAAATGCCATGATAATTCTGAGCAAAGTTTGGTCTTTACTTCATCGTTGTGCCTCTCATGGAACATGCATTAAACTTTTAGCCCTCATCCTGTACGAACATTCTGCTTCCTGAAGACTTGACTTCCATCTGTAATCGGCAATTAAAGTCATGGTTGAAGGGAGACAACTGATAGCCTAAATGTAAAAGACATTCTGCTAATGTGTCAGCTTTTCACCTTGAGGGGAAAGTGCCTGGAAAGTGCGGTGTGCAAATGTGCTAGACCAACACTTATTGGAGCTAGAGAAGTGATTTGGGTGAGGCTAGCAATTTTACCATCCAGTGACTTGACCTGACAGAGGACCCATCGATGGCTCCTGTTTAGCTATCATAATTTATGGTAGTGCTTCATTTACACCCAGCCATCAGCAAGACGCTGATGAGTGAAGAGAGACAGAGATCTAGGGTGAAGGAAAGATGGACGCTTTAAGGTTGAAAACTAAATTATCAACCATTCTCTTTTTATGGATCATTTGAAGCCCCAGGGTCCATTCTAAATTGAAAATTCCCAAATGATTACTATAAGGAAGATTTGCTAGTAGACATTAAGATTTTTTTAAAAATCCAAGTGAAAATTTGCCATCAAAAGACATGGTTACTTCATAAAGATCCCAAAGGATAATGTTATAAAGCTGGTAAAATACACAGAAATTATTTTCAATAATATTATTATTAATATAAATACCAATGATATCAATAAAAGTCATTATAACATATCTGTATGGAGCATTTTTAAAATCATTTATACACTTCATTAAGCTTTAATGGAGAAATATGAGGAAGTTCTATTATTATGCCTATTAAAAAGATAAAAAAAAATGAAACTTGGATTAAAACATGTTTCCAATGTTGTAAAGCTAGAATAATGAACCAGATAATGACCATCAATGTCTAGTCTATATTGTCTTCTATTTCTCAGTATTTTAAACTTTACATTTGTATATATGGATGTATGTGTACTTAAAAATCATGAGACTTCTTACTCATTATGTACATAAGAAGAGATTAAATACCTGCTCAGATTTCTTCAAGTTCATAGACATGTAAACGGAAGATTAACCTACCTAACTAGGAGGCCCCATCTCTGGGCAGGACCCTCTCCAGGATTCAGTACTTACTGTGTGCTAGACCATTCCCCAAAGTGACAACTTCAAACAACCACAGAGGAGTGCCAATTGGACATGAGTTTTCTGTTGCGGTTACTAGACATGGGTCGACTTAATTCATAATAGAAAACTCTCCAGCTTCGAAAGAGGTAAAGCTATACAGAGCAATGTAACTCATATAAATATTTGCTGAAAGACTATCATGCCAAGGATAGTGACTCAGTCCTCAGAAACATCTTCAGCACTTTGTATGCCCATTGCTTGGATACAAAGCCTTGTTTGAAAGACAGACAATGATAGGAGAGACTTCTAGCTATAGCCACCACTGAGAACTCACTCTTTACAATGCCCCTTTAGAGCTCCTAGGATGAGAACTTAATTTATCTTTCTAAAGTTTCATTTTCTTTAAAAGTTGAATTCTTTCTGTATGGATTCTAGAAAGTCCAAAAGTGCTGAGGAATCACCACAGCAACCCAAAAGTCTCACCTGATGCTTGGAGGAATCTCAACAACTAATTCCTCGTCTCTCTCATCTTATTCCATGATGATAGAACTCTGAAAATTGTTTCACACTTTCCAGAATTCATCAGCTATAGATGCCATCATCCATTGCAATTAAAATTTGCTCAATAATTCTCTGCTTATTAGCTTCCTTTAAAAACCCCTCTCACATTCTCCCACCTCATATATTTTTTCCTGGAATCTCTGTCAAATGAACTCTATATTTGAAATCTTAAGCTGGGTTTTTCCTCAAAGCCAGATCTATAATCAGAAACATAACTCATTCAGGCTCACACTTAAAAGCTTTATGTGGAGCATCAGAGCAAAGTTTCGGGGTAAATAGTAAAGAAGGCATGCAGCATCCTGCCTCTCATCGAGTCACTGAAAAGAACGAACTGTCAAAGGCACAAAAGCAACCGGTCATAAAGGAATCTGGCACTATCATTCCATGTATTTTGATACTTAAAAAGTAAGTGAGGCTGGTTCTGGGTATTGCATACAAAACAATTCATCAGAAAGAAATCAAATGGCCACATGACATATTGAACAGGAAGAAAGTTGGCACAGCTTCAGTGGGGGACAGAGTGACAGTGTTGATGCAGTCAGGAAGGAAGGGTAGGCAGGGGCCACATCTAAAAGAGAGAGGAGGCAAGAGTTTGGAATTCAGCCTCAGGAAACTGCAAGTCTATTGTTTAACAACGGGGTAGGACGATCTTTCTAACTAAACTGTGGTGATTCAGTAAGAACAGCAAGTATTACAGCTGAAAGACCAGCTGTAATCTGTAAGACTATGAGAGCTGGGACCCCTAGCCCAACACAGTGCAATATGCTTCTCATTTTGGTGATTGTTGTCACCTGAAGGTTGAGTTCCATAGCATTTGATATGAAATCATTGGGATGGAAGTTTAGAAATTTAAAGGGTATATCAGTTATGTTTTCACTGATAACAGAATATGTTATAGGAAAAACAATTTGATCTTATGGTCCTAGGGGATTTCTGTTACTGTGGTGGGAAGTTGTCTTAGTTAGGGTTTCCATTGCTGTGAAGAAACACAATGACCAAGGTAACTCTTGTAAAGGATACCATTTAATTGGGGCTGGCTTACAGGTTCCGAGGTTCAGTTCATTATCATCAAGGCAGGAAGCATCTTGTTCCAAAGGCTAACAGGAAAAGATTGGTTTCCAGGCAGCTAGGAGAAGGGTCTCAAATCCCATCACCACAATGACACACTTCCTCCGACAAGGCCATACCTCCTCATAGTGCCACCCCCTGGCAAACCACCACAGAAGTAAGATGAAGTATATGCCATACAAGGTAGAGGCCTGTCATGTCACTGCCACACCTAGAAAGCAGAATTAGAAGCTGGCCTATGACCTTCTAAGATTCATACCTAGTTCTATCCCTACCAGCTAGGCTCCACCTCTAAATGGCTCCACAGCCTTCCCAAATAGTACTACAAGCATCTAACTCATGAGCTTTGGGGAGTACTTTGAGCTCAAACTATAGCAGATGTATATCCTTCTCACAACAAGAGGTTCAAAGGGGGATGTGTTGGTGGTCATGGTTTGACAGTTTAGGGATGTTACATCTGTGGTTATTATGACATTGTATGCATGGTTATATATACTGTTATACTAGCAATCCAAACCATTGTGTCCACATTCCACAGAAGTGAATATGGAAATGAAGGCAAAGAAGACTATACTAGCTGGTCTGTTTACTTAAGATTAGTTTAGTGACTTATGCTTATATACAATTATCCTAAAATATCCTAACATGGGCAGCCTCAATTATCAGGAAAAAAAAATGGGAAATGCAGTTCTAACTAGGAATACTGCCGCTGAGCAAACACATAGAGCTCCATTCATAAGGGGAAAAGGGAAGATGGATTTGGGGAAACTATTAGCAGACTCCACCAAAGCCACAAACAATAAAAAAGATCAGAGGAAACAGCAGACCCATCAACTAGAGCAAGAGAAAACTCATTATAATGATGAGTGTTTTAATGCTGCCTCCATTTCCAAGGCATTTGTACTTTTCAAAGTGCATTTTTGTGAATTCAATTCCCCCGTTTAATATACTTAATAAAATAGTAGAGCATAAAAGATTTGATGTTTCACTAAGCAGAAATAACCTAAGAAAGGCTGAACACATGATAAATAGGAAGGAGAGAGAAAACCATGTCTGGTTGAGTCATAAGTTGTTTCTTGTGGCTGTTATCTTCCTTTTGTAGTTATTTTGGATTACTGCAGACGGTGTAGCTGCACATCATTTAAACCATGATCCAAAGGTTCTTTAGTGCAGTGTAGAGAATGGGATTAGGGCTCAAATCTAGCCTGATTGTCCAATGCTCATGACAAATAAGCAAGTTCCCTGTCATCTGAGCCCCAGTCTCCCCATTTGTAAAACTGATAAATCCTACAGCTTTCCTAGGTTCACAAGATCATTTCTGATTCAGTATGTATTGGTAGGATGCTTCCGCGTTCTTTGACATATTCTGCTACTACTTGTAAATAAAGATACTATAGAGTGTTAAGGGGGCAGACTCGCATTGGAGTAAGTGGAGAATTTTGATCTAGCTAGATGGGTTATGTAGACTGAAGCAAGATATGGTGAGCTTTTGTGTGGCCTCACAACTGCACTCTACTCACCCTAGGCCTCCAGGAGCATTGTGGGGCCTTAGAGAGGCTGTAGTGCCTTCTCTGCAGGAGGTGACAGATCAGGGAATAGATGTGAGAGGAAAGTCAGGAAAGTTTGTAGAAGAGGCCACTGGGTTTTCTTTTCCCAAAGACGGTGCATTTGATGCATGTAGCTTAGAGTAAAGCTAACACAGCTCCTAAGGAGCAAATCCCAAAGGATTCTGAGCAACATCATCGTCCATGTCCTCTCCCTTATGCCTCCTGCTACCAGTCTCAGGCATTTCCTCTGAATGATGGTGTCCTCCCGTCCCCTATTGCAAAACCAACAGATCATGGGATAAAATTAACTGATCCAAACCCTGGACTGAGCACCACTAAGCCACTCATTTGCCAAGAAGAAACCAGGAAGCTCATTCGCTGCAGTCTCTGAGGCTGATACGGCTAGTCTGGGAAGGTATGGAATCCTATCAGTGTCTACGATTCTCAGTGGAGGTCATTTTGGTTTGGATTGGGTTGGGTTGAGTTGAGTTGGAGCTGAACTGAGTCTAACTGAACTGGGTTTGTTTGGTTGACTTAGTAGTTTAAGGAACAGAAAACGAAATGCACAGTGAGGAAATGAGAGGGAATATAGTGTGGTATGACCAGAGCAGGAAGCTTCAAGACTAGAAGCCCATTTTTGAAAGGATAACCCTAAGCCACTCAAAGATTCAGAGCTAATGCATGTGACAGCTGATTCTAATCTACAGGGAGCTGATGATGAAAGATTTTGAATGAATACAGTGTGACTGAATACGGTAAACTGTATTCAGATGATTAATATTGTTGACAGCTCAGCAGAGTGGATGAGGGCCAAGAATAAAGGTACACTGAGGCATGAAAGATGAGCCAAGAGTTAATGTGAAATTAACTTTTGCCAGTGGAAACTTTTCCTGGACAGCAAATGTTGAGTCAAGAATAAGAATGAAGTGTCTTATCCCAGGAGCATGTGTCAAGCCATGTCAGATATTGCTCATGATTATTCTCTCTCAACTGTATAGATGGAAGAAATAAGGCTTATCCAAAAGAAAGCCGGGACTCCCTAGAAATAACTCCAAACAATTCTACCAGGACAGTTTGTAGAATGGTGTGTGGAAATCAGACTCATTTTGATCACGGATAGCAGCAATTGCTGTCAGGTTGATAAGTAACTTGAATGCTCTTGATGACAGGTTTTCTGCACATGTAGGGATGTCTTTGAGAGACACAGCTGGGTCATGTTTTCAGTCTATAATTGTGAGAGCCTTGAAGAATGACTCTAGATATATCCCAGTCCTTTACTTTGTCCTTTTGCCCGCTCCAAGTCACTACAGAAGTGACTTCTCATTCCAGCTTCAGCCTGAATCAGATATTTGGAAAGTATCATCAATATTTTCTGAGAAATGTGGCCATTTCCTAACATTTGTATTCATTTCTTTGAGCTGTTGGCTTATTTCTGAATATTAATTTAAATCCCTTTCTAATTTTAATTAGAGTAGGATTTAATAGTGTTCTGTTCTACTTATTTTTTTTTCCTCCCTCTAAGAAAGAATGTTAACTTGAGCAATCCAGGATTTAAAGTATCTGTATTTATTCTGGGACTTAACAACAATGAGTGGGGATTAATATTTGGATGGGGAATATAGAAGCTCATTCACTGTGCCTTTGGAAATTAATTAAAAATGTTTTAAGATTTTTTTAATGGGCTACTTAGTTAAATCACCCTGAAATAATGAACTGGTGTAAGTAGAGCTTAGTACCAGGCTTAGGTATCTGAGTAGTTTTGCAATGCCTGGCTTGATCTCAACTTAACACACATTAACTCCTTTCTCCCCTGTCCCTCTTCTTGTCTCACAGTCAGTTTTCTCAGCCTTCTGCTCCTGCTTCCCTATCTCTGATTATTGTGTATCTGTGTGTGTTTATGTGTGAGTGAGTGTGTGTGTGTGTGTGTGTGTGTGTGTGTGTGTGTGTGTGTGTGTGTGTTTGTATGTGAATGGGTTACCACACTATGCATGGGTAGATCAGAGGCCAACCTTGTGTGTCAATCCTTACCCTCTCCACCTTGACACAAGGTCTCCCTGTCTCTCACTGATGCCCATGCCAAACTAGCTACCCAGAAAGCTTCCAGAAAATCTTGTCTTCACCTCGCATGTCTAGGTTGGGCACTGAGGGATGACAGACACTTGTACTGCTGTGTCCATCCCCTGTGTGGCTTCTAGGAATCCCAACTCAAATCCTTAAGCTTCTGCAGCAAGCACCTGACCCACTGACCCTCTATCTCCACATCCCCCCATCTCACTTTAACTACAGCATCACCCATGTGCTTTTCTTCATGGCACACTAGTTCATGCCTATTATTTTTTAAAATATTGAGATTTGTAATTAGCAAGGACACTGTGCATATGTCTATGAGGCAGTATGCTGCTTCAGACTATATATTCAATGCTCAGTAACCACATCTGAGCTGTTCAAAAGTCTGCATTTGCTTTTTTATCTCCAGTCCCCCTTTCCTTATTTTATGTATCTGATATAATTCAACACATTTCTCAGAACTGAATCTTCTAGGTGGTACTTACATATCTCTCCTTCAAGTCTTTCTATCCTTTCAGGAGATGCATCTGTATTTATAATAAGAATCCACAGTGTGTTTAAACATCTGCCTCCTTTTCTACTCTATCACACTTCAGTGTCTGCATCTGTGTTCCACCCACCAGGCTTATGTTAGGATTTAAGACTAATGAATGCTCAGGAACTAAGCTCATACCGTAGCCTGCTTTCCCAGGTTGACATGATCTAATGACACAAAGAAAATTGGGTTGTTTTTAAACATGCCAAACAAATCGTACATTCAATTTTGTCAACAGAATGAGTTGAGTTTTGTTCACTCGTGTATTGAAAATTCTCTTCTTGCACTTATTAAACCCCACGTGCAAGCAATGGAAAGAAGGCCGAATTTCAGGAGCTTAGAATTCACAATTTCCCATCTTAAGGAATACCACTGATGCCTGGAACTGAACTGTATTAGCAAAAGCATAGTCTGATTCCACTATTATTATATGCAAAAGTTTTTTCCCCCTATACTGGGAGTTTTTTCTAGTCATCTTTTCTTCTGTGAAGGAGACAAAAGCATGAATCTATAAGGGCAAGTCCTCCTCTCTGCTCCCTTGCTTCAGCTTCTGAGTGTCCCTGGAAAAAACCTGTGATGTATAGCAGGGATGAAGTGTAGAGAGAAATGAGAACCAGACCCAGAAACTGTCATCTAAACAGACTTTTCTTTAAAGTCTAGGATTTAACAAGCATACCTGAAGCTTACTTCCAACAGTAAATTCCCCAAATAATCCTCATATAAATTTTTGGAAAGCTAGGATTTTATCAAACTTATTGTCAAAAATGATTTCCTGTACCTGGAAACATCCCACCCCCACAACCCCTTCTCCTTATTGTTTTATACACAGAGATAAGGATTGTTGACTAGCAGCTTTCCAGTCTTAGGACGGGGCTTCTCATCTGTGTGTGATGGTTTGAAGGAGAATGGCCTCATAGGCTCATGTAGACCTGTGTGTGAAGGATTAGAAAGTGTGGCCTTGTTGGGGAAGGTTGGTCATTGGGGGTGGACTTTCAGGTTTCAGAGGATCTGAACTTTTTTCAGTCTGATCTCTTACCTCCTACTTGTGGATTAAGATGTGAGCTTTCAGCTGTCCCTGCGATCATGCCTTTGCTCTGTCACGATGGAGTCTAATCCATAATGAAATTATATATTTCATTATGATATATTTCATATATATATTTCATAATGAATAATGAAATTAAGCCCAAAGTAGACACTTTCTTTTATAAGTTGCTTTGGTCATAGTATCTTTTCATAGTAATAGAAAAGTAACTAGGTCTTAGGGAGTCTCATCATGTGTCACCCTGCGCAGGCACATTGAGCAGTACCTGATCAGAGAACAAAATTAGTGTGGCAAGGCCTTTCCTCCTACAAGTCCCTCTTCCTGCCTCCCTTGAAAAGGAATAAAAATGAATTCATGTCTAAGCTTCCCAGTCTAAAAAATATTGTGTTTTGATTTCTCCTTTAATCTTCTGTGACTTGAGAAATTAGATAACAGAATTTATTAGAATTGCATAGGAAAGAAGGATTAAATGTTGTTAAAGGAAATTACAAAATACATCTAGAAAGACACTCAGGAAATAAGTCTAGAAAGACACTTGGGATCAGATCAGAATAGTGAGAATACATTTGGAAGGCATCATCCAATGTGAATCAAATATTCAGTTAATGTTTTTTAGCCTGAATTCCAGTCAGTGTTTTGATCCCTCTCTCAAAGATGGAACTATCTCAAGGGCTGGGGTTCTGAATGAATTTAAAAAAATGAAAATTATCTGAACACCAGCATACATCTCTGGTTTTTGACTGTGGTTCCAGAGGAATCAGTCACTTCAGACTTCCACCACCATACTTTCTCTGCCATAATGGACTCCACCCTCAAACCCTGAACCCAGATAGAATCATCCTTAATTTTAAAAAGAAAAGATAAATTAAAATAAAGGTGTCATCTCTGGGGCCCCAGAGCTTATACTGTAATTAGATTAGGGGTAGGAAGGCAACAAACCTGTGATGTCATAATCAGTGGCCAGAAGAAGAATAGTCAGGGGTTCTGTGCACTCCTTGCGCTGTTGGAGGAATGTGGGCTATTGAAAACATTCCTTGAGCCTGCTGACAAGTGTGGGGCCTGGGCTTTGTGAGGAAGCATGGATCACTATCTGAAGGCAACAGAGAGTTGTAGGTGGTCTATAAGGAAGGGAAACCCCTCTGATGCTCTGATCCAATTTGTGTCTTGGGAATGTGGTATTGAGGAAGTTGACTGTTGAGTTTACAGAACATTCTCAACATAAAGTGTTTCTTCTTCGTAAACTTCCACAGTCTTATTGTATACATAGTTCTGATTGTGTGAAAATAGAATAAGGGAGATGTGCAATGTCCTGGTAAGATTACATTCTTTGAAGTCAATGTGGACAAGCTTGAATCTTCAAGAGTGACTGGAAAAGACCTTTGTTGAAAAGGAGTGTGGGAGGTATCACAGTACAATAGGAATCAAAAGACTCCAAGGAACTTAAATTAGAAAACTTCTTTTATTTTAATTTTGTAGAACACATTTTCAAATGGTTCCTCAGCTTTCTGTAGTTTAAATAAAATTTTTCTTGTAATGTAACATGATTTATCTGGTTGGTTGGTTGGTTGGTTGGTTTGTTTGTTTATTTGTTTGTTTCCATACAGCCTAACACCACTGAATCCCTACTTTGTATCAGGCACATGATTTGTGCCAGGCAGTCTGTCAGTCTTCAAATTTTCTCAAAAACACTAGGTGACAGCTCTTACTGTCATCACATTAAAGGTGATGAAGCTATGCCACCTTACCAAAAGTTAGACTGGGTGCATAGTCAGCAGTCCTTCCAAGACCACCACGTTTGGCCAAGTAGTTTGTAATGGGTTCCTGTCTCAGTTGTGCAAAGAGATTGTGTGATTATTCTCTTGTGTGATCCAAAAGGCTGGATGACTGTTTTGCAATCCCTGGAGTCATCTTCAAGTCACCACTTTTCAATCTTGCCAGTTCACGCAGGTGAAATTCAAATAGTAGTCCATACACTGGATAAGCAACAAATTCACAATAACTCCTCTGTAGATATCTGCTCTTCTGAAATTCTGTCGATAAAGCAGACCCATCATGTTTCTTTTAAAATTTTAGCCTGTGAGATTCTGTTGAATGGGCTTATACCCTGCAGACTCACCCTTTTATCCTAACCCAGAATCATGAGCTCTTCAGAATTTGGCTAACATCATAGAAAAATAGAACCAGAAACCCAAGAGCCTTCAGAACCTTCAAGAAGTTTGTGTTCTGAAGCATGAACATTTCCTCTTCGTGTTGGCTGATATTTTCTTGTGGCCCCTTAACTCATTTTTCTAACCTAGAACCTTGCTACTCTTGGTTTAGAAAGGACCTCAGTATGGCTACCTATAGACTGGCCAGCCCAGACAACAAGTGAGAAACTAGGTTAGGAAGTTTGGTCTTGGATTAGGCACACAGCAGGTAGTAGTGCTGAAGCTATGAAAGCAGAAGGAAGCCAAAAAATAAATTAGAAAGACTAATAGACACCTTTCCCCGAGAGAGCAGACATCCATCCAGACTCCAGATATCCACAAAGGAACCGCTCCAAAGGAGGATCCATAATCAAAGACCAGATGCCTACAGTATGTGTTTAAATAAACTATTATTGGACCATGTCAGACTGGCTTGTCTACCCTGCTGCCATGGATGCTTCCATATCCTCCAGGCAAGAAGTTCTTGAGAAGAAAATCTTAAGGCCTATAAAGCCATAAACATAATGGCTCCTTAAAGAAAAGCAAACCCAGAATCATCCCAAGGGTCTCTGGAACTGTCCAACTTAAAAGGATTTTTCATTCATATTAAACTAATTCAATAGGTCACTTCTGTGAGGTACCTCTCTATAGCAGGCATAGTTATCTTGTGTCTTTATTATTCAGGGATCTCTAGGGTCACAAAACTTATAGAATGTCTACATATATTAAGGGAATTTATTGTTATGACTTACAGTCTATAGTCTAACTAACCCAAAAATGAGCAGCTGTGAATGGGAAGTCCAAAACTCCAGTAGTTTCTCAGACTCACGGGGCTAATTGTTTCACCTGGTCTTCTGTATGAGCTGGAATCCTGAAGAAGTAGGCTCTAACAGATGTGCTGGCAAGTAAGTGTAAGCAGGTGAAAAAGAGTGAGTTTTCCTTCTTCCATTGTCCTTATACAGGCCTCCAGTGGAAGGTGTGGCCCAGATTAAAGGTGTACCACCATGCCTGAATCTGGAATTTGCTTTGTCTCAGGCTTGCCTTGAACCCAGAGATTTGCCCACCTCAGTCTCCTGGGATTAAAGATGTATACTACCTTACCAGGGCCTAAACTTCTCATGGCCACTATGCCTCAAGATTTCTGTGACAAGATCTAGGTCAGAAGCCTATGTCTTCCAGCCTCAAGATCTGGATCACAAGTGGACTCCATTTCTGGATTGTAATTCATTCCAGATGTAGTCAAGTTGACAACCAAGAATAGCCATCTCATCTTGCAACCATCATTTTGCAACATCTAGACTCAGGACATACCTTCTGAACAAAGATTCCCCAAACACTGCTCAGTCCTTAAACAGTGGCACTTACAGTATAAACTTCTTTCACAAAACAACTACTGAAGTGAAGTCTACAGATGCTTCTGTCTGGAATATGCTCTCGTGTATCATTCAGATCAGGTGCAATGTCACTGCCTTGAAGAAGGGATTCCCAACGACCTACATGACCCAAGTGAACACACTGTTTCCTCTGCTCTCCTTAAAGTCTCCAAGTGTGCTGTAAAAGCCTTTGTCTAGCTCTGACGTCATCTCAGTGGGGCTGGGGACCTCATTTACATTTTCGGTGCCACTCTGCCAGTCCCTATGAACTTACCTCATTCACTACATAAATGCTGAATGAATAATGAATGGTTCCAATCACAATATTTCACCTCCCATTGGTTAAGGGTTAAGATGAGTTTTAGAAAGAGGGAAGGGAGTGGTTTGGAGAAAGAAAAAAACATAATTATCACAAAACATGAATTTCTTTGATTTTTAACTTTAGCACATGCCAAAATATCTAATTGAATCATGGAAGAAAGCGATTTTCTTTTATAAGATGATGAAACTATGAGGTACAGTGCCAAATGTGTGGAGTGGCATAGATTTGAGTTTAACTCCTAATATTTGAGCCTTTCATATCAAGTGTGCACAAACATACACACAGAGTGGTTAGAATCACTTACCATCAGGGTTAGTTCTGTGGGTTGAGTATGTCTTATCCATAATATTTGAACAAAAGTGTTCTAAATCTCAGATTTTGTTTTTAATTACTCACTGAGAATTCCTGACCTGAAGATCTGGAAATCCCTGACTACTGCAAAGGCTGAAGCCATTTGCTACACTACTTACCACTAGGAATGCTTGCTGTGTAGTGAAATGGGTGTTGAGGGTGCTCACTACCTGCCCTCTGGCCCCTCAAAGAACTCTACCGGAGGACTTCACTTCCTAGCTGGACCCCTTACATGCACCAGATGGAACTGTTCAGACCCCCATTCCTCCTCCTAGTCCTCATATATATATTCGATTTAAAGATATAAATTTTTACATTCACATTTCTTTTCTATTTAATTTTAGTTTTTTTAGTTATTCACTTTATATCCCACTCACTTTTTATGTTCAGAGTAAAACTAAGAACTAAAAGGCAGCCTTGTCACCCATGAAAGCTCTTCCTGCAACCTCCACTGCCTTTGCTGATGGGCAAGAATCACTTCCTGGGAAGTCATGAGAAAAGCTGCCTTCTTTTGCCACAGTTTGACCTTAGGCAGCTCCATACCAAATGCCTCATTAAAGCAAGCTTTATGCCTTAACTACCCAGAGCCATCTCCTGTGGAGAGAGCTTCTAGCCATCACTGGGTGTGACCAATGCCTATAGCCAAAGGCTGGGCCTCTCCAGCAAGGCAAGGATTCTTTCCCCAGGCTCATCAGCTGCCAGAGTGCTGCGCAGGACTCTAGACATTTTAAGGGAAAATATTTCTCAGCATACAAGATGCATTTTATGCTTTAATCAAAACAACAGCTTTTTTTTTTCCATTGATGAAGCTAAAAGGCACCCTGTGAAGAGAGAACCCTGGATCCTGGGAGAAAGAAATGGGAAGCTGAGGAATGTTCTCTCTAGGACACTACCTCACTGTGGTAAGAAAAACAGTGACATCAAACCATGCTGAGTACAAAAATTGCTCTTTTCCTTTCAAGAGAAAATATCCAGCTCAGCAAACAAAGAGCCCTTCAAAATGTTAGGGACTTCTAATTACAGCAAATACACTTGGCTGCAAAGTGACATCTGCTCTAAGATTTACAACCTCTAGTTGCTTAGAAAACACTAGGTCTTCAGCAGGATACTTTTGGAGACGGAGTCAATTTTTGTTCGTCTAGGAAGTTGAGAGTCTGGGGATTCCTAACAGTCAAATGAATTCAGTCAGTAGTGACTGAAAAAAAAAAAAAAAAAAAGATCTGGGTTTCATTTCTATGTCTGCTGCTTCACGGCTGGCTAGGTTATCTTAGACAAACCTTAACCTATCTGAACTTCAGTTTTTCAAATGCGGTTTGCAAAAATTGCCTGCCTTTAAAGCCAGGTTGAGGAGGTAAGCATGCATTTTTAAGGTACCTGAAGCAACATGGCTGGAGTAATGCCTTCATATATTTTTGGCCCCAGAACCTTCACTTTAGAGCAGATGTCGGATGGGCTCAGGACAATAACTAAAAACATAAGGAAGAAGTAATGGAGACTGAGGTCAGTGTGGAGAGGAAAAGGCTAAAGGGGTCATGCGAACATCTTCAAATAAGTGAAGTGGGAACCGTACAGGTAGCAGGGTTATGAAAGAGCAGGAATCAGGAATATGCAATTGCAGAGAGATGGGCTTTAGTTTCGAATGGGGTCGGCATGGAATAAGAATTGAAAGCAGCCTGTGAAGTCGGACAGGTCTTAGTTCTTTTATGAGCTATTTTATGAGTTTGGGAATTTTTGTTTACTTCCTGGGTTTTGATTTGGTTTCTGAGAAAACTGAAGCCAATTATAATTCTGAGACTCAATTGGAGAGATGAACAATAATTGCTTGGTAGTATAAAACATTCCACCCTGACTCATAACAATAAAATGGACTGTAACATGACACTGTAGAATGGGCTGTGTGATTACAGTAATGGCTATTCAAATTGTCTAACGTGCACAAAAACATCAGAGAAGTGGGGATAAGGATTTCTGGGGTTTAGGGAAAAGGAAAATACAGATAGGAATCCCTCGTTATTGTGGTCCTGAGTGATTTCTGTTGTCGACAAATTTCTTTTGGCTGTTGTGGTTGTTTTTTTAATAACAGCTTCACTGAAATAGAATTATTATATTCATAAAACTCACCTTGCCAAAATGCTCCAGCCAGTGGATCTTAGTAAGCCCAGAACTGTGCCACTATTTGAGAACCCCTACATCACGCATTACTCATTAAGGACTCCCACAAGTTTTTATATCCACTTCCCATTTTTCTCCTTCTCCTTCCTTGTAGCCACCAATCTTTCTGTCTCTCTGTTCCTTATAAATGGAGTCACATACTACTTTACTTGGGCTTTTCTAAATTAGGTTACTTGCAGTGGGATGATCTACCCTAAATATAGGTAGCACCATTGCATGGTTGGAGTCCATGGGTGGAGTCCATGGGTGGAGTCCATGGGTGGGGTCCATAGGTGGGGTCCATGGGAGGGGTCCATGGGTGAAGTCCATGAGAGGGGTCCATGGGTGCAGTCCATGGGTGGGGTCCATGAGAGGGATCCATGGGTAGGAGTCCTGGACGGAACAAAAAGAAGAGAGTGAGCTGAGCACAAGTACATATGTAGGCATGCTTGCCCTCATGCCCCGCCCCCACCTATGCTTTTCTCTCCTTCAATCTCTCTCTTTTCCCTTCCTGACTGCAGCCATCTCTTGCTCCTTTGGCCATGTTTTCCCATCATTAGCCGAAATAAACCCTCTCTGGGCAGGCCCCATGCCCAGCAGCAGATGAACAACACAACATAAACTCAGTGGCACTTTTGGTGCTGCTGTTTTCTTCTCCTCCTCTTCCTTCTCTCTCTCCCTCCTCCTCCTCCTCCTCCTCCTCCTTCTCCTTTTCCACCTCCTCCTCTTCTTCTTTTTCCTCTGCCTCTTCTCCTTCTTCTTCCTCCTCATCCTCATCTTCCTTCATTTTTTTTTAACTTTTCAGGTCTTTGTGTATATATTATGGTTCCCAGATTTTTTTTTATGAGATTTCTGTGTGTATGAACATGTGTCTCAACATCTATATATGTTTCTTGTGCTTTTTCTTTGACTCCTTTTGTTTGTTTGTTTCTTTGTTTGTTTTGTTCTGCTCCAGTTTGTAAATTTTATATATTTTTTTGTTTGTTTTATTATTTTTTTAGGTGCCTGTTTTCTATTTCCGAGAGGAAGAAAGGGAGTGGATTTGGCTGGGAGGGGAGATGGGAAGGATCTGGAGGAGATGCAGGAGGGAAAACTAATCAGAATAGGTTGTATGGGTAAAAAAAAATATTTTTTTCAACAAAAAAATAGACAAATAAATAAGCCTCATCTTCTTTAAGTTGCTTTTGTCGGGTGTTAGAAAAGCAACCAACACAGAAGCTCTGGCCCATTTCACATATGTGAATTTTAAGTACAGGCTCTCATTCTGTGGCTTGTTCCCACTTTTGTTGCCATCCTTGGAAGAAAAGTACATTTTACATTTCTTTGATAAATACACTTTGTGCTCTTGATTCCACTCCCTGCTCTCCACGTGTGTTGCTGCCCCAGTGCTCCATAGTCCTAGGGACTGTAGAGCTGGCATAAGGTCTGGAATAAAAACCCTGAATCCCCCTTTTAGTTTTGCAGAACTGTCACCCAGTAATCAGACCCCTTTGCTTGTCACTGTAAAAGTCATGATCAGCTCATGCCTCTCTTTCAAAGAAATTATGTGGTTTTGTGACTGGGCTGTGTTGAATCGTAAGTGTGCTTGTCCTGACAATGCTGAGTTTCCTGTTGCATGGACAGAGGAGTGCTGTCCCCTCAGTCAGATTTCTCTGTGACTTCTTAATATAATTAGCTTATACAGTAAGTGGATTCTTTTTTTTTTAATTGGATATTTTATTTATTTACATTTCAAATGTTATCCCCTTTGCAGATTTCCCCTCCAGAAATCCCCTATCCCATCCCCACTCCCCCTGCTTCTATGAGGGTGCTCCCCACCCACCCACTTCTGCCTCCCTGCCCAGGCATTTCCTTACACTGGGGCATCAAGCCTTCACAGGACCAAGGGTCTCTCCTCCCATTGATGCTCAACAAGGCCATTCTCTGCTACATATGCGGCTGGAGCCATGAGTCCCTCCATGTTTACTCTTTGGTTGTTTGTTTAGTCCCTGGGAGCTCGGGGGGGGGGGTCTGATTGTGTGGTATTTGTTAACACATTTCATTTTGGTTGATCCTCCTCCCCACCCCCCTTTAGTCCTTCCTGCCCCTCCCCATTTCCCCCTCCATGCAGTTCAACCCTGGTACTCTCTTCCTCTGCCTTGTTCTAGTCTCTTGCCCACCTTCATCCCTAATTTCTCTCAACAGTGTTCCAGTTACCAGCCTGGCACTCTTACTAAATGTGTTCTTAATATTTTTCTTATTGTTACTGCTGTGGTGAATGGAGTTATCTTCTTAAGCTTTTTGATGTTTCATTGCTAGCATGTAGAAGTAGAACCCATTTTTATATAATGGTCTTACATCGGCTTAAGCTTTCAGTAAGAACACAGCCATGTGTGTAGGATTATTAGGTGAATCCTAAAACTCACTTGTAAAACAAGTGTGTTTCCAGAAGGCCTAGCTTTATCTTTTATCTCCTAAAATTGTTAGTGAGGTTGGCATTTTAAGCCTATGTTAATCAGAAAATCATTTTAATTTTGCTGTTCTTTTTGGAAGGCCATTGCAGAAGAGATGAGGATCTGAGTGACAGGTGGGGACAGACAGGTGAGACTAAACGCTCTGGCTGAGGACCTGGAAGCCAGAATATTGGCTTCTCTACAAGGCTCTGCTGACACGTTCAGTGTTATGCTATCTTTATATTTATATCTTTTAATCAGAGTCCATGGAAGAATGGAGCACTTCTATTAATTAGCAAGTTGGAACCATAAGTAAACAAACGTTAAGTCTTTGGAACTGTTTTTCAGATTGCACTGAAACATGAAAAAATCAGCAACTGTGGTCTAATCGCTGCTTCTTGTTTTACAGTTTGGATATTTTCTCCCAAACCACTTCTGCTCTTGTTCCCAAGGGACCTAATTCCATTTTCAATTTTAACACCATTCTCATTTTCAGAATCACTGGTACAGCACGCAGAAACAGAAATAGGGGCCACTGACTAATCCTGAAGCTATAATTGTCCAGGACATTCCCTTCCACAGATGACAGGGACACACACTTGCACAGGCTGCCTTTTAGTCCTCCTCGCCTTGGCCCAGCCACTGGTTTGCATATCTGTCTCCTCACATCTCATACAAAAAAGAAACTTTCTGATATATCCCTTGAGCTCAGAGTGAGGTGGTTAGATCATACTAGATATTGAGAAAATGTTTCCCAAATGAGTCTTCGAGAAACTTCCCTTTGTGTCTATGCTCTGCCCTCCTAGTCCTCAGACAGCTTTACAAATAGAACTGCTCAGTGTGCTTTTCCAAAACATCTCTTGTGACATTTCTTGTGGGAAATAATTCTACCAGAAATCAACAGAGTAATTGAGCACCTGCTGAGTGGGAGGCTCTGGCAGATGTTGTGGGCCATGCAGAGAACAAAGCTTTGGATCTGCCCAGGGATGTAATTTAGGTGACAAACAGAAGAAGCACAGCCATTGACCAAGCCAGGAATGGTGCTTTGATGAGAGCAACCCATTTCCATGGAACAAATCCACTTAGCAGCACCTGTGTTGTCTTCTTCCACAAAAGTGAGCTAAGCAACTGATTCAAGGTCACCTAGCCAAGGTAACACTAATATCTGAGGTGTCTGATACCAGCACCTGTACGTGTGACCTAGCACAGTTTGCTGAATGTATCCTTGGGTTCTACCACGTTAATTCTAGCAAATCTTGGAAGAAAAGAAATTGAAAGAAAATACAGATTTTTCCATAATTGCTTAAACAATACAGTATAATGATTCTTTCATAGCCTCTATATCACATTAAGTATCAGACATAATTTAAAGTATACGTAATGGTGTATGTAAGTCATATTAACTATTATGCTATTTGACATAAGAGATGGAATACCATACAGCTTGGTTTGGGGGTGAAAACGTTGAAACCTTTTATGGATAGTGGAATATATGCCTAGCCTATACTGTACCCAGAAGGCTACAGAGTAATCCACAGATAGAATTTGTCACTCTTCCAGCAACATAGGGGAACTTTAGGCTGGAATAGTCATTTATGGAAGCAAAGCAATGGTAGATTTGAGTTAGCTGCCAAAAGCTGAGCCTGAGTTAAAACCAACAATAAGCACTTCTAAGCCTGAATGACACTTTAGAGACAGGGGCTCCAGGCATCCTGATGGGGTGGTAGTGAGCAGTACTTGATGTGTTTTTCTGAACAGCTAAGATCAAATATGATGAACAGCCTGCTCTCATGAGCCTTTTATACTGAGTCAGTTTTGCCATAAGAAAACCTTTCTGATGAGAATTTAAAAGCAACATAATGAGATAGAAAGGGTTAAAATGGATGTTGTTATTTATTTAATGCCTCCAGGAAATGGACTGAGAAAGTGGCACTTCACCAGATACCCCAAGATAGGAACCATGGCAGCACTGAGAAATCTAGGCATGACATAGCTGCAGGAAGAGGCAACAGAAAACCCCCACCTCCCTGAGATAAAGGATTACTACTAGAAATAAAGGCAGAAAGGAGATGCTTATGGCAGAAGTAAAACAAGAAAAGGTATGAAGCCTAGGGCGTGACCTAAACAGGGTCTACAAAGTCATAGGAACCATGGCCTGGCACCCTGCATTCCTCTGCTCAGGACTCCTATACATTTTGCTGCATGATGTCTGATACACAGGTAAAGCAGGGTCCTCTGTTTTGTAAATAATCCTCCAGCCAAGTGCTGCCTGTAGAAGAGAGATGATGGGAGATGCCCAGGTATGCATATGTGAGGGAAATCATTTCTTGGGCCTGGATGTTAGAGAAGCTAAAGGAAGTGAATCAGTCATGGTGATGGTTACCAAACTGGCAAAGCAAACCTCTGCTCCTGTGGTAATGAAAGACTAGGGGGGGATACATCAAACATGGCATATGATGCATACATTCCCTATGCCAAATGTCTTTTTATTCTACAAATAGAATGGAAGAGGTGATGTTTGAATTTTTTAAAGTATTTTTGACTATACCAGTTGCAGGGAATCAAGAAAATAACAAACTCTCTGGGACATCACCATCACTGCAGACCACAGCAGGTGAGAAACTTTGCAGAAAATTTTATATTGATGCCAACAGACAGCCTTCAGAGTACCGGAAGTATGTGAGGCACACTGAGGCATGCTTTTCTTGAATTATCTTGTTGTGTCTCTGGAAGAACTCGAACATCAGGTGGATCTTCATTTCACAACTATAACATCTGAGACGAGGAAAAGATGGAGAAGATGGATCATTTAATCATGGTTGCAGTCAAGAATAACATCTGGTCTTTGTCTAATTTTAATTTTATATATCAACTCACACCTAATATTTGCATCGAAGTTGCTTAAATAAGAGTTTATGAAAATTTCCTAGTAACTTTCTGAAATCGATATACTAATGTCTACATAATACCTGGAGTGGACACTTCTATTTATAGGCTGGGAGAGAAAGAGAATAGACAGCAGGTCAGTTGACATACAGGAAGATAATGTAGGTCTTTTTTAACTGAATCTGGTCTTGGTGATATTGGGTAATAGGTATAAATAATAATAGTACTTACAAGGTCAAATTCAGACATTTTAGGTAAAGACAAAGATTTTAAATATATGATTCCCTTTATATTATCCTTATCAACTTCTAAACTCTCAAGGAAACTTGGTAGAGTCAGTACTCATCCTTCACTCTTCAGCTCTCTAAGGTCCTGAAACTGCTGGATGCAATCCACACCAAGCTTAAGTGACCCTCTCCAACCCTGAAGAGTGCTTTATTGCATATCTCTGATGTTCATATCTAATTATCAATGCAGCTACCAGGAGAGGCAGCCTAGTTTTCTGTTTTAGTGCCTTGTGAAAAACCTCCACTTACTTAAGAACAGAACTTCCTTCTGGACAAGTGACTGTAACCGGTCTCATGAGTCTGAGCAGCTTCACTACAAGGAGGCTTCCTCTGGTCCCCAAAGATATTAGACATAAGAAACGCATTGCTTACATCTACGACCCAACAGAGAAGTCATAAAGAGAATGCCAGGCAGTTCTGTCATGGTGTCTTCGGGTTTTATTGCTGTGATTAGATGCCATGATTATGGCAAACTCTTATAAAGGAAAAAATTCATTGAGGCTGGCTTTCAGTTCAAGATTCAGTCCATTATCATCATGGCAGAAAACATGGTGGCATACAGGCCAACATGGTTTGGGGAGAAGGAGATGAGAGTTCTACATCTAGATATATAGGCAGCAGGAAGAGACAGTGGGTCACTAGGCCTGGCTTGACCTTCTGAAATCTCAAAACCTGCACCAACTGACTCACTTTCCCCAACAAGGTTACACCTACTCCAACAAGGTCACACCTCCAATCTTGCCAAACCTTATGAGCCTATGGAGGTCATTTTTATTCAAACCACCACATATGGCAACATCTTCTACTCATTGACATGATTTTTAGCATGAAAGACACAAAAGCCAGAGAGCAGCATCTTCTTTTAAACCTATTGTGACTTGAGGTTTTACTCACCAATATACATCATCTTTTCCCTTGCTTAGTTCAGTTGACAGAGCTCCTACCACCTATCTACATTTATAACTTCTATTATCAAAGGAAATTGATACATTTTATTTTCTAATACTAGCCTCAAAGAACTTCCAAAGATAAGAGCATATTAAATTGAACAATAACAAAATTTTAGATATCTACCTTTTCAACTAGAGAGAGAAACCTTAACTGGGATTTAAGATAGATGTTCTCATGATTGTCTGAGAAATTGAATTAAAAGATCATTTGAAAAATGGGAAAGGGTTAAAATAGGACATCTACATTGGCCTTAAATTATTGCATAATTCTGCCTCTTAGCTCTGTCTCTAGGGTTTACTTCTGAATCCATCTACCTCGGTCCTTCTTTCTATCCTATCAACCATAGTTCTCTACCATTTACCATCTACATTAATCTATAACTTTGTATAAAAGTTCCTATATACATAGCTGACTATCTCTTTATTCTTATTTTAAACTCTTGTTTTAAACTGCTTATTGAGTCTTTGTGAGTTTCACATCATGTATCCCGGTCCCGCTCATCTCATCATCTCTTTATATTTGCCCTTTGCCCTTGTAACCTCCCTCAAAATAAAAAAAAAAAAAAAAACACATGTACAAACCACAATAAAAACAAAGCATAGGAAACATCTCATTGTGGAAGTTGTTGTATATCACAGTGTGTCCCACACTATCTCCCTCTGTCCACATGTTTTCACTTCTAAATATTCATTGCAATGAGTCATTGGTCTGGTTCAAAATCTCTGGCTTCTGTGACAATATTGAATCCTCATGAGGACTCCTCCAGGTTATCCAGCTGTTGTCCTGTATCGTGGAGATCCTTCAGCTTTGAAACAGCAGGACTGGCCCTTTCATGTGTCCCAACCATTCACAGATGAAATTGATTTGGGGGTAGGTCATCTCAGACCCTGGGCCTTGGTGTTGGCTCAGCTTGTCAGGCTCTCTCCACACCAGCAGCGTGAGCTCTCCAGCACTGCTCTGGCTGGGCTACCCAGTGCCACCATCAGTGGGAGGCAGGGTCAGCTCTCTTGCTCTCATGCTGTCTGGACCAGCTCACTTGTACTCATTCCTCCAGAGCCAGTTTCTACTGTGTTGCCCAGGCAAGGTACAGGGCCTGCACTCTAGAATACTATAGCCAGTGAGGGGGCAAGGCTAGCTTTCCCACTCTCATGCACTCCAAACCAGCTTCCCCCTACTTTTGCCCTTGGGTAGGTTCACCTGACCCCCTTCCACCAGGGCCACCTCTACTGTGCTGCCCAAACAAGGTACAGAGCCCAGAGTTCTATAGCCAGAGAGGGGCAGGGCCTGATCAACCACTCTCATGACCCCAGAGCCAGCTCTCCCAACTACCATAAGTGGTGAGGGAGGGTTGTCAAGTATCACCCCTGCACCCATGCTGCCTCACAACAGACAAGTGGCTGGGACAGCTCTCCTGTGCTTTCACACTCAGGCTAGCTTACTCATCCCCCTTGACCAGCCTTCTGTGTTGCCCAGATGAAGAGCAGAACTCACTCTCCTGAATGCAGCAGACAATAAGGGCAAGGCCTTGTGATCCTGGGGCCAACTCTCCTTCATTCTTGCCCTTAGGTCTGGTTCACCTGAAATTACATATCTAGAGTCAGCTCTACTGCACTGTACAGCTCTGAACAGCCCCTAGACAAGGTGGTGCCCTGTGACAGCTGCCCAGACCAGGGACAATTCCATATTCTCTAGTGATAATATGAGCCATGAGCATTGGCAATGACCCCTGCCACTGAGTAGCCATGGACTTAGACATGTTCCTCATTGGCAGCTCTGGCTGAAACCTCACCATGGCCCCTGGTGGCAGAGCTGGCCACTCAAAACAGGCTACTCATCTCCACCCTCAAGTCTCCAATTCCATCTCTCTTCACAGGGCTCAGGCTTGTGCGCTTCTTTCTCTCCCATCTGACCTCCACATACTCAAACATTTTGGTGCCTCCCGTTACAGGCTGGCCCAGAAGCTGGTTGGCCTCCATCCATGCTGCATAGCTTGTTGGCAAACAGGTATCTATGAGCCACTTATGATATGTATTAGAGAGCAGGTCAATGAGTGGCATATAGGTCTGCGGGTCTCTGTCTGTCTTCTTCCTTCCGCCCTGCACTGCCTGGATTTGATTTGGTTTGATTTTTATGAGTCCTAGACATAAAAGATGCTTTGGCGACCGAGTAAGGCATCAAGCTAGGATAAACAAAGGACTGACAACTGCTCTGCCCCTCCCTGATAGAAGGACTACACCACCAACGAGGTGTCTCTTTGCCCATTGTTGGGGGTCTTAAACTCATTATTTTTCCAGTAATAGGCTGGGCAAGTACTCATAGTATCAGGCTGTCTCTGGTTGAGTGACAATATCCAGTCAACAATGTAAAGACATGTTCCCAAGTAGAATCAAAACATCTGAAAAGAAACTGATAGTTTAATTTAAGACAGCACAGTGAGGCAGATGGAACAAGGATGAGGAATACCCAACAAGGAGTCAGTAGGTTGGATGAGGACCAGATAGTGAAAGGATGAAGCAATATAGACAACAAAGAGCTAAAAGGCAGGAAATGTGAAGAGAGTTGGAATCTGATTGCTATGAAAAGGTATGCTCAGACCCAGGTTTTAAACCTTTGTCTGATTCCCCCTTTGATGTCTTTTTTTTTTTTTTTTAACAAATCACAAGTATAAACTGGAATCTCTCCAAGCACGTGTGATACAACTATAAAATGTGCAGAGTAGCTGGCTTCAGATTCCCATGAACCAACCAATGCCAATGTCATACAAAACACTCAAAATATCAGCACAGACTAGAGTGTGTTGTCCATTTATGCTACAATCATGAACGCTGGGATACCATGCAGCAAGATGTGGAAAACACATTTCTGCTAGGGAAAGGACTGGTGGCAAAAAAAAAAAAAAAATTCAAAACAATGAAAGGAGTCTAGGAGAAATGCACTCATCGCTTGGAGAGCAGCCTTTTCCATTTTATATGTTGCCATCCCAGGTGACAACAGCTGAGAATTTCATTCATTATCCAACTCAGATTAGAATCAAGCGTCTACACTGACTGCCGAGCTAATACACTTTCGTTTTGGATTGAGTCTTCTAAACACAGCCTATTGAAAGTTGCTTTAATTGGCATTTCGTTAGAAGGTTAATACTGACTTACCAAAAATAGCCTGGGAGGGAAGCAGATAAGACATAAAGGGAAAATGGAGCAGATTCTCTCCTTTTATTTGAGCCTCTTCTCAGGAGCTGCATTAATAGAGTGACTCGATACCTTCGCCTGCAGCAAGTCTCTCTGGTACTCTGTATTGTCCTAGTCTTCTAACACCGTTGTTGGAGGCTTTCTTATCCCCCAACCAATACTATTGATGACACACCATAGATACCTCCTTGCTACTCACAAGCTTACTTTGTTTCTGTTTACTCCATTCTAAATAACTACATTTTCATGTTTGCCCTTTGAGAACTGTTTACAGATCCTGTATCTGAGAGGCTTTATTATAGTCAACTCTTATTTGTTTCACAAACAGATTCTCCCTGCCCATCTGGTTCGAGAAAACAAAGGGGTTTCAAAGCAGGCAGTTAGCCTCAGCCTATAGGAGTTTCTTGTCTAGTTGGCAAAACCAGTAATTGCCAACACCACACACACACACACATACACACACACACACACACACACACACACTACACAAAATCTTGGTTTGTGAACTTCTACAGATCTGTAAAGAAATGGAGAGAAAAACAAACACAGCCTGGGAGAAGGTCATTTTCAGAGGTTTTCAATTTGCCATACCCAAAATACAATCTTGTGACATGAAAATGATTGATTTTGTTTTAATTTTTCTTTATACTTGAGATTCTCATATATGTATACAATGAATAATGATCATTTATACCTCCCATTTCCCACTTCCAGCTTCCTGAACATCCTACCCAACAGGACCTCCTCCCAACATTATGTCAGTATGAGAGAGTTTGGGCAAGATGAGTTCATTTGCATACTGTCTTCACATTATAATCATATAATTGCCTTTCTCCTGAAGCCACAAAGAGCCATTGAAAGTTTAAAATTAGAATTTATTTAATTGGTTTTTGGTTCTTTCTTCAACTGTTCATCCTGCTTGGCCCCACAGTCATGCATTTCCAGTGCCTTGCTTCCTCACAGACCATATGCATACTTCTTATCTCTCTGAAGTAAGTGGAAATAGTGAGGTCACTGAGGTGTGATTCCTAGGGAACCAGAGGTCATCATACATCAAAATCACCATCTCCATCACCATGTCAACCACTCCATTTGTTGAACACTTAGGGAAGATGTTGGGAGTTAGGATAGAGTGTGTGTGTTTCACCGCCCTATGCATGAAGCTTCATATCTACTGTATGAAGTGGAATTGTTCTGTTTTGTTGATGTAATTATTTAATATCTAAGCTGGGCGTTCTGCCTAGCTCAGCCACCATGTCGTGGCCAAGGCCACATGAGTGCCGCAGCTAGAAACAGCCAGCCAGAAACACCAGCCTGCCACCCACGAGACCCAGTGTGGGAGATGGCTCTGCTAATCTTCCACGCTATCTCCACAAGACTGGCATTGCCCAGACCATCCCGCCATCCACACGGGCCCAGTAGAAAAACTGAGACTCTAATGCTTAAAGATTAATCAAAGGCTTTATATGTTTGGTGAAGCTCAATAACAATATGCCCATACAATTAGAGTTGTTTCCCAGTTAGCTAACCTAAATATAAGTTGTTACCTGCGACTGCTCTCCATACTTTTGTGGCTCTCCATGTTCCTACATCTCTGTTCTCCCTAACTCCTTCTCTTCCTTTTCCTCTTCCTCTCCCTACTCCTCCTCTTCCTCTTCTTACTCTTCCCACCTTAGCTCCTCCTACACTGTTTCATAGACAAGAACTGGAGTCCTCAGAGAATCCTGAATGTTGGTCAAGGATGTCCAGTTGGAAAATACCTTTTCTACTAAAACCTGAACCATAGTCTGTGGACCTGGGGAAGACACTGGATTAAGCAGAACTGTATTGACTCACAGATAGACTAATAGTGTAACTACGGTGAGGTGCTGACTGCCTGATTCCTCTTTCCTGGCTTACTTTCAAATATCCTGCCTGTGAGACAAGGGGAACAGCAGGGAGGACTGCATGTGTTGAGTCCACATAAGATGGTCAAAAAAAAAAAAAAAAAAAAAAAGCTGAAGTCTGATGCCAGCTGGTGTAGAAGCCGCAGCTACACTCTCTCAGAAAGAAACAAACAGCAAGACACATGTGGGCTGATTTTTCTCAAAATTTTGTGTTTGGGCTGCTTATTGGAGGATGAAATCTGTATTCAAGGTTTTCCTTCCAGTTAATCCTCTCTGTCAATGCCCTGACAGATATGCACAGTGTGTTTCCTAAGTGATTCTAAATCCTGTCAGGTTGATGAGACCAGCCAGTATAACCCCCTTGCCTTGAGCTTTTAAATACTCAGTCACCCACTTTTCCAATCTCCTCTCTTAACACACCCTACTATACTTGATACAAAGGCCTACCAAGCTGCTGGGACTCTCAAGGACATATCAGGATGTTCAACCATTGCCTGCTGACATTTTTTGAGCTGTTCTTGTATTTCAAAAAGATTTCTGACCTATAGTTGATATGTAATCTGTTTGTTTAGTATATAATTGTTGACGACTTGGTAGACCATCACTACACTCTCTAGGTAACTGACAACCATCACCTCTCAACATCACTTTGTGCCTTTTACTTTTGTTGAAGTTTTTAATAAGACTACATAACATGAAAGATGCCCTCAAACCTTGAAGCTCCTAACACTGTTGTCTGCAGGTGACATGCTACAGATGAAACTCTAGGCTATACAGACTTTGTATAACTGAAACTTCATACAACTTTTTCTACTTGCAAAAGCATTCATTCATCAATCTTGAGAGTAATATTTTACTAGAAAGGTAAACTTTGACCTTCTCCTTAAGGGATGATGTGTGTCCCTTATCTCCTAATAGTCTGCATTACCTCTGCTCTTTCAGAAACTTCTACCATGTCATTAGCTCATCCCCAGGGTTCTATCCAATGAGAGCATGGGTAGAAATTTGGTCTGAAATCACTGTCTAGTTAGATAGCTTATTCCAGCACTGTGAATTGATGGACCTGGGGGCTCTCATCATTGTCAGAAGTCTCCAATAGATCATGGTGCTCATTCCTACTGAGCTAGCTTATTCTCAGATCCTTTTGTAAAGTGACGCTCCAGGCAACCCTCACCAATCAATACAGAATGGGATGTGAAGTTCTTTTCATCAAAAGACTCCATGAGAACAGTGAGAAGACAAGCCGTATCCTGGGAGAAGATTGCTCGCAATGTGTACAACAAAAGATCAGCACCTATAGTGTACACAGAAAGCATAGAAAAAAAGAAAATAAATGGTATAGTTGCTATCTTTGTTCTAGAAAGATCCTAGGAGGAGGTAGCCTTACATTTCTGAGCTCAGGGATATAAAAACTAGGTACAACTGGAATGCACACATGTTTGATGTAAACACAGCTGTGGGTAGGGCTGATGGCTTTACCTGGATTCTGTCCTCTTGCTTTGTCCTTGATCCATCACAGCATAAACTTCTGATGGCAACTTCATGTCCCAAGTGATAAGCCAGAAGTTCCACCTGGTCTGACTTCTCCTTGACCTTTATGCTCATAAAATAGTCAAGATTCTGAAGAGTCCTTGGTCCACACAAGGGAGCCTCAGAGGAATGATTCTTTGAACAAAAGTGTGATTCAGATACCAGGCATTCTGACAGGAGAATCTGCTGGTTCCTTCACATCAGCTGAGATTTGGACCATAACCTAGAAGACTCCTGGTGAAAGTAGTTGTGGTCATTAACTGATTCCATATTAAACAGCAGTGCCTTTGATGGTAAGTCAATTAAACTTCTTGTTCTAATCTCAATAAGAAGGAAATTATTAAACTGTCAATAGACTAGACCTATTTGAAGGGACCTGGATTCTTAAAGAAGAGGAAAAGCTTGGGTTGGGCGATATTGAAATTCTCTGTCTTGAACATACAATCATACTGATGTTGCCATCGTGTTCCAAGCAGTGATGGAGGTTCTACCATCAGGATGGTGAAGATGTACATTTGCTCATAGATTTAAAGTAGCAGATGCCACAGAGTTCTTGGGGTTTCATGTCAGGCAAATCAAGCAGAAGATTTGCAAATCTGGGAACTGGAGACCAGTTCCCTAATCTCTGTGGCTTTTGTTTAACTTAATTACAGAACCAAGTGAAGGACAGATTTTCATGTGGTTGGCTGCTTGTGGCAGGAAATAAGATAATGACTGCAAAATCTACCTGAGTACATGCACATAGGAAACGTGTCTTCTGTCTTTGTAAGCATTCATGAAAAATAGAGAACAAGGCATATTGTCTAAAGGGGTAGTGAGCCCCAAATAACTTTGAAAATACACTTAAAGGAGTAAACATTGGCAATGTGCTTTCATGACTCAACCCCTTAGGAGAAAAACACATGTGCATGAAGTTATGGAGGAATATCCATTGTCTGTGGAGAGGGACATCTCTGCACAGTCTCTCCAGATATCTAGCATTTATCTCAGTATTTGTAAGTGATAGGAACACCCTTCAATGGCACAGCATGTACAGGTGAATAGCTCATATCAACTATGCCCAGTAATAGAAAGTGAGCATCATGGTTGTCAAAGTATATGAACAAATTCCTGAGCTTTGATAAGTACATATGTTCATATTGGGCCATGCAGAGCCAACATAAGAAGTAATCGTAGAAAGTGTTGTGCTGCCATTAATTGCTTGTACCTGACACTTTGAAACATTCACTTGGGGGCGGTGGGGGAAAAAGACGATAATCCTCATATCATCAGGGAACAAAGAGAGGTCCAGAAAGCGTTACTACTTTACCAAGCACAGTACAGTTAGCACAGCATGAAACAGGAATTTAACTGTCTCTAAGGATGTTTTATGTAAAGCCAACTCAATCCAGGATATAGGGACATGATCTGAATGGAGAATAAGGAAGAGAAGGTGGGTCTCTATCAGAGATATCCAGGGTGGTAGCATTTGAAGGTCTTGGTGACTATGAGGTGAGCCATACCACTTGGCCCCAAGGGTACACAGCCTTGTCTAGGAGGAGGCCTATTGGCACGGGGAAGATAAGAGCAGATGTTAGCAGATGTGCCCCAAGTGCAATGCTGCGGGATTTATTGTTCCTCCTCTCCCACCAAAAAGGAGTGGTGTGAATAGCAGTCTTTTTCCTTCCCAGAATACTACTGACAAAAAAATAATATTAGTAGATATAATTGTCTAACACTTGGAAGAAATGATGTTGCAAAATAGGCAGTTGTGTGGTCAGGAAGTTGTGTCTAAAACTTAAGAGGGTGAGCTTAAGGACATCGTTGCCATTACCACAGCCATAAGTAAAGTAGAAATGGCTGGCAGGTTATTTCTCTCCTAGCTGCAGGTTATGTGCAAGCTTCCTAATCTTGGGTAGTGATCTCTGAGATCTCTTGGAGGAGGGCTTTCCCAGAGTGCAATGCTGTAAGATTTATTGTTCCATCTTCTTCCACCAAAAGGGAGTGGCATAAGTAATTACCATTTTCCTTCCCAGAATGATACTGTCAAAAATATATATTAGTAGATATAATTGTCTGACACTTAGGGGAAGTTATGTTGCAAAAATAGGAACCCATGAAAACGGGAGGGAGAGAAAAAACACCTGCTTCCCTCTGCTTCCTGGGCTCTTATTTTGAAGATAAGACTGCTTTGGTCCTCAGATGCCTGGTCTATTTACAGATATATTTATAAATGTGCAAGACACCATTTCTAGGTTCTAAGTTGTTTATACATCACGTCTCACCTCTTCATCTGCATCTTAAAACAAGTCTCCTTTGACTGTTAGTGGAATTCAGAGTGGAACAAACTGTTGGGGCACTTGTCCCATTCAGAACACAACCTTCGTCATAGTATTACAGATAAAAACCACTCAGAGACCATGGGGGAAGTCCTCCTCGCCACAGTGAGTCAGACCATTAATCTTCTACCCACAAACGAAGCCTTTCCTCACCACAGGCCTTTTTGTGTGCTCTGTGTAGCACGCATGCTTCACCATCTCCATTATGCTTTTATTGCTATGCTGGATACAGCATGATGGACATTTAGGACTGGCCATTACATTATTTAGGAACTTTACACTTGGTTGTTAAAAACGATGCTGTTGTTAAAAATAAAACATATAAACTCCTAGACAAGTTATACTAAAAACAAAGGTGATAGATAGTCAAAACTCACTGCTCATGTTTATTTTCACTAAGTTGTGTCACTCTCTGTGTCCCTTGGGTCATTTCTCTAGGGTAAAATTGCAGCAAAATGGTGCTGGCTGTGCTTACCTTCCTGACTCCACATGTAGGCAGTAAGCATTGATGATTTGAACCCAGCTATACTGGGAACATTTCTATCACGGAAACTGGTAAATCCTACACACCAGGGTTGGTGTTTATGTTTCACCCCATATAGACCCTTGTTCATCTGGAGCAGCTCCATCTAACTGTCTTCCTCATGAGTATGCTCTCAGATCCTACTCTAGGCTAGACTCACATGTGAAGTATATCATAGGTTTTTAATTCCTTTCTTAAATGACTTCTATAATTACTCATTAATAGTAAGTGACTCTTATTCAATATGTGTGTTCTATATCTAATGAAAGCAGAATTTTTACATTTCCCACTGCAAGCTCATCAGACTGTCTCAATAAACCATGGTACAGTTAATAATCAAACCTCTATTATAAAAAAAAAAATGTAACTTGTGTGGGAAACCCTGATCCCTTTAAGTGAGAAAGATACGTTCCTAACAGATTTTAGGAAGAAGATGGTTTCATTTGCAGATACTGATAAGCATTTAAAAATTTTTATTGTTGTATATCCATTGCACATATGGACTTCATAATGACAATTCTTTCAAGTGTATCATATGCTTTTAACCATGTTCACCTCTCCATGCTCTCTCCTGTTTCCACTCCTCCTCCTGTACCACTTTCCTCTAGATTGCAATGTCTGCTGCTGTCATGCCATGTATGCATGTGTGAGCACATGCTCTCGAGAGTGTGTGTATGTGTGTGTGTGTGATTTTATGTATGATCTAGAATCCACAAATGGAAGAGAACTTCAGATATTTGTCTTTATAAGTCTGGCTTATTTTCCATAATATAAAATGTTCACCAGTTGCAAACATTTTCCAACAACTGATGTAACTTCACTTTTCTTTATGCCTGAAGAAACTCTTTTGTGTACATTTTCTTTATCCATTTATCTGTTGACAGATACTTATGCTGATTCCACGACTCAGTTGCTTTGGTAAGCAAAGATGTGCAAGGATCTCTGTTGTGTGTTGACTTAGGTATAGTCTCAGGGATGATCTAGCAGGGTCATAGAAAGTTGTATTTTTATGGTTTTCGTTGTTGTTGTTTGTTTTTGGTTTGGTTGTTGGTTGGTTTTTAGCGAAAATTCTTACCAGTTTCCATATTCCACCACCTGGAGTGTCTCTTCCTATTAAGATCTCTTTTCTCCATTATCTTTCCAGCTATTTGAGGCTGAAAGAGGAGCCCTGGAGGCTTAACTAAAGCTGACACACAGATGATGTAACTAAAAACCACTAGGTAAGAGGAAAGGAATGGGCAGATGGTTGGTTGGAGGCTCGAGTACGAGGAAGAGTGAACCATCCCAAGGAGGAAGACCTTGAAAGTGGTGTCAGAGTGTCTAAGGAAAACACTGTCTTCTGGCTCTTTTCAGGTTTTGTGAATGTGACATAAAATAGCTTTTAATTGGTGTTCTAACTAAATAGTAAAGTAAACACACACACAACAACACACACAAATATGTGTGTGTGTGTGTTGTGTGTGTGTGTGTGTTATATATATATATTGTGTGTGTGTGTGTGTGTGTGTGTGTGTGTGTGTGTGTTCTGTATTCACATGAGTATACATTGACAGGAACTCTGTGTTTCATATTTAGACACTATGTCGGATAAAAACAGAAGACATGCCACAAAACTTTATAAATGACAACAATTGATACATATAACAAGTGTGAACTATAGTCATGTTAGGCATATGTCAAGTCTTAATGATCTGTTTTTCTAGCCCAGGACACATGTGAGATGCTGATTGATAGGTTAGTTGGTTGGTTGTTTACTTTCTTCAAATCTTCAAGTACTAGGAGAGTAGCAAACAAATACTTCAGTGGTGGTTTTATTCCTAATTCTAGAGAATAGAATACACATAATGTGTGGTTCAAAAGCACCTTTGAAATTAGGAAAAATAAAACTGGAGCCAGCTAAATATGCATGCAAATACATGGCTAAGAACATGCTGCATGGCTGGTCCCAAGCACTGTCAGAGAGATGGAATAGGCCTTTGGTGTTCTCAAGCACAGCTGGGTGGACATAATTCACAGTAACGTATGGGGTTGTTTATAAAAATCAGGAAGACCAGAAAGACTTCATAAAAAGTAATAGTAAGGAGAGGATATATCAAGCTCCTGATTGTACCAGAGCATATCACAGATATTCACTGAAATGTCACACTGAATCTGATACATATATACAATGTTGCAGGTTAATCAAAAACACTTTTTTTATAACAAAAACACTTTTATAAGAGATAGCAATACCTTCACTTAATCATTGTATATTGCATTCATGTAATTATCACCATCCTCCACAAATATGTACAATTTAAATAATAATTAATGATTTATATATAGCTATAAAAATTAAATCATCAACTACTTTAAGGACATTATACTCAACTAGCAAGAGCTGATAAAGCCTGAAGTGTAAGCATAAATTTTTTGCAACCTATTTTAATACAGGTTCAACCTCTTCTCTAGACCACCACCCAGCGGAGGTAGTGGCAGAGAAAAATTATTAGGATCTGGGAAAGAGGATCTGAATACAATTGTATTCAGTGAATACACTGAATACAGTTCAGCAACTACAGACCAGTCCTAGGCAGGCAGATACCAGGTATGAATCATCAGCCATAGTTCAGTCCTTCCAGCAAGCATACATCTGGCACAGACCAGCCACTGTAGTTCAATCCTGAAGAAACCTCCAGGCTTGTCAACCAGGCTTAGGCAAGGCCACAGAACCAGCAAGCTGCCACAGGAACCTTGAGAACAGTTCGAGGGTGAGTTTCTCCCAATGGTGGCGTTATCACAAGTTGAGCTCAACAACACTATGTAAGGCAAACCAATACATGCATGGCATTAATGAAGAATAGCGAGATGTAGCAAGCCAAACTAAGGCTCAGTGCTCTCTCCCACTGTCTGTGGGGTCATATTTATACTCCTTCATCAAATGTCCTTTATGTGTCTGCTATATTAAACCATCTTTCACCTGTGTCTGCTTCAGGAAAATGTCTTTCACGTGTTTGCTTTAGTAAGACATCCTGTGTGCCCCAGCAAAACGTCATTTGACATAACTAACTTTCCAAACAACTAGAAGTTTTCATTTCACTGAAGTAAGTAAAAAGCCTGGCAAAGGAAGGAGGCATATTTTGAAACACTTTGGCCAGAAGAACTGTTTGTAGAATAATCTGGAAGGTGGGGACAATGGAAGAAGTCCTCCAGTTATTTTGGGGTAAGGGGCGTAAATGTTAGTAAAGACCCTTAGTGAAGCAGGAATGAGTTCAGGGTACCCTAGGGGAGATGTTTGTGCAGTAGAAGCTTCAGTGAAGCCAGGCAGCCAGAAATAGGGAGAGTACAAAGGCCTCACACCATAGGTGAGCTCCTGAGAAGGGGAATAAACCATTATTCCATCGAGTGCTTTCTACCCTTCCCTTAAGCTGTGCTACCCAACTTCCTGTTGGTTTGTTTGAACAAACCTATGAGTTTGAGCCATATCAACATTTGTCTGTATTTCTAGTCTCAATCTTCTGAAAATAACAAATGCTAATTAAATATATCAGTTTCAGACTGCATATGCTTATGGAAGTTTTCCACCACACATTTTTCATTCTTACTGATTGAACTCTTCCCTGTTTGTAAGAACTATACACTAACCATTGAATGCAATATGATCAAATAAATGTCATGAGGAAACAAGTAATGTGGACAGGTAATTACAAATGACCTAACATTTCTCCAAGAAAATAGTACTGTACTTACAGTTCAAAGGCTTAATCAGCATCACAAGCAAATCAGGACACCAGGTGAACACAAGCACATATGACCCCCGAGCCATCACAGTGTAAGGAGCTTTTGCCAAATGGGACACAAAGAGACACATTCAGAATATGGGGCAGTTATGATCATTTAGCATTGATCCAAACATCTGAGCATAAACATAAGATATGAACAGCAATCACATAGTCCTGGGAAACCAACAGAAATTACAATGTATGATATGCATATGGGCTAAAGTTCATGGGAGAAAACATACTTCTCAGAATAATTAACTGCTTCGTAATATAACAAAATCTACATCTGTTTAGAATGCAACAAGGAGAGAAAGGTATCACATATGCATGTGCATAATACTGAGTAAGAAAAGAGGAAAGTGTGGACCAGTAATCACCCTGGAGACCATGGATATTAAACCCATCACTACCTGCCCATGGAATCAGGTTAAACCTGAGCATTGTTTAAGAACTGGGTTAGGTTACTTCTCAGCACTGGGCCAACACACTTCAGTATAAAATATCACTAGGTTGATGTTTTCTTTCTCTAATTGAACAGGAGAACAGCTCATTAAGGAGTCATGGCATGTATGTATCTTCTAAACACAAGTAAGTTTGAGAGAGACAGAATTTTGTGAAGGTAATGCATTGGGTTCTTCCATGTAGGTTCCATGGACAATTAGACTTTGTCAATTCTAGGCTGTGCATTGCTGCCCTATAGAGCCTGGATTATTACTACACACTCGCCTAGGCAATCAGTTTGGACATTAGTTGTCTAGCTGTATGTTACCAGCACTCCTGCATAGTTAAAATTTGACATTTTCTTCTAAAAAAAAAAAAGTCATTATTCATGGATTTATAACCTGTACAGTTTGCAGAGAATTAGACATGAGGGAATGCATATGGGGTTTATTGATTCCTATAAATTATTTGCTTGTAGGCTGGTCTATTAACTCTCAAAGTTTCATAGGCTCTATGAATCTTGTATAGTTCGACCTTGGTATTTGCTGTTTGTTCTTTCATAGTTGAAGCAAATTTTTGTTGCTTAAAATTTGTTTATATCTGTGAAACATTTACCATTTACCAAAATCTCCTTAAAGAGCTTATTTTCAAAGCTCATGGCTGGGCCCCAGCCCCAGTTCTTCCATTTCACTACAATTGCAGTAGGGACCATGACGTTGATTAAGGTATCGGTGATGTTGGTGAGAACAACTGTTCCAGTTCATCTCTGCTGTCTGCTACAGCCTTATTCACACTGTGCACTCTTCGTTAGTGATGGACAACTTGGCTATCTCTTCTTCTCTGTTTCCAGTCAGTATGCCTGCACCTGTCCCAAAACAGATTAGGGGAAGGCTTTTCTAGTTCTATACCATGAGTGGCATTTCAGGCCCATGGCATCCATGCATACTTTACTTGAGTAAGTCCTGTCTGATCACTATGGAACTAACCTATGTTCACACTGGCTGTTCACAAATAGCTTTATCCCTCTCAAAAAAAAGAAAAGAAAGAGAAAGAGAAAAAGAAAAAAATAGATAGAAGCTACAAATCTGAGAGTTAATTCAGTTGATACTTCCCCCATCCCTTGCCACCAACAAAGCCAACAAATGAAGAGTCTGGGTACAAGCCCCACCTTGCTGGTTATTTATGAAATGATCTTTCAGTGGCTTTGAGTCTGACCACAGAATTTTCCAGTGCTCAAATGGACTTTTAGCAACCACTCCACCTGGAAAGCATTCACTTAACCCACCATGATTTCAAGTTCTTAAGCTGAAAACACAAATTATATTGCCAAGAATTTTGCCAGTGCAAACTAAGTAAAGGCACTTTCTCACTAGGCATTATCTATGTAGTTGGTTGGACTAAGTCTAATTCACTGTGGTCTGAAATTTATCTGTGCCTCTCTCTTTCTGTATTCCTGCTGTGAGCATGTGAGGATTTTGCCATAGACTCTACAGAGAAAGGTGTCCAGAACAATTCTATGGATGAAGAAATAATTACAGACTTTATCTGAGGCTCCGGAGGTACCTACTGTTTGTTGATCTGACAGCTGTTATGTGACCTACCTTAGTTTAGGTCTTATCCTTTACTATAGCAGCTGAGTTTCTCATCTAACTTCTCTATCAGTTATTTTCACTTTGTTGTTGTTGCTATGGCAAAGTATCTGACAAAAACATCTTAGAGAAGAAAATGGTTGTTTTGGCTCACTGTTTGAGGGTATAGTCCCTCATAATGGGAAATGTGTGATAACAGGAGTAGCCTTCGTTGTGAAGGCAAAGCACAGGCAGGCTAGTCTTGTGTCTACAGTCAAAGAAAAGAAGGATGGATGCTGGTGGTGCCCTCACCGCCCCCCCCCGTTTTTATTTTTTAGTTAATCTAGTACCCCAGCCCATAAAACAGTACCACCTATATTCAGTGTGGATTTTCCATCTATAGTAAAATTTATATGTAAAGGCCAACATAGACACACTCAGATGTGTATCTCCCAGGTGATTTTAAATCTAATCAGGTTGACAATGAAAACTAACTATATCAACCTCTGCTCCCTGTTTGATAACACCAAGCATGTATGGTCATACCCCCATGGAAATCAGGGCTCATCATGAGGGATTCTAAGTCATATTGTTAATAAAGGTGAAGTTATAATTCTGTGTGAATATTCTTAGTCCACTCTAGCTGAATACCTCTGAGTATTCCCTTTTCCCTTTACATTGTTAGAAGATTGTAAGGGATTGTATTTAACCTGCAGGAATGATTTTATAATCAAACACTTGGTTATATCATGCTAGGTATCAATTGTGTCCCCCAGAAATTCCCAAGTTGTAGCTTGAACCTACAGTACTTCAAATGCGACCTTACTTATAAATAAAGTCACTGTAGACATAATAAGATTAAGTCATAAGAAAGTAGGGTGGGAATTTAATCCCACTGGTATCATGTTTGTTTGTTTTTTGTGTTGTTTAGGGGAGTTATTTGGTTTTTTTTGGGTTTGGTTTGGTTTGGTTTGGTTGTTGGTTTCGTTTGATTTTTAAAGATAAGGTTTCTCTGTGCATAGACCTGGCTGTCTTAGAACCTGCTCTATAGACCAGAGTGGCCTCCACTCACAGAGATCCACCTGCCTCTGATCCCAAGTCCTAGGATTCAATGTACATGTCACCACAACCAGCTAAGCGCACTGGTATTCTTATCAATTTGAACTAAACACACAAAGGAGAAAATAACTAGAGAATGAAAGAAGAGATATGGGGATATGTAGTGGAATCTAACCAATGACAAAGATTTCAAAAGATCTGAAGAAACAAGAAGCTGAAACAGGTTCTGCATCAAGATGTTTTAAAGAAACCTACTTTGCTCATACTCCATCTAGACTTCTGGTCTCCCAAATTATGACCTGATAAATTGTGTTGTTCAAACAATTTATCTCACGGTGCTTCAGCTTTACAGTCCAGGTGTGTTGTGCTTCATCATTATAGTCCTAGGAAACCAAAGCACACACTAATTTGCCCATAAGACTCTACATGTAAGCCTTTTCTTTGTAATCTTAGTTCCCTGGGCTGCATCTATTCTTGGCTTGGAGGATTTCCAAGCAAAGCTATTGCTTCATCCTAAGAATTTTATTCCCAAAACCCCATCTGATTTATATATCTTCACACAATATTGAGCATGTCTTAGTGAGATGCACTGCTCCACACACTTAGCATATGGTGAGGGACAAAACAGATACAGCCTCTGCAGTGTAGCTTCTGTCTAATAATGAAGATAAAAAGCAAGCTACACATGTGACCAGCAAGTCAAGTAATGTACATGTTATTCTAGAGGTGAGCCAAGCAGAATAGGAAAAGGGGAAGGAAGAAGATTGGAACTTTGAGAGAAAAGCTATGAAATAAGGTTAGTATAGGAAGAAGTTGAATAAGGACTTGAAGGATAAGCTAATGGAGTTTTCCAAATATACATTTGGTAGAAGAATATGCCAAGGACATATAAGGGAAAGCTGGTGGAGCAGAGTGAGAGAGAAAGGCTTACATGATCATTGAACAATTTGTTCCTTTATATGTATTTATTCAATAGTGTTATCTACAATGACAATTATGTACTACACAAACCTCTGCATAGTTTCCATCTTGGGAATAAGAAATCCTAGGAATACCCTCTAGTCCCATGTTTCCCTATACTGAACTATCTCACAAAGCAGCTTATACTATCAACAAGGAAGTGCTCCTTGACCATACAGAGACCTACTAACTCCTGAAAGGAACTCATAGAGTCCATCTACACATAGTAATCAAAGCATACTAGCCTGCTTCCCTCTCTTTCCCTGACCCCAAGGACATACTCATTCTATTTCAGAGAACTCCAGACTTCAGTGACTATTACTATGACCTATCAGAAGAGACATAGGGATCCAGGATCTAGTGATTTCCACACATGATACTTCAACATGCATTCATAATCTACCATCTAATCTGTACCAGTAAGTACATGACTGTTATTAGTACTACTATTGTTGCTGTTTTAGGGTCATAATAGAAACATCCCCTACATCAAATAACTGAATGAAGCATATGGAAACCCAAAGAAAAATTTCCTATAATACATAAGAGCTAGAATTTCTTCACTCTACTTACATTCCAGATAGATTTCTGAAACATACTATGTGTTATTCTTCTTAACTCACAACGGTACTACAACCAGAGCCAATTTGCCAATTACTTGGTTGTTAGTTTGTTGGTAGATTGGCTAACTGATTGATTGGTTTGGTTGGTTGGTAAGTAGGTTTGTCAGTTGGTTAGTTGACTAGTTAGATGGTAGATTGACTAGCTTGTTGGTTGGTTGATTGGATGGTTTGTTGGTTGGATAGCTAGCTAGCTTGCTGGTTTGCTTGCTAGATTGATGGATGGATGGATGGATGGATGGATGGATGGATGGATGGATGATGATGGATGGATGGATGGATGGATGGATGGATGGATGGATGGATAGTTAGTTGGTTAGTTGACTGGTTAATTGACTGACTGGTTAGATGCTTGGTTTGTAGATTGGCTGGATAGTTGGTTATTTGACTGGTAGGTTATATGCTTCTATGGCTGCGTGTTTGGCTTTTTGGTTGGTTGAGTGATTTGATTATATAGTGTAAAGTGGTTGATGAATTATATAGTGTAAAGTGGTAAATGAATACTTTTGATTTTTCTAACCCAAAGACTATGACATGCTGCCTCTTTATCTACTGTTTCTAATGCTTATTGTAATATCATGAATAATTTATATTTGAAGGAAATAAAAAATGAACAAATGAATTATTAGATAAATAAATCAGTAGTCTATAATATATAAATGATTCAGCTAACTGACCTCATCAACAAATAAATAAAATAATAAATTTCTTCATAATCTATCCTATTTCATTCCTTTCAGAATAAAATAACATATTTGTCTACACTTACTATATTAGCCCTACCTTTTATTCTATCAAAAACTAACTCATAAGTTACCTATATCCCTGAGGAGAGGATGCTACTCTTTTCAGTTTCCAATTGAAGTTTTATTCAGATGACTATAGAGTCCCTTGTAGTTGAAAAAAAAAAGAAGAAGAGAGAAGAAGAGGAAGAAGAAGAGGAAGAAGAAGAAGAAGAAGAAGAAGAAGAAGAAGAAGAAGAAGAAGAAGAAGAAGAAGAAGAAGAAGAAGAAGACAGAACACTCCAGTGTGTTCTTTACACAGTATTTACCAGTGGTAACATCTTAAAAGTTACAACACAGTATCATCACCATGATGTAGACATAGACTCAAAGCAAAAAAACATTGCCATCACTGCAGAATCTATCATATCCTTTTCTGACCTCACTTGCTCCTTTACAGAACCCTATCATCCTTAATCCATGATCTTCTGATCTTTTATACAATTCTTTATTTCAGAAACTCATAGAAAGTAAAATCATAGAAAGTAAACTTTAAATTTTATGTTTTTACTAAATACAGCTATCCAAAGATTCATCTGTTATCTCTCTATTTATATTTATATCTACATCCACACCCACACCCATATCCACACCCACATCTACATCTATATCCACATCTATATCTATGTCTATCTGTATATAGACACATACAGATATAGATAAAGAGAGAGGTGATAAATTTCACTCTCTCATTGCTGAGTAACATTTGACAATATGAATACAGTTTATCTATACTTTCAACTCATCAGAGGACATGTGTTTTTATTTCCTGCATGAGGCTACTGTGACTCTGTCTTTGTAAGAAGACTAGATTTCAACCCATGGTGTTGCTGCTAACCCTTAGAGTAATTTAGCAGAATACCTATTTTTTTTACAACCCATGAGCAATTAGTGTTTGATCCAGCTTCCCCGTATCCTTTTCAACATTTGGTGTTGCCACTAATATTTGTTATGTTTCTGTTGCTCAGTTCCTCATTTTCTTCTTTCTTGTGATTTTTCTGTACCTGATATCATTTTTTGTGATGTAGTAAAGGGAAAGTGTCACAGGACAGGAGTAGCCAGTCTAGTAGGTGTGTAGCAATGGCTCATTACTATGCATTCCTCTCTCGCATAATGCCTTTGAGTATCTTTTCACATGCCACTGTACCATTGGTACATCCTCTGCAAATGTCTCTTCATGACGTTATTCACTTCTCACTGGATGGTTTTCCCTTGAATTTGGAGAGATTGTTACATCTAGAACCCAGTTCTTCTTCAGATATGTGCTTTGCAAATGTTCTCTTCTGGGGTGCAGCTTCCTTCCTATTCCCTTCACTGTACCATTCATAATAAAAAAGTCTTAATTTTACCAGATCCGACTGGTCCATTTTATTTATGAATTGTGATTTGGGTATCACATTTATAAATGCATTTTTCTTTCTTTTTAATTTATTAATCATATTATTTGTTTACATTTCAAATGTTATCCTCCTTCCCAGTCTCCCTTCCATGTACCCTTCAACCCATCTCCCTTTCCTTGCCTCTAAGAAGATGCTCCCCCATGCACTCACCTACTCCTGCCTCATCCTTCTCGCATCCCCCTTCTCTGGGGCATCAAGCCTCCACAGGACCAAGTTCCTCCCCTCCCACTGATGCCAGATGAGGCAGTCCTCTGCCACATATGTAACTGGAGCCATGGACAGGCCAATAAATACTCTCTGGTTAGTGGTTTAGTCCCTGGGAGCAGAGCTCTGAGGGTCCAGTTAATTGATACTATTGTTTTTCCTCTGCAGTCCCCTTCTTCTCCTGCAGCCCTTCCCCTAACTCTTCCATTGGAGTCCTCAGGTCTCAATCCAATGGATGGCTATGTCTACATCTGTCTGAGTCAGGTGTTGGCAGACCCTCTCAGAAGACAGCTATACCCAGGATCCTGTCTGCAAGCACATCTTGGCATCAGCACTAGTGTTCTATGGATCCCACAGGGGAGCAGTCTCTGGGTGTCCTTTCCTTCAGTCTCTGCTCCATCTTTGTCCCTGTATTTCCTTTAGACAGGGACAATTCTGGGTTAAAAATGTTTAGATGGGTAGGTGGCCCCATCTAAACTAGGGGCCATGTCTATCTACTGGAGGTAGTTTCTTCAGATTCTGTCTCCCTACTGTTGGGTATTTCAGCTAATGTCATCCCCATTGGGTCCTGAAAGCCTCTTGAATCTCTGGTGCCTGGGACTTTCTAGGGGTTCTCCAAGTTCCCCACCTCCCACCGCTACTTATTTCTTTTCTTTCTCCTGGCCCTCTGGACTTCTTCCTGTCTCTTCCTATGCCTCATTCTGCCCTCCTTTTTTCCCCTCCCCTTCCCTCTACCTCCTATAATTATTTTGTTTCCACTTCTAAGTATGTTTGAAGCATCCACACTTTGGTCTTCCTTCTTGTTAAACTTCATATGGTCTGTGAGTTGTATCATGGGTATTCTAAGCTTTGGGGCTAATATCCACTTACCAGTGAGTGCATACAACATATGTCATTTTGGGTCTGGGTTACTTCACTCAAGATAATATTTTGTAAAATTCTGGTCAAAGTCCAACTTTCCTATCTAAGATGTTTTTACCTTGTTTCTGCATTGGCTGGAAGGTGCTTTCTTCTAGCACTTTGTTTTCCTACTCTGCTCAAAATAGTAGAGCAGGTCTATGTGGGCATGTTTCTCTGGTTCATTATTTTGTTTTGTTCTGTGAGTCTATGACAGTAGTCTATCCTACTGCCTATGTGGTCTCAAGTACTGTGTTATGGTTAAGAACTCTTTTTTTTTTTTTTTGGTTTTTCGAAACAGGGTTTCTCTGTGTAGCTCTGGCTGTCTTGGAACTCACTCTGTAAACCAGGCTGGCCTCGAACTCAGAGATCTGCCTGCCTCTGCCTCCCAAGTGCTGGGATTAAAGGCATGCGCCACCACTGCCAGCTAAGAACTCTTATCCCTACATTTTATTCTTTTTTTTTTCTTTCTCTAAACTCACTTTATTATAGTTTCTTTGTCACAGTTTGGGATAATCTTGTCTATACTTTGGTAGGATCTTAGTAATAATCCATACATAATATTAGAGGACATATGTCTTGCATATATGTTGAATCATCCTATCTATGAACAGTCTGACTCCCCACTTATTTAAATGATATTAAGACTCTTAAACCTGTACATGAGAAGAGAGGGCCCTGAGTTCTTGAATATGCTAACTCATCCCATCTATAAACAATTTGTCTCCCTTACTTATTTACATCTTCTTTGATGTTTTTACCATCAGAATTTTCAGTTTTAGCATAAAAAACTTATACATTTTTTTGGATTTACATCTAAACATGTTTTTTATGTTTTGTATTGCTTTTAAATTATATTTTATTTTTGCTTCAATATAAATGTTAATGCATAGAATTGGATTTTTATGTATATCTTCCATGATGATTGGACAATGCCAAACTTGTCCATTAGAAGATGTTCTGTAATTTGCTTAAGTTGTTTATATTAAAAGTCATATTATACATGCATACACATAGTTTCATCTCTCCTCTGTGTGACTTTACTTTCATTTCTTGCCTTATTACACTGGCTACAACTTTGAACACAATGTTTAAAAACAGGAGTGGTCTCAGGACACCTCCTTACTTTTTTATTTTTAATTTTGTTTTATTAGGTTTTTAATACAAGAAATTTTATCATATTCTTTGCCTTCTCATGACTCCTCTCATTCCTACCTCCTATCCAACTTTATTTCTGTTCTCTCTGTATATCTCTCTATCTCTCTTTGTCTCTGTCTCTGTCTCCCCCCTCTCTCTCACAAACACCAACATACACCAGGAAAAAAGGAAATCAAAACAGATAAATATAAAAAAGAAGAAAATCAGTAAGATGAAAATAAAAGCCCAACAAAATCATGTGGGACTGCATAAGGGTATCCTGGTTCTTGGCTGGGCATGGGCCTAGAACCCGAGACTCCAAGGGAGAAACGGCAGGAGTTCGGCTACGTCCCAGAAACTCAGGGTCCTAACAAGCAGTCTAATCTCCATAGACCTACATTGTTCAGTCACGAAGGCCATTACAGCCCCTCCCAAAGTGCACAGGTAGAGGGTGTAACTACAGGCCTCAGGCCCTAGGGATTTACATACTAATGAAGGTCAGAGGGCGGAGCCAATTAAGCATTCCTCCCCTCCCAGACCCTTACTACTTCTCCCTCCTATTTAACTCAGGTCTGCCCTGAGTTTTGGGGGGGTACTTCCAGATCCATCCACCATCCGCCATGACAATAAACCCTTTTGGAACCAAGGACTTCCTCGTGTCATTGGGGCCTGCCGGGCCTGCCGCTGCCGCCGCCACCAAAGCCTCCAGCCCCTGGAACCTGGGACCTTCCTCCGGTATGCGAAACACAGGCTGCCTGGAAGCCTCCAGGCAGCCTCCACCACGCAGGCCCCTGGCCGCTGTTGAGTAGGCCCGGGCTGCTGCTGCGGTCGCCTGCGGCCCCGCCATTTTGTCCCACAAAATCAAACAACATACACACACATACACATGCACATATACACAAACACACACATAAGTACATTTTGTGTTGGCCAACTACTCCTGGGCATGATATCTGTCTTGAAGTGCTATTGACATAGGAGTAACATACTCCAGTAAAGAAAACTGATTTTCCCTTTCCCAGCAGGTATAAATTACAGATAGCTTCTTGAGTAAGGGTATAATTTTGTGTCCATTTCCCCTCCTTAGTGCTGGAATCTTGTCTAGTTTGAATTTGTAGAATCTTGTGATATATTGCCACAATCTCTGTGAGTTCAGTTGTATCAGTTTTTTGTATCTGGAAGACACTGGAGTCATCCATCACCTAGAACACTTAGAGTTTTTCTCCCTCCTCTTCCACATAGATCATTGGGCCGTAAGGGGAAGGATTTGATAGACAACCTATTTAGATCTGAGTGTTCCAAAGTTTCTCATTCTCTGTATATTTTCCAGTTGGGGATCTCAGTGTTAATTTACATTACTGAAGGAAGAAGCACCTCTGAAGGGTTGGTCAATGCTCTGCCCATATATAGGTATAGAAATATCTCACTAGGAGTTATTTGTATTGCTGTGATCCCATGACAGAATAATTGTAGCTGGTTTCCCATGGACTCATGGCTTATCTAGTCTCATGTTCTTGGCCATTTTAGCAGTATTATGTATGGGTTTTATCTCATAGAGTGGTCCATTTCATCTCCTCCAACCAAAAGTTAGTTGGTTATTCCCAAAACATTTGTACCACTATTGTACCAGTATAATTTGCAGTCAGGATGCTATTGTACATTGTAGGGTTTGTAGCTCAGTGAAATTGATTATTTTTCACCTCTAGTACCATGTAAAGTACCATCACAGTACCATAAATGTTTGTCAGTTAGGGTGAAGCTTCTAGTTGAACATCAGCTTGATTTCTCTATGCCTTTCTTTGTTTTTGATCCTGAAGGGAGAGCATGAAAGCTTTCACCATCAAGTAGCTGCAAGTAGCTTTGTACTTTTCAAAAAGATTTTATTATAAATATGTCTTGAATTTTGTCAAATGTGCAGTCTATATAAATTGATACACATAATATTTTTTTACCATGCCAATATGGCTTACTACATAGACTTATATTGAACCAGCTTGCATCCTTACAATAAATCTTAGTAGATCATGATATATAATTATTTTATATATTACTTCAGTAGTGAATTAGAGTATTTTGATATGAATTTCTACATGTAGGTGCTGCAGAGTTATCTCAGTTGTTAACTCACTGACTGAGCAGGCCTGATGACCCGAGTTTATACATCCCAATATGGAAGTTAATATCTATAAACCAGTGTTCCTACAGTGGGATAGGAGGTTAAGAAAACAGAATCCCTGGAAACACACAGGCTACAGAGAAAACTACTAAAGACCAAACAAAGTAGAAGGTACAAAGCAACACGTGAGGTTGTCCTCTCTCTGCCACATGTGTGATGTGCCCCATACATGCCTACACTCACACATTTCATACACACAAAAGGGGAAAAGAGAAAATTTGCATATGTATTCACAAGGGATATTCCAATATTGCTTTCTTATTTTGTATTGTTTTGCTGCTTTGGGCACCAATACAGTCGTCACATCATAAACTGGTCTGTAGAGCGTTCCCTTCTTTTCTGTTTTCTGGAGCAGATTGTGTAGGTTTAGTGTTCATTCTTCTTTAGAGCTTGGTGGAGTTTGCAAGTGCAGCCATCTGCACCAGGGGATTTCTATTTTAAAATAACATATCAACAAATGTTAGTTACTTCATGTTTGCAGGTCAAGACAGATTATTTCGTGATGGACAAGTGTTCTGCTTTGTCTTTTTGAAAACTAAGTGGCATTGCCCAGGTTATGACATCTAATCAACATTGCTTCTAAGGTCTCTTGTCCCTCTGGTGCCATGGCATCTGTAGTAATGCTTCCTCTCTCATTACAGCCAGTAGTCATTTGGAAAGATTTCTTTCTTTTATTTGCTTAGATTTTCTAGACTAATTCTTAGATTTTGATGCTTTTAAGTTGTTCAGTTCCATTCTTTTATTATCCATGTTAATTACACAAAATAAAGGCTTTCATCATAACAACTTCATACTCTAACATACAGTGCTTTGATGGGATTCATTCTCACTCCCTACACTTGTCCCCACTTCTCCCAGAGTCTCCTTCCTGGGCCCTTCACACTTTCAGGTCCTTATCTTTCTCTCCTACTTTAGTTCCACAACTGAGAGGAAACACAATACAGGCCTTTTGGGGTTTAGACTGTTTTACTTTACATGATGATCCCTTGTTTCATCTATGTTTCTATAAACAACATGACTCTAGTATGTTTGTCTGTGTATTTGCATACATGTACATGTTTGTGCATATATGTGTGTGCATGTTTGGGCATGTGCCTGTATTTGTGTATATAAATATGTTTGTATGTGTGTGTGCTTGTGTGTGTTTGTGTGTATATGCATATATTTGTGTGTGTATGTGTATTTGTATATGTGCAGTTGTGTATATGTGTGTTTTATGTATGTACTTGTGTTTGTGTGTATGTTTGTATATATGTATATGTGTTTCTGTGTGTGCATATGTCTATGTGTGTGTTGTAGATGTATATATGTGGGTATGCATGTGTATATATGTATATAAATGTTTATGCTTATGTAGTGTATGTGTGTATATATGTGTGTTGATGTGTTGGGTGTGTGTGTGTGTATCCTTTCCATTTATCCACTGACCAGGCTGATTCCTTGATTCAGTTATTGTTCATAGTGTTATATAATATGACTATGCAGGCATCTTTGTTCCCTGTAATCTCTCTTGGCATTGCTATAATATATACCTCCATTCATATTTTTTTGAGAAAACTCCACATTAATTTTAATTAGATCTCCACCATTAATGTAAAGGGGCTCCTGTTTCTACCATATCCTCACCAGTGCTTTTTATTGCTAATTTTTTTTTGATGGTAGCTACTCTCACTAGAATGGAAGGGAGTCTCAGTATGGTTTTGATGTGTATTTTCCCAATAACCACAGATGTTAGACAACTTTTCATAAAGTTTTGGCCATGTACATTTATTCTTTTGAAGGGTGTCTTTTTGTTTCATTTATCTGTTTATTCTTGGGACTGTGGGTTATGCACTTAATCGTTTGAGTGTTTCTATGACCTGGATGTTAATGGCCTGGTAGTTGGACATCTGTCCAGGACCATCTCCCTTCCTAGAGTATGTGCCTTCACACTAGTGGGACTTTATTCCTTTGTTATTGAGAAATTTGATGGTATTCTTGACTTACTGGAGTCCTGTTTCTGAATGGTTTTAAATATTTCTCTTATGTTTTACTCCAGTATTTTCAGTATATGGAATCTTGCTCGTATGTTTATTTTGTTTCTTTAGTCGACTTTCTCTGTGATGTTCAGACAAAAGAATTACTGTTGCTAAGCTCATCGATCTTCACTTTGCTCCTTCCTTTCTGTCAATGGGCTCATTGGTCTGGGGTGCTCGGACAGTTTTGCTTCTCATCATATTTACTTTCTTTGATTCTTATTGAATCTTCTTTTCCTTTGCTGCCATTTCAACTTTACTTGCTAAGCTTTTTTTTTTTTTTTTTTTTTTGTAGTAGATCTTAAATCTCTTGTGAGTCCCATGATAGCTCTAATAACCTGTTTCATCTCCATCTAGACTTGACAGCTCTAGGTTCTTTTTCTCAACCAGAACTGTGTGGTTCCTGGTATGATGAATTTGATGATTTGGTTAAAATCTGGGCACTGTGGAAATTATGCTATGAAATCCTGGATCTTGATTAAATATGTATCTTAACTCCTCTTTCTGATACCTTTTAGGCATAGAAAGAGAGGTGTTGCTCCTTATTCCTGTGGTGTTTAGGGTGCAGAGTCAGGTTCCAGAATGCCTCCTTAAAGGAGCATCTTGTCTTTCTCACCACAAGCTTTCTTCTCATGACCCTGGTGGGTAAAGAGATGCATCTAGCTTCTGATAAGTGAGGTGAGAGGTACAGACATCTCAGATGCCCTCCACAGACACAATGATGGACAACAAGCTCCTTTTTTGCTGATGATAAGAAAAGTCTCAGCATCTTATTCAATTTTCCCCGACAGATGGAATTTGATGTCCATTTCACCATAATAATAGATCACAAGGCACCCCTCATGAACTGCCTCATAGTTGGGGGAGAAGGGCACAGTTTATCTGTGGTTTCTGGAACTTCTGTCACCCAGCATGCCCATTCCTTTGGGTAGAGGGCTGGCTTTGTTGACACTCTTTTATTCTTGCTGAATGATATGTCTCCATTATAAACTTCTTCAACTTCTAACTGTAGACACAAGAAACTGAAAGAAAACTCATAGAACCCATGGCTTCTTTGTTTGTGTATTTTTGTCTTCTCCTGTACTTCAGAGTTTTAATTTTTTAATATAACATTCAAGACTTTTAGGGACTCCTTAATGGAAAAAATAAACAAAATATATCTGTTTCATCCTCCCTAAAGCAGTAGTCTTCTTGTTTTCATCTCTCTTTTAGGAATATATAATTTTTCACCTCCTGCCTTACTTGACACATTGGTAAAACTAACTTATTTGCTTAACTATCTCAGAATCCTAAACTCTAATGGTGGGGAGGGTTAGGAATGAAATGTTCACTACTTGTCTTTCTGAATGCAGCAGAAGTGAGTAATTTTTAAGAGTTGACTATTTGGATTGAGCCATAAGACTTCTCCAATCAGCACCAAGCAAGTAATTTGACTTAGTTGGTTTTGATAATAAATTTGTGGTTACTAAATAAATATGAAGAATGTGATCTTTGTAGTGATGTTCCATGTATCCTACGTTGCTAATAAAAGTTTTAAAAGAGGAAGAGGCAGAAGGAGGGAAAGAAAGACAAACAGGAGAGAAGAAAAAGGAAAGGGCGAGAAGGAAGAAAAGAATTTCTCTTTTAAATACAGAATTTTCAGAGTGTTGGTATGAACACTGGAACTACCAGGACCCTGATAGGGCAGAGGTGGAAGCCATAGGTCTGTGTCTACTGACACAATGTTGGCAGAAGAAGCCAGTCAGTAAATCTCACAGTCCTAAACAGCAATGGCTTCCAATTCAGTAAATCTATAGAGGGGCTCATCATCTTTTATTTACAACAAGGATAAAGCTTCCTTGTGCTGTGGCTCCACAGATAGCATGGTTCTGGACAATCCCCTCTGCTAGCATGTAAACGGTCCTCCTACCAAGGAGCTGATTTCTAATGGAAACTATCTCAGCCATATCATCTTTTTTTATTATTTTAAAAATGATGGGAGTACTTCAATTCTGATACTAAAACTGCATAAATGTTGATTTGGGGACAGAGAAATTATTTAAGATGCATAAATGACTTGAAATCATAATGTCTCAACATAGACATAAAAATTAACTCCTCGGGTGTTAAAAAGAACAGTTTTCAGTCTTCTCTAGATTCCTTGATGACAACTTCTAAAGCAGAAATTGAAACACATGATATGACCATCTGTCAAAATACTGAAAATTGAAATCAGGGCTTTGGTAATCAGGTTTCACTTTCCCTTGAATTTAATATATTTCACTGTTAACCCCAGAATAGCTGTGAAAAATAAACTCACATGTATCAATAAACATACAAATGTTAACTAAAATACTGTACACTATATGTAATGATCAGAAACATAACTGTTAGTATGGTAAGGGCTATTTTGACCATCAGATAGAAAATCAAAATAATAGACCTTTTTATATTCATTTAAATATATTTAAGCAGTCAGCATGCACCTAAGATATTCTCAAGTGTTCTTTTTCAGTAGCACATTATCTGGTTGTGTATGGAAAAATAAAGAATTTCTTTTTAGCAAATAAGTTTCGAAAATCCAGGGCATGGTCAACTAATCTCATTTTTAGAACTTTTCAGAGCAGCACATTCTGAATATAATCACAAACCAACTTCATTTCTGCCCAGTGTTAAAGATTAACCTGGGAATTAGTTTTCTGTCTGTCTTGACTCTCTTCACTAACAGAACAATCTACTCAAAGTGTCACTAGCACAGACATCTTGCTTTAATTTATGCATCTATATAACAATTTGAAAAGTAAGATCCTGGTACTGATTTAGAGTCCTAGGCTTCCACACCACAATGGGGTAAAGTATATGTAGCACAAGGTCAGGAAAGAACTCCATTGGTTGGGCCTATTTCCCCTCAAGAGCTTTCCCACCACTGTCTCCACATTACATTTGAGGATGTTATGTGACCAGCTGACTCAAACTCTTGTCACCATGGCTTGCCCACCATAATAACTGGACCTTTGAAATGTGAGCCAATAGAAAATTCTTCCTTCCTTAAATTGTTTTTGTTGGGCACTTTGTCACAAGAATGAGAAGTGTGATGCTAACACAGCAATCTTTTTTAGCTGGTGACTTGGCCAGCAGTTGTATTACTGACGAGAAAAGGAAGTTCATTCCTTGGAAAAGCCAACATCTAAGCAATGAGTATTGGGTTGAACAAGGGCTTAGTTTTCAAACAGAGAGTTACCCCAAACAGGTTGAAGAGTTCCAGAGACAGGGATGAATAATGAGTGAAAGCTGAATGGTAACAAAGAGAAAAACAGTCATTCTTGTGTTTCCTGGCAGTACATAGAAGTCTTATAAGATGCCGTCTCATCCCTCTCATGATCTGAACTGGTGTTTCTGAGTTGATGACTAGAAGGTGTCTGTGGATACATCAAGAAAAGAGAAAAGGAGAGAGACTAGCAAGTCTAAGTCAAGTTAACTTGGTAAAATAGTTCTGGACAAAGCATATCTCAAATGGTTACCATTTGAGATGCCTACATGCAGAGATTAGAAAAATATGACTTAAATGTTGAGACAGCAGAGGAGACAAGCATGATGTAAGGACAGAAACACTAAGCTTTCTTATTTGCCCAGTCACCCTAGATGTCCTACATCAGTATTTTCATCCAAAGCAGCCTTTAGGTCCTGAAAAATAATCCAAGCAGCTGTTAGCATTAACTACAAGGCAGTCGTGTTACCTGCTACGTGAATAGGAAACAGTGTACACCCTTGATAACCCATGATTTGGTAAAGCCCCATGGTTTGTTTAGGCCTTTCTTTGATAACACCATGGTAGAATGATTCTTTATGAAGAGGCTGTGATTCTATTTTTGATAGACATCTGACATACAATTTGCTTCTGGAGACTTTCCAGGGGCATTTTATGGGAAAGAATCTCCATAGAAAGTTGTAAGAATCCCCATGACTATCTAAGAAGATCCTAACAGACACTAATCTTCAGAGACCCATTCAACCTCACAGCATTCTTTGAGGGCTTTCTCTACTGCCCTGATGCCCTTAATTTTCCATCTCCTCTTCCTCCTTTCTCCCTTAATAATCTCTATCATCCTGGTGACATCTTGTACAGGAGTTCAGATGATTCCAAAACAGCTTTCCTTTAGACCTGACACTTGTTTTGACCATAAAACAAACAAACAACTCACAACAAAAAGTCTCATTCACAAATCCTAATTCAGAGAAACTCTAGAATTACAAGGAATTCAATCTCTCCTCTCACTCCTCCCCCAACTCCACAGTTTCATTCATGTGCACCTCGATCACCTGTCTTTTACTCCTTGATTTGTCAAAGAAGACAGATTTCAGAATAGTGACCACCACTACCACCCAATCCCTGGCCTGTTTCCCATTGCAGAGAACATTCACAAAACTTCTCTGGGTGGGCCTGGTATAGACTCTCATCATCACTGGACTTTGTATGAGAATCAGACACCTCCTCTCTTGTCTCTTTGTGAGTGAAAAAGCCTCACAGTTCAACATTACACTTCCCAAAAATACATATTCAAAATTCCTCTCTCCTATCTGTTGGCCCTTTTGATAGCTTGCATGTGGGTAAAACTTCTATCCAGCTTTTGATCATCTACTTTGAACTTCTTGGTATGGTCTATCTAGCACCTCCTTTGAAATGTGACACCCATTGTCTCCTGAAGCCTTGACCAGTATTTCTAAATTCACATCCTGTTAAATATGTAAATTAATCTCACCCCAGAATCCTCAAGAGCATTGCTGAAATCTCTGCCCACTTCAAACCTTCTTTTTACCTTAGAGATCACAGGACTGGTTCAGGAATGTTCCTTGTAAATACTTCAGAAGAATGTTGGCATTAAAGGGGCCTTAGAAATCACCCATTTCCATTCCTTCCTTTTGTAAAGAGTATGATCTAGATCCCAGAAAGTTTGAGAAAGTCAAGTGTCCCACTTCTCCCCAGTAAGAGAGCTAGAAGAAGAGAAGAAAATGGGCTCTTCAGCCTCACAGCCTCAACCACCACTCAGTGTCTTAGGGAAGAAACAGTTTCTCTACCTGGAATTTTGCAAAAAATCAAGAGAGAATGAAATACCCTTCAGTTTTTAAAGTGGAACCGAACTCATCTCTGAAAACAAAAACACTTAGAGAAGAACATATGAGCAGTGTGTTTTCCTAAGTCTCTTGGTACCAGAATTGTCTAAAACACTTTGTTTTATGTCTCATATATGGTATTTTTAATATTTCAAAATTATTTGGCAGTTATTCCTTGGAAGAGAATGTTCCATGAATCAGTAGCATTAGGCTGAAAGGTCTTCCATGGGATTAAAGACGCAAGTAAGTGAGCATGTGTTTTTGCTAAGAGAAATGGATTGTTCTTGGGCTCATATTGGGCACCACACCCTACACAGCACAGAGGAAAGAGTTGTGAGTGTTCTCTGCTCCTGAGGCTCATGACATCAGTGAAGCTATGTGAGAAAGAGCAAAAAGATTTTAGGTCAGGACTTGACACTTGGTTTGGCAACTAATGTCACCTTGGCAGAGAGAAGAGTTTACACCCCAGGATTTTGCATTTGTATTAATCTTCAGATTTTCCTCTCTTCTGAGAGTCTGGAGTCACTAATTCTAAGTTTGAGGCCATCTATGAGACTTAATTTATACCCTTAGGCTATAAACATTACTGACTTTGCATGCCATGCCATAACCTTATACCTAAGAAAGCATTTTTTAATAGCAATGGGCATCTAATTCAATGCGTCAAATAGCCTCTCTTATCTTTCAATTCCAGAATGTTCTTATCAAATTATTCACTGGACTTTTACAGAACAGGTAATATTTGAAGGGTACTAAAGAACATGCAAGAAGTTGATAAGACATAACCTGATCCTAAGGAGCAAATGTAAAGAGATGTCATAATTAATACATCTATGGTACTTCTGGGCTAAGTCTCTTAAGTGTCTAGAAGGACAAAGCAGTTGGTGGAGGAAAGTGAGTCCTGTCTTTTATAATGAACTCACCAAGTTTGACTATGAATAATGTGCTTTCTCCTCTAGGACCCTAGCCTCCAAAGCCACAGCCTCCTCAGATGTGAAGAAGGCCAGTGCTGGCCAGGAGATGCTGTGAAGACAGAATCAGTTAATATTTTAAAACTAGCTAAAACGCTGTCAGCCACAGTCCATGCAGAGAGGCCCTGGCTCTCATAAGTAGAAAGGACAATGATGGAATACATTCTGGAAAAACATAGTCCCAAAGGTACTAAAGTTTCTTCATATCACTGGTCTCAGTTATTTTAGTTATGGGATGCCTCATTTTCTCCTTTTGGGAAATGTCGGCTCTCCCAGGTCCATCTTCTTTCTATGATTCTTGTTCATTCCAGCTACATATCAGATTGACACACACCTCTGCTCAGAGGTGTGTCAGGATACAGAGCCCAGAGCTAGATTCCTAGAGGAAATGCTGTGGTAGCTCTCTTATGGAGATTACCTTGAACTGTTCGTTATTGTTGTTGTTGTTGTTGTCAGTGCTATTGTTGGTATCTTATTTCTTGTGGTGCTAGGATGGAACTTAAAGGCTTTGCTTATGCTTAGTGAACACTTTTCCCTTAGTTACACCCCAGCCAGTGATGCCTTATTAGAATAGCCTTGTTTCAGAAGTCTTTCAGGCTAGATAATAAATCATCATATGGGTTATGGATAATCTTCCATAACAAACAGCCCCAAGCCAGTGATTTAAGATGATAACTATTCACTGGCCTTAGGGATTTGAGGTCTGGACGGGAGCTCTTGTGGTTTGGTTCAGACTTGACCACTTGGATGTCTGGACTGGATTTCTGATGTGCCTGAGCTGCTGGTAGCTGATCTGGATTGGCCTCATTGTCTACTGTTGGATCCAGATGATAGAGATCCCAGACCCTGTTTCTCTCCTCCCTGTGTAGCCTGACGTTGTTTTACTTGCTGAGCTACCTGGCAGGTCTTCAAGGTCTCTTGAGGCCTTGACTTGAAACTGGCAAGAGCATCACTTTGGCAACATTTTCTGGCCAAAGTAGGACACAAAAACAGTCCAGACTCAAAGGGTGGAGAAGAAAAATCACTATTTAAAAGGAAAATGTGTGGAAATCCCATTATAAAGGCATAGTTACAGAGAGGTGGAAAATTACAGCCATGTTTGCTATCCTTTTCCCAGGACACCAAATCCAAAGACCCAGAAATATGAGTTTAATAAACAGATAAACGCAAATTTGAAATTAGCCAGCCATTCAGAGACTGTTCCACCTGGATATCCATCCCATGTGCAGTCACCAAAGGCAGACGCTGATGTGGATGCCAGGAAGTGCATGCTGACAGGAGCCTGATATAGCTGTCTCCTTATAGACTCTGCCAGAACCTGTCATATACAGAGGTGGACGCTCACAGCTACCTTTGAACTGATCATGGGGTTCCCAATGGAGGAGTTAGAGAGAAGACTGAAGGAGCTGAAAGGGTTTGTGGGCCCATGGGGAGAGCAACAATTCCAACCAACCAGAGCTCCCAGGGTCTAAACCACCAGCCTGGGAACACATAGGGAGGGCTCCATGGCTCCAGCTGTATATGTAGGGGAGGAGGGCCTTCTTGGACATAGGTGGGAGAGGAGTCCCTTGATTCCATGAAGGCTGGATGACCCACTGTGGAGGAATTCAAGGGTGGGGAGGTGGGAGTTGGTGGATGGATGGGTGGGTGGGTAGGAGCACATCCTCATAGAAGCAGGAGGAAGGGGGATGACATAGGGGGTTTCTGGTTGGAAGGGGAAAGGGACAAGGGGATAAAATCTGAAATGTAAATAAAATATCTAATAAAGAAGAAAAAAATGACCTAAGATTCCTGAGACTATGCCCTCACCCATGAGATAGGACAAACATGACACCAACCTCATGTGCTAGGTGATGGCAGAATTTGTGTGAGGCCCTGGACTTCCAGAGAACGCTGATTGGTTCTGTTGGACCAGGAGTGGTGTGGCAGGAGAGTCCTGCATAGGGGACAACACTCAGTGCTGGAGTCTGGTCACTCAGCTTCCCACAATACCAGCTTTTCATACCTGCAAATATGATTTTTGCCTCCAGAAACATTCATAATAATTAAACTGGAAAATAATAAAAGTATTTAATTTAATATTATTTTTTCTCTCAGATAATATTATATATGCTTGATACTTGGTTAAACTTTTTGACTCTTTGGTCCTAGGACAGGTATGCAGACCCACTATGTGTTTCTTATTGTCTTCCTTTTCGGATAGTAACAGCTGAATTTCTAACATTACCGCAGCTAAAGAACAGAATGAGACATTAGCACAGATCCCTCCCCTCACCATTCCTTCTTTCTCTTCTTTCCATGACTGTTCTGTCTTCAGAATAGCAGAAGTAGTAGTGGAGAAATATGGTACTGTCAAAGAAGATGTCTGGAACACGAGCAGTGATTCTGACTTCAGACCCCATGCCTACACTCATGCCTACACATTCATATATCCGTGTCCCAGTTTAAACAGTATATTTTATTTTGTGCAAGGGGAAATAAAGGCAAAGGGAGTTTTTAACTTCCTAAATGCTTATATACTAGTCCTCACCCTTAATGTGCTTATTATGTGAGAAGTGTACAGCAATGGACCATGCCACAAAGGAATTGGCATGGAACAAGAAGGTTAAGCATTTCCAACCCAGAAATCTCAGACTTAATATTAGAACCTCATCCTGAGACCAGCAGGAATAGGGCTAACTCCATCCTGTTTCTGTGCCTGCTTTGAAGCATGTAACTAGACAACCTCAACCAGGTGGTCACAGGAAGTCAGTCGTGTACCCAGCACCTGGAATTCCTCTTGATGCTAATGAGACATCAGTAGCCTTTAGCCTTCAGCCAATGACTTCCTCCTGGATATTCTCACACCTACCCCAAACTATATAACCTTGGTTCACTCTTCCAAAAATGTGTCTACATTCAAACTACCCTGAATAAAAATATATGAACAATTAAGTTGTCTCAGAAAGGCCACTTCATTAAAGATTGTGGGAAGGACTTTGCATAAAAGAGATATACACTAAGATTCTCGAAGAGGCTCTTCTGGCCCTCCTCAACACTTGCTCCAACCCCTGACTGGGATCCTTCCCATTACCCTCTCGTGCCTGACAGACAGTGGCATGATGCCCCGAGGGAAGAGAAGACAGCAGACTCTTGCCCTGTCCCCATTCCAGACTTTGCCCTGTCCTCCAAAGCAGTATACTCCAGCACCAGATAGGACGAGGAATCCAGAACCCAGAAGAGAAAAACAAAAATTGACTCTGTCTTGGGTTTCCATTGCCTGTGAAAGAAATGCACTGACCAAGCCAACTCTTTAAAGGACAACATTTAATTGGGCTGGCCTACATGGTTCAAGAGGTCAATTCCATTACATGGCAGGAAGCATGGCAGCATCTAAGCACATCCAGACAGACATGGTACTGGAGAAGGAACTGAGAGTTTTGAATCTTCATCAGAAGGTAGCAGGAAAAACTGTCCTGTGGGCAGCTAGAAGAGGATCTTTCCACTGGGTGAGCCTGCACATAGGACTTGCAAAGCCCACCTCACAGTGACACACTTCCTCAGCAAGGCCACACCTATAATAATAAGGCTACATCTCCTAGTAGTGAAATTTACCATGGGCCAAGTTTATTCAAACCACCACAGACCCTAAGAAGCTTAAGACAATTCCTATATACGATGAGATACAAATGCAAGTAATGTCTCTAAGAAGCTGGTTGTAAGGTAGAAAAATTACTCTAGATTATCTGGGGATCAAGGACCACAAGAATCCTTAAAGGGAAAGCAAGAAGATTGGAGAATAACATGAGAAAGATTCTGGTCGCGTGGAAGCACACACTGCTAATCCCAAAGCTCAAAAAGCTAAAGCAAGGAAATTGCAGCAAGTTCAAGGCCAGCTGGAATTATATAGTGGGCTCTAGGCCAGCCTGAGCAACATAGTAACACCCTCTCTATTAATGAATTAATAAATCTTCCACTGCTGGATTTGAAAACAGGGAGAAACCATGAGCCTCAGCAGAGAGCTGCCTAAAGACATCTGGAAGAGAAATGAAATCAATTGCTCCTATGAACAAGGGACTGCAACCCAGCTCACAACTAGATTCGGCCTAGCAGGAACTATGTCAGATTTCTGACTTTCTAAATAGTTTTTGGCAATTTCTTATTACAGAAATGTTCTAGTGCCTGAATCACTAGTGTCTCTCAACATCACTCCATCTGGTGAAGGGCAGGGAGGTTTTAACAGTCTAATGTGGATTCTGTTCACTTCCACAAGTTACTATAGAAGGAATTCAGCACCCACAATTGTACAGTCCCATTCCTTCTATCCATTACCAGTAGTTCCTCAAATGGTTTTCATATGCTTATATTTAATGTTATCTTGGGTTATAAACAAGCCCTTCATATCTTCTTCTGTCCCTCCCCTGATGCTCATTCCAAAATCTTTCCTGCCTCTATGCAAGCAGCTGCCTGGTACCACTCCCTACACTTGGACTGAATCATCCCCGCTGTCTGTACTTGGGCACCACAGTGACACTGTGACTCCACAAAAGCCTCCCTATCCTTGGTACACCCAAGGTAAATATTGTCCTTTTAAGTCTCAAGCACACAAGAGCTGAGCTCCTCCTTCTGAAGCTTCACATCTTCCCCCATAGACTCATGTCTAGAAGGAACGCCCAAAAGCAACCAGACTCTGAATTTAGAGCCCTGATGCTTTCTTCTTACGCCTGGAAACATTACTACAGAACACCCGTGAGAAGTGTCTGCCCCTACTTACTAGGATTTACTGATCCTCACTGTCCTCCATGTGCTCAAGGGTTCTCCAATCCAAAAGCACCTCTTTAGTATGAAATTTAAGACAGGAAGTGTCGCGTCTGCCTTGACCAGCAATTAAGACACAACACGGTCGGATCCTTCTCAGTCAGCTTTATTGCAGGAACAACTCTTGATTTATGGACGGGAACCGGGACGGGGACAGGGACAGGGACCCCAGCAGTGGAAACGAGCTGCTTATATATCTTCCCAAGGTGGGCTGGGTGACCTGTTCTCTCAGGATAGGTTAAGCTGCCAATACCTCATTTGCATAAGCCCGCTCGGGGGGCTTTGCAACCGTCCCAGGTGCTATCTTAAACACGGCTGCCTACAAGGAAGAGATTACACAAGAAGGGGATGGGTCTACTTTCACTTCTGTGACCTGGAATCCCACTCAGTATTGAACAGCTTACTAGACATTGTGATTATCTCGTGTTTCTTCAAGTTCAAAGATCTGTGCCTTTGAGGAGTAATTGACTTTCTTCTAACTCTACGAGCAGAAAGCAGCCTGCTTGGACAGACAGGGACAAAGAAGGCTCTACCCTGCTGATGTGCAAACTCTGTGTAGACCAGTTGCCCCAGGCACAGGTGTCATGTTCCAGAACTAGGGTGCTGTGTGTACCAGCAGCTCCACCCTTCCCAATCTGGAGGGGAAAACATGGGCCTCCTCCAGCATATGGTTCACCAGGGATGGAGGGAGGGCTGAAGGCAGCATAGTTCCCAGGGGCTTGAGGTTGGCAGCTGGCATCCGTCAGCAAGACAACACTCATTTCTAAAACAGCATAGGAAAATTTAAACTTGGAGTTCCATCATTTAATATAAAAAAAAAATGAAAATAAAAGTGGTTCCAAGTTATTTTATTCTGAATTTATTTTTAATGCCAATGACAACAAAAGGACTTTTTTACATGAGTCATTTCGCAAATCAGAAAACATGACTTCCTGAAATGGCATTTTTACAGAGCCTAAAGGAACCAGAATTTGACATGAGAAATAATGAAATGTACCTAGCTCTGTTAACTGGAGGAGGGCATCTCTCCTTCCTTGCTTCCTTCTTTCCTTCCTTTCTCCCTCTCTAGCTTCCTCCATCCATCCTTCCTTCCATCCCTCCCTTCATTCTGACCTCCTTTACCCTTCCCTTTCCAGCTCTCTCTTCTTACTCCTCCTCATGCCCTAGAATTTTCTCCTGTCTCTCTTCTCTAGCCCCCTCCTATTCTTTCTAAAGTCTCCTTTCAACTCTTCATGTTTCAGCATTCTCCTTCAGCCATCTCCTAGTTTCAGTAAGACACCCCCTCACCCCTCCCTGTTTCATTCTCTCAGGGACCATGTACCTTTTCTTCAGAGCACTTCCTGAAGCTATGATGACTTTTCATGCCACATGCTTGGCGTTTGAGTGACACAGACCCACAGGACCCTGCTCTACAGAAGCTTCCAGACTGCCCTGTGAGCACATCTCAATGTTACACTAGAGGATAGTCACAGCAAACAAATAGCCTCTGGGTGAGAAACACAAAGACACAGGACATAGGCTAATCCTGCTCAGACTTCAAGGCAGCACCAGAATGAATGTCTCTCCTACAAAACAACCATACAGTTCACCTCCTGTTCCCTGCAAGGGTCAGCATTGGCCATTTATTAGATTCAAAATAAACAATTGCTGTGATGGTTAATATTGATTGTCAACACATCAGGACCTAAAATGACCAGGGGACAAACATCTGGACATGTCAGTGAGAGATTCTCTAAATGGGTTAAAACTGAAGTGAGGGAACTCAAGTGTGACAACACCATTGTGGGTCTGGGCCTTGAATAAGAAAGCAGAACTCCAGCATCTGACTCTGTGCTTGCCATCTGTGGCTGCAGGGTGACCATCCACCTCACTCTCCTGCAGCTGCTGCTTCTCTTCCGTGAAGTACTGCACCCTCAGAATAGGAGCCAGAGAAAGCTCTCCTCCTTTAAGGTGTTTTTTGTTTGTTTGTTTAATTTTTTATTGGATATTTTATTTACATTTTAGATATTATTCCCTTTCCCCATTTCCTCCTCCACCCAGAAACCCCCTATCCCATCCCCCATCCTCCTGCTTCTATGAGGATGTGCTCCCACCCACTCCTGCCCTCAAATTCCCCCACACTGGGGCATTCAGCCCTCATGGGACCAAGGATCTCCTCTCCCTCCTATGCCCTACAAGGCCATCCTCCCCTACATATACAGCTGGAGCCATAGAGCCCTCCCTATGTGCTTCCAGGCTGGTGGTTTAGAACCTGGGAGCTCTGGTTGGTTGGAATTGTTGCTCTCCCCATGGGCCCACAAACCCTTTCAGCTCCTTCAGTCTTCTCTCTAACTCCTCCATTGGGAACCCCTTGATCAGTTTAGTGGTTGGAGGTGAGCATCCACCTCTGTATATGTCAGACTCTGGCAGAGTCTATAAGGAGACAGCTATATCAGGCTCCTGTCAGCATGCACTTCCTGGCATCCACATCAGCGTCTGCCTTTGGTGACTGCACATGGGATGGATACCCAGGTGAAGCAGTCTCCGGACAGTCTTTAAGGTGTGAGGTATTTGTCCCAGCACTAAGAAAAGTAACTAGTACACCGAGTCGCTGAATGGACCAGAGAACAGTTCATTTCTGACACGTGGCTAGCAGGTGTGATTAACTCCCCTGGCTACAGTTTTAAAGCCAAATCCACCATGTCTGATGGACAGACATTTGACTAGTCTCAGTACTGAATCTGCAATGCAGTCAAGATCTTTCACCTTGGGATGGATCCAAAGGTGACTAATCACTTTCAAGCTGTCACTGCATTACCCTCAGGCTCCACTCTGCCCTGTTGAATTACCCATCTTCTTGAATAAATTCTCAGTCAGCTGCATGGGCTCTACAAAGCACCTCTTCCCTTTTGGATAGTCCTTTCTCACTGACTTTCTGGGCCCTGGACTTCTCTGCTTGGTTCTTCATACTTCTGCCCATAACCATCCATGTCAAGTGAGAAAACAGTGCTCAGCTGCGATCCAGATGGGTCTCGTTTGTTTACTTATTTAACAAGGGCTTCTAAGTTCCAGCAACTCTTTTGGATGGTCTATAAATAGTAATTCAGTTAAGGCTGCTAACTCCCCCAGCTGAAGTGTGAAGCCTGGCTGCAGGCATAATTCCAGACACCTGTACAAGAACTGGCGGTGTGAAATATTGGTGTCCAGCTGACCTGGCCACCTGTCAGTCTCTTCCAGAACCCATTGCTGTAAACACAGCTGGATTCTTAAGTCCAGAATACTTTCTCCCATCACCACTGTCTAGTCTATAATCCCCACTTTACCCATGCTATACGGGTGGACCGTTTAAGGACCACCAGCCCTAAAAATCCACAGCAGAACTAGCTTCTCCTGTCTACTCCTCCATAGCTGCTCCTGTCAACCTCCTAACCTAGCCATAGACCCTTTTTGTCACTGAATGGCCCAGTCAACCTGTCTACTGCCATTTCCCTCAATCACATCCTGTATGTACTGTCATTCTGTCCCTTAGCTTATGGACAGTGGCAAGGGCTTGCAACTTGTTTCCTTCCTAGTTTCATGCCTTCACACACAAATTATATCCTCCAGATCTCCTCTAAATGACGACATGGTAAATTAAATTCAGATCCTGTTACTCTGGGTCAAATTCAGTGGCTTCTTATCCTCAAAGCAAAAAGTCAGTGAATTCTTCCCTTGATGGGTTAAGATGATAGGCTAACCCATAAGGCCCCACCTTGTGACATTTGTGTCTCCACACCTATGTATTATATGCATTCTTGAACACTACATTTATAACCATGTGAACAGATACTCAGGGATGTTAGAAATGCATCATGAGTTGAGAGATGATTTGGAAGACGCTTGTCAAAGATAAAGATTCCTCAGTCATTCCAGACATACTAGTTGCTTTTCTACAGCTATGATAAAATACCAATATCATGGCAAGAAAGTTTAAAGTAGAAGAGGTTTGTGTTTACTTGTAGTTCAAGAAGTCTAGAGTCTGTCATGACAAAGAAGGCATAGTGCAGAAGCGTGAGAACAGCCTTTCACAACGCATCCATAGGCAGTAAGAAAGCAAACAAGAAGTGAGGTGAGCCTATCCACCTCTAAGTTCCACCCTAAGGGACATATATCCTCCAACAAAGTCCACCTTCTCAAGGTTCCATCACCCAAACAGCACCACCAACTAGGGACCGAGTTGTCAAACACATGAACCTACAGGGGACCATCCATATTTAATACACAATACCACTCAAAGAGAATAGTAACTATAAGAGCATCCCCTGCTCTTCTCTCTCAGTCCACCATGAACTAGGATGCTGGGTCTCAGGATGCAATGTGTATGTGAGTCACCAAGAGACCTCTCTCAAACTATAAAGCCCTGCCCTTGAGAGGAAGATTCTAATCATTGCTCTGGATGGGGCCCTGGGAGGATTACTTTAAGAAGTATCCAACTTGATCTGGAGAAATCTGTCAAATGAACACACCTACCATCTCCTCCCCTGGCTTCTGAAGAGGGCCCTCAGTCTGCATGAGACACATTTCCTTCTGTCCCCTTACTGGCCAACCACTCCGGAGATGGTGTAAGCAGCTACAAGTGTGAACACTGGATCAACTCTAGACTTGTGAACATACTGGGTGGTCTCATCTCACTTTTCTGATTCTCAGCTCCCCATCCTCTGTATAATGAAATAATGCTAAGCTCAGTCAATGGCATCAGAAAGACAAATCTAACAAAACTCTTCCGCTGGTCACAGCGAGCAAGGTGAATGTTGACTATGAGCAAACATGAGGAGTTGACTATGAACACTCTCATTGCCAGCCCCAACCCCTCGTGCACAGCTCCATGCTTTCAGTTAGGGAATAAAGTGTCCATTTATTTTGTCTCTCTCTGCATAGCAATTCCCTTAAGACCATGCTTTATTTATCTTCCGAGCATCCATCACTAGTCTCACTAACTATAAGGAGCTCAGACAAGGTTTGCAGTGGCTGCTGGTCTTCAGCTGTGTGATCCCATTCACATCCTGGCACAGAGGGGCCAGTGAGTTACCAGAAGCCATTCAGCTTCAGTGGTTAGGAGAGAGCTAAGAGGTGACATTACGTACTTTGGCTTATTTGCCCAAGCAATGGATGAAACCAACCAATATCTGTAGCAAATTTTTAAGCATTTCCTTGTAAAACAGCAACAAAAGATTGATAAATTAAACAAAGACACCATTCTCTTAGGCAGAGATATTGAATGGTAATGACTCCATAGACATATTTATGGTGGAAATGGAAGAATTGGGAGTTTATAACAATTTTGAGTAGGCAAATGTTGGAGAGGAGATAAAAAACCTTCCACAGGTGCAGAAGGTGATCGACATCCCAGAGAGGAGGAATCATCTCTATCTGCTGAATTCTTTCAAACAATAAAGAGTTGAGTAAATTTATCCCTGAGTGCAAAGCCCCAATATAATGACACACAGATCATTATACATATTCCACCATGGCACTTGAGTATGACAGTTTGCCATAGTTTACACAGACCATGAAAGACACAGGAATTGCTGTAGGCAGTTTCCTTTTCGTCTTTACCAGCTCCCCAAATAATCCGAAGCTGTAAACTCCGTTAGGAGCCACCTCTACAAACTAAAGGGCAAATTACATGGCTTGATGTTAGGAGGTGTCAGCTCCCACAGGAGCCCCCTGTTCGTTCTGCATATTAATAAATCACTTCTCTGTGGCTGGAGCTTGCTTATATGTAAAGTTAAAAATAATGTCTGTATCACAAGTCGGATTCTGAGACTGAATGAGGTCACGATTGTTAGGCTTTGGAAGAGCATGAAGCGCAGTGAATGTGTAATGGGATCCCACCTAAGCCCTACTTGCAAACCAATGGTAATCCCAGGGTCTCTGTAAATTCAAACTGGATGCTTTCCTGGCATTGGAGTGCAACCTAGATTTTAGTAAGGATTCATCACTCCAGCTATTGTTTTAGCTGCAGTGATGTTGGCTTCCTTTAGAAGCTATCAACCCATTGTGTTTGCCACATATTATGAAAGCAGGTGCATTATATAGACCATGTAATAACCATTTCAATTAGCACTCACTTCAATTCTGAAGTAGACACTTTCCCTTTATCTCATTTCACATTAAATCCTGCCATGTCCCTTCCTTCTGCCAAACATGCTTCTTCTCTAATCTCTGCTAAAAATTAAATTGTTCATACCATGAGGCCACTAAAGTCCTCCAGATGAAGAGGATCAAAGGGAAAGAGAGAGTTTAAGGAATTGGTTCATTAAAAGGCTGAAAGTCAAAAGGCCCCTGAGCTGTGAAGTCAGCCAACTGCAAAGTAGGAAGGGCCCACAGCAGAGCTCCTGTTAGAATCCAGGGTCCCAAGAACCAAGGGAAACTGGTGGTAAAGGAATCAGCAACTCTGAGACTAGAGAAGAGCTGATGTGTCAATCCATTTTACTCTGGAGGCTGAAAAACACCAATATCCCAATTCAAGCAAGCAAAGCAAAAACATTCCCTCCTACTCAGTCTTTTTATTCCATTCTTGTGTTGAGGTGATTTGAGAAGTCCATAGCCACCCAATCAGGGAAGACAATAAATATAAATCTCACTAAGGAATGCCTTTGTAGGCACACAAGAATAGCACTTGACCAAATATGGACACCTCATAATAGACCAAGTTAACACATAAAACTATCCACAGCGGTAAGCCAGTAACCTACAGAGTGTTATCTATGTGCAGTGGGGCTGCCCAATCTTCCCTTGAAGGATTTGGCTATAGAGTAAATGCCTGAGAAATCTGAGGATTTGGGAGCTCTGTCAAGGGACAGAAGGCACAGGTGGATCTGAATACGAAAGGAGAAAAGCTAAGAACACGAGGGACAAAATTAGCTTCACAGACTTTCTGAAGTTTGACCAAATCTGTCTCTCATGCATGGCACAGTTTACTTTCCCATTATCCATCTGATTCCTTGCTTACATATTCACTTAGCAGCCAACAGTGACTGAGGGAGTTATACTGGGGACAGGGACTAAGAATCAACTCAAGTACAGATCTTGTCCACAGGGTACCTCTAGAAAACATGTTTTTTAAATACTTTGAATGTGATGTGTGCATGAAGTTCTAGAATTGGTAGTTTGAAAGTTGCGTTGTTACCCATCTCCAGCTCACCACTATCAAAGACTCTAAAATGATCATCATAACCCTGCATTGTGTAACCACATAGCCAGAGGACACATGAATGGTCTCCAGGGCTAGCATGTTCTTGTGGCATTGATAAGGATCATAATTGGGAACTGAAATCTGTCTCCTGCAGCTTGTAACTGCTCTCAATTCTACATAACTCCAGTTCCAAGGGATCTGACACTCTTCTCTAACTTCCACAAAGACCTATTTCTCCTACCTAGGAGCCACATCCAAAAGGTTTCACAGCCTCCCCAGTCGGTGCCATCAGCTAAAAAACAGGTATCTCAAACACGAGCTTCGGGGAGGCATTTTAGACCCAAACTCTAAAACATACTCAATTCCTTTCCCCAGGGTCTAGTATGATGATTATAAGAATATTTATTTTTAATGTAGTTAAATCATATCACATGCTATGACTTTTTTGTAATTAGCTTCATTTTATCGCCTCAACTCACAAAAATTGAAGCAAGAATCCCTATTTCCAATAAAGAAAAACAATTTGAGAAGGAATATGTGGTTTGTTCAATGTTCTTCAGCCAGTAAAGAGTTAGGGTGGGTTGTGAAGCCATTTCTGTGTGACTAGTTCATTCTCTATCTACCACATTCAGCTATTTTTGAAAAGTAAAAAACATCTAGAGAGAGAAAAAAAAGTAAAACCCAAAGTTTTCTCTCTGTACACAGTGTCCCCTCTGACCACTTAAAGGAGGTTCTCAGGAATGAGGAGCCATTCTTGTGGGGCTCTTGAACTTCGGAGGGAGTGATTTCAGGAAAAAATGAAGGAAGTGAGTTTTCAACTCTCACTCTTCCCCTGCTCCCTACCATAATTGCATTTTCATTGCACTTTACCTGTAAGTACCATCAATGACTTCTTCTGCTCACCAACAGAAATGATGGAATAGCATTTCCTAGATACCTGACAGCTCCTGAGGGCCCTCTGAAGTAGGTCAGCCATGCAGAGTCTTAAAACATCATCACAGTTGCCAAGGAGCTCCTGCCCGCTTGTGCTCCAACAATGTTGGATTCCTCAGCAGTTTCTTCACGGGTAACCTCAGGGTGGGAGCAGACTCGGGCCAATGTCTAGAAGGTTCCACATGGGTGCTCTGAAGTCACTCATGGCAGTTCTGGGGAGTCAATGAATTCCTCCTGAAGTAGTCTCCCTCAAGCATTACAGTTGCTCACATGTGTCTGGAAACATTGATTCAGTGAGGGCAGAAAATGTCCCATAGGTTGAGGAATGGAAAATGAGTTTCTTATTCCAAACCAGAGATTTTGCTGCTTTTAGAGCAAAAAAAAAAAAAAAAAAATGTCAGGTATTGTTCACAAACTCTGCCCTTCTTCCTCAGTCTACTCTACACTGGGGCATTTATTCTTAGATTATAAAGTACATATGAATCACTAAAAGGCTTTGTCTTATATACAAGGGCTCTAAAGTTGAAATGTTGATTCTCATCACTGTTCCAGGGGGTGCTGCAAAGTGTATTTTTAACAAGTGACCTAGTTAGTCTGGAGTTGTCAATATAACTCACAGGGAAACTACTCAAACCTGAATTTACCAGAAAATAGAGTCTAAAGCATTATGGCTGGATACTTGATTAACAACAAGGTCCTAGGAAGGCTACTCTGAGGGGAAAAATGGGTCACTATAAAAAGATGACAATGAACTGTCTGGTTTGTATCTTACCTGAGTAATTGCTCCACTTCACAATCTTGTGGTGTCATCTTCCTAGGTCTTGATAGGACACTATGTCCAAAAAAGTCCTTGAGAAGATGTAAGGACAACAGCTCAAATCTCTCAATGCCAAACTCATAGAATGCAATGCTCCCAAAATTAACTTTCATTTTCCTTACACATGGGCTGTGAGTCCTGCTCTGGGCCATGCCACAGTACTATCTCGGTAGTCTGTGGTTGTTGCTCGATGGTCCAGCTATGATCATTATACTGTGAAGTAGGAATGAAATGGGTGCAGCACAAAGCCAAGATAGACAATGACTATAGTCAGAGCTATGCCTGTCTATATAGAAGGCCAAGACCAAAGCAATGCAAACAGAAAAGGATTCATGTATCCTAAATGATGCCTACTCTCTTATTTCATCTACTGTCTTCTTTTACCTTTCTGACCTGTGATGGTTGATCTTCATTATGAACTTGACTGAATTTAGAATCATGTAGGATGACACATAGATCTCTGGAAATGTCTATAGAGCTGTCTCTGGAGAGGTTTAACTAAGGAAATAACACCTACCCTGAATGTGGGCAGTAGCATCCCATAAGCTGGAGAAGGAGGTTGAATAAAAAGGAGAAAGTCTGTTGAGTGCTGGCATCCCCTACTTTCTGCTTCCTGATCTATTCAAATGTAAACAATGTCCCACCATCACAGATTCAAGTATCTCATGGCTTCATCCCATCACCCCATCCCTGCAATGATGGACTGTATCTCCTCAACTGAGAACCAAGATAAATCATTCATTCTTTACATTGCTTCTTATTGGTTTTTAGTCACAGTGTCAAGAGAAACAACTCATATACCAACTTCACCTCTTTACACAAAGGAGAATTCCATGACTAGAAAGCTGATCTGACTAGGCTGAGAGGAAAGAAACTCCTAAGGGTGTGGTGAAGAAGAGAAGGCTTTATCCTGCTTCTCAATTCTTGCTTCAGTCACAAGAAAACCCAAAAGCCCTTTGGAGCTAAGACTGGCTTGTAGAGAAACAGGCATAGGGAGGCCACTGAGTTTAGCATGGAAAGTGGACTAGAGTAGGTGAGGGTCTGGCTCAATTATGACTGAGTTCAAGTCCACCCCAGGTCCTATCTGAGTTTATGATTCAAGGACCTGTATATCCAAGCTCCTAAAAACAAAAAACAAAAATCAAAAAAAAACAAAACAAACAGAACAGAACAGATAATATCTACAAATAAAATGTAGTATCTAGCTCTAGGAAGCTAAGGGTGATTACAATATTCAGAGGGAAAGAGAGACATATACCATAGATGCTTAAGACCCTCTGCAGAATGTATCCATATCTGAGTTCTCTAAGGTTGTGGGTTAGGATCCGTTGTTGTTGTTGTTGTTGTTGTTGTTGTTGTTGTTGTTTTGCATGTGAGAACCCCATAATAAGACTCATTTGTGTGCTTCTAAAAAAGAAATAGAGAAAAAGAGGAAGAAAAAAAGAAAGGAAGGAAGGAAGGAAGGAAGGAAAGAAGGAAGGAAGGAAGGAAGGAAGAGGAAGGAAGGAAGGAAGGAAGGAAGGAAGGAAGGAATTTCCAAATGGTATTTCAGAGTGGCAAATCTAATGGGCTGTGTTCATTTGTTATGCCTCCTATGTTTTAGTAGTTTTCACCAAAAGAAATGTATTTCAGAGGTAGGAGTCTAAAATGAAGGTGTTGTCAAGGACACAGCATCCCAAACTATCCAGGAGGAGATATTTCCTGGCCTCATCCATCATTCAGAAGATAAGGAGATGAGTGTGACTTCATATACCCAATCTCTGTCTCCATGTTCACAGTCTTATTTGACTTGGATAGCTCTGTGTCTCTCCTCACTTTAGAAGTCAAATTGTTCAAGAACCATTTCATTGCCTCATCTTCTCTTTATGATATGTACAAAGACTCTTGTTTTTGAAAGATCACATTTAACACAATCGGCCTTAGGACTCCAGCACATCTCTTTGGAAGACACAATTTAATGCATAACAGGCTCCAAAGCCAAAGTGCCACTGGCAAATTCAGTCTTTAATTATACTCAATTTTTGTTACTCTGTCTTTTCTCTCATCAACACCATCAGAATCATTATCAAGCTGTTTTTACACATTCTCATCCTTTTTGCTCCCATTGTTAGAATGTGCTAGACTCAAGCACAGCCAAATAAAACAGCAGTCTTGCAAGCCCAATAGCTCACCCCACCCCCACCCCCACCCCCACGTGCAATCCATGCCCCAGAATTGCTGATACTTTCTAGGTGAAACTGTTACCCATTTCCAACAGTCCTGTAATGGGACCCCTTGCAACCCCAATGATGATTAGAGGAAGTATCCTATCCATATTGAGCAATCTTTCAAGACAAGAGTTGTGCCTTCATCTGAGATCTAGCATCAGCCATATGATAGCTTAATATTCAAACTATTTGGCATAAATTGGAAAATCTATTTAACTCTTTCTTTTTCTTCTTTCCATCTGCTAATTTACATGGCTGGCTGGGAAAGTGATCAGAACAGATTGTGAGCAGCACAGAGAGAGCCCCAGCCTGGCCAAGCTTGTGTCATTCTGTATTAATTTTTTTTCCCTGAGCACAAGATATGTGCCTATGGATGATCTATGAGGCATATTTGTATAGAAACAATATCCTAGTGTTTGTGGAGCACTTCACTAAAGAACATTTCCAGTTCTCTCTTTAAAGTACCTAGAATTCGTACTACAATAAACAAACAAACGAACAAACATTTCTTTAGGATCCAAGTTTCCCTTTATATACTATCTGATTAATTATTTGTAGAATTTTTAATTTAATTTTTATTTTTATAACTGCCATAAAGTATTGAGTTCATTCCTTCTTGCTCTTCTTTTTTGCCCCATGCCCCTCCTACTTCTTACTCTACTACCCCCAGTAGGCTTCGTTCCAGCTTCATGTCACATGAGCTCAATTTCTCTTCCTCCATCCTCAAAATAACCTTTCCCCTGTCATGATCCCCTTTCTAGTTTCATGACCTATATTCACATACACACACACACACACACAGGAAGAGGCTTGGTCATAAAAATGCCTTCTATCATAAGGACCTATGTTCAGAACCCAAGATATCTTTGCATGTCCACATGCATCTTGGAACCCAAACATGGGTTATGTGGAGGAGAGAGAGATACATGGCTTCCTAAAACTCATTAGATCATTGACAGGCAGTCTGGTAGAATAGAAGAACTCCAGGTACACTAACAGACTGTCTCAAAATTTGAGGTGAAGTACAATCCAGAAAGATAGCCAACATTAACTTCTGGCTTTCACATACATGTATGCACTTGTATATACAACGTACATACATACATACATACATACATACATACAACTACATGCAAAGAGTGAGTGAGAGAAAATGAAGAGAGAAGGAGAGAGAAAGAGAGAGAGAGAGAGAACTGGAATCCACATATGAAAGAATTCTGGGTCAGATTACCTTGCTTAATATAACACTTTTCAGATTCATCTTTCTTCTACAAATTTTAAATTTTCATTTCTCTTTGTAGCTGAATAAAATTATATTGTGTATACATATCACATTTTCATCATTCACTCATCTGTTTATGGACATTGTCTCGGAATTTTATCACTGTGAACAGACACCATGACCAAGGCAGATCTTATAAAGGCAAACATTTAATTAGAGCTGGCTTACAGTTTCAGAGGCTTAGTCCATTATCATCATAGCAGGAAGCATGACAGCCTGCAGACATACATGATGCTAGAGGAGCCAACAGTTCTATATCTTGTTTTGAAGGCAGGCAGGAGGAGACTATTCCACACTGAACAGAGCTTGAACATAGGAAAGCTCAAAGTCCACCCCCACAGTGATGCACTTCCTCCAACAAGGCCACACCTACTCCAAAAAGGCCACATATACTAATAGTGCCATTCCCTGTGGCACTATTCAAACACATGGGGGCTGAACCTATTCAAACCACCACATTCCACTCCCAGACTTCCACAAGTTTATAACCATAACATGATACAAAACTCATTTAGTCCAACTTCAAAAGTCCCCACAGTCTATGACAGCCTTGACAATGTTTAAAAGTCCAAAGTTCAAAGTATCTTCTGAGATTCATGAAATCTCTTAACTGTAGCCCCTATAAAATTAAAATAAAAAACAGGTCACCTACTTTCAACTTCACAAGATACACGTTACTACTCCAAAATGTCACAGTGAGGAAATACTGAACCAAATCAAGAACAAAAACTAGCTGGACAAACTTGAAACTCTGCATGGCTCCTCCATGTCTGATGTCCAACTCCTTTCAGTTCCAAGGGAACTTCAACTTTACAGTTTCTTGTTCTAATGTCTGAGATCCATATATTATCTTCTGGGCTCCTCCAAAGTGTTTAAGTCACTTCTCCAGCTCTGCCCTCTCTAGCACTCTAGATTCTGGCTGACTCCACTCCATGTTATTGCTGTTCTTGGTGATCATCCCATGGCACTGGTGTCTCCAGTATGCTGGTGTCTTCTGCTGAAACTAGGCTTTACCAATAGCCTCTCATAGGCTCATGTTCATGGTGTCAAGCCTCAACTTCTTTGCATAACCCCTTCAGTCCTGGGTTGTGCCATAACCAATGGCCTTTCCTGATCTCTCACAGTGTCAAACCTCAGCTGCTCTCCATGAAACATGGACCTTTTGTTCTAGTATATCTTCACCAACTATCTGTTTTCAGCGATTTCCTTTACTGCCTAATCTGAGCCGTCCTGGAACTTAGTCAGTAGACTGACCTTTAACTCAGAGATCTGCCTGCTTCTGTTTCCTGAGTGCTGCAATTAAAGGCATGTACCATCATGTCTGGACCTAAGCTTTCCTTTAATTCCTTTTCACAAGATCATTATAAGTTCTACATTGTAACTCATTCCACATATAGTCAAGCTGACGACTGGGAATAGCCATCAAAATCCATCCCTTGTCAATTTGACACACAATCATATCTCCTTATGTCCAAATGAAAGCATTAACCAGGTCATAATAATGCCTAACATGGTGTAACTATCCCTCTTACAACTGCCATTGGATAAACAATAAGCTTAGCTGGGTGGAATCTTGCCCTAAGGCCACCACCACCCTAATCCCATTTAATATCCTTAAACAGAGTATTTAGCTCCATTCCACTTCTTGATGCCCCTTCAATCCTTGAAGAATACATTTTGTATTTTTCCTTTCTGAGCTTGCTAGGCTTGATCAAAATGGTCTTCATAAGAGTAAACCACAGGACAGTTGATGCTAGGCTTTGTTTAAAATTTCCTTTGTCAATGTAATTAATCTAAACCACTTCATTTTAGAGCCTCAGGCAGACTCTTCATACAAGGGCAAAAAGAAGCCACATTCTTCACCAAAATACCACAAGAATGATCTCTAGGCAACATACTAAAATTTTTCCCTGAAACCTTTTGAGCCAAGTCCCCACAGTTCAAATCATCCTCACAAAACTGTATTCCATGTTCTTGCTAGGATGGCCAATTAAGACAGGCTTAAATCATTCCATTGCTTTCCTAATTCAAAACCCCCAAATCAACATTACTCCAAACAAGAGCACTGTCAGGCCTATCATAGATCCCTGACATCACTTTGTCTTAGGTTTTATTGCTGTGACAAAATATCATGACCAAAAAGCAAGTTGAGGGGGAAAAGATCTATTGGGCTTACATTTCAAGATTACAATATATCATTGGAAGAAATCAGGACAGGAACTCAAGCAGTGCTGGAACATGAAGGCAGATGATACAGAGGTCATAGAGGATTGTGCTTACTGGCTTGCTGCACACAGCTTGCTCAACCTGCTTTCTTAAAGAATCCAGGACCACTACCCCAGAAGGGTACTACCCTTCATGGGTTGGGCCCTTCCCCATTGATCACTAACTCAGAAAATGCCTTACGGCTGGATCTCATGGAGGCATTTCTCAACTGAGGCTCTGTCCACTTTGATGACTCTAATTTGTGTCAAGTTGACACACAAAACCAGCCAGTACAACTGAGCTGTCAGCACAAAACACAACCGTGGCCATCTCTGGACAGACATCTAGGCTAATTACACTTCCTGGTTATTGTATATAGTGAAACAATAGCGATAGATATGCAAATACATGATAGAATGTAAAGTCCTCCTCTTTCACAATGATCGTTGAACCTTGGTTGAACCATGCCCCATTTAGAGCACAGTCTCTTATTACCTAAATGTTGACTAGCTGTGGATCTCTGTATAAATCACCATATACTGCAAAATAAGCTTCTCTGGTGAGGGTTGAGAAATGCCTGACTCAAGCATGTGGTCTTTAGCAATAGGGACTTACCATCAAGTTCAAGAACATAACCAAGAGCAATAGCAATAACCTGCAATGCATGGGGCAGGGTATTATGGGAACTGAACTTAGGTCATCTGCAAAAATCAGCAGGTATTCTTCCCTGCTAAGCCATCTCTTCATCCTCAGCCTCTTGGCTTTTTAGTTTAAATGTCCACACTCATTTTGCAATGGCTGCAGTGACATGTACAGACAAGATCATTAGCTAGGGATCCATGTTCCTATAGCTTCTTAAGAGACCCCAGAATTAGAAAGTGTTTACCTAACATGGATCCATGTAAAAAACTGGAGACTTAGGATCTGGTCTCAGCCCATCTGCTGACTAAACTTCAGTGCTGATGCTTCACTTCACAGTGCCTTCGTTTCCTCTGTTCAAAGACCAAAAAAGTAAGGGCTGGGACAAGTGTTCTGAAGGTTGGAAATAAGAGACCATCCTTGCTCAGTGTTCCACCAGCTCCAGGGTCCAGATGAGATTCTTTAATGAGTGTCTTTGAGTCTCAAAAATTATACTAAGGATGGGGGTGTGCTGTAGCCTAAAATTCAAATGAAGTAAAGCATGGTGTAGACAAGAGCTTGAAAATGTTATTGTTCTATTCATACCAGGTACTAATGTTCCTGACCGCCTTAAAGACAGGAAAGTACCTTTGATTTCCTTCTCCTTTGTACAGAGAGAGAGACAGATAGAGACACAGATGGAGACAGAGGGAGACAGAGACAGACAGACAGAATGAAGAAAAGAGGTGGGCAGTCCTGTCCCTCCATAACACCACAGATCTAGGTCCATCACGGGTATTCACCTTAGCCTCCTTCCTCTCCTTCTCTATTCTGAGTCTGTCTCCATCCCACCCACAGCCTGTTCACCATGAGTGCTCACCCTGAGAGCCTATCATGGGATTCCTCAGCAATATTCTGTGCTAGTTTTCTTTTTCTTAATCTAACTCTTCCTTCAAGACCTGAATCCAGCCAATGTGAGGACAGATGGTGTGGGGCCCTTTGCCCTGCCAATTTAGCAATCTTGGCAAGAACTGGGTCCTTGTGTGCAGGGGGGAGTGATTTTGCTTGCATAGTTTAAAAATACTACAGTGTTTTTAACCTCAGGGAAAAATGTTTGGCAAACAACCCATAGCAGATTTTTTTTTCTTGTGGATGATGTCACATCCCCAGCCAGATTTGTCTAAACAAGGCTCTGCTCAAGAAAAATGGCTAGCTCTGAGTGTCGTTACCATGTAGCATTAAGAGGCATGCCAAGAAGAGGTTTGGGTTAAGATGCTTGGGTCTGGCCTCTGTCTTAACTCTTCTCCAGTTCATTGTGAGGTCGTTTACCTCGCTAGAGCTCTGTAGTCTCATGAATGAAAAACAACAAGTTTTAAGCTATAATCAGTTCAGTTCAGCAACTGCTGAGTGGTTTATTGTAATGGCATCTGGGATGGTAAGTAAGACAGCCACCAGCCAGGATTTTGTAATCAGTCATGCTTAAACTCAAAGGTTGGGGACCTCTCCTGGTGTTTCCTTTGCTCAGCAATCTCTTCTTTCTGGGTTAATCCCCAGTTGACTCCTTTTCTGTACCAAGATCTCACTCAGTTCACATATTCCCTCCCCACAGATTCAAGCTCAAGTCATCTTAGGTAAATGCCCCAGTGCCCATGTCCTAACCAACCTCTTGTTTTATCCTGTTTCATTCTGTCATGGCACTACGCCGTGTCTATTTTGTATTTGTGTGCCACTGGCATTTCCCAAGGTTAAGCCATGACCTGTTCCCATGCTATGTAGCAGGACAGAAGTGCCTATAGCCTCTAGTCCTCACAATGGGGACCTTGGAGGTAAATGACTCAATCACTCATCTTGGGAGGACTTGCAGCATTTGAATCTACTTCAAATGTGTAGAAAAAAAAAAAAAAAAAACCAGTGGTGTCAGTCTAGACATACTATTTTATTGTAGCATGTATCTATGTGAAGTGCCAGGAGCAATTATTGACTTAACTGAAGTGTTGACACTTAACCCATGAGACCTTTCTAGAGAAGCTTGCTATAAGTTCAATAGTGGACTTGTGAACATGGTGTGAGGCAAAGATTTTAGGGAAGTTCTCTGTCCTTGCTTGCTTGCTTATCACTTCTTCCCCTGGCAGCTCCAAAAGACTTAAACATGGGTGTAATACAGCCATTCTAGAAAACACATGTCAGAAATTGTGTTGTGCTCTGCACTGCCCCTCACGGGGCCTGCAAGCTCTTGCAATGAGCACTCATATTCCATGTACGGATTCTTCCTTTCTGTGGGATGCCTGGCCAGGGCGGCTAAGACAGTAACTGGAAAAACCTTAAGATGCCTAAAGATACACAATGTCCTCCAAGAGATCAGGCTCATTCATATTTGAGCTTTTCTCCTGGTAACTACTTAACCTTCGTAAAAAGTACCCAGTGGTATCTCAGAACCAGCTAAAGTTGAGCATGTCTGAAATCCAGCAGAGGAGAACACTTAAGCTTAAGTTCAAACCCAAATGCTCCATTTGGAAGACACCACTGTGATGTGAAGAAGAGCACAGTTAATTGTGGTGGGCTGAGGGCTCACCACATAATGTGTGTCCTGGGACCACAGGCTAGACGATAACAGGAGAACACAATTAGAGAAAGCTGAGTCCCTCTCTGACTTGCACCCAGTGTCCAGCTGCCTGAGGCACCAGTAATGAGCAGATGCTAAACTGTAATAAATCAGGAAAGCTAGTGCTAATTAACCCAGGTTCCACACAGGATTTCTTTTGCAATTTTTTTAAAGAGGATTTTGATCCACTGAGGAGACAGTACTCAGAAAAAGACAAGCTCTTCCAATAAACACCACACTCCTTCCCCGACGATGTCAAAAATTGACTCATGTTTGTGGGGTATGAGTGCATGTAAGCTGCACGGTATATGTGCAGCCCTTGACAGCAGCCTAAGACCAGCTGTCTGACAGGAGCCTGGACTTGGCAGGCAGCACCAGCTGCAAGCAGGAAACTGAATATCAAGAGGTGTCAGAGTATTTACCCAGAATTCTCTATTTCTTTTAACACTTAAACTCTTCTTATTCGAAGAAGAAGAAGAAGAAGAAGAAGAAGAAGAAGAAGAAGAAGAAGAAGAAGAAGAAGAAGAAAGAAGAAGAAGAAGAAGAAGAAGAGGACGAGGAGGAGGAGAGAGGAGGAGGAGGAGGAGGAGGAGGAGGGAGGAGGGATTGCAAAAATTGAAAATAGAACTAAGTTTGTATCTGCCCAGAGTACTTACTCACTGGAAATCTATTTCTAACAATGCAGGAGCCAGGAAAACATTCTAGATCATCAATCACAGCTTTGGACTTATTCCTCCTTCTTGGAAGTCTATAAAAATTTAAAAGTTTAAAAATGATTTTTATTTATACATTAAGTTGCAAATTTTAATGGACACTGAACTCATAATAAAAGTTAGAGCAGGTCAAAAGCTACCCTCTTTGGATGGACTCTAGGTGATTGAACACACTTGGATAACTACATTTGAAGGTTAGTTTATAGTTTACTGCCTCATGATGCTAAGTTCATAACCTATCTTAAGACACAAGAAAGAGGAAAGAAAGGTAAGCCTGGTAACTTGCCTGAATTCATTCCATGGGAGGTGAGAGGTTGGGCAGAATTTGGGCTAAGCCAGTGTAACTCCACAGCTACCCAGCCTTGCACTTGAGGCCACCAACAGGCTGAAAAGGAGCCTTTTCTCTCTGAATCCCTGGATTTATGGTCCTATTTGTTAAAGGGCACCATGCTCTGAGAGAATTATCAAGAAAGAGAAATTACAACAAACTCCCTCGATCATGCAACAGCACAGAGCCATCCTCCCCCATCTCATGTGTAGCTCTGCTGTACCACGCAACTTCTCTCCACATACATAGCCTATTGTTTGTCCATCAGTGAGTTGACTGGTAGTCCCCATCTTTTCATGACTTCAAGAGCCCCTGGAGAAGGAAAAGGTACAGATGTTCAGTGTAAGCCAGGCACAGATCTGGAATCCTCACAGCCCTTCTTCGGCCACCACAGCCATGCCTCCAACTGCACGCTCTCACTCCCAGGCTTCTTGTGGAAAACAAAAGGATTATGCTCCTGTCAAAGCCAGGCATCCTCTCAGAAATGCAGCCGAATACTCAGAACCTGAGTGTTCCAACCCAGACTCCTGTGAATTTTCTTGAACTAAACTCTGATGACTCAAGGCTCGTGAACCTAATAGACCAGGCCAGTGGGGAGGGATCATGGAGGTCAAGAGGCAAAAAAAAAAAAAAATTGCAGCAATGAGCATAAAATCAACAACAACTACTTGAAGGATCCAGGGCTATTGTCAAGGTGTGTAGTGTGAGAGACAGCAGCCAAGAGATAATGTGGGCTGCGGTCCTCAGCTAAGTGAGTGCTGCCCTGTTCTAGCTGTTTCCAGGCCTCTATCATCTTGTCCCTTCTGCATTCCTGTAGCTTATTGCTTTGTAGGTTCCTTGGGTGAGGTTGGCTACCCTCCTGGCTACCTGTTGGCTACCCTACAGATATACATCTCTTAGGCTTTAGATGTTTTCTCACACCATCCCTCCTTCCCTATCTTCCTTCCTTTTCCCTCTCTTCCTCCCTTCTTCCCTCCCTTCTTCCTTCCCTTCATTTCTTCCTTCCATCCTTCATTTCCTTTATTTTCCCTCATTTGGTCTAGCAAACCCTTACCCATCAAGGAGGCCTCGGCTTTGATCATCACCTCCCCAAAGGAAGTATTCTCTGACCCCAGGGTGGAGAATAACTACTTATTATACACATGTGAGAACCTCTGTTATCCTGTCTCAGAAGATCTACCATGTTTACTATTTCTCATTTAATACCTCTCTAGCCAACTATTCCCATGAAGCAGCAATATTTTTTTGTTTGTTTTTGCCTTTGAGCCTCTACATCTGACCCAGTGCCTGGCAAGTAGTAGGCAGAGGGAGCCAAACGCCGAGGAACAAATGATTGTCGAAGCAGGCCCACCTCATTGCATTGAATGAAATCAATAGTTCTATGTTAGTGAAGTTTGTTTGGTTTTGATTCCTCTGAAAAGTAAGCTATGAGAGATATAAGAGCAGGTATGTGCTAAATCCAACTGTACTTCAGCATCTAGTAGCATGTTTGGCAGATAATAATTGTTCTCTGCTTTTTGAGACAGGATTTCATGCAGCCCAGGTTGGCTCACACCCACATTGTTAAAAATGATCTTGAACTTCATATCTTGCTTCCTATCTACCCCACAAAGGGCTGGGAATATAGATCTGATAATAAACATTTAATATACAATGGATGACTTATTTTTCTATTTTTAAAAAAGCATCACATATAACATAAACATCACATATAACCATAATCCCACCAATCTTTAATTCTTCCTTAATGGGTATTTTATGTTGGATTTGGCTTTTCAATGACCTGAGAACTCACAGGGGACGTTAACTTTTCCATTATAACTTACTTGTCTACATCTCCCTTTTGAGAAGGTGTCTCCATACTCACTCTGAATGAAACAAACCAGGAGTCTGGTCTTGGCCAATGAGACCTGAACAAACAGAATGATAATAGAGACTAAAGAAAGGCCTGTGTGTATGGCTTCCTCCCTCTTGTACTCAAATTTCAACAAAATTGAACAGCCTGCAGAGGGATGAGGGACAGTGTGGAGGACCTCTTAGGAGTGAAGAATATCCTTTCAAATTTCTTATTTAGTAGTCCTAAGCCCTAGTATATCAAAATGTGATCTATGTGGACAAAAGGTTTTTACAGAGTCATAAGTTTAAAATCAGGTCATAGTGTGAGCCCTGACCCAGACTGCCTGGTTCCATTAAGAAAAAGAAATTTAAACAGATACATAGAGGATGCTGTATGAAAAGAAAGACAGCTATCTACAAGCTTAGAAGATGCCAAATACACGTCTCATCTCCCCCTCAACAGGCCCAGAAGAAACCAAAACTGCTTGATCTTGAACTTCCAACACTGGGAAACAATGCATTTCTACTGTTTAAGACACTACTCTCTGTGGGACACTGGTGTGTAAAACCTAATGGACTTTTACATGTCTAGACCAAAACAACAGACTGACTAACCTGACTCACCTGCAGTAAACCCATGAAACACACCTTGTACTAAGCCCCAGATGCAATAAAGCCTCATTGATAAAGAGAATGAATTGCTTGTATCTCTCTCAGCATCAGTTTTCACAATTGCAAACTAAAAAAAAATGAATATTCTTCTCACGTAGTTTTTGGCAAATTAAATAGGTTGACACCTAAATCTGCTTAGGGCAATGCTTGGCTCATAATTAACACCCCATAAGAGCTTATTTTAGTGTTCCCTTCATTAAGTCAAAACCAGAGGTATGCTCCCCCCAAAGAAAGAAACAAACTTCGTTGAATATATTCTAAATAGTGTAGGGGTTCATTATAAAATTCAATATCAATAAAATCCATTTAAATAACATTACATCATCTAGGAGCACTACAGTGGGTACTCCAGAGGACTGCTTAAACGGATTAACGTTAAGGAAGAAACAGATTGGCATATATTGAGTCTGTAATGTGTGCTTCAAATATGCTACATGACTTTGCGCATGGATATGAGAATTACCTATGATCCCATTTTTAATAACAAACACAGCAATAACAGAAGTCAACCACTTCTCTTCTGAGTCTTGGTACATTCTGAATATTCCCTGAGAGGATGCATGTGTCTTAGGAGCTTAGGAAGTCATTGCAGTCACACAACAGTCCACTAGGCAAAGCTCACTTTGAGTCACTCAGCAGTCAGCTGTCACGTATTCTGATTCTTGTGAAGGGTTGCACACAAATTTGTTTGACGTAAGGTTAGCTTTAACAGCCTCCACACCTTCAAAGCTAGTACCATAACTCACAAAGAGGAAGTCTGGCCTGCTACAAGGCCAGACTGCCCAGGTCTGTGGCTGCATTTCTCAGAAAACCAAAACTAACAGGCACAAACAAGGCAGTCTCTGCTAAAGACTTTGCTGAGGGGAGAGAACATGTCAACCCTATCTTACATATTACCCTGAGATCTCCAAGATGCGACCATGGACTCCCTTTCCAGGATCTAGCCATCTCAACGCTGAGCTCTTGACTGTACGAAGGCTGAGCAGGTAAACTAAACAGAACAGTTCTGTCTTAGCATGAGTCTCTTGGTCCACAGTGATCATTAGAAAAAGCTTCACACAGATAAAGAAAAAGGGTTTTTTAACATGAAAGCCCAGACTTTTCATATACCATCAAATGGGCAAAAGGGAAGCCAGCTTCTTCAGCCCAGCTTTGAAGACTCCTTCATTCTGCTAGGAAAGAACTCCAGATGTCTTCCTAGAGAATAATGTAAGATTAAGGCTTTTCAGTATATTTTTCCTGGAGTTTAGATACCTCCACCCCTAAGCCTATGTTGCTAAAATCAAGAGACAAAGTCTGCTGCAGTGTTTTTAAGCCCCGTTGGAGGATTCCCCTAGAAAGGCAATCTCAGTAGAAAGGAGGCCGTTCAAATGAGAAAAGGAGAAGCGAACTTCTTCAGCCCTGGGGAAATTATAGAGATAGAGATAGACAGAGATAAAGATATAGAGATAGGGAGAGGAGAGGGAGAGGGAGAGGGAGAGGGAGGGGAGAGGGAGAGGGAGAGGGAGAGGGAGAGGGAGAGGAGAGGGAGAGGGAGAGGGAGAGGGAGGGGAGAGGGAGAGATACACACACAAGTGTGTGTGTGTGTGTGTGTGTGTGTGTGTGTGTGTGGTACTTTCTAAGTTAATATGGTTTCCTTTTGGCTTTCTTGCAGAAGATGTATGCTTTAGAGTAAGGCAAACACCCTCCCTTCCCAGGACAGAGGAACCTGAGTTAGATAATGCAAGAATAAAATGCTTACCCTCCATTGATGCCTGGAGGCAACTCCTCCAGGTTTTTCTCAGAAGGTTGTGACAACAAACATGAGTGAGGGGGAGAAAAATAAGAGTTATCATCAAAATGTAGACACTGGCTTAAGAAGAGAAATATGACTGGAATTTATTGATACTTATTGTATGATTTTATGAGTGTCGCTCTTATCTAACTTTAGCACAGCCCCCCATTCCCACAGTGATGGTGTCCTTTGATTTCCAGGGCTCAGGCAAACTACAGGGAATGGTCATTTTGAACCCCAGGAAGACAATGGTAGCTCTGGCTAATGGGAGGCACAGCACAGAAACCTTTAGAAATCCTCCCAGAGGCCTCACATAAAATGTACCCTAGAGAGGTATGAAGGAAAAGTGCATCGATTTAACTTGAGCTCTAGCCAGCCATGCTTCCTGCATTAACTCACTTAACCCTCCCACCACCTTGTGCTTTGGGATCTCGTTCTCTGCTTCACAGATGGGAGCTTGTGTGGTCCAAGGAGCATGGTCAAAGTTATTTACACAGCAATGAATTCAGTAAACAAAATTCAAACCTAAACTGATTTCACCCAAGTGATTTTTGCAAAAGTGAACCGTGTGTGTTTACAGCTTTGTAGAATATGTCCTTGAATCCATTCCCTGGAATCCTTTCTGAGCCCAGATGTCTTCATGGTGGTATTACTGCCCCCTCCCCCTCCTGAGAAGATGCCCTCTCAGATGACTCCATGAACAAGGCCATTATAAAGCCAAAGGCTATCACTTTCAGTTCCATCTGGTCAGTTCTGGCCTAAAACTTGGAGGACCCCATTTCTGGTTTGCTTTTACTAACTCCAGTACTAAACTGTAGAATTTGATGTTGACTGAGTGGGTCAGGGGTCAGGATCCTAACTCTGACACTCTGACACTTTGACTGAGTATGTTCTTTTATCTCTATTCCTTAATTCTTGCATTCTTAAAGATTGTGTTCTCTCTCTCTCTCTCTCTCTCTCTCTCTCTCTCTCTCACTGTCTCTCTCTCTCTCACACACACACACACACAGGGGGCAGAGAGCGCAGACCATGGCATGTGTGAGGAGGTTAGAAATCAAAGGAATGTTTTGGTCCTTGTCTTCCAACTTTGTTTGAGGCAGTGTCTTCGTTGTTGCTGCTGTGCTTGCTAGCTTGCCCAGGAGTTTCAGGGGATTCTCTTGTCTCTGATCTCATCTCACCCTACAAGTGCTGGGATTACAGTTAGTCAGTCACTGCTCCAGGCTTTATGTGAGTTCTGGGAATTTGAACAAAGGCCCATATGCTTCCTTCCGTGACAATCACTTTTAGCCACTGCGCCATCTCTTCAGCCTAATTCTTCATCTTTATAATGGGACAACATCAACAAAGACCCAGATTGATAATTATTTAGTCGTATTAATATTTGTATTAAGTAAAGTTCTGTACATACCTGATACTCAGTACATAGTCGTAATTATTAGGACACATTCAGTAAACATTGTTTTCCTCTGCCACTCCTCTTACCTGATCTCAAATCAGATCCAACTTCATTCATAAACACTCCACAACTACCACAGAATTATTATTATTATGTACTTCATTTTAATAATATCATTAGAAAATAGTAATATACCAAAGTTCCACAGCCTGGTATGGAGCCTTTGAGTATCTGGGTCCTCATTTAATGATCTTAAAATAGTAATGAAGTAGGAGGGGCAAACATTATAATAACAGCAAAAAATATTGAAGCTAAAACTCAGAGAATTTCATTTGGTTGAACAGCAGGTAAGTGAAAAGAGTAAGGGCTTTGAGATCCCCCTAAACTAAGCATGACACTAGCATGTGTTAAAATGCCTTTGAGTAAGTGGATTAACCTCTTTGATCTTCACTTACATGCTTCTGGCAACTAGTCATTTTGATGCTTGGTTGGTTGCTATGAGGTTAACAGCAAATTTAGCCACTCAGTGTAACGAAGAAGAGACTAGATACCCAGCGAGTGCATTAATAGCAGCCATGTTGTGCCTTGCTCAAATTGAAAGACAGGGCATCAGAATGTGAGCTGGAAGCATTCTGCTCAGAGTCTTTCTACATACATAAAGCAGTCAACATCCCTCACCATGTCAACTGCCAAGTTCTATCAAGGGCAGAGTTCTAGATTCAATCAGTCATGTCCATCATCCTAGCAAGAGATTAAGGGATTAAGTTACTAAACAGAAAGAAGATGTAACCCAGGCTGGTTTGCAACTTACAAGATAGCTAAGAATGACTTTGAACACCTGACCTTCTAGCCTCTAGTTAAGTGCTGGGGTCATAGGTAAGAGCCACACACCCAGTTTTATGTGGTTCTAGGGATCAAACCCTGGAACCCTGCATACTAGGCAAGTACTCTCCCCACTGACCAAATTCTCAGCCCTGATCTGGATAATTTAATCATGGCTTCCAAATACCACCAATTTAGATGGTCATATGAGAGGAAGTCATGCATCAGACAATGACCCTGGTCCTTGGGTGTGTTTACCTTACTTCATTCAAGAAAACACCAAGGGACTAGGATATTCCATGTTCACATATGTGTCATCAATTACAAGTCACAGTAGTCCATAACTTAATCATCTGTTTTTACTTTTAGTTAAAAACTGACAAAATAGAGTTGCATATATTTATATGGTAAAAGACAGTACCGAGATTCACAAATACAATTTGGCTGAGTTGGGGAGGTGGCTTAGTTTGTGTTTGCCACACAAGCATGAGAAACAGATCTCCAGCACCCATGTAACAGCTGGAGACATGCCAGATGTGGCAGAGCATGTACGCAATCCCAGTGCTAGAGAGGCAAAGGGAAGAGGATCCTTGGGGATTATTAGCCACTCATCTACTTGAATTCATGAACTCCTGAGTCAGTGAGAGACCTTATCTCAAAAAACAAAGTGAACAGCAATTGAGGAACACACATAAAGTCAGCCTCTAACATCTGCACACATACATACACACACATATACACACATGTACACACATAGACACATAGACACACATACATACACACACATACATGTACACACATATACATGCACATACATATACACACATACATACATACATACACACATATACATACACACACTTATACATGTATAGAGGTAGGGGTAGAACATTTTAAATAAAACAATGTGGAATAATTACCCCTCCCCCCCCCCCAGTTCTTGCTTTTTGTGGTAAGGACAAGTAAAGCTCTCTGTGTTAGTGACTGTAAAAGACACAGCACATTATTTATCATAACCATGGTGCTCTGTATACATCTCCAAGGAAAAGACCTTTCTCTCCCCATCTATTGAGGTGGTGTGTACTTATTATCACCTTCTGCCAAACTAAACAATGGCTTTTAGTATTCTAAGATACAGGGTCTAAGAACTTGTTAGTGGTTGAAGGTGCTTACCACCAAACCTGAACAGCTGAGTTCAATCCAAACCTACTCTCAAAAGTAGTAGATATGTACACATATACTCTCTCTCTCTCTCTCTCTCTCTCTCTCTCTCTCTCTCTCTCTCTCTCTCTCCCACACATACACAATCTTTTTTGATCATAAAGAACTCTTAGATGTAAGCCACTGTTATTTGCAAAGTACACATTCTAAATATTATTGCTAATGATCATCAGAATTTTGCTTCCCAAATACCTCAACCTAAGAAATGGTATTCTTCTGTGTTTGATGTCCTATGAGCTGAGCTCTGCATCAAGGTGAAATTTCACTATCATTTGTTTGAGATTGGTCTCTGATGAGTTTACTTTCGAATGAGCTTAAGGCTAGCTCCTAGCCATGGCCATCTCTGAGAGGGTGAACTACCATGGCTATCCCAGTGACTGGCATCTCTTCATCAGCTCTAAAAGCTCGCTTCTTCCAGGACATTCAGTGCTGGTGGAGCTCGAGCCAGCACTCCACTCGGGCACTGATGTTTGTATGGCCACCTGTGATGCTCACATATGCTGAATTGTAGTTTCAGACCATTAGTGTGGTTCTTCCCAGAAGCTATCCTTACAGGAAACCGTGTTACCGCTCAGGGGTCACTAGGTGGGCACAGCATCAAAACTGCCATTGCAAGAGAGGGTTTGCTGAGCCACTGATGGAATGATGCCCTGACAGGCACTGGGAGCCATCTGTCCCAAAAGGATTAGCAGATGCTTAGAGACCACAGGTGTTAAAGGTCCCCCTCCCTTCTAAACAGGGCTTGGATCTCCTGATAAACCCCTTCTCTGAGTCCTCCCGCAGAGTGCTCCCCTCTCCCTCCTACTGCTCCTTCTCTATTTCTGTCTCCGTTTCCACTCCACTACCCACCCACCTTTGGAGAAAGCAATGCCTAGGTTTCAATCCAGACTCTTCTCATGAGTAAGATTTTAGGCTTGTTACTCAACCTCCAAAGACCTAAATTTGTCCTTTATCTAATGGATTTGTTGTGCTTAGCTTTTGGTTTTGTGGTGAGAAGCAAAACATTATACTTTAAAGTTGATTCCCAATATCTAGTAATTATTAACACAGAGAGAATAGTAATGGGTATTGCTGTTAGCTGATTTATTTAAGAGAGGGAGAGGGGGAAGGAAAGGGAAAGAGAGAGAGAGAGAGAGAGAGAGAGAGAGAGAGGAGAGAGAGAGACATGCCTTTGGGGGTCGAACAAGCCTTTCACTGGGGTTGCCTAAGACTATCAGAAAACACAGATATCCGTGTTATGATTCATAACAGTAGCAAAATTATAGTTACAAAGTAGCAACAAAAATAATTTTATGGTTTGGGGTCACCACAATATGAAGAACTATATTAAAGGTTATAGCATTAGGAAGGTTGAGAACCACTGCTCTAGATAATCCTTTGTTTCTCTTGTTCAGAATTTTGACCTAAAGAAATTCTGTAGACTTCAGTGGAGCCCATGCCTTTGCAGGGTACTATTTTAAGGTGGTTTCTATAAAAAGCTAATCTCATCATATTCATATTTATTTTTATCATTCATCTGTCAAAGATGTGGTGGCGTCTTAAAATTCCTCAGATGTACTGACCCTCTGAAAAGTTTTAAATTGGGTGCTCAGCATATTATTTCCTTTAGAATGTTTTCCCTGTCAGCTTCAAGGAACTTCAGAATCCTTCACCACACTGATATGAAGGCATGAGTCAATAATTGTCATTCACTATGCTTACACGACAATCTACAGCCTACTCATAGGGCTAGGGAGGTGGCTCAGTGAGCAAGAGTACTTGTCATGAAAACGTGAGGACCTGAGTTGGGATGACAGCACCTACATAAAAAGGAAACCAGCAGAGCATGGGCAGGCGCGCCTGAACCTCAAGCACTGTGGAGCTGGAGACAGGGGGCTTGCAGGCCAACACTATAGCTCCAGGTTGGTTGGAAACACTGTCTCAAGGGAATAAAATGGAAAGCGATAGAGCAAGACCTCGCAAGACCTCTTCCTCTGGCATTTGCATACACACCATGCATATAGGCTAGAGAAAAGTAGTGTGGGGATTATGCTAACTTCCTGGCTCTTACTTGGTTTTCAGAATAACCTATTAGCCAAGAGGAACAAAGGACTGTGCCCTCACTTTTTCAGTTAGAGAAACTGAGACTCAAGTAGTACAAATCAGCATCCCTGGGCTTGGAGATTTCTTGGTAGGCAGGTGAATCTGAAATAAAAGAAGGGATAAAGAAATAGTTAATTGTACTTCAGGAAGTTGAAATGCAAAGTCGGGTTTCAAATGTGCTTTAAGTCACAGATGAAGGGCTGAGTTCATCCGCACCCACACTGTGCAGTTTGTATACAAGAGAGATAATGGCACCAGAGGGCTCTCGCTGAAAAGGAAAATGACAGAATTGCACAGTATTGCAAAATCTGGGTCATTTGGATTGCTGCCGTACAATGGAATCTTACTTAAACAGAATGCCTTGTACGCAGTTCTGGTATGCAGCAAATGGTACTGTTATTGTTATCTGTTATTGTTATAAGTTGCATTATTCCTAGTCCATTAATGATTAGATTACCAACCCTTTTGTGCTTCTTCTTTGGATTTTAAGCTTCATGAAAATGTCCTTCAGGTTTTCCTTGTGAAACAATGATGCAGAAAAACAACTAGCAGAAAGCAAATGCTTAATAAATATGACTTTGAAAAAAATGGCAGGACATTCACCTTTGATGGTTAGCTATCACCGGGGAGGCATTTCCTTCTCACACTTAGCCTGAAAATTATGGAGTATAAATGAGTAGTCCTTACAACTTAGTTTCTCTTCTTTACCCCCCAAAATTGCCTTTAATATCACCAAGTGAACTTTAATTAATTATTAATTAATTAATTAAACAGAAAAATAAATCACAGTTGGAGACATTTCCAATTAATGTAGATTTAGCAGTTTCACCTCCAATTAGTAAGATTCTGGCATCATTTATGAAAGTCTAATAAAAATGAGGTGAGATAGACATAAATCTTTACAGAAAAATAGGGGACCATCTTAATAAAATGTATGTGGACTGGAGCAGGTATACTATGCCATAGTCTACCAAGAAAATGAAAATGATAGATACATGATTGATAGTTAAATGATTTATTGATAGATAATAGATATAAGATCAATACTCAGATGGTAGATAACAAATAAAACAAACAGATAGATAACATAGAGAGATTTACTGATAGATGATAGATGATTGAAAGATACATTAGATAGATAGATAGATAGATAGATAGATAGATAGATAGATAGATGATAGAAAAAGAAATTGATAGATGATAGACAGATATATGGTTGATAGATGATATATAATAGTTAAATAGATGATAGGTAGATAATAGATGGATAGATAGATAGATAGATAGATAGATGATAGAAAAAGAGATTGATAGATGATAGACAGATATATGGTTAATAGACGATATATAATAGTTAAATAGATGATAGGTAGATAATAGATGGATAGATAGATAGATAGATAGATAGATAGATAGATAGATAGAGGTATTTGTTTGCTGACTACAGTTTAGTTCTCCTGAACAGTAAAGTAACATAAATAATATAAACAGATGCTTGATGAGAATCCAAGGAAGAGAAAAAATAAAAAGAAGTAATGACAGGAAAAAAGAATTATAATACAAATTAAGTGAATGAGAAGAGGAGAAAACAAAGGCATGTGTTTTCAACACAATAAAATAGAAGACCCAAGCACTGATATGGGGACTGTCCCTAGTGAATCAGAGAGCAGAAGAGAAAATGGAAATGGCTTTCGAAATCAAGATGCCCTAAGAGCAATAAATTCAAAAACAACTATAGATTGCATCAGTGCGTTAGAGACCTTTTCAAAATCTTTCTAAAAGAACAAATAGCTGTCTTCCCATGTTTCCTCAAGATGCTTAAGGGAGGTGACTTGTTACCAAGGCAGTTGCAAAATCATTTTTAGAAATATCCTCATGTTTAATAGCAGAAAAAAAAACTAGAAAAAAAGAATTCTCCTAGATTTCTCAAAGCCATCTGTAATAGTAACCCATTTGACTTTTAATACCTCCTCTCACTGGAAATCCAATCAAGTGAACTGTTATAATTAATTAAATTTAGCTGATTGCCCTAGCCAGGGTTAGAATTAGAAATTCAATCAGCAAGCAAGTATTCTCCTCTAAATGTGAGCATCTCTACATTGTGATTTCATAATTTTTGACATGAAAATAGGAGAAAATTATGCAAAATTCTGAATTTTGGGCCAATTAATAACTGTCTGCATCTGAGAAATACTAGTTTCAATATGCTTTCTTAAAGTTGTGTGAATCTCTCTCTCTCTCCCTCCCTCTCCCTTCTCTCTCTCTCTCTCTCTCTCTCTCTCTCTCTCTCTCTCCTCTTTTTCTTCAAATATTCATATACTGCTTCTTCCTCAACTCCATCTTTCTGTGCTGGTGTAAATAGTAGGGAGGGAATCAGACATTTCTCATAGGTATTTTAAACAGACCTTATGCTTCAGCCTTGACCCAGTTTGGAATGCACAGCTTTCCTGGCTGATGTGCACATTGTCTTAACAACTTGAGGTTTGCTTTTGGCTATTTCCTATATCTGATCAGGTTCATTGTCATTAAAATGATGCTTCTTAAACTTTCAAAGAAGCAGAAGTTCGTATTTTTATAAGCTTTATCTTCTGGGAATAAATGAGAAATATTTGAAAGCAAAAAAAAAAAATTATGTGCTGTAAAGCATGTTTTCCCTTCATGAAATATTAATTTTGACCAGAGAATGTGTAAGAGAACTGTCTGTGATAAAATATATCTCTCTAGCTGCTTGGTGGCACTGGCACATCCCCAAGGGACAGCCAAAGTTCTCAAAGTTGACAAGGAAATATGATTTTTGCTGGTCTATATATTTTCAGTTGTTTAAACTGCTTATGATACCATAAGGGTATTAATTATTTCTGGATTAAGACCCACATCAAAATCCCATCCATTTATACAGCAAAGTTTTGTTTCCTAACACATTCTCTGAAACACCAGGCAGGCTTCAAGCTCAGAAGCAAACATTTTGGTGTTAATACCCAGCTCTGTAGAATACCTTGGAAATCTTACAAGTGCTTCTAGTGTGGAACCTACTAATGGCTTAGACCCATCAAATTCCTTGTGTTTCTAAAATGGGTTTCAACCCACAAAGTGAGTATGTAATTAGCTAATGAAAAAAACTCATAGAAACCATCATATCCAAAACTGTGAAATTGGCTGTCCTAACTGGTCACAGAGTTGGGCTTCCCTTGCTCTCAGAAGTAAGCACAACAGAGCAGCTCTTTGCCATGACCTTTATTCTGCCTTGAGAGCAAGAAAGTGAGCTCTTGCACTAAATCCCTTCTTATTCTCACATAGTATTACTTCTATTTTCATATATGCATATATATTATATAAATTATATGTATACATATAATATTGTATAATAAATATATATATATATATGCACATATACACATATACATATACACATATATACATATACATATGTGTAACATGCTGGTTAGTTTTTGTCAGCTTGACACAAACTAGAATCACCGGGAGAGAGGTAACCTCTGTTGAGAAACTGTCTCCATCAAATTGGCCTGTAGGCATGATGTCTGTGGGGCATTTTCTTGATTGATAACTGATGTGGGAGGGCCCAGACCTCTGGGCAGGTGGTCCTAGGTGGCATAAGAAAGAAAGTGAGTAAGTCATATAGATCAAGCTTTTCCATGGCCTCTGTTTCAGTTCCTGCCTCCAGGTTGCTGCCTCGAGTTCCTGCTCTGACGACTCTCAGTGATAAACTGTAACCTGTAAACCAATGAACCATTTCGTCTCCAATTTTGTTTTAGGCTCTTCTTTATCACAGTAACAAAAAAAAAAAAAATCAAAGTAGGATAATACATTATTTAGCATTGCTGCTTTTGCTAAGAATTGTATTGGCTATTTGAAGTCTTCTGTGCTTGTATATGAACTTCAAGATTGTTTTTCTATTTCTCTAAATATCATTGGAACACTGGTAGTAACTGATGGAATCTATAGATCATATTTGGTAATGTGGCCATTTTCACAATATGAATTCTTCTGACCTATGAGCATGGAAGCATCTAGTGTCTTCTTCAATTTCTTCCTTCAGTGTTTTAAAATCTTCATCACAAAGCCTTTCTTTCCCTTTGGTTGATTTTATTTGTAGGTAATTTTAAGCTATGATAAATGGACTTGTTTTTCTGTTTTCTTTCTCAGACATGTTTTTCCTAGTATATAGCTACTAAATTTTGTATATTAATTCTGTAACCTATTTATCAGTAATCAGAGTTTTCTGGTGGGGTCTTCTGGGTCTCATAAGTACAGGATGATATAATGTGTAAATAGGCGTTTCTACCTTTCCTATTTGTGTTTCTGTTTGTTTTCTTGTCTTACTGCTATGCTAGGATTTCAAGTGCTGTATGAGTAAGGGTAGAGAAAGTGAACACTTTGTTCTCAATCCTCATCTTAGATATCAGAAACCTACTGGAGAAAAGAAAGCTGAAGCGACTCTACTACTGAAAATGAAACAATAGATTTCTAATCCAAAGCAAAAGATGATCAGATTCTGACCCCTTTGTATAGGATTTAGACATTCAGATATGTCCAACCAATGGGGCCACATGCAGCTATGAATATATTCCAACCAAAATCATAAACTTAAAATGATTTGAATTTGCTTTATTTTCTGTTCTTTTCTTTAATGTTTCTTAGCTCTTTGAAAATTTCATACAATATATTTTGATCATGTTGCCTCTGCAAGTTTCTCCCAGGTCTGCTCCCCCTTCACTAACACACAGAACTTAGTGTCCTCATTTTCTTTAACCAATCAAGTACAATTCATGCTTGGGTTTGTGGCTATTCACTAAAGTGTGGTCAACCTAACCGTTAAAATATCTGAGATAATCTATGGCCATATCATCCTGAGTATCCAAATCTTACTGAAAATATCTGGGGCACTTAGACTACCATCATACATAGACATCTGCCCAGAACAACCCAAGTAGACTTTTCAGGGCATCATACATTTTACAGCTCAGGTAGAGCCAACAGGCTGACAGAGAACCTGTGGTTATGGAGTCAGTGTCTATGAACGTGGGCTATGTACTCCATGTTTCTAGAGACTCAAACCTGGAAGCAGTAAAAGGCATTTAATTTATCTTCAAATTCAAGTCCTTGGTGTTTTTGCGCATCTGTTGAGATGTAGGTATCCTCTGATTCTTAGCTTTGCCCCATTCCTTTCTGCTCAGTTCTTGTTTATTTTCTGTGAATCCTCCCAGTTGCTTGTCTTCCCTTGGATCTGTGTTCAGAGCAAATCCAACTACAGTAGCAACTCTGATGTTTGAATGATACTCCCAGTGCTAGCTGCAAGGAAAGGAAAAAAAATTGTGCTCCTCACATGTTTCACAGACGTCTCCTGTCATCTTCACAAACACCCGGAGCAGTCACTGGTTATACTACTCCCATGCTACAAAAAAAGCAAACAAAGGTTCTAAACAAGCACACAGCCATCCCAAAGCACAGCCAAGGTGTCAGAACCAAAGAGGTTTTAAATGCCAGGTCTGTGTGTGCCCTGAAACACCAGTAACTTAACACATGTGAGTATCAGTTTGTCTTTGTATCAAATAATGATGATCATACAAACTCGGTGAGTCGCTGTGACATAGGGTGTGAATGGCATCCCAGTTCATTCAGTTCTTTCCAACAGCTCATGTCTAGAAGGGTAGCATCCTTTCTTTTGTACTCTGTATTAGCTTCATAAAACTGGCAGACATGCAAATCTAATTCAACCCTTTACCACATCCTTTACAAAAAGGAAATCAGATAAGAGTACCGAGTTCTCAGAAGTGCTCTTGCTCAGGACGATCTGGGTGGAGCAGAGAGCTGTGGTCTTGTGGTGGGTACTCTGCCTTGCTGAAGCCCTGCAGCCTGAATGACTCGGCTCCTCTGGGTAGGTCACTCAGACCCTGAGTTTTACTTTTTACAGTGCCAAAGAGTTTGTCTCATTAAAATAGTTTTTTTTTTTTTAAAAATTCTATATAATAACTGCTCACATTTCTCAGAAGTCCCTGATAGAATGACTTGAACTTTCCCTAATATTTTAAAATAAAAATGCAACAGACCAAATAAATTACAGAGGTTTACAGAGGTTCTCATAAGCAACTGAGGTTTCCCCAAGCCTCCCTGCTCTCCTCTGTGACAGCTATTTTTCAGAGACACTGCAATTTTGTTCTACAAGCAGCTCCGTTGGAAAAGACAATAAAATGCAAAAGATATAATAACATACCTCTAACATTTTAAAGCCACTGTTGTCATCGGATTTGGATGGATTATAGTTTTTAAGGGAGCTGTTTTGTGGACTCTTTGAGCTAGAAGACACTTATTTAGCCCAATTGCTTACTCCAGATGAAGAAAATTAAAGCAAAGCAAGCCCCCATGCTTTGGGCAGAGCTACACTAGCTAACTCTAGATGGCAGAATTAGAACTGGTCAACTTCCCACCTTACTGATGAGAGGCATAAAGTCTGGAAGAGAACTGGCCTATGCCTTGGGGCTGTGTACCTAAGAGCTGGCTAGGAGCCAGGCATACAGGGAGTCCTCTGTAGAGAGCTTAATTCCACTTCAGTATCACCAAATACATCCAAACAAACAAAGTGACCATATAAGCAAATTGGGTAGACCATTTTTCCTATCTAACTATAATCATATAACTAACATTTATTAGGTATGAATATCTTAAAATTGATATCAACAATGCCAAAATATAACATGCTTGATGTTGATGTAGCTGGCTAATCTTATTACATTAGTAGTAGTACATCCATACCTTATACTTTGATAGTTTGTAAGACAACTTCATGTACATTAGTTTATTTAACACTTAATGCTATGGTTTAAAAAAAAAAAAAAGATATCGATGCCACTATTTCTCAGAGATTAAGTTCTCCACCAAGGCTGCATATCTAGATGGCCACAACTCTTACTCTCCCCTTGGCCTGGGTCTTATGAATTGTTTATGTCTCCCTGATACGGCCTTAATCCTCTTCACCACCTCGGAAGAATGACTTCTAGAGGGGACCATGAAAGAGACATGCCACCCTGTCCAAAGAACCACAAGTGAACAAAATCCTAAGAAGAGTTCCTCCTTTCCTTCTTGTCAGTGACAGACCTGAGGTAAGGGAGGAGAAATGTGGCAAGGAGCAACACACAGGCGTCAGAGGATCTGAGCCCAGTCCGAGCTCCTCAGTAACCTCCCCACAGCTGTTACTCCAAGATTACATAGGTCAAGTATGAATCCCATCATTGGAGATGAACTGTGAGCTTCATATTCAAGCTGTGAAATTCACACTCTGCCCTGTTCCAATTATCTGGGAGCCCCAGGGGTGTGATGAGCATGAATCACACCAATAGTCCCTCCTTCCTGGATTCTTCTTGGCTTTAGCCAATGGAAGACAACAGCAGATGATCTGGGGCAGGAGGCACACGAGATGGCTCTTTTTGTCCCACCCTCTGTAGCTTCCTCCTGAAGTTGCCTTCACTGAAAACTGCTGCTCTTCCACTCAGTCTCTGAATTCCCATCACCACTCCTTCCTTTCACCCTTCTTGGTACAATAACAGCACGCCTTTCTACTGTCTCCAGGTGTCCCACTATCTTTCCTGTCCTACCTGCTCACAACTTCCAAAGGGTCATGTTACACTATTCTCAAATTATCTAACATGAGGACTTTGTTTCTTGCTGGATCTCCAGAAGATACAGTGAAAACATCCTGTATGATTCCCAGAGTATTCGAATACATTAAATGCGGTCATTGATGCAAAGCACTTACTGTATGCTCCCAGAGTCTCTGCTGCTAATTTATATGGTAAATGGAGTTAATGATCCCTCCTCTGAGGGTGAACACTGGGCTCAAATAAAATGTGGTGGTTGATGCAAAGTGGTATACAAATGAAACTTCCAGTAAATATTTTATGGAAAAGTCACAGGGAAATGAAAAGCATCTCTTCTCGAGCCTGCTTCAGCAAGCCTGTGGACTCCTCAGAGCAGAACCAATGAAGCCTGGGCTAACGCTTCCTAGGTGCCCAGGGAAAGTGTACAATTGCACGCAAGGGAAAACCAGACTCAGTGCATGTTTGCTCAGCTCCCCAGGGCAGATGCGATGGATGCTGACAGAAGGAGGACAGCATGTAGGGCGATGGGGAGTCCCTCCCCCACCCTGTGCCAGAAATAAACCAATTGTTGACCTACATTGATATTCGTCCTCTCTCTTCCTCTAGGCCAATACCTGCATCAAATCCTACAAAGAAGCAGAGGTAGCATGTTCAACAGAACTAAAACATGATGCACAAGCTCCAGTAACAAGTTTGTTTTTGTCTCCACAGGCTGAGTTGAAGATCCCTCTCATTTGCCAGGGGCCAAGGACAATGACCAGCCAGTAAGTACCAGACAACACTTTGAATCTATCTTCTCAAGCAGTGGTTCTCAACTTTCCTAATGCTGTGACCCTTTAATATAGTTCCTCATGTTGTGGTGACCCCCAACCATAATTATTTTTTTTGTTGCTACTTCATAGCTGTAATTTTGTTATTGTTGCGAATGTAAATATCTGATATGCAACCCCCAAAGGGGTTGTGCCCCACAGGTTGAGAACCTCTGTCCTAGAGACCACAAGATAGATGATGTCTCAATAGTGTCACTATGCCCTGATTGGAAGGGGATTTCCTAAGAGACAGGGGTTGCTGTATACTTGGGTGTCCAGTAGCAACGTTTTTGTGCACAGACCACTTGTTCTGGTCCAGCATAAGTGTGCAGCTAGAACAGGACCAAGAAGTCCAGGACTGAGACACCAGACACTCTCACAGAAGTACCAGCACTCACAGCCAGTGTGTTATGGTCCATGTAAATGCACTGTGACTCCCACAGGATAAAATCTATAACCCTGCGTTCTCTGTATGGAAAGCCAGAATAAGGGATGTGATTGGTTTAAAATAACCAAATGTGTATAGAAAATCTCAGTCATGGCTCATGTCTGTGAATATAGAAAAAAACAGCAATCTTAAATGTTCAAGAAATATCATAATGCAAAAATAACACCTTCAACAAGAAAAAGTTGATGTGCTGCAATGCCTAATTTGGGCTGTCAATTTGGTTGGACTAAGAAATGCAAAGGGATCAGGGAAGTACACCACTGGCCATGTCTGTGATGCAGCCTCTGGAGACAGCTAGATCCTGAGGGCTTCAGCTGAAGGAATGGATCAATCCCCTGATGGATCCATAAAGACAATTGGTGCTACTGAGAGGTGGTAAAAAGTAGGAGGGGCTTAGTCAAATGAAGTAGGTCCCTGGGAGAGTATCTTTGCGAATTATCTGTACTGGCCTCTTCCTAGATGTACATGTACTCCCTCCATGTCCTAGCTGCTGCCATAGTATGGAGTCTGATGTGTCCTGGTATATGAAAAACTATAAGCAGAGTGAATTTTGCTGTCAAATATGTTGTCAGCCATGTGGAAAGGTACTAACTCTGAACTCGGTTTACTTAGATATTTATTGACCTTACCGACTTTTTGACTTGGTTACATGGTATCAGTGATCTAGTGCCGACTGAAAGGGAGGTTGATAGCACCAGAGAGGGTGTGCTAAAAGTGTCTGGGTGTGACTTGCCCTCTGCTCCGTCCCGCGGAATAAAAGGCAAGCGACAACCGTGTTCTTCTTAAAACGGTTTATTCAGGTTCCTTGTTACAGCACGATTGCTTCTACCTTCTTTCAATCCTCCCCTTGTATGCCCTCCTTCAATCCTCTCTCCTTCCATCCTCCCTCCAATCCCTCTTCAATCCTCTCGCTTAGTCCCAGCAGCCCCTTATATACATTGCCTTAATCCCATCAGCAGCTGCCACGCTGTCACTGTTAATTGGCTGTTCCTGTGATTCGAGATGGGCTAATCGAGTAGCTACACCTGAAAGCGCGAACCTTTTCTCTAATAATGAACCACAACCACAGTGCCTATTCAAGCTAGCTGGCTACACGCCAACCGCCATCCTGATGGCGGGGAAACCGCTTCCTACATCTGGGTGTCTCTGAAGCCCTTGCTCTACTTCACAGCTGTGTGATCCTGGGGCGTTACCTAACTCTGTGGATGGCTGAGAAATTACAGAGCCCTCTGGACAGCAGGATATGGCCAAGAGGAGGAAGAGCAACTTGGCTTTCAGTAGCTCCCAGAGGAGCACTTGCTGGCACACAGAAAATGGTTCTATTTGGCAAATGGATGCTGACTTAGAGCAGACACAGCTATAACCCAAGGGAAAAGCTTTGGTAACATGAGCACCCACAGATCCCGGCGGGGGTGGGAGTCAGCATTGGGCAGACTCACCTCTGTCCCATAGAATGGGGAAGCTGGATCCCATCCTAGGCCCTTATTCTCACTGCAGAGGAGTGAGCAGGGAACTTCCTGAAATACAGTCTGAAGATGGGCTTGTCACCTGGACTACAGTTCAGTTCGGAGCACCTCAGCTATCTTTCTTCTCTGTGGCTGAAGCAGGTGCGTCCTTATAACATCCTTAGTATCTCTGAATGTCAGCATCCTTGGCCAATCCTTTCCCAGGAAGGAACAGAATGTAATAGTGGAATAGTGGAAGTCCAGTCTACCACAGTGGGGATAGGAAGCCTGGAGTGGGAGGGGTTGGGAAGTGCTGCTATCTGAGTCATCTGTGGCCTCATTAAAGGGTTTGGAGTTCTCAGATTCCAAACTATGGTCTAGGATAAATGTAGCAAAGTGCAGTTTTGTGTTTAGGATATACATTAAAGGGTTGTGGTGAAGGAATAAACCAACCATAGGGCAGGTGCCCAAGGGCTGTCATAACAATGAGCAGGACTTAAGACAACAGAAATTCATCCCTTCATAGTTCTCAAGCGTTCAAGTTCAAAGAGAGTTGTTGTCAAAGCAGGCTGGCTCTGCAGGGTCCTCTCTGCTTCCCTAGCTTCTGTTGGCTCCCAGAATTCCTTGACTTGAGGTTGTATTGCTCTAATCTCCTCTGTTCCTAAAGGCAATTAGATTCCTGCTTGTCTCAAATCTCCCTCCACCTCTATAAAGACACTTGCCATTTAATTTAGTGTTTACCCAGATTAACCCCAAATTATTTCAGATCAAAATCTTCAGTTACACCTAGAAGGACCCTTTCTCCAAATAAGGACACACTCACAGGTACCAGGAACCCAAATGAAAATGTATTTCAGAACTACTTGCCAACCTTATTACAGCAGGCTTTCCTCTCAGACCCAAGTCCCTTTTGGGGAGCACTGTAGAGTTTCATTGGCCATTCCTGAGGGATTTGCTACATGTCCCCATCTACATGGTAGTTGAGATCCTCTTCCCTTGATCTCTGACTCCATCTTGTGATGGTACCTCCTTTATTGAGAAGAGAATTTATCCCTCTAAAGAAGGGTTTTGGTACTTTGGTTTTGGTTCAATCCTATCATCTTAGAACTGGCTTTTTTAAAAATGTTCTAAAATGTATCTTACTGATTTCTACTTTAAAATACCCTAAAAATGAAGTTGACGATAGTTTCCCTGGGAGGACTTTGCCACTGACTTATGTGCACTGGTTTTTGCTGGGGATGAATTCATCTGGAACCGCGTTCCCATTTGCCTGTCCTACACCTCAGCAGCAGGAACTTGCCTTGGTAAGTTCCCAGAACTCAGACAATATGTATCTCTGTCAATGCAAACTTGTCTCTACTCTTTCCTCTTCCCTATGCTCAGATCAGTTAGTCCCTATAGAGTTGCAGGTCAGTTGTAAGACAGAAAGAGAACACTAAAAGAACACACACACATACACACACACACCTGAGAAATGCATACAGCAGTACTACACAATGAAAGCTGTCTCTGTATGCTCTGTGTGATTCCCATCGACCAGGGATTTCTGACCAACTGTCCAGGGTTTCCCAATCAATGTTTCCTGTTCTGTGGAATTCAGTCACTCCAACCACAGACTGTATCAGCATTTGCATTACCCTGGAGTCTATAAGAAATACAGAATCCAAGGCACCAAGCCAAGCACCCTGAATCAGAATCTGAGCGTTTACAGATTCCAGAAGTGCTGGGCTAGACCACAGTTCCCAGGCCCATTTTCTTCTGGTGCATGGAAGAAGGAACTGTAGTGGTCACCAAAACATAATCACACAACGCAACTACACATCTGTGGGAATGCAGTTTGAAAGTGCAGAACCTTGCCTCCACAGTGCACTGTGCTGCTCTGAGCCCTGCCCCCTGGGGGTCCGGCAGCCCCTTCCTTAATCATTAACCTAGTTAATTAACTCCAGGTGGCAGATTCTAAACCCGAGGGATGTTAGAATCAGTAAGGCAAGTTATAGAAAACAATGTGCATGTCCTTCTGCAGTCCAAAGAAGCAAGAACACCACTGTGCGTTTGGACTCATAATTCCTCTCTGTGAAATTCTTTATAATTCTATAACTGAACTCCAAATGACCCTTTGTGATTGAGACCTAATTCCTTACTCTCTGTGTTGGTCAGCTTGGGTTTCTACAAGGAAACGCCTTAGCTGCATGACTCATAACCAACAGAAACATGTTCACAGTTCTGCACCCGGGAAGCCCCAGTACAAGCTACAGGCAGGTTTGGTCTCCAATAAGAACCTTCTTCCTGGCTCATAGCTGCAATCTCTTTGCTGTGTTCTTACCTGGGGGAATGGACAGGAAGAGTACTCTAGGATCTCCCTTGTGGAAGCATAAAAGCTACTTGGGAGCTCTGCCATTGCACCCTACAGTCCCGTCCTTTACCACCATCACCCTGGTGATTAGATTTTAGCCTGTGGATATGGAAGGACACACATTAAAGGGAGTCTGGCCAGCTGGAGCATGATGAGCATGCTGGGCAGGCCTTGCCCGTCCCCCTTTCTCTCTGCCTTGGAGAACAAAAGGATTAGATTACTACTAGCCTCCAAGGTCCAGTCCCTTATGTGGTCACATCCTCCTCCTGAGGCTGACTACCAAGGTGAAGCTATCAACCACTGAAGCCCAGCAATCAAAAGCCCACTTTGGCTCACGTAAATAATGTGCCCAATTAAAATTAAATACCACCTTCTAACATGGGGTTTCTCTTTACTTTTATAAACTACCATTTTCCTACAGGCCACATCTGTCTCCTCTATCCAGAGGCAGTTCCTTGTCCCCCTCCAAGACAAATATTCCTTATCCATCTCCTTTGCTCTTTTCTCCCCTCCTTTGTTCCCTTCCCCTTTTCTCCCTTTCCCTATCTCCTGTCTTTGTCCCTTATCCCTGCCCTCTGTCCCTATGGGGCAAATAAATCTCCTTTGTGCTGAGAACTTGGTCTTGGGGGTTCCTGAGCTAATACTTGCACAAACAGTTAAATCATTATGGGATTTCTTATTAGAGACTTTTATAGTGAATAAACGAATGAGTGAGTACAAATGAAGGAGTGATAGAGAATAAGACACTATTCAAACACACAGGGAAATATATGTTTACCTTCCTGCATATTTCACAGGTACATACACTCATACATTTCACATAGGTACAGATAAATGCCATACAAGTTCTATCACATCTTTCTATACACCACTCTCTCAAAAGTATTTGCTCTCCTATGCTTTATGGAGGCACTGAACTAAGCACATCACCTACAAAGATCAACAAGATTGGTCCTTGTCCTCCAAGAGCATTTCCAAGTGTTAAGCAAATCGGTGTGGGATAATGGGGAGACTGATGGGAAAAAACACTGCTGCAGGAACTCAGGAAGTCCAGATGTCATGATTCCAGAGGGCTTCTGAAGTTAGCAAGCTGTTCTGAATTGGCTTTCTGTGACCACACTAATGGCTTCCCTAGAAATCCACTCAACTGCATGAAGCCCCATTCCCTGCAGCACACCGATGCCTTCAGAAGTGAGGGCATAGGCTTGTTTGCTACCCTGTAACACATCAAGCCAGGAAAAGGAGACTTGGGGCTTGGTTTCTAGTGCCCCTTTATTCTTCTTATCAGGCCTCAGAACCTTGATGCTGTGGCTCCTTGGCATCTTGGAAGAGACAGAGTCATCTGAGTGCTTCCTTCCAAGCCCTTTCCAATAAGCCGTGCTCTGGCTGAGACCCTCTGGAATCCTAAGCAGAAAGCATGATCATACATCCCAGATTGGGGTATGCTGGATAAGTAGCCGCAGTGCCCACAGTGAAAGACGCTAAAAGACACAAAAATAAAGTGGGTTTGTTTGTTACTAAAATTCTTCCTAGTGTTGATGGAAATTTACAAAAAAATATCCAAAAGTAAAATAAGAAATGGAAAATCGCCAATTAGCCTTGCACCCAGACTCAACCACCACTCCTGCTGCAGATTTCTGAAATCAACTTTATAAATCTGTGTGGATGTTATTTAAATGTAAGGAAACTTTTAAAACCTTGTATTGTTTAAAGTAATCTGCTCAAAAAATTCTGGTTTTATTGTATGTGCTGTGCCCTGTGGGTAAACTTTTCTCCAAATCACGTTGGTATAATAACACTATTACTCAAATCAGTCTGCTGATCCGGTGTTTACATTTTCAAAGTCAGAAGGCTTGGATATAATGATAGACGTGTGTGGCTAATGTTTTCTGCTAAGTTCCAACCTGCAAACTCTGCTCTGTGACTCTATCCATGCGTCTTACTGCAGAATAACCAGGAGTTACTCCAGACATCAATAAGCACAGTTTATAGAACACAGCACTCAGGCCATATGGTTTTTCATTCACAATATTCTGAATTCCCAGCCCCAAGGACCTTGGTGAAGGATGGTGGGTCCACATTTCAGTGAGTTATTTTATCTAGCCCTTGATGCTACATAGGTAAGACGCTCCCTACAGAGCCTTACGAGGCAGAATTATTACTAGGATTAAGTTGGACTCTGGAATATCAGAATGGGCTGCTGGATATTGCCCAGCTGTCAGTTTCCTGTGTCTGCCATATGTAGCACAATTCCACTCCGAAGTCTGTGGTTCCACAGGCACCAGTCACTTGATAACTTTCTGTTTCTTTCTTGGCATGAGGGAATATATCGTTAATGTTTGCTTGCTTTGGAAACTTCTGATGGTAAACTAAAGAAAACAGTAAAATAGGAATTCTAAGGAGGTGGAGTAGTCTAAGAGGCATGGCATGGCAGTGCGCCCTCAGCAACATCCCTGTGAGACACAATCAAAACTCAGTTTAAATATTCTTGGTGTAAAGAGCTCACTATTTTTATTTTTTTTTTTTTTTGAGATGACTAGGTAGGAAGCATCATGAAAATTCCTGCCTGTTGGCATTAACAAAAGCAAGCCCATGTTTGTGTAGCATAGGCCCCCTATATATTTTGCTAAGCATAATGACAGTCCTCTGGATAGTCTTTCCACTTAATTCAGTGTCTCACCATGAGGGTGAAAGGTTAAAGAGAACACAGAAGATCATTGGTCATCCCTGCAGGCCAGGAACTCTGCTGTCAGTCCTCCTGAGATCCAGGTCACACATTCTGGATGCTCAGCATCCAAAGCCCCTTCCATGTTACTACACAAGATTCCCGTTAGGGTTTCAATGATTACCTACAATGATTAAGAACAAATTCTTCACATGTTTCTCATCAGAGACTTATCACCAAACTGAATGTTTCCAAATCCAGAGTCTGTTAAAGCCAATATATCTGACTCCAAAAATCCATATGTAGTCGTTTGACTGGAAATGCTGCCTACAGGCTTATGTATTCGAATAGTTGGTCCCAAGTTGGTAGAACTGTTTGGCCTTGGCAGCAGATGCGATCACCAGGGGGTGGGCTCTAAGGTTTCAAAAGTACAGGCCACTTTCAGTTAGCCATCTGTGTCTCATACTTCTGGGTAAGATGTGTGCTCTCAGCTCCTGCTCCAGTGCCATGCTTGCCTACCTGCTGCCATGTTCTCCACCATGGTTGTCATGGGCTCTAACCATCTGGAACTATGAGCCTCAAATTAAACACTTAATGAGTTTCCTTGGTCATAGCACTCTAGCATGACAACTGACAAGTAACCAAGACTCCACAATAATGTACCATATTAAACTGTTTTCCATGATTACCTACAATGATTAAGAACAAATGCTTCACATGTTTCTCATCAGAGACTCATCACCAAACTGAATGGCAGCTTTGCTTGTTAGAGGAATTTGCTCTCTTAAAAACCTGTCTGTGATAAAATTCATTCAACTTTGAAATAGAGATACTTATAAACTCCTCTCACGGAAGCTCATCACAGTGTCTGACACCCAGGGAATGTTCAATAGATATTTCCCTCTCTGTGGGAATGATAAAATAAAACTCCATGTAAACTCCAGGTCATTATTTTCCTCATAACATGTGTGAACAACCACTGTGTTCGACCTCAGAGAGCAGCTTCATTTTGATTTGCGGAATTATAAGTGTAAACCCTACTGAATCTAGGGAAATGAGAAGGAGTGATTTTGGCACCCTGAGATCAGAGTCCTATACCAGCTGAGCAGTCAGGATGGCTGCCCTCATAGTTCCCCAGAAGTAATTAGGAACCAACTCTCAGGCCAACTAGACCCATCCTGATGCCGAGGAAGCTGCCTCTCTAGGACTCGGTGGTGTGGTTCACTGGTAATTAAAAAATTGCAAGCTGTGCAAGGAGCACAGCTGAGATCCACAGAGAGAGTTTTCCAGAGGTTGCAGACATGGCCAGAGATGCTGTTGGCAGGAGCAGCAGGCATGATCAGTCCCGAGAAAATGAAGATGGTCCATGATGGGAAAATGATGCTTTCAAGACAGCCTTCCTAGGCCTCTAACAGCAAACTATGTAGGAAAGGAGCTGACAGACCTATCTCATTTACTATTACTGGGGCACTTCCAGCTGAACAAACTTTGTCTCCAGGGGACTGCCCAGAAGTTTTGACTTTTCTGAGTTATAACTTTTTAAAGTGTCATAGAGAATAAAAAAAGGCTGTGTTATGTTTTAATATTTAAGTTTACTGTGCTGACCAGAGATCAGAGTCCTACACCCTGCTGAGCAGTCAGGATGGCTGTCCTCTTAGTTCACTAGAAGTAATTAGGAACCAACTCTCAGGCCAGACTTTTCGTTGATATGACATGCTAGGAATGGAACAATTTAAGAGATGAAGGGTTTAATTTTAAGGATTTGGTTTTACTGATGGTTCCAAAAGATTCAGTTCAGGGTGGTGTGTAGATCATTGCCTTGTGCCTGAGGCAAGGCAAACTATCGGGGCATCAGGAAGTGTGGCAGGGCTATGCACCTCCTGACATGAATGGCTGTTAGTAGAATTCCTCCTTTACCCTCTTAATTATAACCAGGATCCATCCAGAACTGTGCTGTTTATGTCTAGGGTGGGTCCTCCCTTAGGACTGAACCATGCAGGCATTTCTCAGTGAAACAAGTCAAGATAAAAATTAACCATCAGTTATTACCACATAAATAATGTATATGCATTATGGCACACTTTATAACACAAAAAATTATGCATAAACAGTATTTCCTTTCAGAGTTTCTTTTTTTTTTCTTTGTGAGCTGCCTGGTGTGACTGTTGGGAACCAAACTCAGGTCCTCTAGAAGAATAGCAAGTGCTTTTAACCACTGAGCCATCTCCCTAGCCTCCTTCACATTACACATACTTTCCAAACAATCATCTGTTATCTAGACAACCATGTGTGACAGTGTTAATTATCAACTTGTCAAAGATCTGAAATCCAGACATCGCTGGAGGAATCAATTATCCTCTGAGCATGCCTATCATGGAGCATGGTGATTAGGTTGATTGAAATAGGAAGAACCACTTAAAAGTGGACAGCACCTATTTCTTGCACTTGGGACCCTGGAAAAGGGAGCTGAGCACGGGTATTCATCACTCTCTGCTTCCTGCTTGTGGATGAGATAGGAACCAACACTTCAAGCTCCTGCCACTTTGACTCCTTACCATGATAGGACTGTGCCCTGAACTGTGAGCTGAAGCAAACCCTTTCTCCCTTAAGTTGCATTTGACAGGTAGTTTATCACAGCAAAATAAATTACGGCACTATATTTAATATGCTTCCTTTACCAGAAAGTAATACATGTCATGATCAAATTTGACAAAATTAATTGAATCAGGCCAAATATTAAGATACTATTCATTATTCTAAGAAATCAGGGGGAAAGCAACAACTTTTGGGATCTAGTGTGGTAGGCCAGTGGGAACTTGATCACATTGACAGTTCATAATGGGTGCATAGTATTTAACAAATAAATATATTGAAAACTTGTCTTTATGTCCAGGACTCAATGAAGGCTAGCTAGCATTCACTTGAATGTCTGTATCTTGTTTATGCCCAGCTCTCTCCTGCAAACAAGATGTAAGAAAGTGGACTCCAGAGAAACAGCTGGTCATGTTCAAGTGAGATTAAAGTGGTAAAAGCCTTGAGTTTTTCATGGCCAAGTTAAAAATCAATGTCAAACTAGATATCCTGGAAAATTTTACTGATAAGAAAGTAAAAGGGGGATGTCCCAGTGGTCCAAGGTCTGAGATCTGGCTGCTTAGAGTTTCCTGGTTAAGAGAGACCCTCACAAAGAGCAAGGGTGAGATAGTCACTTGCTAAATAACAAGCCTCTGAGATAGAGCACCTCCAACTTGGTTCTGTATTCTTGCTTTTCATCCTTCTCCATTCATTCATAAGGGAGAAAATATTTTTTTCTTGAGATTTTACAAGTGTAAAAGGAATTCTGAGAGTTAATCCATGAAAGCAGTTATTAAAGTCAAACATTTGCTTTGTTGTCACAGTGGAGCAACTAAATACTTTTGCGATTAAGAGTTCAGACTCTAGAACAATCTGGTGGTCGTGTTTTCCCTGATGCTTACTAGGTATGAGACTTTAGACACTTATTTTGACTCCTCATGCTGTTCTTACTATTACGTAAAAATGATAGCAATGGTAACTATCTCAAAGCACTGTCAAAAATGTTAAATGGCTTAACACAGTGTGTTTAGCACTGTGGCCAGCACAGAGGGAGCATTCCATACATGAAGCCAGTGGAGCTTTGCAAACATCACAACAATATTTCCACCCATTTGCTTTTATATTATTGCTTTTGTTACCTGAAATCAAACCTTTCAGAGATGAGTCTTCTTCTCTCCTTCCTATGAGTTGCACGATCATGTGATAGTTTAATCAACAGAATGTGATGAAAGGGACCTGGCACCAAGCTTAGGGATTTCATTTAAATATCATTTAGCTTTACTTTCTACTTAGGGAGTCAGCAACCACCAAGTTGTGTACTATAATCATCATGCCATAAGATCCCAAGCCACACAGAGAAGCCCAAGAGAGACTGTGAGTCTAGGGAGCTAGGTATCGGGCATGAGGGTCAACAAGCCATCTCTAGCATTCGTTCTGGTCATCCTTGAGGCATCATCTCAATAGAATAGCACCAAAGAACCCAAAAGGAATCCAACCAATTATCCAAAGAGATATAAGAAAGAGAGTGAGAAAGAAAGAATATATCACTTTGAGCTACTACCTTAATGTACTATATTTGACAGAACTCAATGCCTAGAACAGATAGTATGCTTATTTAGCCATTACAATTACTACCCATGCAAGGCCTATGCTGTTGAATATTAAAACTCAGTTTTGAGTTTTGAGTTTATTTAACTTGATGGATGATGGCAGATCATTCTAGATGAGAATGGAAATAAATGAACTAATACTAGTGTGCAAGCTGTATGCAAAGAAGTCCACTAGGGATCTACTGAGTGCCGTGAGAACACAGGATTGCATGCTTATTCTGTGAATTGGCTGTTGCAAGAGTTTTCCTGGGGAGATATAAAGAAATATCTATTTGTCCCAGATAATGTCACCAGGATGTGACTCTCAGCTCCATGGTTCTTGTGATCACCACTAAAAAATTCAGATAAGATAGAGTAAGGAAGGGAGACAAGGTTTACCTCAGAGTAAAAGGAAGCACTCTCAAGGAGCGGGAATGAGCAATGACCAAAGGGATTGTTGCAGAGCTCACCCTCAAGGGATGAGAATGAATACTAATCAAAGAGACTATTATGGGACCATTGTCGAGCAGAACACATCCTCAAAGAGTAGAGTAGAAAAGGACAAGAGAGACCATTGTTCCCAAGGCTTAAGTAGGCTTTCACAGTAGTTCTGGAATCTCTAGAATTGGCAGGTTTTCCTGAGGGACATTTTCCTGTGCAGGTGACTACAGTCCCATTTGGGTTAATTTGTAAGTGAGGCCATTGTTCTTTACCAGAAAGCCTCCAACTAAACAATGATCTAGATTTCCAGGCAGTTCAGATAGGCATGACCCCCACCCAGGGCCAGAAATCTCCAATCTTCTAATCAGTCCTGGTATTTCAGTTCCTTGTCTGATAAGCCTCAGATGGTAGGGGGAGGAAACCATCCCCAATGACCTTTGAACTAGCTAATATCTCTCACCCAACAATAAGGCAGCAAAGTTCAAAAAGATGATTACATCAAGTCTATCCTGCTGAACCAATGAGCTTACTGAGGGTGCTTATAGAGCTCTATAGCTGCATTACCCAACAATCCCACCCAAGCATGCACAATGGCTCAAGGGCTGAATTTCGGGAGTTCCATCACTTGTTCAACCTTCTATCACATGAAAGTCAAGATGATGATGGATGGAGCATTAGGTGAGGGGGCTCTGTTGGATTTCTGTCTACTCTAGTTCCATAAAGTAACTATTACTGTATGGTCTTGCTGTTTCATTGTCGTGATGGCAGGCCAAGAGGCTGTGCTTCGTGATTGCTGATGGTGTGTTAAACCTGGAAGAAATGGCTTTACTGTCACAGGAATAAAAATTGAAGTGAGCGTCTGCACTAGAAGGGTCATCTTAAACGAGGTGCCATCTGACTTGAGCCTGTTAACAAGCACAAATGGAGAAGAGACACGGGATGAATGTTCATAAGTAATGAGAGCAGCTGGGAAAGCTCTATCAGGCTTGAATGGAAAGAAGAACACTAAACTGACTGATAATTTGACTTTTGTTACTTAAAAACTGATTCTGAGTAATTGGGGAGATAATTGCTTGACTATTTCTGGTGAATGGTAAAATTTAATTTCCTGTGTCTCTATTGATGGGTGCTTTTTTGCGGGGGGGGGGGGGGAGTGAACTGTAGAGCAAAATGAGAATAAAGGCCTGAATTGGGATAGTGGTTTTTTTTGTAAAGGCCCTACAGAAGGGCTGCCTTTTGATGGCCTTCACCAGGCCTGTACCACTTCCTTAGCAACCCGCTGCAATTACAGGCATTTGTGTTCCCATTGTCATTGTTACTGTTTGCTTGAACAAAAATCCTTTGAAGAATGAAAATTCTATTTTCAGCTTTACATCCATGCGATTTTGAAAGGGTTTTTACCCACCGAGATGCAAAAGTGAATGAAGAGGCGTGGAGTGATTTCCCACCATCGTTCACAAGACCTCATTTCCTTCCTTTATTGTTATCAAAAAATGTTAAGTATTTTAAGTATTAATTAGTTGTAAGAGACTATGTATTGTTGATGCAAAAAACCTCAGCCCTTGCCTCAAGGGAATAAAAGATAGTTTGTTCTAAAGCTAAATGTGGGTGACCGCGGCCTAGGAACGTAGATCTTCAAATACAATGTTCCAACGTGAAAGCAGTTTCACGGAATTTTTATAGTAACAGTGTTGATATTTTGACGCAGGAGCTTGGGAATGGAAGACGCCAGCCGCAGAGCAGGGGCAGAGGCAGAGGGCAGAGAGAGAGAAGAGAGAGGAGGAGGGAGAGAAGAGAGAGAAGAGCAGAACAGAGGAGACAGAGAGAGAGAGAGACAGAGAGAGAGAGAGAGACAGAGACACGGAGGAGGGAGGAGGGAGGAGGGAGGGAGGGAGGGAGGGAGGGAGGGAGGGAGGAGGGAGGGAGGGAGGGAGGGACGACGAGGGACGGAGGGAGGGCGGAGGGAGGAGGAGGGAGGGAGGTGGAGGTGGTGGCCGGCCATGACCACGTGGAGAGAGGGGGAAGGGAAGGGGAGAGGGGCAGATACAACCTGCAGGCGCACGGGTCAAGGGAGCAAAAGAGAGAGGAGGGGCCAGGCAGCCCCTTTTATAATGGTGGGCAGGGCTACCTGGCAATCCAGGTAGCTGAGGGAAGGAGCACACCTGGCTGTTGCCAGGTAACTGTGGAGGTGGAGTTTAGACAGAACGCTAACAAACAGAACAAAGGACATTATAAATCAAGACAATTTTAAAATACATTGGTGGAAACGTGAGGGAGCAGATACAGCGGGTACAGGGACCTCTCATAGCATTCTTTAGACTGTTAGTGGGTAGTAAATAGGCCTTTGTGATGTTAATACATTCCAAAGGTTTTTAATCTGTTTATCAGAATGTTAGGTCTCTTATAGAGGTGGGCCAGGGATGGTCTCTTAAAGCATAAAATTAGCCCCAAAGAAACTGTATTTAGCCTCTGAGATCAGCAACATTCCAAACTCTGCATAATCACTGCTGGTTTTATCAACCAGTTAGCCTCGCAGGCGGCTTCTCTTCGGGAGTTCTTGTTCAGCTTGTCAAATCTGCGCACACTCTGAGAAATACTGGAACAATCCAAATCTGTGTGCCTGCTCTCCGTTTTAAAATATCTCCCTTGTTTTAAAGTGTTTCCATGCCTCCTCTGTTACTTCCTTATTGTGGGACTTGTTTTTCTTCGTGGAGTTTGATAAGAGGGTATGTGTGTGACACACACTTTTCTCATTCTGTTTTTTCCTTTACTTATTTATTAATTTTGCCTTCTGTTTCCGTGTATGTGTGTGTGCGTGTGTGTGTGTGTGTGTAGAGAGAGAGGAAGAGAGAGAGAGAGAGAGAGGAGAGGGAGGGAGGGAGAGAGAGAGGAGAGATTTTTCTCAAGTATTTTAATACATAAAACTTCAATATCTACTTAAAACTCTATTTCCATGTTTTAGAGTAAATATATTCTGCTTAGTTTTATTGTCAATTTGTCACAATCTAGATTCACCTAGAAGAGGGAATGTCAACGCAAAGAATGTCTATAGTTCATTCTGGTCTGTGGCCATGTGGGGATGGGGGGTGATTATCTTGTTCGTTGATTTATTTGGAAAGGCCCACCCTCTGAGAACAGGGCCACCATTCTCACCCTTCATCCCATCCCCACCCTCCCACCCCACCATCTAATCTCCCCTACCCCACCCATCACCTTCCCACCTACCAATCTCCCACCTCCACCCCACCCCTCCCACCCCTGCTAGCTGAGCAGGAACTGGAACAAGCCTGCCTCAAAGAGGCTTCCCTCCAAGGTTTCTACTTGATACTTCTTCCTTAAGTTCTTGGCCTGACTTCCCTCAAGGATGAACTGTGACCTGAGAGTTGTGAGATAAAACAAGCCCTTCCTTCCTCGTTGTGGTTAGTGTTTTATCACAGCAAGAGAAAAGCAACTAGAGCAAAATAACACAGAGACATTTCAACACTTCCATTCTATCACACATTTGATATGTTACAACTGCCTTCTATTTAATTTTATCTTACATACTAATTAAGTATTATAGTACGTTCTAGACAGTCAAGGATTTTAAGTCTATACCCAAACAGCAACATAATCTTTGGCCATTCTTCTTTGTATCTTATTTAACTGCAAACATCATTTCTATTCAACATTAAAATCTCAATCTGAAATTTTCTATATTGAGATCTATTGTAAAAAAAAAAAAAACATAAATTAGAAAAATGCTTTTTTATATTAAAATAAGACTTTAAATGACTTTTAAAATGATAGCATCATGAGACAGATAACTTCAGAGTAGCACTATTTTTTTTTTTCTCAGAATTACCATTTTTCCATGGTCTCTTGATGCTGAGACAAAGTTTGTTGTTTTTAATAAGATATTTCTTTTCCATCTCAATACTGTACCCTTTGTATTTGATTTTCTTGCTGTATTGTTGGATTCGGGGTAGAAGCTGAGAAAACTCACTTCAGAGACAGGAGTTTAAAACTGAAAGCTTTATTTTCTCTGCTTGTAGGGAAGTGGCCAGTTCAGGATCTGAAGTCCCTGAAGGGAGATTGTACCACATTTTTATAGGATGGGAACACAAAGCAAGGGGGAGAGGGGTGAGCTGCTGCATTGACCAATTATATTTTGACACAAGGGGTTAAGAAAGAAAGTTAACATTGGTGACTGGAACTTATCTGGGTCACCTGGTTTCAGGGTCCTTGAGTCAGCTTTTGCAGCCTGGTTCCCTTCTGGACTCTGACCTGGAATTTAGAATGATCAGGGAACAAAAAATTGGACAAGCTGCATATAGTCAATTAAGTCAAGACAAGCAGCATATTTATAGCTTGTGTGCCTTAGTTTAGATAACGGATCACAGCATCTTCCCTCTTTACATCCTTTACTGCTTAGCAGACAAACAGGAAGCGTCTGAAGAAGCAGGACAGGAGTTCGGTTTTGGGGCCTGGGAACATGAGCTCAGTTTTGATCCTGCCAGCAAGGTGGAACTTGTTCCTGAGACAGTATCACCACAATGAACATAGATGGCATTGCTTGTTATTAACCTAGATTTTTATACATAGGACACCTTGACTTCCTATTCTAAGACTTTATTCTCTCTTCTCATTTTTCACTCATCAACTCCCACAACTCTAGTTAGACAGCAGTAACCTTTTTCATCTAAATTCCAACCTGAGCCTCAGCTGTTTCTTAGATATACCTCACCAGGTTGTCCCCATGGTCTTGTTCAGGAAGAAGACAAGGAGGGGGAGCTCCCAAGAGAGAATAATATTTGCTTGCTCCAAAGGGAAAGAAATTACAAGACTTCCTTACACAACTCAGGTTGATGGTTTTTAGATAATCCAGGCTAGAAATTATATGTTTTATAAAATTCGGCAGTATGATGCAGCAGAAGGGGGTGCCTTAGCGGAGCCCATGCTGAGGCATCCTCTCAAGGTATCAGCCATACACTGGTCTAGTATAAAAGAAAGTTTATTTGGGACCTGGGAAGGAGGTCTGGGGAAGGGAGTAGAGACAGAGAAAGAAAAGGGACAGAGAAGGACAGAGAGAGGAGAGAGAAAGAGGGGAAGAGGCCAGCTGGGAACACATGGGGAGAGAGGAAGAGAAGAAGAGAGAAGAGAAGGAGAGAGACAGAGAGGAGAAGAGAAAGGGGGAGAGAGGGAGAGGGAGGGAAAGAGAGGGAGAGGGAGGGAAAAGGAGGGAGAGGGAGGGAAAAGGAGGGAGAGGGAGGGAGAGGGGGAGAAGGGGAGAGGGTAAGAAAGGGAGAGAGAGGAAGAGGGGGAAAGGGGAGAGGGAGGGAGAGAGGGGGAGAGGGAGAGAGAGAGAGGAAGAGGGGTAGAGGAATAGAGGGAGGGAGGGAGGGAGGGAGGGAGGGAGGGAGGGAGGAGGGAGGGAGAAGAGAGAGGGTAAGAGGGAGAGGAAGAGAGAGAGAGGAAGAGGGGGAGAGGGGGAGGAGGGAAAGGGGGAGAGAGGGAGGGAGAGAGAGGAAGAGAGAGAGGAAGAGGGGGAGAGAGGGAGGGGGGAAACAGGGAGAGGAAGGGAGGGAGGGGGAGAGAGAAGGGGGTGTCAGTCCTATTAAACAAGAGACAGGCTCCTGCCTGACTGTTGGGTGGAGCCTGAGTAACAGCTAACAGGAAAATCTCTGTTTATAAGTTCCTGGTGGAGAAATGTCTCACAAGCACTTGTGTTTGAGAGTGCAGAAGGCAGGCTTGGATGAGGAAGAGTAAGCTCCAGTTCTTGCCTTACATGAGTACTCAGTCAGCTGTCAATCTACTAGACTCCAAATTTTTCATGGAGGTGAGGTCCCTGCTAGACTACTGTACTCCCTTTCAGCCCATGGAAGTGAAGGAGCAGCCCACCCTTTGTTAGCAAAGCCAAGGAGAAAGATATCATATTACCATGCTTTGCTCTCTGGGCCTTCTCCTTGGTTCCCATGCCTTGACACATTGATCTCACTTTGACTAGTTCTTAAATATTTCCAGCTAGTAATCAAAAAGTAGTTTGTTTGTTTAAAAAATGTTTTGTATCAACGTTTCCAGTCATGGTGTGTGTTTTAATATGAGACAGAAAAAATCAAGTGAAGGCAATAGAAATACAAGTTTTAAAAGCTATTGTAAAAAAATGTAAGGTTAAATAGAAGAAATGATGGTGCCATGATCAGGTTTGTGAATGGCATTCTTGTTTTGTATGATGAAAAGCAAGTGTGCTTTAGCTCTGTGGGATGCATCAAGGTTTGTAAATGTGAGAGTTAAGCAGTACTGTGTGCCAGACTTCTGCTGCTCCAGTTATCTTGACTAGATTTAATCTTCCTACATAAAGGATACAGAGGTTGTCCCATACATGGGGGACAGGGATGAAAATAATCACTTTAGTGAGGCATCTAAGCACAACATCGTAAATTCCTTCATTCTCAGAGAAGGACATCTCTCAGATTTATGTTGTTTAAGTTCCTGACATAAAAAAGACTCAGGAGGTCCCTGTGACATCACGAGAAGAATTTGTGTGAATTCTGAGCATTGACAAAAGGGTGAAGAATGCGGAAGACTCAGAGTCAGAAAAGGGAACCCTCATCGGCTCTAGACACTCAGACAAGACTCTCATTTGAAAAGTATATTTAATGATTCTCATCAACTTCACCAACCATCTTTGGTAGGAAGATGTTTTAAACAGCAGAAGCTAGAAGAGATGACCAGGAAAATAAAATAGATGGCAGTATCCACAATAAAAGCAGATGATGAGAAAGAGATCAAGCTTTAGAGCCAACTGACTCCAATCTTTTCCCATCACCTGCTAGATCAGAGGAGCGTGTAACCAGCATTTTGTGCCTGTGAGTTGATGAAGTTTTCTTCAACTAAGCAGCATCTGGTGGTGTTTGAGGATAAAGTTGGTTGTTTTCTTCATCGATAGAGTAAAAATAAAAATATATGTCTCATAAGAGTGTGATCCGCTGGTGCCACTTCAGATAACACATGGAAAAAGTCTATGCAGTTCCGAAGGGCCAGGAAGAGCTGGCATCTCATCAGCTGATCCTTTGTATGCAAGATGAGATGAGAATATCAGGAAAGTGTCTGTGAGTTTTGCCCATTAAACCAGAGCACTCGTGAAATGAGGAGTGAGATGTCATTCTTTTCCAGGTTCCAGTCCAGGCAGGTGAGTGCTGCTGCCCAGAGAGAGGTCAGGGTTGGAAGGACGAGCCCCAGAGCCCACAGTACAGTAGGGTGAGCAGGACATAGAATTGAAAACCTGGGCTCTGACTAAAGAGCTAATCTGAGCCTCTCTTTTGAGAATCTGAGGAGGAGCCCATCTTGTCTTTGGGCTGCCGACAAGTACATGCTCATTATTCACATACTTCTGTCACCTCGAACCTTAAACTGTCTCCATAGGTCAGCTGGAGGGTGCATGAAACAGGGTTTTAGTTATCATCCCTACTATAAAGTCATTATATCTTGGAATTCCCAGGAGACATAGGAAATGTCCCATGTCCTCAGCTAGACCATGTGAACATAACAGAGTGTCTCTCTCTCTCTCTCTCTCTCTCTCTCTCTCTCTCTCTCTCTCTCTCTCTGTCTCTCTCTCTTTCTCTCTCTTTCTCTGAGACAGCACACACTTCTTTTTTTGGGTGGACCTTCTATGGCTTTTTCCACAAGTACCACCAGAGAGATTTTTTTCTTTGTGCTCTTTATTTCTTTATTTACAATTGCTTTAATTTTAAAAGTTTATTTTTATATTTAATTTTCTTGAGAATTTTATACCTGGGTATTGTATTTACTTCATTTCCATCTCAAACTCTTCTGACTCCAATTCCTCCCATGCCCCCTCAACTCCCTTTCAACTTTATGATCTCTTCTTCTCCTTTAATTATTATTACAACACACACACACACACACACACACACACACACCACACACAAATATAATCTGCTGAGTCTACTTACTGTTGTTCATATATACATGTTCTGAGGGCTGTACTTTGGATCTCATCTCTGGAAGGAACTGATTCTCCGTCTCCGAGTAGCCATCAATTGCCTATAGACCTTCATAGGAGTGAGGCCCTGTGAAGTGTTCCCCATCCACATTGGCATGTCAGCTCCATCAGAGAGATCCCAACCACATATCTATAAATAAGTACCATTCCAATAATAAAGGCCAATGGCTTAAATGTTCTTTTTCCTCAATGTGTCTAATGATCAAAAACAAAAGAAAATAAGCAACTACTGCCAACAATTTAAAAACCAAAGGGACAGATGTCTAGCTGTTTCTCAGTTCTAAGAGACTTCAGATTTCTAATCCACCAATTTAGATGCCTCATGAAAAGTAAGATGATCAGAGAAAGGAATAGGAGACACTTAAGACCTCCCCACAAAGTGGAGAGTCTGAGACTGTGGTTCTGAAGTGTTCTCTTTCCACCAGAAACACAGAGGAATAAAAAGAGGGCCAGCTCTCCAGATGGACAATATACTTGGAGCTAACTTAAGGGCCAGCCTAGGATGAGCTGTTTCTTCTTGTGTATCATATCCAGCCTGGATCCCCATATTGATGGAGGAATAAAGTGTTGCCTCTGAGGGTCTCACAGTTCTGAAAGGTACCCACCTGTGGTGCCACACTGCATGGTAACATGCACCACATTCAAGAGAACAACAAGAAGAAAATGGGAAGGGCCTATCCAGAAATGGGCAGCCTTAAGGTCATGATTCCTTAGCATGGTCTTAGCAAGAGTCCACAAGGTTATTTTATGTTACCAACACCAAAGCCCTGAAAATGATTTTTAGGTCAACTCCATTGCTATCTGCTTAAAGTCGATCTAAGAGGGATGAATTGTAGAACAGCTGAAAGCCAGTGCTTGCACTCCGGCTCGTCAGCTTCATTTATCTATGAGCAAGTTCAAAGTTCACAGCAATGAAAAGAAAAGTACAGATGACAGCCATCACACTGTGGAGCTCACAGGAGACAGCCTAGTACTTTCTCAACTGCACTCTAGCTGGGAAGTCGTGCTCTGTGACGAGAAGGGCAAGGCTTTGTGGCCCACTTCCGTCTTCTCCACTTCCATCTTTCTGAGGCCAGTTTCACAGCTGTAAGAGTTTCTCTTTGGCATAATGGATTTGCTTGGACACGTCTGCTCCAAGCTGATAGTGTGTCCTAGAAAAGCCGTCGTCTGGTCGCTTCACTTTGCACTTCAACTCTTGGAATTATTTCCTGAGCTGACAAGCAAGTGCCACGGATTGTCCTTTCAAACACCAAAGCTCTCTGGATTTAAAAATAAACCTTAATTTAGCAAGGTTCAAATGCTTACATCTGTTTGGATTGTGTTTTGTTTAAAGAATCATTCAAATTGGCTGGGATAGAGTTCAAAATTGAGACTATCAAAGCAGGTCTCGATACAAACAGCTATAATATATATGCATGTGTGCATGACATGCACATGACATTTTTTAAATGCTTACTACATACCCAGCAAATACATTGAGTCATAGGTTCATCCTGAGGACTGAGGATTACATGTGGTATCATCTCCCGAGTGGAAGATTAGGCAGTTAAGTATGTAACTCCAGTCTATCAGAGTTAAGCACATACATCATTTCTACTTACATATGAAAATTTATACAGTTTTTGTTCTGAGAAAGAAAAGAAATTGCTATTTCAAGAGACATAGAGAATCTTAGAACCATAGGGTTAAATGTGCCCCAGGAAGCACATTTTCTCTGTCTCAGAGATTATGTGAACTCTATTATAGGCTGGGCATGGGACAGTGACATGAGATGCCTCACTCTGTCGATCACCCACTCACTTGTCATCAGTCCACCTCACTAGCTACTAGTGGCAATACATGCTGTGACAGAGAACAGTAAGAGACAAACACTCAACATGCAAGGTCACCAGCTCGGACTGGAAAAAAACCCAGACAGGAAGAGAGCAGAGATATTTTGGAGAAAGTGTTTCTATCATATAGCCCACACCCTTCTATGGCTTCTAGTCATCCTTAGATGATCCTAAAGATTCCACATAGGCCTCACAAGAAGAGTAAAAGGAGTGTGAAAATGTGTCGCGTCACGGTTGGATCCTTCTCAGACAGCTTTATTCCAGGAACGAATCTTGACTTATGGATGGGGACCCCCCCCCCCAGCAGCAGAAATGAGCTGCTTATATATCTGCCCAAGGCAGGCTAGGCGACGTGGTCTCTCAGGATAGGTTAGACTGCCAATGCCTCATTAGCATAAGCCCGCTGGGGAGGGGCTCGAGGCCGACACATGCGCAAAGGACTTGTTTACCAGTTAAGCTGAGCTGGCCACACCGGAGGCCAGCGCCATCTTGGAATGGTGGCACTTGTTTATGCACAGTGCTGAGCCGGTGCCATCTTGGGATGGTGGCTGCCTACAAAAATGCACTAGGGCCGGGCGGTGGTGGCACACGCCTTTAATCCCAGCACTTGGGAGGCAGAGGCAGGTGGATTTCGGAGTTCAAGGCTAGCCTGGTCTACAGAGTGAGTTCCAGGACAGCCAGGGCTACACAGAGAAACCCTGTCTCGAAAAACCAAAAAAAAAAAAAAAAAAAAAAAATGCACTAGGAATGGAATGATAGAGACCTGGCTCTCCATAAGGATCTTCTGACCCTTGGAATATGGCTATGACTTGCGCTGACTACTTTGTGTTTTATAAGAGATTGTGCTATTCCTATGTACTACAGGACTGCTCAACATAAGTCTCTTGCTGTACAGAGTTGCATTAGCTAACATGCTGTTCAGACTCGCATTCCCCTGGCCAGGTCTGTTGGGAAAAGAATTGACAGGTGACATGATGGAGCTGGGCATGTAATTCAGTCATAGTATTAATATGAGATTCCACATTGAGATTCCATTCCTAGTGCCTAAAAAGGAAGAAGAGAACACAGAAGGAGGAAAGGAGGAGAAAAAAGAAGAAGAGGAGAAAGACTTGACTTGCCTCAATATTTTGGAAAGCCATATTGAAAAAGGAAATGAGATGTTAATTTTTTTGCATTAATTTTTAATTCTTTCGAACACTGCATTGAACTTATAGTTTTGGGTGCTTGTAATTATCAACACAACAGAATCTGAAGTCATCTGAGAAATGGGTATGTGGAAGAATTATCTTGTTTGGGTTCATTGAGATGGGAAAAAAATCCAACCACTATGGGCAGGACCATTCCCTACCCAGGATCCTGTACTATATAAGTAGAGAAAGGAGGCAGAGCTCAAGTATGCATTCAGCACTCTCTGCTTCCTGGTTGTGGATGATCTATGATCAGCTGCTTCAGACTCTTGTAGCCTTAAATTCCCTGCTTTGAGGGATTATAAAAAATTGAACTGTGGGCTGAAAATAAATCTTTGCTTCCACAAGTTGCTTTTGTTAGGGTATTTTATTAAAACAACAGAAAAGGCAACTAAGAGTAACCCCTTAGTTTTGCTGCAAAGGTAACCACACCACCTTGATCTTCACTTTGGTCCCTTCCCTGAGTCTTCTTTACACTCAAGCTATAGGGGAGACAGGCTGTACTCAAACCTGGTCTTGCTTCCTACTGGTACAGCATTCTTCCACAAATTACCATGCCTCATGCTGTTTGAGTTTCCTCTGTAAAACAGAAAAGGAAAAGACACAAGGCTGGTGTTAGTCATGAGATCCAACTGGATTATTGGAGAAGGCAGCTGTTAGCATTCTGTTAAACTCCACCTCCACAGTTACCTGGCAACAGATAGGTATGCTCCTCCCTGCAGCTACCTGGCAACAGCCAGGTAGCCCTGCCCCCTATTATAAAAAGGGCTGTCTGGCTCCCCTTGCTCTCTTGCCCCTTGACCCGCTCGCCTGCAGGTTCCTGTCTCCCCTTCCCTCTCCCCTTCCCCTCCCCCCTCCACATGGTCGTGGCCGGCCTCCACCTTTCTCTGCTCTCCCTCTCCTCTCTTCCCTCTGCCTAAATAAACTTCTCCTCGTGGAACCCTCCGCCGCCATTTTTTCTTTTTTTTAAATAACAACAGCAGCCAAGCAATTAGAAAACATAGATGTAGGTTATTACAATAGCACATGAATAAATGAGGAATTACCTTCTGAGACTCAGAGTGATTCTTTGGTTCCCACCCCCATCACCATGGCAATAGCCACCACAAGCCCAGGTCCTGCCTGGAGATTCAGCAAAAAAAACACAGGATGGACGCTTCATGCTGTGCAGCAGCAACAGTTATAGTCACATAATGGGCTCAGCCATTCCTCATAACCATGTTCTGTGCTCCCCAATGTTGCTTTATCTCTTTCCATCACAGTGACCACCCACTTCCCTCAGCAGCACATCCTCTTTACCCTCTTCCCCAGATCAGATTCTATAGCACGTGAACTATGCGGAGCTACTCTAACCAAGCTTCCACCCTGCTGCACATTGCCAACCACAAAGGCTCACAACAGAGAAATGAGACTTCCAGGTAACAGGATTTAGCGAAGCACGGTTCTAAACCATGTAAGAGCAGAAGTGAGTCCAGGAGTCTAAGATATTTCTCTGGGATGATGCCCAGAAACTTCACACTAAAATTTCTTTCTAGAATATTTGGACATTCCCTGGGGATGCAGATTTTATACTTGTGTTGTTACTTTAGAACGTTAGAACCTGATGCTGTATATTTGTTGGGAACATAGAGGAACAGAGGCTATGTAGACAATGGAGCAGCTCCTCCTTTTCCCTTGCCTACCTTCATATATGCAAGACAATGAGCTGTCTTCCTAGCCTGCTCTGTCATCTCCCTTCTAAACTAACTGTGGGGTAATTGGGCAACTGAGAGATATTAGCAACACCTGAGGGGGAAAAAACTATAAAAACTACACAGTCATGATTGACTAGTTTCTTGTTCTTAACTGCAGGCACCATTAGGAAAAGGGTCATGTTTGTCTTTCTCTCTACTGTATCCCATGGACATAACACAGGCCCTGAGACATGACACCATATGTTAATCGATATACTGCTAGTATAATTGACTGAAGAATAAGGGAGGTCTGAATTTAAGTTCTCATGACTTGCAGTCACATGACCTCATCTGTCTGTAGCCATCCCAGAAATAAGAACATAGGAAAAGGCATTCACCCTTCAGCAAGGTGTATTCTCCTTGTGACAGGAGTTATATAAATAGTTGCCAAGGAGCCAAAAGCAAGGATCACCTAACAACTGTAAACCCAAAGAATCTAAAGCTAGATTGCACAAGTGTAAATATGTCTGCGTACTCTGTGTATGTGTGTGTGTGTGCATGCATGTGTGCCTTGTTTCATGCTAGATATTTATTTATCTGTCCTCCATCAATACGAATTTACCAGACACCTGCTAAAACTGGGAACATACAGCTCTGCACTATAAACACTTTAAATGTTCTTCCTTAGCCTCTGTTTGCTCTTTCTCAGGGTTGACATGATCATTCCCACCTAAGACTTAAGATGACTGGGAGTTAAAGATGCTGAGAGACTTTCTGATCTACCCACATATTAAATGGCAGTACAGTCCTGTGAGGTAGATAGGGCCTTGTTTTGTTTTTATAGTTTTGTTTGTTTGTTTGTTTGTTTATTCCACGTTCTATGGTAGAGATGGGAATACTAACACCTGAGATCTTGTGCCTTTACAAGCATCCGCAGGCCTCTCTGGTAGTTCAATAGGGACTCACAGGAGCAGAGCTGGTTTTCCCCCTAATATCTATGTGTTTGTCCTACAATGCCTGTTTTTTGCTCCTTGCTTCCGGTCTTAAGGTCCTATTTGTAAGGACCTCCCCTCCTCCAGTTGTCCACCTTTAAGGTACAAGTTAAAAGATGGTCCAAAAAAGAAAGGAAGGAAGAGAGAAAGAAAGAGAGAAAGGGAGGGAGGGTGGGAGGGAGAGAGAAGAGGAGAGGGAGGGGAGGGGAGGGGAGGGGAGGGCAGGGGAGGGCAGGGAGGGGAGGGGAAAAGAGAAGAAGAGGAAAAGAATGCTTCATCTCTTTCTTCAGAGTTCCTAGACCCTCCTCTGTACCTGCTGTCTCCTTAGCTCTAGCTTCCTGTGCTGCTCAACCAGAGTCTCCCTAAGGGCAAATGCAATGCTTTGACCATCTCTGCACGTGGCAGAAAAATTCCAAGCTATCTGTCAGGTACATGGCAGCAGAAACTGACCTATAGTCAGAATGTACCTGTCAGTGGAAGCTGAAGATGGGAAATTTCTGTGTAGCTGTCAGGTTTCTCATTCAATTTGTTCCTTGGGCTTTTTTCTAAACTTAGCTCACTAATTCTGTGCTTTGTATGTGACTATAGTTGTACTGTTAAGAATGAGAGGATGAACTGCATTCATTCATGCATTCATTCATTCACTCTCTTTACTCATTCATTCAGATAAAGGGATATGTCAGTCAAATGTTGTCCACAACAGTATTGCCAGCAGCTGAAGGAAAAGCCCCTCCATCCCAGGTAGTGAGTCAACATCACTGTGTCCTCTGCAAGGAGACCCACCGCCATATTTGGTCTATTTCCCAAGAACAGCACGGACCTGCTAAGTGAAGTGTACCTGCCTGATGCTCCAGCCTAGGAAAGTCAGTTAAGCTAAGTCCTTAGTGTAGAACCAGCTTACCATAACTGACCACAGGGACCCTGCGAAACCCGCCTCTGTTTCCACAGCATTTTCTCACCTAAGCAGCATGGCCTTCATATGGCCACTGTGTCTCAGCCCAGACCACCAGCACCTTGCTGCTGTATCCAGCTGCCTCTAGGGGTAAAAATGTCCCCTTTCATGGGGATCTGAATCACCCTCAAAAGCACCATCTCATGTTATACGATGCTTTCCCACTCCAGCCGTGGCTACAGACAGATTAGAACCGTGGAAAATGAAAATATTCTAAGTCAAAGTACGTTATATCACTAACCTACCCAATATTACAGTCTCCCAGTACAGTACACATACGTGTGCCCAACTTGTTGACACTGAGATGTCACATTGGCACATACAGATTTTATGCTGTAAAACTATGCAACTGGGTTACAGAATAAATGACAACAAAATTCCATTCTATTTTAAGTAAGTTTATGATTTCGTATTGGGATAGAGTTATCCTTGGGTATATGCAACTCCTGAGCTATAGGTTAGACAAAAACTGCTAGAGAATTAGTTCTCAACCTGTGGGTCGCGACCCTTTGAGGGGATTGAACAACCTTTTCATGGGATCGCATATCAGATATCCTTCATAGCAGATATTTACATTACAATTCAGAATAGTAGCAATATTACCGTTAGAAGTAGCAACGAAAATAATGTTATGTCTGGGGTCCGCCACACCATGAAGAACTGTGTTAAACGGTCGCAGCGTTAGGAAGGTTGAGAACTGCAATCCTAGAGCCTCGGTTATTTTCCCTCATGGCCATGTCTGACCAGGAAATGCTACTCACTCGGCCGAAAATGGGATCATGGCACATACCACCAGCCCAGAAAAAAAAAAAAAAAATCTAATTCAAGAAATGAAGCATGGCCTCTACTGGAGAGATATCTCTTTCATATCATCATCAAGACAAAAAGTTGTAAGCCCTTTAAAGCATTATGAAGTCTGGAAACATCTGTAGCTTCAAGATACTCAAGGCAAAAACCTGTCCCAATGCATCTAAACCTTGATGTTCTTTCGTGAAAGCCTGCGGCTCTCAAAGATGAGGATGGGCAACTTCCAAAAGCAGCTGCCAACACCTTCTCACTGTGGCTTCCCTTCTTGCTGAAGCAAAGGTCTGCTCTGAAAATGGAGTGTAAGCTCCCAGGTGGGACCCATGCTGGCTCTCAGCAGTCGCTTCTCCTCTGCCTCCACATAGACTTCCCGTAGCTCTCTATAGTTCTTGCAGCAAAGGACAGTTCTTGGGCAGTGAGGAAAAGCCTTCCGTGTTCCAGAGAAGACAGGTGTGTGAGGATGGGAGTGCGAGAATGCCAGAAACACCCCGTGTGGTCTCAGGTCTGGTAACAGCGAGCGATAACTGATGGGCGGGCCATGTTTTGAAGGCGGGAGTGGAAGTGGATGGAGCACAGCCCTTGTCTCTCTGCTTCAGGTTAAAAAGCGATTGACAACAGAGGAAGATGATCGTAAAGAGCTTGTATGTGCATGTACAATAACCATGAGTATGTGTTAATACTTGTGTGTGAAATCGAGTGAGCAAGAGAAAACCTTTAGATTCTCTTCAAATACCTCAGCCAAAGCTTCTGCTCAATGAACACTGTCTTCTGTCTCCTTGGAATTCCTGGAAGTTGGAAGTACGCTCATTGCCTTAGAACTTACACTGCTCACAGCTCTTTGTCTGAACTTTTTTTTTTCCTTATGGATCTTTTGCTTCTATAGTATTGTTTCCGATTTTATTTTTATAGGTTTTCAGTGTATATGTATGTATCAGAACATCTTATGTGTTTTTACACTTTTTCTTTGGCTCCTTTTTTTTCTGTTGCTTTTGTCCTATTCTGGTTTGTTTGTTTTTACTTTATCTTATTGTACTTCGTCATCACCACCACCATCACCATCATTTATTATTATTATTATTATCATTATTATTATTATTATTGAAGTCTACTTATATTCTAGTGAGAAAGAGAAAGGATATAAATTGGGTGGGTAGTGAAGGGGGAGGAGCTATGGGAGAGGAAACTATAATCAGAACATATTGCATGAAACAAAAATCTATTTTCAATAAGAAAAAAAAAAAGAAGAAGAAGCTATGCTGCAGTGCTGTCCCGAAGTAACTAAAGAAAAATCACCCATCAATAAACTGTGTAGGTGTAGAGTGCTTTGTTAAAATGGAGCCCAGACTTTCTCTCTGAGCAGGGCTGGGGCTGAATCCCAGTGGCTTCTGTGTGAGGCAGAAGAGAAGTAACTTGACAGGGACCTCAGAGCTTATTGTCACCTACACGATGACCACTTCTCCTGTAGAGCATCTTTCTGTGATGGAAGAAATGGTCACCAAGTTCAAGCTGTCTTCATAGGGCACATGACCGTGAAACTCCAAGTGGGATTGGTAAGAGACCCTGAACTGTAATCTTGAAAAGTTCTGTATGTGAGTAGCCACCTGGGCCTGTGACTATTTGGGTTAGTGACATATGTAAAACTATCTATTCATGTTCTTTATCCTTCATACGACCTTATAGATGGTCTTTTCTTGTTTTCTTTCTGGTTGTTTATTTTTTTATTGAAAATAAATTCTTCTTTCAGCCCAACCACAGTTTCTCCTTCTCCCACTCCTCCCAGCTTCCCTCCTCCTCTCCTCTCCTCCAAATCTACTCCTCAGAAAAGAGCAGGTCTGCAAGAAACAGCAACCAAACACAACAAAACAAGATACAATAAGACAAGGCAAAAGCCCTCATATTGAGACTGGATAGGGCAACTCAATAGGAGGTAAAGATCCTAAGAGCAAGCAAAAGTCAGAGACAGCCCACTCCCACTGTTTAAGAGTCCCATAAAAACACCAAGCTAACAACTACAACATATACACAGAGGACCTGGTATAGACCCATGCAGGCCCCGTGCTTGCTGCTTTAGTCTCTGAGAGCCTATGTGAGCCCTGCTTAGTTGATTCAGTGGGCCATGTTCTCCTGGTACCCTCTTTTTTCCCCTCTGACTCCTACAATCTTCCCTTCCCCTCTTCTTCCTCAAGCTCTGAGGTGGGGGACCTCCAATTTCTTGTTTTCTTATTTTATTGATGAGGGAACCAAGGCTCCAAGGAATGTCCCTAGAATGAACTCTTTCCATTAGATGGCTCTTAAGCCGTCTAGTCAGGATCTTAAGTCATCAAGTCAGAAGAAGCTCCCTCCCAACCTACTTAACAGGTCTGACTCAAACCCTAAGGCTGGTGGGCCCCCTCCAGCTAAGAGAACCCATGCAATGGGGCAAAGATACTTAAGAATTATTTGTTGTGCCAGTGTGAAAACATGTCGTGCAAACTGCTTCCCATCACTACAGGAAGGAGTTGGCTAGATGAAAGACTCTTAGCACCATGGCAGCTCCAGGAAGCACACTAGGCATGAATTGAGAAGGATAGAAATCTGATGTTAGACTCTTATTTGTGTTGACCATAAATGACTCCATTTACCAGGTCAAGAATATTTTGTATGTTTTTTTTTATTGAGAATTTTGTGTGTGCATATACTATGTTTTGATGAAGTCTATCTCCAATTCCCTTCCTCCTACTTATCCCCTATCTTCCAAACCACTATTCCATAAAGTCCACTTAGTGCTGCTGGTGTGAGCATAAATGTAGGGCCATCTGCTGGACCGTAGTAGCCTCTCAGTGGCTGCATCCCTGAAGAAAACTGACTTCTCGACAGCTATCAGTTGCCAATGGCTCCTTAGCTAGGGAGAGACTTCTGACCACCTCCCAATTCATGCTAGAATTTTGTCTGACTTGAACTTGTTCGGGTCTTGTGCATGCAATCACTGCCTCTGTCTGTGCAACTGTCCATGCCATGTCTGGAAGTTTTGCTGTCTCTTGCTTTTAAAATCTTTCTGCCCCTTCTTTTCTGTTGGTATCCGAAGCTTGGAAGGATAAGGTGAGAGATACAGTTGTCCTATTTAGAGCTGAGTACTCCGCAGTCTCTTAGGTTGACTATTGTGCGTACCTGTCAAAATCACCATGAAAAGCTTTTCTGATGAGGGTTGCGAAGGCGTTATCCTTTCAACACAAGAGTTCAAGACTTTCCACGTAACAGCTTCAAGCTAGAGCTATAGCTCAACTGTTCAAGGTGCTTACCTAACATGCAAAACATCCTAGATTTGATTGCCAGCACCATATAATCTTGTGGTGCTTATCTCTAATCCCAGCATTTAAGAGATGGAAACCAGGGGGATCAGAATTCAAGGTCATCTTCACAACATAGTGGGTTGAGGCCAGCCAAGCTACATGACACCCTCTCTCAAAATGAAAAAGTATCAACTTAAAAGGAATAAAGGTACCCACATTTTCAGCAAAAGAAGAGCACCTGGTGCAGGTTACCTTGTGTCCCCTAAACTCGCAATGATGAAGCCCAGACTTCCAGCACCAAAAATCTGTCTGTGTTCAGGGACAGGTAGAGACAGGACCTTTCCAGAAAGTGATCATTTAAAATTAGAGCTTGGAATAGTCCTAAAGAAAGGTGTCTGTATTAAGAGGAGAAACTTGGAATACTGTGGAAGGCCATGTGAAGCACAGAGATTTGTCAGCCAGCTCTAAACTCACCTTGAACCTGGCCTCCAAAATTAAAAAGATGGTCAGTGTCTGCTGCTAAGTTTCCCATACGGCATCCTCCCACACAAATGCATGCAGCATTTATTTGACAAATCTGCCTAGGTAATTTTAACAAGAGACACACTCGAAGAACCTCCGATCCACTTTACAAAGAAACAGCAGCCAGCACAGTTCCAAGGTCAGCAGTAACTGCAGTAACAATAAACGCAGACATCCTGCTGTTTACCACTGACATGGTCCTTTCAATACATTCCTGTGCTATCCTCTTCATGAGGACTGGTCATTGTTCTGCTTCAAAGAGGGGCAACTGAAAACTGAAAGCAAAGTGGCCTGTTTGAATAGACAAAAAAACGGTCATTAATAATGCCAGACCACAAACACCATAGACTCCTTCATAGTGCCTCGAACTCCTCTCATCTGCTTTCACCTGCATTACCTCTGACTGTGGCAACCATGAGGCCCAATTTTCAAGAATACACTGTCCCCCCTCCATGATTTCTTGATAGTGCCCCTTTTTCATTCCCCCAAACATCTAGATTTATACAATTTATAACCTGGTCCCCCTCTCTCTATACCACAGTCAATAGTAAAAATTCTCTGCAGGTGGCTACAGATCCATGTTAGGGCACAGCAGTTGTGCATACGGTAAGGAAAATACCCACTGTGGTCAGTGTTCTCGCAGGCAGCCTGATGGATCCATGTACAGCCTCAGTGACATGCTGCCTTGTAGGGAACAAGGTACAATCAGGGCTCAATTCAAGAGAGCAGTGTCTTAGCTTGGCCCTTCCACTGGCTTAGAGAGAGAGCTTAAGGTAAATGAGGAAAGTAAGCTAGATAATCCCTAGATCATGCCAGCCTTCTTTCTCTTGCTAATTCAATAAGAACTCAATACATTTAAAGGATTGCATAAGAGAGCAGCCAGTAGACAAGGGATGACTGACATGTCCCAAGAGCTTGACATCTTTTGGAGAGATGGGAAATATCTGTGCCCCCAGCACATCCAAACTATCTACTTAATTTGTTATGGTCCCTCTTAGTTAGAGTTTTAGGCTTACTGGTTCAGAGGTTCAGTTCATTATCAACAAGGTGGGAGCATGGCAGCATCTAGGCAGGCCTGGTGCAGGAGCTGGGAGTGCTACATCTTCATCTGAAGGCTGCTAGTGGAAGACTGACTTCCAGGCAGCTAGGGTGAGGGTCTTAAGTCTATGCTCACAGTGACACACCTACTCCAACAGGCTCATTCCTCCTAATAGTGTGAATCCCTGTGCCAAGTATATACAAACCATCACATTGTCATAAACAATGTATACACATTGTAAACATAAATATCAGCTACTTACCATCTACAAGTTTATTATTCTGTTTGCACAAAGCATGAGCCCAATAGTTCTCTGGGGATAGATCCTTCCCACATGATCATACAGGGATTCTGTCTTGTGTCTTGAGACCCAGTAACTGGAACGGGTGTCTAGTGGATAGTTAGTTTCACATCCACTGTGTAAAACTATTTTCATGGCATTGCACAACTTCAGGGAAGCTAGAAAATGTGAGCCAGCACATAGATCTTCAATCAGCAGCAAACACCTCTTCTAAAAGTGTGAGTTGTGATAGATTGTTATTAGAAAAGACACTGGCTTGCAGATGAGAAAGATAGAATTCAAGGGCTGCTTCAAAAATATTTGTGTGCTATCTTCACTACCTCCTGAGAAGGCCCTGTGATCAGCCTCTGGTGGGCCCTGGGAGATCTTAATCTACATGGCAACACCTGCCTGCACTGAGCTATTTGGTCTCTACTGCTCTTCACAAAGTCAAAAGCTGTCTAAGCAAGAAGAGACTGCAAGTGTAAACACTAGGGAGTTATAATGACTTGATGATGTGCCACTCTGAGAAACAGTTGAGTTGTTAATGCCCTCCTGTACTGAAGCCTTGATGTGGAGGACAAAGAGGCTGAGTGTACCATTCACTGTCTTTCTGGTGATGGATCCTTGCCTCAAAATCCAGTTTTGTCCCAGTGTCTCCATGCCAGGCTGCAGTATTCTACCTGCACACACAGGACCCAGATGCATGGTGGGAGAATTACCTCCATGATTAATACAGCATTGTCCCTTCTATCATGACTGTCTTTCCTCCCTCATGCCCAGTGCCACAGGGTTCCACAGTAACAGTGTTGGCATTTAAGAAGTTTCTTCATGTGTCATTTTCCTTGGATTACCATAGCAAATAACCAGAAACTGAGTGTAAATGAATTATCCTTAGTGTAAATATAAAGGATGAACTAATAAGCCTTCTAAATTTCTTTTCTTTTACCCCAATAACCACAAAGAAACAAAATAAAATTAATTCAAAACTGTACCTCAATAGCTGGGCAGTTAAATGATCTACCTTTAACTCCCATGCTAATCTAGCTACCTCCCAGCCCCATCCCATGATACTTGCATATTATTACTATTGATCTGGCTCTTTGGACCTCTTCTTCATGGCTACAGTTTCTCAATCCTGCCACTGATCTGGCTCTCCCCCCATCTCCCACTCTCTTTCCTCTGCTGGAAGATGTCCCACCCTATTCTCTATGCTGCCCAGTCACTGGGTGATCAGCATTTATTGACAAGGCAGAGAATAAACAGTAAGAAGTGTTTACACAAACATGAGACAGTACATTCTTTGTGTAAGCATTACAATGCCATGTCTAGATTGAAACAAGATATGAGGGCAGAGAAATCAGCATTTGAATAACCCAAGTGTAAACGTTATGAAGTGTACAAAATGTTATACCTATTGCTGGGTAGTTTGGAGCACCCTCATAGAAGCAGGGGGATGGGATGGGGGTTTGCAGAGGGGAAACCAGGAAAGGGGATAACATTTGAAATGTAAATAAATAAAATATCCAATTTTTAAAAAACAAACCAACAGCAATTTAATCTCATAGTTTTAAGAAGCAAAAGTCTAAAACTCAAGTTATCTACAACTGTATCACTGCAGTATCTGTCTCTATCATTGTCTTTATTACTTTTCTATTGCTGTAATGAGACATTATAACCAAGGCAACTTATAGAAGAAAGATTATTTAAAGTTCACAGTTTCAGAGGGTTAGAGTCCATCACCATCTTTGCAAGGAGCATGGCAAAACTCAGGAAACTGAAACAGTAGCTGAAAGCCCACATCTGGAGATACCACCACAAGGCAGAGATAACTGAGAATAGAATGGACTCTGGAAACCTAACATCCTGCCCTCAGTGACACATCTCCTCCATCATCCTTCCCAAACAGTTCTGCCAATTAGGGACCAAGTGTTCAAATACGAGCCTATGGGAACCTTTCTCATACAGCGTTTGTATTCAGTGTTCTCTCCCTGTGTGTCTGGGTGGTAGTTACTCCTTATAAAGACATCAGTGGTATTGAACTAAAGGCCAGTGTCTGTGCTTTTGTTACATTGGCAAATATCCTATTTCCAAGTGAATTTACATTCACAGATATCTGTCAAAGGGAAACAATGTATCTTTTTAGAGGACACAATTCAACCTAGGGCAACAGAACCTCCTGGAATACAATACCCCCTCCCACCTCTGAGTTCTCCTGAGTCACATGCCACACTCCATGTGTGCATGTGACTGCAGCATATGTGTGAGTGTGGAAGTCAGGAGTTTGCACACTTCTCCTGCTCACTTTGTCTGACGTGCTCTTCACCTCTCTCTAGCAGCATCTCTAGACGCTCACATTCACAGTCAAGAGAAAGTATGCACAATCTTACAGGTTCCGAGCCCTGCTCATGACACACATTCAGGATGGATCTTCCCACTTCTATTAACAATCAAGGCAATCCCTGACAAGCAATCAAATCTACACAATTCCTGGGGCTGTCCTCCAAGATGTAACCTCCTAGATTGTAGGCTGTGTTGCAGTTAAACCTGCCCAGCATGCATTGCCTCCTGGTCTCCAGCAGAGGAGCCATGTGAGGGTGTGAAGGAGCAAGGCTTTCTTCTTTTTAAGACCTCAGTATATCCTGTGAAAATCCAATCAAATGTCACATTCTGCCACCATTCCTTTTGATGACTTTCACTAATCTGAACCAGAAGAGGAAAGTCCAGTTGTTCTCCAGGTGATCTGCACAGGGAGAAAGCACAAATGCTCCAGGAGGTAGAACGAGGACGGGCATATCTCAGAAGCACAGCTTGACTGGGAGACATGGACCCTCAGAAGTTCCTCTGCGGAGGGAGCAGTTGGAAAGTAGAAGGAATCAGAGTAATTAGCAGCACAACCTTCAGAAAGCCATCCCAGCCAAGTGTGGGCTCCGGGCTGCAGGGTTATCCTCTCATGAGATCAAGTGTGGAGAGGGAAAGAGCATGAAGCTTCAGATACTGGGGAACTGACAGGCAAATGCAGTAAATAGAGCTAATTAACGTCAGCTCTGTTCCCCTGGATGACAATGAGCTGAGTGAGCACAGCAGGCTGACTAGGAACCAGTGGGGTCTCCTGGCCTGCCCACTGACCCAGGGCTAACATGTGGGACATCTCCCAAAGTGACCACCAGATGTTTCCTTTTATATCTAAAGCTTTCCATGGACCTCTTCTGAGGAGTAAAAATTCAGTTGTCTTCTGGTAGCATCTCCTCAAAGTCCCCTCTCTTCCACAAGCCTTTACTGATAATTCTGGTGACCTCTGTTCTTCTTCTCTGAGCTCCGACACCCTTAAGAAACTAGCAGTGGCCAGAAGAAGAGTGACACGTGAGGCTCAGTGGCAGGGCTCAGGGTGAATCTGTGAGTTTGGACTCTTCTGTAGCTCAATTATCTTGCATAGGTGACTTTGGACCACTCTGGGTCTCATTGCCCTTATCTATAAAATGGCAGTTCTAATTTTGACTGTGTTAGTTGTCATACCTGTTCATGGGAACTCCTCCCATCATGGACTGAATGAGAGGCAAAGATGATGGTGGTAGGCAGAGGCCTATAGTCTGGATTCAGATTGCCCCGCAGAAAGTTTGATTTCCAATGTACTGATATTTGTAGGCAATGGATTGTTAAGAGAAAGGTCTAGTGAAAGGTGTTTAAAGCATGAATCACTAATGCAGGAATAATGTTGGTCTCTCAGAATAGAACAAGTCTCACAGGAGTGGACTAGTTCAAAATAGACCCTCTTCTTCCATTCTTTGTTGTGTGTATGGTGTATGAGATCTCTCTCTCTCTCTCTCTCTCTCTCTCTCTCTCTCTCTCTCTGTCTCTCTCTTTCTCTCTCTCCCCATCCATTCCCATATGATGGCACCATCCACCATTCTGTGATAACCAGGAGACCCTCATCAGACACAGTGTAATACTGCTTATATTTTTCCAGACATTTCAGTCAAGCACCAGCTGAATATCTTCATAATTGCCTAGCCTCGTCAGACTCAGACAGGAGGAAAAACAACTACACTTATGAAGAATTCTCTTTCTGGGATTTTATGCTGCAAGATAGATAAAAGAAAGCATCACTTATGAAATTGGGGCATCCTGGAGAGGTGGATCTTGAAAATATGAGTCTCATTTTGGATATTTTAACTTTCAGGTGGTCATTAGACACCCAGTTAGTGACAGCAAGTGTCCACTCTGTGAATCTGCCCAGGACTTCCACCACTGTTTAATACTGTAACTCAATCCTCAAACCAGGTCATTCATAGGCAGACAGACAGATAGACAAATAGACAGACAGACAGATTCTTCTATTCAAAGCAAGAGACTAAGAGTTCAAATAAAAAGTCAATCGTACAAAGATGACCATTAGGTCCTCACTCCATGGCATCTGATGAACAATTTCAGAAATGCTTTTGACCATTAAAGTACACTGAAAAGTTCCAATCCTACCTCACAGAGCTTCTGTGAGAGGTAATGGAGACAAGTCTGGTCTCTCTTTCCCTCTGTCTGTTTTCTTCCTTTGCTGTCTTCTCTGTTGGGACTGAATCAGTCATTAGTGTAAGACTAGTTAATTATTAGTATAATGCAACCAATATCAGTTAAAATTATCATGGAGCTTTAAAACTTTTATTTGGTTTGACACGTGGCACCTGTGGTAGTTTTAATAAGAATGGGCCCCAAAGACTCATATATTTGAACGTCTAATCCCTAGTTAGTTGAATGTTTGAATAGGATTCAGAGATGACCTTGTTGGAGAAAGTGTCATTGGGGATGAGCTTTGAGGTTTCCAAAGTCCACACCAGGCCCATAGTGTCTCTCGCTTGCTCACTCGCTCTCCCCCATCCCGGTTGCTCTCACTCTTGTTCTTGCTTTCCTGCTCCAGTGCCTGTCTGCATGTCTCCATGCTCCCCACCATGATGATAATGGACTAAGCCTCTGAAACCATAGGCAAGCTCCCAATTAAATGCTTTCTCTTATAAGCATTACTGTGATCATGGAGTCTCTTCACAGCAGTACAACAGTGACAAAGACAGCACCTTCTATCAAATGGTATCTATTTCAATTTACGTAAGTTTTTATCTACCTACCTGTTCATTTATCTATCTACAAAATGTATATCATATTTTCAGATCACATAATGATCTGCAAAACAAAACAGCAAAACCCTCTATAATTGTGATCTCTCCTCCCCAGACATCGCATTGCCTTTCTCTATGTCTGAGCAGATGGGGCAGAAACAATATCTCCTTTGCCACTTGTCTCTAGTTTCCAGCCTTCTGCTTATCTAGGGCTACCCAACCCAGCACAGAACACAATTAAATGACTTCCTACAGAAGGCATCTGGAGTGCTTGGCCCTTCATGAGAGAGGATGCAGACCTTAGGCAGTTGGAAACACTTTTCAATCAATACAGTCTGGGCAGGGGTCATTCAGGCTCTGCTTATACCCTGTAGAGCTCTTCAGAGGCTGACCTCATCATGTTGACCCAAAGACTGCCTGACATCAGGAGGATCAGGAAGGGAATGGAAGGGAAAGAGAGAGGCTCACGTTAATCTGTGTGAGTGGATCAGGAGGCAATGATTTCCTGAAGCAGCCCTGGCATCTGGCACCCTGCTATTGTGTAGCAGAAGGTGGTATGGGTTGAAAAGTCTCTTATTCTGTTTCTCCTTCTTGCTTTCTCTAAATACAATTATAGCTGCCCTTATTGATTTATTCATGCATTGAACAACGAGCATGAAGAGAAATGGTCTGGACTTATAAAGAGTAATATCATCTTCAGTATTGCTTACCTATTATAATGGGCTATCTACTATGGCTCATTGTAAGACAATAGTGCTTAGCATAGTGCTTGACCTGTGGCTGATACTCCATAAAAGTGTCTTATTTGATGTAATGACTAAAGAAGAGTGGGAATTTATGAATGAAGGAATAGATTAGTAAACACATGGAAGAATGAATGAATGTTTTCATGAGTAAGAGGATGACTGAGAAAATTAGTCAATGAATGAATTAATATGAATGAAAATGACAGCTGCTCAAATTATATGAGTAGAGAATAGTATAGCCTCAAACTAGAGACCTTCAACCTTCCCTCTTCTGCTGTAATTAGTGCATTGGCTTCTTCCTTACCAGAGTTCATAGTCCATTTGCAAAGATAGTGACTCCATAATTTCTGAGTCCAGAGAACAGAGCTCTCACAGGGCTTGGTGAACAGTGAGAAAGGCTAGAAGCAACCCAGGACTTCTTTCTGGCTAAACAGATAAAAGTAGAATTTCAATTCTGCTACATGCTAGCTGTGCAGCATGACCAGTCCCCAGTAGTCTCCACTTACTCCTCTGTGATGAGGGTGATCACAGTCTCAGTGAGGACCAATGTGTATCCTAGCAGCTTATCAGCCAGCAAGCACAATGCAAAGGCAGAGTTATTGGAACAAAATCAGCAGGTAGAGGAGCAGGACAAAAGGCAAATGGCCTAAAGGCAACGTTTAATCAGTGTCCATAGGCTTAAGAATTTCCATAGAAAAGGATCAAGTCAGGATCTTATCAGGAAGTCTACAGTGCACTCTTTCTCCCACCATGGAGTAATTGCAGTTGGCTGGGGCCTAAAAAGTAAGGTTGATTTCTATTCTGAAGCTTTGAAAAAAGCTGAGTATATTATAGAAACACCCTTATAGGAGCTAATGCTTAAGTCTTGGGAAGGACAGTGGCGTTGTCTTTGAAAACCTTTCCCCAGGAGCAGTACAGTAATCACCAGCCATTCTGTGTCATAATGCCTTGACTATCTATAGACTAAACACTATTGCTTTGAAACCTAGGTGGACTGATGAAGCATCGGTCCCTTCCTTAGGTAGGGGAGTGGTCAAACTCCCCAGAGGATTGCTGAGGACTAAACCTTATGTTATGATTATTCCCCCAATACAGATCCTACAGGATCTGTACTCACTCTCAGCTACTGGGACTTGTAGGAATCAGGCTACACCATAGGTGAGCACGCTACTCCCTTGACCTTCACTTTACCAGTATGTCCTGAGGTGACCTCTCCACCTCACACCCCTCTTTCCTCCTCCTGGCTAGATCAGCTCCAATGAAAACCACTCATAATTGATCAAAGCATCTTCACAAAATACTGTGGAGACAGGCATGGCTGTCCCCAGGGAAGGAAGTGTAGACAGAGGCCAATTCTACCCATCTTGTGGGAGCCAACACTTTGAGCCCATCTCTGAAGCCCCTGGACCACCCATGCCTACACTGTCTGCTCTGATCTCAGTGATGAGAGACTCATTCTAGTGGCTGCCACATATTGAAAACAAAAGAAACATGACATTGCCTTCTACACGCTGCACTCATTCAGAGAAAACCAAATAATTTCACAAATAAATATTTAACCCCCGGTAAGTTTGGAGAAGACTCATGAGAGGTGGCATTGATTTCGTCTGAGTTAGTATATAACTTTGAGTTAGAGTCTAAAGGCCAACTGAAGCGAAGCAAAAGCAAACAAAGGTCTGATCTATCCAAGGGAACCTCATGCAGGAAAAAAAATTGATTCTTATGGGAGCAGCCATTCTGAAGAGATGGTAGGGCATTGTGGCTCAGGAAGAGAGGGAGTACCCAGCTGTATCAGATATCTGTGGGCTAATATGCCAAGCCATGTCTCTTCATGAATATAAAAGCTCAAAACAGAATGTCATTTTCCTTATGTATTTAGAAAAAAAAAGAAGAAACTGATGTGTTTGTAGACAACAGGGTTAAAATCAGATGGCCAAAGTTGTCTCCCAGAATCAATCTTTTTTAAGCCGTTTGAGCATAGAACTCAACCTCCCCACCTGTATAATGGGAATAATATTTCTTATACTATATGACATTCACCCAATGGAAGGGTAGAGAGTTCAAAAACATTCAAGAAGTGTCTACTTTAAATCCTCCGTGCCTACATCTAAAAGACTCAAATTTCTCACAGGAGCATTTCTTCCTAAACCCCCCCACCCCCCACCAACACACACACACTACGTCCAGCCCCAGTCCCTATGCAGTTATTGTTCCTACTGTGGTCATTTGGACTGCACATACCAAGTCCCGTTTTCCTCCAATGAAAGAGTGATTTGAGAATGTTTACCCCTCCCCCTCCATTTCTCAGCATCACAATCACAGAAATACGTGGGCTGTGTAGCCCAGTGCTGAGCCACTGTGAAGATTTGTGTTCAATTACTTCCAGAATTGTTCCTCTCTCACCTATGGTGCCCCAACATCTAATCAAGAACAATGGGCTACAGTGGACAAATTTATCACTGAGTACAAAGAAAGTTCACCAAGAAGGCTGTGCACTCGACACAGAAGGAACACCACTGGACCCCAGGGTGGAAAAACCTTATTGCCAAATTTCTCATACTGAGTTGCAGACCCAGACATCTATTGCCATAAACATCCACCAATACAACCCTCTCCCAGCAACTGTGCTTGGAAATAGAAATTAGAAGTCTATGAAGGTGCTCGCAATGGTTTGCTCACAGTCTGCCCTCTCAAGGGATGATGCTTCTGGGGATTCATGTCTGCCTTTGTTTTTGTTCAGGGATACAGGGGCAAGCAAGCCAACAGACTTAGTACAAAACAGCAAGCATTACAAAAGAAGTGAACACAGAGCACCCTGAAAGAACAGAGCCATGGGACAGGAGAAGTGTGAGCATCACCACACAGAATTAGCTCAGTTAGGCAGTGTGGGAAAGCCCAGAGCCCAGGCAGGAGATGTTTTATTCATATGGGCTGCTATGTACCAGGGTTAGGGTGAATGGTGTCTTTATGGTCTATAAAGGTAAAGGAAATGAGGTTAGAGTGAGCCCACGCACATGGCTGACAGAATCACCAGTGATCCTGTGAGAGTTCAGTCAGTGTCTGTGTGAGGTGACTTCATGATAGCTATATCTCTGACATTGTGCTGACATAGATACTCAGGGTGCCAACCCCAGCTGACAGAAAGAAGTGGTTATCCCAAGTGAAGGGCAGTCTCAGGAAAATGGTATGGTCCCAGAATGGAGGGAGATATGGCTACTGTCTGACTGAGTGGCCTGAGGGTCAATGCCCCATGACTGGTCCTCCTGTTTCTCATTATCACAAGGTAGTATGTCTGAGTGGAATGTGCAGGGATGAAAAGATGAGGCACAGGCTTAGCCATCTTCTCTTTCCTTTGCTCAGAGGATCTTCTATTTGCACAAAGACCAGGAGCAAGAAGAGTCCAGGTTACACAGATTCTTAGCAAGAACTAGCTGGGCCATTGTGGAGGCCTCCTCTTTCTGTCCCTGCACTGTCAGAAGAGTCCTGGACTTAGAGCCACCTACAGATAAGACTGGCCTGCAGCTGTCTAGTTTCACCATATATCTAGAACAGGGTATCTGACCTCATTTGCTTCAGTTTCCCCATTTAAAAATGCAAATAAGAAAGCCAACCTTATGGTTGTGAGAGATAGCTAAGATTACATAGAATATACAGAACACTGTAGACAGCCTTTTTAGTTGCTGTTTTGTGTTGTGGGTATAATAGAGACCTACTGTAAACCCCTCGAATCCTTGAAGGTCCCCTTCCCTTGCTTTCTGCTTTCCATGCCTGCCCAGCTCCTACCCCTTTTCCACACACTTGCCAACGCTTCCTACAGAAATAAAACTCACACTAATAAGCAATTAGTGAGGTCATTGTCACACAGAGAGCAGCCAAGGTGCTCTGAGAGGGACGGTAGCTCATAATGTTTAATTTTATTTCCAGCAAGGTATTGACCATCTCATTATTGGCAAACCCAGGCCCACAGACTCCATCTGTCTCCCACTGACGTCCACTGCTGATTTGCTGGCAGCACTTCAAGGAGCTCGACTGATTTGAAAACACAAAGCTCCTGAAACCAGAGCTTAATTTTCCTAACAGGTGATAACTGTGCTTAACTCTAATTTGGCATGAAAAGACTCTGATGGCTTCAGAGAGAGCTGGGCGTTGTTAGTGTGAATTACAGCTCCTGGGCATCGGGGTGCAACACCTATAGAAGGTTCAACAGCTATGGAAGGACTGGATGTTATCAGGTTTCAGTGGAGTGGCAGGCAGTGTGCAGAACACAGATACCAGAGACATTCTGTTGGGGAAAGAACCCGAGACATTCATAGACTGCTTAAAGCTAAAGGCTGAGCTGCCCTTTTAAATATAAACTGATTCCAGGTAGTTCACACGCCCTACAATCCACCAGGTTCAAAATATACAATTTGGTGTTGTTGTGGCAAATTTACCACCACAAATTAGCTTTTGGAATACTTCCATCACCCCCATAAGAGACTTCATGCTCCAGTACCTACCTACACACACACACACACACACACACACACACACCGCTTCCCAAGCAACTGCTTAGCTACTTTCTCCATAGCTTCCCAGGCAACCACTCAGCTGCTTGTACCTTTCCTTGACATTTCCCAGAAGCAGTGGTTTACGCGGTCCTGTTGCCTGGCTGCTTTCCTTCACTCAGTAAAATGTTTTGAGGTTGATGGTGCGGCTGCATGAGTAAGAGCTCTTTTGTTTTATTGCAAACTAGCATCCTATTGCTCGAGTACACCCTGGTGTGTTCTAACACCAATTGATAGGCATTTAAGTTGTTTCCCATTTGACTCTTGTAACTCATAGAGCAAAGAACACTGGTCCGCAGGTCTTTAGACATTTGCGATACTCTCAGGTGGACCTAAGAGTGAGGTTGTACTGCTGGTATAGTTGATTTGTATTTCACTTTAAAAAAAAACAAAAAACAAAAAACTGTCTTTAGCTCTTGATGCTTCCACGGGTGCTCATTTCCTCTTTGTTCCCCCACAAAAAGTGCCTGTGGTTCAGACATGAGAAGCATGCCCGTACACACCTCTCTCTGCAGCCTAGGATGAGTTGCTCCTCTCGCCTGACTGCACTCATCTGGCAAGAGAAGTGAAGGCTTTGAACCACAAAGTGCGTCTGCCAGGAAAGAAAGAAAGCTTTTTTCCTTTCTTCTCTTTCTAGGCTTTATGGCTCAGAGAAAAGAAAATATTAGCCAGTAATAAGAAAAGCAGGGCATATTGTCGCTTCCGAAGATTGCCTTGGGATATGAATCACTAGGTAAACACTATTTTTAATGTCCTGAGGAAGGTTAACTATCACATAGTTATGATTTAATTGATGGCAGAGCTTTGATGCCTACCAAGGGCTGAGCACAGAAAGTTGGATGCAGGCAAGAAGTTCAAGTGTGTAGCTAGCTAGTCCCAGTGATGACGGGCCTATATCTTGCGACTCTGTTGCAAATTTTGGTGCTGAAGAAAAGGATTTTAGGTCTTTTCCCTCCTTTTTCTCTCGTCAATCCTGTTGACTAAGCTTCAAATTGAGCAGAAACAGAAAGGGAAACTTGAACTTGGGTCTGCCAGTATTTACAGTTCCTCTAGTTATAAACAACGATAAATCCTGCTGCATTGAACCTGCAAGACAAAATTCTGAAGACACATACAAAAATGCAAGCACATTTGGGAAGGGTCTGAGGAGGAAATTTCATGAGCTGTGCTCCTCCTGTGTCCCTATACTTGAAAGAGTGGAATTAACTTCCATTGTACTCCAACCCCACAGGACAACCACAGAGATGTGACTGCTCTCCCCACCTGAGAGTTGTGAAGTGTGTGGGCCAGAACAACAAAGTCCAAGGTCTAATCTAAGATGTGCGGTACACCAGCAATCATTGGTGCTAGCCAGAGCTCTGCCCGCCATGGTGCTGTGAAAAGTGGGCTAGCCAGTGGTGCTGGTGAATGTCTAACAATACAATTCAGAGTGTTGTGGGGGAGGGTAAAATTTGTGTGTAGCAATGCAAGTATACAAGTTCCATATATTTCCCTATTATAAAAGATTTATAGAATGTAACTTACAAATAATAATGAAATATGCAGTGCTTTTTACTGTCAATGCCATATAGCTAATTGATTCCCCCAGAGTGACTTCATTGATCAGTGCTGAACTCATATCCTTAGCAAATCTATGGTTACAACTGACAAATGAGTATAGATAGCTCTGACATCAATATTTCCTTTCCAATCCAAAGGAAAGGGATTTTTCCTTTATGTTAATAAGTAAAACAACAGCAAAACAACATACATGTGTCAGAAGCTCCCTTGTTCATTGCAGAATAAGCAAATCTTCACTTGGTTAACACTTTGAACACTATGAGACTGTCTTTAGTGATATTTGCTATAGCTATAGACATGACACATTTGAAAATGTCTTCATTAATGGTTCCTCCACTATTTTCTTGGTGAGCAGTGTTAAGCAAACCAAACTCTGATTTGGAGCATGTGCATTTCTGTGGTGTACATTTCCCACCCTGACCCATGTCAGGCTACTAACTCAGTATTGCTAAATATAGAGTCATCAAGAGGCACACTAGAGCAAGGTCCCATCTCTGAGAAATGAGATGTAAATGCGATCTAGACAGTGTGTAATTCCTAGAATGTCTAGTTATTCTTGTACTTTGTTTATTTATCACCTTTGCTTTCACTATAATTTAATCAATTATAATTGTATACAATTTACTTTCTACAAGTTATACTTAAGAGCTGGCATGTAAGACCCTTACATTCTAATGTGGAACTCGACTCTGCTGTGCAGGAATAAGCCAGCTCCCATACACAAGTGCCATAGCGGGGTAACTAGCAAGCACCATGTTTGCCTTCTTCCTTCCCATGTAGGTCTGACATAAAGTGTCTCTTTGGTGACTGGTTCTCTGTCATTCCCTGAAGACTTTACCCAGACATTACAAGTTACTACTTTGAAGGTTGAGCTACAGGAATCCCCATGCTCAAACCATTTGAATTCTTACTAACAGCTTGATAAGGAAGCTCTGAAGAAGCAAGCACAGCATCAGCCAAAGGCTGTTCTGCCATTCTCATGCTGTTGTGATTGTACCATGGAGGGTGGCATGTGCCACCCCCTGGCTCTCTGGTTCCTCTGGAATACTATATACTATATACTCCAGGGGAGATAGGACATCCCCAGAACAGGTAAAATAACAGAACTGAATAGGTATATATGCTATACAAGACAAAGACAGTCACTGAGAAAAAGACAGTGTTGGAAATTTTGCTTTTAAATGAGGAGAATGGTTGTTCGAAAGATGTGGATTCTGTGGCCAGATTTGGGAAGGAAAATACAGGAGAGTGCATCAGAGTCTTAGCGACAGCTGTGGTCACTAAGAGAGAGCACTTCCTTGCTCTGCCCTCATCCCAGCTGTTGTCACTTCCTGCCTTGGGTTGTCACAGTTGTCTAGGGACTTCCTTTATCATCTGTCTCATTGGCTTTCTGTTTCTGTAACAAAATACCTGAGGTCACACAATTTGCAAAGGCAAGTTTACTGAGCTCACAGATATGAAAGCTATTAAGTCCAAGAGCATGGTGCTGTGTCTAGGGAAAGCATACTTACTACCTCAGGGCATCAGAGAGACCATCACATGGCAAGACAGAGCAAATGTGCTGGGTCTCTCTCTCTCCTTATGAAGCCACTAATCCCATCATGTAGTCTTATGGTCATTGCCCAAGCCAATACTAATTATATTCCAAAGGTTCTACCTTCAAATGCCATTATCATGTAAATCTAGGGGGGGGGTCAATATTCCAACCCTTGAACACTGGAATGTGTATTCACACATTAAGGTTCCCAGTGAGCATCTGTTCTTCAGAAAGCAGCCACATGGATCCTATGGATACACGAATGATATCCTGTACCTTGGTCTAGATGCTGCATGGACTGATCGATTCCTTCTAACTCTACCTGGATACCTGGAGCTGTCATCTCTGCACCTTTCCTGTGGTTTCCCCAGGGTGCCTCATCATCTTCCAATATGTCCTTATATCCCTGGTCATTCTGCTCTCTATTCTGTGGGCAATGTCCCTTCTGCTTCATTTCAGAGGAGATGTCCGTCCTCGTTCCGATCACTGCTATAGTCTAGGCACTAACAATTCCTGCCTCACAATACAAACTAAAGAGGACAGCGGGTTTTGAATTAACTTTGATAAATATAGCAAGCCTAACTTTTTATTGAGGACTTACTCTATTCTGAGCATTTTGCATTCATTATCTCATTTAATGCCAATGGTGTTCTTAAAAATACAGCAAAGGCTGAACACTCCCGGTGCCAAATGATGCTATTAAAAAGCCCCAGAGAGCACAAATGAGGGGACACATTATAATGATCAGCTTCAACTCTGCCTTTCCAGGTCTGATTGCCTTTTGATGAAAGCTTTGAAAACTAAGGTTGCCAGGCGCATGACAAGATGGATCTGCTTGCAAAGCTTGTCAGAACCAGCATGGTAAAGGAACCGAGTCAAAGAAAGACATACAAATTCCGGGGTGACTCTGGGATCCTGGTCACCCTCCATTTCCATGAAATGTGTTGCCTCTCTAAGCTTCTTTTTCTCCATCTGTAAAGTGAAAATGTGGCCTAACATGTAAGGCTGTGTGAATAAAAATAATTGAGACAAGTGGCTAATACACAACGTATTAAGACAGTGTAAATTACCTTTCAAAGGTCAATGTGTATCTTACCTTTGATTGCAGGGCCCACTCTAAACCTCTATCTCCTCCTTTGTGATGTTGGGCAGAATTATATTAAAGCACTTCTCTATCACTTCACCCTAGTCATCTTCTGTCCCTGTGAGTGAGTTTCCATCCTCAGAACTGGGAACATGGACATGCATAAAATGTCATCTTTTTACCGAAAGATAAGGGCAGGTGACATAAGCTCTCTCAACGCTCAGTGGCTGAGAGGCTAAAACAAGATGGGTCTGGAACAAGAAAGCGTGTGTTAAATGTCAATTCATGGACCTTGTGGAAATTGTGAGAAGACTCAGACTGTGACTCATACTCATTTCTCTGCTTCTAGAAAGACACTGGGAAAGCCAGATGCACCTCATATAGGCCAGTTCTTCACAATGGCTGCCATGAAGGCATGAAGTTCTGGCTAAGGAGAGAGAATGGAGCTCAGAGTGTCAGGGTCCAGGCTGTGGAAGGCCTGTCCACTGTGAGCAGATGTTTCCCAAGTGACGGAAATGCCAAGCTTTAGAGTGAGAACCCTGAGTACCTCATGTTGGATGGATCTGAATAAGATGTGAATGAGAAGTGAGACAAAGTGTCCTGTGAAGGAAGAGGGTCCCACAGTGAGTGCCAGAGACCCCCAAGGAAAAGAGGTAAACTGAGGCAAGCAACTATGGTTGGAGCTTCTCATTTCCCTCCCCAGCCTTGGTTTCCTTCTTTCCTTTGAACCTCCTCTGCTTTATCCCTGCACCCCAGAAGCAAAGTTGGTCTAGTCTAAACCATCCTAAACCTACTCTTTGCCTTAGCAAACAGGAATTAGAAGTTCCTCTGATCCTGTTCTGTATGATGAGATAGCAAGAGGCCCTAATATTGGGAATCCCAGAGGTTATGGTGGAAGATACATTTATAAAGGATGACTTATGCAGGTGAAAATCACCAAGAACTGAGGCCTGACTCATTTCTCTAGAGAATACAGGGATCCCTCTGAGTCAGAGAAGCTAGAGGAAGCATATTTGTAAGTCCAGAGAAGGAGCTACTACCTAACCACAGGTCAAGACTTAATGCAGGTTTCCTTGTTTCTGACCCATCTCATTTTATATCCTCAGCAAGTGAGTGTGGAAAGAGCTTAGGTAGCCTAACCCTCTTCTCTCCATGAGAAGATGACGTCTAATACATTTCATTGGTACCACAATAAATATTTTTTGTTTAAGGCCCTAGGCTGGTAGTTTGTTAGAGCCCCATGAATGGACTCAGACAGGAGGTAATGCAATGTTCATCTTAGTCACTAGTCAGGAAATATGTGACTAGAGGAGGGCACTGCTTTTGCGTCCCACTTCAGTTCAGCTGAGAAAAATCATCAGATGTAGAGGCTTCTGCCCACCCTTGACTCTGAAATAGGGAGGAGAAGGGTCAGATCAAGGATGGGGTGGGATCTTGGGAGTCATGACAGTCATCACTACAAAGAGCAAGCAGCACCCCAGCTGACAGACAGCACACTACACATTCACCTGTAGGAAAGGTTAGTAGCGAGACCAGATGACCAAGAAGACTCTAGAGAATTTAAGGTGAGGAAAAGAAGTAGAAGAAAAATGGATTCTCAGCCAGAGAAGATGTCAAAGAATGCTTCTACTCATGGTGTTTGGGGCCACCAAGAGGCTCCACTTCCCTTGACATGTGGGTTGTAAAATGATTCTAAAGACTCAAACAGTGACTGGGAAGTTTGTAGGGGATCTTTGAGTAGAGAGCGATTGGTGTCAAGATAAACAAAGGAGGCTTTTAGTCTGAATGAAGGATCAAGAAAAGCTAGAGACTCTTGAACTAACAAATGCTGCTGAGTTCTCAGCAAATTACATGCCCCTCTTAGTACAGAGTGGTGGGACTTTTCTTACCTCATTCAGCTGTGTATGAATCAGGATTCTTACTCTCATGTGTTTAAAGCAGGGCCAGGAGCATTGACAGCTATTCATCATAAATCACACAATTAGCCCCATTCCCTGGTTTTGTTTGCTTGGTTGGTTGTTTGAGACAGAGTCTCTCTGTATATCTCTGTTTGTCTTGGAGCTCACTGAGTAGACTAGGTTGGCGTCAGACTCACAGAAATCCACCTGCCTCTGCCTCCTGAGTGTGTAGATTAAAGGCATGTGCCCCCATGCATGGCCCATACCCTGGCTTTATAGGTAAGGTAACAGGACACAGAACTCTGAAACTCGTTAATTGAGATGACAAAGGTCAGTAGAACAGTTAGGGCTCTGGCCTGTGTCACACAACTAATCTCTCACTCCCTTTTGGCTGATTGTCACTGGAACCATAGTCCAGATAATGGGTGAAATCAGCATAGATGGGAAGTACTGGACCACTGATTAATACCCCCAAACTTGAAGCTGCTTCAAAATGGGAAGGAATTTAGTTTATAGTGATGTGATTTAGTCACAATTTCTGTTCTAGCTCTAATTCTAAGTAGAGCAGGGACTACGCTTATCTTTGGTGTACTGTGATTTCCCAGAGGTTCTAAGACAATTCTCAAATGGCCTACCTTCCCACCCCACCTCACCCCCACCACCGAATCCTTCAGATGCTTAGAGATTGGGTTCTATGCACATGTTTTAAGGGCAGAGGTATCTAACTACAGGACTTGCATGATTAGAACCCTGAGTCTTGGTTTCTACTTCTGCAAAATGGGGACAAGATGAGTATCTACTCTGAGGGCTTGTGAGAATGTAACCATCCCACAAAAGGCGGTATGTGTAGAAGGATATGTGTTTACTGCCTGGTAATATGGTTCTTTTCCCATATCTCTGCCTGAATGTACTTCCAGTGGATGAATCTTCAAGATATGCATATATATGTATGCATATATGTATATATGCATAGATAGAGAAATATAGAGAGACAGGATGGTGAGTGAGGATGGAGGTGATGGTGATGATGATGGTGGTGGTGGTAGTGGTGGTGGTGTTAGCATGTACACAGGAGAAACAGAATGACAGGGATACAGATCATTAGGGACTGGCTCACAAGTCTGTGGAAGCTGGCGAGTCTAAGATTGGTGGTCTGTCTTGAACTTGAAGATTAAGGTAACAGTTGATATTGTCATCTTGAATCCAAATTCCTCATGGCATCAGGTTGGTGACTGGGAGATTTTTATGTGACAGTTTTGATGAAGAATTCCTTCTTTAGCGTGTCAATCAGCTTTCTGTCACTGAAACAAAGTTACTAAGATCAACTTACCAGGAGGAATGGCTTACTGGGGCTTATGGTTTCAGAAGAACCAGTCGCTAATCACCTGTCCCTACTGCTTGGACCTGTGACAGGTCAGTACATCATTGCAGGAGCACCCAACAAAAGGGGTCCATTTACCTCCTGGGGACTTGGAATCAGAGAGAAACAAGAAAGAGTTGGGGTCATAATATGCTCCTTTAAAGGCAACTCCCAATGACCTAGCTTCCTCCCACTAGGTCCTGCCTCCTAAGGGTTCTGCTGTCTCCCAGTAGTATCACAGGCTGTTAGTGAGCCTTTAGCACTTGGAACATTCCAGGTCCACCATACAGTGCTAAGGAAAATTGTCTTTGTTCTCGGAATTTTCAGCTTCAGCTTTTAGCTTTAGAGGATCCTAAGAGCATAGGTATGGCGCATTATGTAAGTAACTGCTGGACTCAGAGACCACTGAGGGATTAGAAATGTTAATTGCAATAAAAAAAAAAAAAAAACACCTTCGCAGTAGCATCTAGACACAGTAGCATCTAGACAACATCTAGGCAACATCTGAGTTAAGTTGTCACATAAACTTAACCATCACATCACAGAACTGGGAAACGGTAAATATAAGAGGGGTAAAAAGCAAAGTCTTTCACTGTGGTCAGTTCATTATCAAGTAGACTTTCCTCTCATGCTTCTCTGTGAAGACCACCAACGAAATTTTCATGATCCGGTCCACTAATAGAAAATGTGAGACGGTAGGAAGTGGATGGTAGGGTTTCATGCAATGATTTGAGAGAATGCATTGTATTGATGGGGATGGAGAGATGGCTATGCAGTTAAGAGTGGGCTGATATTTCAGAGGACTCAAGTTCAGTTCCTAACATCCAGTCAGGCAGCTCAGTTACATTTGTAACTCCAACCCTTCTCACCTCTGTAACATCTGCACTCATGTTCACCTACTGACACACAGACACGCATATACACATAATTTAAAATAAAATAAATATTTTAAAAAATAAATAAATATACTTGAATTCAAACAAATACACGGGGGGGGGGGTGGAAATGGTGGAAGTAGGCTGTGTGACTCTTCAGTCTTTTGAGCTGGACAATGCAAGCATGCAGGCCGGTGAGGCACCTGGGGCCTGGTGAATGACATCCCAAAGCCTGAGAGTATGGATGCTCAAGAGAACACCAATAACTTTCTGTGCATAAGAGTTTGTACTTGAAAGAGTTCACACATACCTCTGTTACTACCCAGAGACCCAATGGAAAGAACAAAAGAAGCCTCTAGCACTTAGAGAAGTTTCTAAGAACTACTGTAGTGACTCAAGGGAGCTGGAAGCACAAGCACTGGGTATCATAAGGATCACACTGGCATCTCATATGCAAGAGCTGGAAGTTAGAGAGCCAGGATGTTCTGATGTCTGCTCGCCCCGGCTGAAAAACCTAGTGGTACTTGAACTCACAGGTACAGGAGATATAGATGATTATGAAATGGGTTATAGAGCTGGTGAGACCCTGTGGTACTCAAGTGTAATGCCCACTCCTCAGTCCCTGCAGTGTAAGCATCATGTGGAGAAGATGGACTAAAATTCCACAAGTGTCTCCACATCCTGGAACTTCCCTCTCTGTGCAGCCCCTACCCTTCAGGAGTTAGCAGGGCAACTAGACACTCTTGCTGCTTCACACACGGTGCTCAGCAGAATACATGTGACTCCCCCAAGTGTGGAGGGCTGTTTCTACACACCACATGTAATCAGCTCAATTCTCCAGCAATTCCAGCTGTACCTGCAGTTGTGATTTAGTTTTGGTTCTAACCTAGCCACCTGGAGGAAGCATCTGACCTTGAAGGTTGAAGGTTCGGTTCAGTCCCAGAAGACTTCCTCATTTCATGAGCTAGTACCAAGCTTCAGATTGTGACCAAGTATAAATTGGGGTTCCCATAATGCCTCCTCTGGGTTTAATTCACCTACTACAACAGCTCACAGAACTCAGGAAAGCACTGTACATACATGTGCCCATTTATCGCAGAGGATATTTTCAAGACTACAAACGTGGAGTCAGATAAAGGTGTATGCAGGATAGGAGATAGAATAAATAGTCTTATGCACAGCAACTCCCATTTTGTGGAGTTGGGACATGCTACTCATTAGGTACCTGGGTCTGTCCTACTTACCAACCCATACACTCTCTGAACCATATCATTAGTGTTTGTGGAAATTTCATTTCTTAAGCATAATGGACTAAATGGTGGCCATTTTTAATCAGTTGAGTTTTCAGGCCCTTTTCTTCCCAGGTTGAGAAGTGGAGATATGATTTTTTTGTTTTGTTTTGTTTTTTCAAGACAGGGTTTCTCAACTCACTCTGTAGACCAGGCTGGCCTCGAACTCAGAAATCCGCCTGCCTCTGCCTCCCAAGTGCTGGGATTAAAGGTGTGCGCCACCACTGCCCGGCTAGATTTCCAACCCTTCAGTCATATGGTTGGTTCTCCTAGCAACCAGCCCCATACCCTGTTTGGTGGTCATTTAAACTAGAAATTTTCCAAAACCACTTCATTAACATAAACCTTTATGATAAAAAACAAAGTCACTGCCCGAGAAGCACACACTCCCAGATGAGCTTTCAGATGAGGACCCAGCTCCAGCTCACGCCCTGGATACAGCCTCAAAGGGGAAAGCCTGGGCCGCTGATTGCATTCCTTATGCTCTTGGCTTGTGGCAATTGTCTTATGTGGCTACCAAGGGCTAATACAGTGGTTACCAAGGACTAGTACAGTAAGCAATTCCTAAGAAGGAAACAAAATGTAATGTGAGCTCACAAAAGCTCATGACTAGCAATGAGAAAATCTTGATAACAATGATATCCAGGAAGGGCCCCCTAGCTGACATGAGCAGAAGACAGTGCTGCACACTAGGATTTTGCAAAAAGAGTAAGCTTTATCATGCAATCAATGATAAAGGAGCCAGAAGCCAAGAAGAAGCTCCCCTTGGCATCCCCAGTGGTTTGGTGGCGTGGAAGAAAGAGGGGAGAAATTGCTTGATTAGAAGTAAGAAGGAAGGGGATCTTAAGATGTCAAATAGTGTTAAACTCAACAGATGTAGGTGGGTCTCTCTGAGTCCAAGGCCAGCCTTATTCTAGGACACCTAGAGCTACATAGAAAGACTTTGTCTCTAACGAAAACAAATAATAAAATCAAAAGTCATTGGTCTAATGAGCTGGCTTTTGTGCATCTCATCTTGAAAAGCTAGATTCCAGTTGTCTTTGAGAAGATTCTGGAAGCTTTCCTAAAAAGATAGCTTGAACACTTTAATTTAGAGGATTTCTCTCTGGGTGTTTGCAAGTCCTAGCCAATTTCAACAGTGAGAGACTTGACACATTGTCTAAAGAAAAGGAAAAGCCTTTGGGAATTTTAAGAAAGAAAATCTCATGGACTTCCCAAGGGAATAGAAAGACTTCGGTAGGGTAGAGTATTTGTTAGGTAGTAAAAGACCAGAGTAAGAAAATGGACAAGATTACTCAGCACACGTAATGACAGTAAGTGTAGCAGTAGCTGAAGATCACCTACATATGACACTGGGCTATATGGGGGCTCCTTCTTAGGGAGTCCTCGCTTCATTAGCATACACCATTGTGTGTGCAGTTTCCCAGCATGCAATGAGGGCAGTCCAGATGGGTCAGTGTTCAGTGCTGGGTGGCTAGGTGAGGCACTGTGTGTAGTTACCTAGAATGCAATGAGGGTAGTCCTGGCTGGTCAAGTCTCAGGCGGAAGGAGATGCACGTTCTGTATGCAGTTCCTCTTTGTGCAGTGAAAGTGGTTAAGAGGAGCTACATTGCATGTCCTGTTATATTGAACAACTCCTGCCATGCAAATGACAACATCTTAGTAGTAATATGGGAGCACTACTGCTCTCTTCACATCGCATGCCTGTGAAGCATGGAAAGAAAGACTTTAATTTCTACCAAAAATGGTGTATACCAAGGCTGTCTCATGCTCAAAGTCAACAACCGACATGATAAAAACTTTAGCTACTTGAAGCTTTTGAGTTATCATAAGAGATGTGGGTCTTATACCTAGAAGACTGGTGACAAAGAATTACTGAGCACATCGTGACATGGAAAAATGTGTTCTGGTCAGATGAAGCTGTACAGAATTTTGCTTGAACATTTGAAACCATTCAGCAGACACTGGGAAGAAAACCAAAGTTAAGGACAAGGACATAAGCTTTAGTGTGGGTGTAACAATAGCTGAGAAGGCCACTGTTCCTGCTATAAAGGACACAATGGAATACAGAAGTCAGTTTACCTGCAAAGATATTGAGCAATTAAGCTAGCTAACAATGATATAGTCCCTGTATCTGGAGAAGCCCAGTTCCCATAGGAAGACCTTCCAGGGCGCAGCCCCAAGGATAGAAAAGACTAAAATATGGAAATAATTGTACAACTCAGTTTTACTCTAGGAAAAGCCCATGCTGGTAAAAAGATCTTTCCTTTATTTGATTTTCTTGGTCTCAAGTTAAAAGGTGCTTTGTTTAGAATCCTTTTATTTATAAAGTAATAAGGACATAAACTTAAAAAACAATTAAAATAAAAGAAAATACAGATAGAAACAACTCTTTTTGGCTAAATAAACTATGTAAGAGATCTGGGATGTGGCCTCATATATGGGTAACTGATACCCATATTTTATACCTGGTTGAACAGTCTATTATGTGAAAGGTAACTTCTACCTCAAAGGGGCAAAGCACTAAGAACCAACTTTATGGAGTTTAAGGAAAAAGCATGACAAAAATGGCATAACAGCAGGAAGAGAGTGGGGTAGCTGCTGACATTGTGTGCTCCCCATGAATGGGAAACAGATGGATAATGAATGGGAATAGCCCATGTAACCTAAAGACTTGTCTACCACAACCACTTTTTCCAGCTGGATCCCAGCTGGGTCCCAGGTGGGTCCAGGTGGGTCCAGGTGGGTCCAGGTGGGTCCCAGGTGTGTCCAAGGTGCCCTTTCACTCCTGGCAGCTGGGCTCCAAATATTCAGACATGTGATTCTATGGGGAAAATTATATACTCAGACTACAACAAAGTCCTTAGTTTAATTAAGATGTCCCTTTCTCCACTCACACACCCAGGCCCCAAGGACATGAACAGTTTGGTGACTGCCATACTACATGACATTGGCACATAATGAGTCTATTCCATAGAACTGGCATCTGCTAGGGTCATCAGCAGTAGTGGGGAGGGGTGGATATAAGGAGAGAATGAAACATAAACATTGCCAGGGTTCTCCAGAGGAACAGAACTGATAATATATACATATTATCAGAGAGAGAGAGGGAGGGAGGGAGGGAAAGAGAGAGAGAGAGAGAGAGAGAGAGAGAGAGAGTTTATTAGAGTGGCAAAAACAGGCTGGGGTCCAACAATGACTGTCTACCAACAAAATGTTTAAGAGTCCAGTAGTTGTTTGGTCCATGGGGCTGGATGTCTCAGCCAATCTTCAGTGTATGCCAAAATCCTAAAGAAGTAGCCTCCAATGGCAGTGAAAAAATGATCTTGCTAACAAGAGCAAGAATGAACTAGCAAAGATAGGCAGAGAGAGACAGAGTGAGACAGAGAGAGAGAGAGACAGAGAGACAGAGAGACAGAGAGAGACAGAGACAGAGAGAGACACAGAGAGAGACAGAGAGAGAGAGAAACAGAGAGACTTGTTCTGGCATGGCCTTTTGAAACTGTAAGACCCACCCCACAGTGACACACTTTCTCCATCTTTTGGTAGATATATCTACCAAAAGGCCACACCTTTTAATCCTTCTAATCCTTTCAAAGAGTTCTACTCCTGGTAACTAAGCATTCAAATATATGTGACTATAGGGGCATTCGTATTGAAATCACCACAGATGGTAAAGCAGTGTGAACTGTACCCTAATGCACAATGATATAGAAGGAAGGCTCAAGAATAAAGAGAAAAACAAAGGTAGCCTAAGCAGAAAGTGGAGTGGGGAAAGGGAAAGCTGAGCTGAGGAGTATGAGAGCAATGTAGTTTCCACAGAGTGAGAAGTGATTGGCACAAAATTCATTGCCTGTTTCCTTGCAAAGCCATGGGACCTCCAGCTCTTCTGCAGCATGTAGAGTCTTGTATGTAACAACTTAGCTTAGGTTTCTTCCCTGGGGAACACTTAAAGAGTCGGTGACAAGCTAATAGACCTGCAACTTAAGAATGCAGATGTAATTTATTTCACTACTTAGGTGGGATGCAACCGATAACCCCCATGGAGTTCAGCTGGAGCCAAGGGACTGAGGCCTTTAACAGGACTGCTCTGAACAGTAGCTTTAACAGTACCTCTACTCTTAAGGCTGTTGTAAGCTGCACCAGCATCCTCAATTACAGTGCCCTGCCTGTCCAAGGTCAGATGTCTACTGAATGCAAAACAAATACTTTTGAAATCCTGTAATAACATTTTCTGGGCTGTCTGAGACTTTATTTTTATAGCTGGTTTTTGTTGTTTTGGTGGTAGTTGATGTATATATCTAAAATCTGAGCTCTAGGGAGTGATTTAAGGCAAAGAAAGGCCTGGCAGGGAAGGAGCCTATTAATGACCCCTGCTCTCTGAAAATATTTAAAAAATAAAACAAAAAACAAAAAAACACACCTTTAACTAATTGCCATGCAAATCAGAAAACCATTTGTTTCCCAGGCTTATTCCTATCTGCTTTGGCTAACTCTCTTCAGTAAAGCAACTCCACCCCATTCTCCTCCCCTCCCCCTTCTCCTCCCTCTCCCAGCCCTTTCCTTCCAGTATCCCTCAGTTTTTAGCCTAGACTGTCCTGAGCAGTGTCAGTCACTCACCCCAGCCTCCTCCACAGCTCATTGTCACTTGAGCAAGAGAGGAGCACTTACTGCTTGCCTGCAGCCAACTCTCCACTCTCAGTCTGCCGTTTCCTGACCTTTGTGCAAAGCTAAGAATGAGATCTGCCCACTGAAAACCACTGAAAACTGTGTTGTGAGGATTGTCAATACTCAAGAATTGATGCTCATGACCCAGAGGAGGGATGGAACAGGACAACCTTCTCAATGCAAGGACCAGTCAGAGAACCCTAGTCACAGAGACACAGAAGACCCCATGCAGCAAAATAATTCATTATCGCACATGAACACTGGCAGATGGTTTATCTGTTTGTTATCTGTGAATATATTAGTTACCATTCAAGTATTTCTGAGAGTAGGTGGGGGCAACTCAGCCTATGCTCTAGGAAAAATACCCAGCATCGATCTACTCAGAGAGAAAATGAGCACCCCTGGGTGTAGGACCGTGAAAGGATGATTTGGTCCCCAGTAGAGCACTGGTTTTGAGATAGCCAGAGACCCAACAGGTGTCCATTGCCTGTGTAGGGACAGCACATATCTCACCACGCCCTGGATTCCAGACTCCTGACACGAGGTCTACATCTCCATTAACCTGCACCTTGCAGTCACATGTGGCTAAGCAGCCCCTCCCAGAGAGGTTTGCATCACCATCCACACACAGGTAGAAGGTGTGACTACAGGCTTCGGCCTTGAGAGATTTCCATATTCATGAGTTACCTAAAGGCTGGAGGGCATAGCTAAATTAAATGACCCTCGTCTTCCCCCTCCCCTATTTAAGCCAGGCCCACTCTGGCTTAAGTGGGGTGTACACATCTATCACACACCGTGAACAATAAAACTCTTGGAACTCCGGACTGCCTCAAGTTATTGGGACCTGCCGCTGTGGAAAACTTCCCTGGATTTCTGCCTCGGGACCCATACCTGGGCACGTGCTCTGCTAAGATTGTTTAGTCAATTAGAGCCTGCTCTCCAACCATGGTAAAATCTTCACGCACATGCTCCTGCTGTCTTCTTTGGCAACTGCCTTGGATAGAGTCCAATAGCTATTTGCTATGTGAATGAATGAGTGAGTGAATGAATGAATTTACAAGCAAACTAATGGCAAAGTAGAAGTGCCAAAGGAACTCAGAGAGAAAGCAATAATTGGAGGAACTCATAGGTAAGATGTATTTGAACTTGACCTGGAAGAATGGTGAATATTTCCAGATATGGAGGACATACAGAGTGATCTAACCTAGAAGGAACAGCTCAGAGGCCACAGCGTCTGATCTATCAGAGAAGATAGCTGGAGAACATAGTAATATGAGTGACTCTGAAGACTCAGGGTCAGAAATCTTGACTATTGTGGTTGAATATTTGGATTTTATCCAGCAGGAACAGTGATCTGGAGAGGAATTTTAAAGTGGGAGGGTATTTGATGGTGTTTTGAGACATAGAAAGATAATTCTATGTCTTGTAGTGATTCTGAAGACAGGTTGGAGCCCAGGAGGCCAAGAAAGAAGATGAGAGGTCAGATGCTTGAGGCCAAGCTGAAGATATGAAAATCAGAATTAAGACTGAGACTGGCTTACGGGAATGAAGAGGAAGGTCTGGAGTTGAAAGGTCATTTGGGAGCTATGTGTTTGGATCTGGAAACAAGTCAACAAGATGGCAGAGAGTGGAGTGGATGGACAGCACACCCACACTTATGGCTCATTTAGAAGTTTAGCCACACACACAATGGAGCCTCCCAAGGATGAAGGCCTGGGTCTGTCGAAGAACGCTAAAAGAAAGACGTAGAAAATAGTCAGTCATTCATGTTCAGAACTTTGAGGAAACTTCAATGTGTACACTAGATTTATGAATCAGTTTTACTCAGAAGGAAAAAGAATAGTAAAATAAAAGGCTACAAGGGATAATACAATCATCCGATCATTTTTAATTAAAGGGGAAAATGGAACATGTGACTGAAATCATGAACTAGCACTGTCAGCTTCTAAAGGGTCAAGTTTCACAGCTTAGTGTACTTATCACATTGCATCCTGTGATCTGCACATAAAATTCCAGGTAGGGAGGGATCCTCGGGTGATCCTGAGGTCTGTCCAAGAAGCCCAAAATCTTGTGTGCAGTCCCACAAATCCACATAGGCCCACTGTAGGTCAGGCACAAACCCAGACCCAGGAAGATAAACCTTCAAGTCTCTGCAGTGGTTGAGATGGGAGCTCAATGGTTTTATCAGCTCTACATTCAAACACAGGTGGGGGGCTAGGGAAATGGCTCAGTGGATAAAATGTTGGCTTTGTGAGAATTTGGATCCACAGAAGCCATATAAAAACAGAGAATAGCTGCACATATCTGTAATCGATAACTGTGACTCAGTGGCCCATTAATATAGTTGAAATGGTGAGCTCCACATTCTGTGAGAGATCCTGACAAATGCACACGCCAAAATCTCTTGGTGGGACTGGCAAGAAAGCTTAGCAGGTGTAGGCTCTTGATGCCAAATATGACATTCTCAGAAGCCATGTGGAGAAGAAGAAAAGCAACTCCCTCAAGATTTCCTCTGACCTCCAAGCACATGCTACATGTGTGATAAGTACACACACACACAGAGAAAGAGAGAAAGAGAGAGAGAGAGAGAAAGAGAGAGAGAGAGAGAGAGAGAGAGAGAGAGAGAGAGAAAAGAGAGAGAGACTGACTAGTAAACAAGTAAATAGAAGTGTGAAATAAAAACTCAGCTAGTCATGATGGAGGTAGCCTAAGAGGTCAGGATGGGGATGGGTGCTTGACAGAGTGGAATTGACGTGGAAGCAGAAGCTGAAGAGAAAAGACAAGGCATGTCACAGACAGGGCTTCATGTGGAAGGGAGTAGAGGATGCTCAAGGGGAAAAGGACAAGGATAACCCATGCGGAGAGAGCATGAGGGTTGTGAAGTTAGATCAGTTCACTAACTAGTTGTCAAGAAGCCATTGTGCAGGAAAAGAAACCCCAGGAAGCATTTGATCAAGCCCAGGCAATGTCTGCAAAGAGAAGAGAGTGTGCCGAACCGGACTAATTAGATGAGCTAAGATGCATAACAATGATGGCTCATGATAGTAAATGTATTTAATGAATTTTAACAAATTAACACAATTTAAAATCATTTAATCTCTTTGTGGAAAATGCCTTAGCAGAGTGCCTAAATATTACTTGGATTGGAGCTGTGCTTGCTAAATAGTCTGCCTTTCTACGTGGGATGATGTTTGCTAGACTTTTCTCAAATTCAGCTGACGCAGTAAAGCAGCTAGACTTGTGCCTGGCTCAAGTCACTGTCCTCACAGTAGCTTAATGGCCTCTTGTCAATGCCACAGCAGTCTGTGCTCTTCCCTTCATAAAGGAGGCAGAGGGACTCACGGACCTTAAAGAAGGCAACTGTGAGCAAGGCACTGAAGAAGCACAGACAGCCTCACCTTCACCTTGACCTAGGTATTTCCTCCATCTTAGCCCTGCCCTGTAAAACGGTGCTCCAAAACACAATTGCAAGTAATTAAGTTTCTTTAAACGTGTTTTTAGCCCCAGTGGAGATGCAAAGAGAACGTCAGAAAGATGTGTGAGGCGTTAATTACTCAAATCCGACTGGGGGGCTATTTCTATGAATGAATGCACTTCATTAATGTTTTCCTCCAGCTCCTTGCTGTTTCCCAGCTATAATCTATTTTCTCTCATCCCAGGGGCAATAAAAGGACAACGAAAGAAGGATTTGGTGATCTGAGATTCCAAAACGTCTCTCTGCTGAAAAATAGGTCAGGATGTTTATTTATTTATTATCAGAGGAGTGAAAGTCTTAATTCTGTGACAGGTAAAGCTGACCATCACACAGAGGTACACACACACACACATACACTCAATATACATAACACACAAAAAGAAACTCACACATACATCCACACAGAGACTCACATACACACACACTCAGACACACATTTACACAGGGAGACACACAGAGACTCACATATGCACACAGACTCATACACACAGACTCACACACAGATTCATACACACAGATACATAGAGACTAGCATACACATACACACAGACTCATATACACAAAAACAATGTTATCCCCATTGGATTACTTCACAAAGTTAAAGAAGGGACTTGAGGGGCTGGCTAGCCAGCTAGTGTGTAGATACATGCCTTGCCTGAGGGACCGTGGACTCCACAGCTTTACTGGCAGGGGCTTTTTCCACAGTCCACCCAAGTCTCTAGACAACCCAAGAGAGACACATTAGGGATCATCTATCCCTCTCTCTTTGAGTATCTGGAACCATGGTGTATCCCTCAGCCCCTGAATGACTGGAATATGGGTTGTAGATGCTAACACTCAAACATGGTGCTCGGAACATGTCGTTATCTGAGTCCTCCAGGGATAGCCTCTTTTCTCAGAAGTACCCAAAGGTCTTTGTATGCTGGCACCCCTCATCTAGTTCAAGTCAATTCATGCATTCTCTAGGTCCTACTATGTGACACTCTGCCTTAGCTCTGCCATCCTAAGGGTACACTGGGGTAAGTCAACTCCCTCTTCAGAGTGATGAATGCCCTTAAGACAGAACAGACAAGTTATTTTTCACAAACATTTTAAGAAAAGGGAAATTTGTAGCTGCGCTCAGACTTCTTTAATGTTTACATTACACACATTTGAATAATGCATTTTAAGTCTGTTTTTCTTATTTCTTGACAAAAGCAAGAGATGGGAAATGGAAGGGTTAGAAGCCTTCCTTCCAAGAGAGAGGGTTGAAGCAATTACATACATCAAAGTAATATTTACAGTTACATTTTAGGGGAAAAGACAGAGAGGAGAGTAGTGGATTTTTTTTCCCAGAAGCAAATTATTTCAGGATGTGTCATAGCATGCTCGAGATATATTAAAAAGAGCAAGTGATTGTGCTTTTGCAACCTGTTCCAGGCCATTTATAAACCAATTTTTTTAAAATTCCCATATTCACACAAATCTCTCTACCACTGCATATTTTATAATGAAAGCATTATATGAATATAAATTAGTTTTTGAGATATATAAATCAAATTAAAATGTCTGAAAATGACATATTTCGGTCCACTCTCTTACTTTAGTATCTGTTAAACCAACGTGTTCATTTCCCATATAAAATGACAATCATTGGCTTTGAGCAACAGAGGAGGGAGGATGCTGATGATGGGCAGTGTGATCGTACACACTGCATCCCCTGGGCCTAAGCCAAAATTTCAGCCAACCTGCTAACTGATGGTGTGGCTTCAAGGAGTTATCTCCAGCTGTGAGCTTCAGTACTGTTATTTGAGATAGGTTGATTTTTCTCTATAGCTGAATCCCCTGTACTCCAGACAGTGTGATATTTGGAGGGTGAATCAATGGTCTCTGTAGTGCCTGGACAATAGTAGATTCTCAATAAATAATAGTCTGTGCATACTCAGTATGTGCTATTTGCAACTTAAGAACTTATTAAGTAGCTCTGAACCCTGCCAATCAGATTGTCAGTCTCCCATTTAAAGGCAAAAAGATTAAAATTCTCTTCGAGACTGCCCAGCTAGTTGTGCCATGATGGTGATAAACAGGAGAGCCATTGTTATCACTAAGATAGAAAACAGCCCTGTGTTCACCTCTTGCTACCTTCACACCCTTAAGCGTGGGTATTACATCTCCATTCTCCTCCAAATTCAAATATCCACTGAGGTCTTAGTAAGGTGTGTTGCTAAACTTGGTGCTGGGGCGCACATGGACCATGTAGCCCAGGCTGTGCAGACCGTTCCCATATCCATAACCTACATACAACACTAAGAAAGTCTTGCAGCCCTTCATGGTATTTGCTTGGCTACATTGACAACAACCATTTCTCTTGTGTAATTTCCCATGAACATAGACACTGAAGCACAATGGTGAGTGCTTTCCAACTGAGACCACACTCAATCAGTATCTGGCACTGGCATGCACCAGATGCCATAAAAGGAGTGTTTAAATTCAACATTCCCAAGTTTGATCTGAATCAGATATCTGTACGCCTATTCATAAGTATAGAAATTACTGTAAGGATGTGGTCATCATCACAGAAATAGTAAGTCGGGATAGCTAGATTTGAATTCAGAATTGACCTTCAAAGCCATTATCACTACTGGACTCTAAAGACCAGCACACAGCTGGTCTTCTCTGTCTGTAATTCCCCATCTGTGGATGCATTCTACGTGAGCATGTGCAGTGTTTTTTCTTCCTTCTTCCCTAAGTCCTGCTGCCTATCGGATGTTTACAACATATCTATATTGCAGTAGTTATTGTAAGTGATCTAGATAGATTTAAAGTCTGGATGGAGTAATACATACGATTAGATAGACACAAATATGAAAGTATTTATTCAAAAGAGATTCGACACCCATAGATTCCGGAATCCATGCGGGTGAGGAACTAATGTCCTGTAGATACCAATGACAAGTGTGCTTGGTTTTCTGTTCCCAAGCATCACTAATCTATTTCTGTTGCAAAACCCCATCAAGAAGGAGCATGGGCATCGAATCCCTGGTTATCACATTGTATCTGTGATAAGGGTGATGTCTCCTGCAGTGGTCCCTAGAGGCTGGGCCTGGCCCCAGCAATCTTAGCATGTACTGAACTCAGAAAGGCAGCTTCTCAGACTCTGAGATCCTGTGAGAAGCGCAAGTCCCCTGTGTTTACATCAGTCGCCAGTGGCTCAGACACCCACTCAGGTTTGAGAACCTGTTTTACTACTAACAGCTCAAGCCTCAGAGCTCAAATGAGAGATTTCTGGTCTCATCCTTGTGTTTCCATTCTGGCTGAATGATATCAAATGGATAAAAGGAAGAGGATGTCATGTAGGACCATGGTGTCAGTGTCTCTCCTACTACAGTTATTTCTGACCCTTACATGGACCTCCTTAAGGAATGAACAAAACACAGCTCTGGCCATGAGGATGTTTGATCTGTGCTGGAATGGGAGGGTTGGGGATGCAAAAACAGAAAGATATCACTCTTGTCAGGCAGTAAGTCCTGCACATGGCAGAAGAGAAGCAGGCCCTGTAGGGAACATAGGATCTGTTGGTCAACTGATGGTCTAGTCAAATCCAGATCCAGCACGTAGCAGACCCAATACTCTGATCCCTGTCTTTGCTTTCCAGAGAGCAATTTCCCTTTCCCGCTCCAAACCTGTTCTCCAGGGAACAAGTGACAGATGGCTATGACATCACAACACCCTGAAAGGGCAATCCTCACCCTTAGGAGTCAAGGACACCCACTGTTGTGCCCCTGAGACATGTAAGAACAGGAGCTGGCTAGCACTGTTGCCTGGCTGCTCTTCCAGACTCGGGTTTTGTCTTGCCAAACACAGCTGCCCTGGGACTTCATAACGCTGAGAAATCCCAAGGGTCATTTGCTGTATCCACTCCATTGTACAGGAGATAGGGTAAACTTCTAAGTGACCCAACACACTCTCTGAGGATGCAAGCATCCACTGGGGCCCTGTCACCTTTTGTCTAAGACATACCACAGACTCTTAGTAATAGGTGCCAGAATAAGCATCTGATGAAAGGGGCCAAGGAAATGTAAGGATAAAGTCAAGTCATGACAGCATTGTAGTACTGAAAACCCAGGTTATTGGACATATCACTGTGCCCAGAGCCTTTTTAAGTGTCAAGTGTATATTGGATACATTTAAGTGGATGGCAGAGAAAACTTTAACCTGGGGACAAGGAAAAGGGGGGTTAGGAATGGAAGGCAGAGACCAAGCCGGGAAGACCAAAGAGAGCTGAAAAGGATTTCCAATTCTTCAGTCCACTGAAACAATGTCCCAGCTAAAATGGGTGTGACAAACCATCCTGCTGTCGGACTTGTCTGCTGTAGCACCCATCCAGGTGACAGCTCCATCTTCAGTTTTGAGCCTTTGTCAGAAGAATTCCCTATTTATGTGAAGAGGACTGTAACTCTCAAGAACATGCTTTCTGTCCTCAGAAGTTCATCAATATAAGTAGCATGTAAATCACATAAGGCTTTCTAACTTTGCTGAGATATATCACTAGAGCAAGGAGTTACACAAAAGGAGTAGTCGAGATGGTTACTGGAGTAAGGGAAAGCTCGGGGAGATATGGGTGGTACCATATGTGAGGACTTCTCAAGCCATTTGCCCCAAACAGTGTTCACAGAAATTAACCAAATAAAAGCATTCTGGACTTCAATAGTGCAGAGTATATGAGTGTATCAAAATAGCCACAGATATGTACAGTTGTTATGTCCAAAAGATGAAGATTCTGGAAACTCCCCAGGGAAGTTTTTAAGAAACAACAGGCCCAATTGTTCACTTATCGAATAAGAAGCTGCTATGATTTCACCTTGAATAAATTTCATTAGTTTCCAAGTACCATGGGATGGAAGACCTTCCCCAGTCTCCACTCTTGTGAAAAATGTAGACCTTCCCCACTCCAAGGGAACTCAGGGAATTTGTGTAGATGTATAAAGAAGACTAGTACTATTTTAGATACTCTATTGGCCTCGTTGTGATAGGACACGGCCTGCAAAGCATTTCTAAGCCTACTTCCTCATGGGATGCCTCAGATCCATGCCTCCTTGAGCATGTGCAAGGGCATGCATTCTCTCACCCATTTACTCACTCCTGCTCATTCACCAATATGCTTGAGCTTATGTGACAAGCTCCAGGCCTCATATGAGGTGCCCATCTCCTTTTAGGGACCACTGTCGTTAGTCTGAGAATTCAAGACGGGCTCTGTTCCAGTTGCACAGTTGAATTCAGTCAAACAAGTGTGATGTATACATCCAGGCAATACAGGAGATTTTTGTGGTTCCTTGGGAGATAAGAAAGGCCATTGTATTCATTCATTATGCTCTCCTAAGATCATTGGAAACCCCAGTTGGCCCCTTTCCAACCACCTTGTGTGTTCCTGGGTTACCTTACTGAGACACAGTTTTGCACATCTTTGCCATGTCAAACTCTCTGCTCTACCTCCAGTCACATCAGCCTGCTAACTGAGCCCCCCAGATTTTCCACCCTCTGAGTATTCTGTGTGTGTCCAAACCTCAGGCCCATAGTTCTCCAGTGGGAACTTCCTCCTCTGAACAGGGTTCACTAGTCTAGGTGTGGAGCATAGCACCTTTGACTCCTGAGGGAATTAATCATCGTCACCCACCTGCAAAATGAAAGGAGTTGCTAACGTCTCTAATTCACCATTTGACACAAGTGTTCTATAAGAGTCTGAAGGTGGAGACAAACACACTGCTCCTCGGGACAGTTGAGTTCATTTCTACAACACGCTCAGTTCTCAATGCAGACATTCAGATTTAGAGGGGAAAGGACTGAACGCGGAAATTTGTGTTCTCTTTCACTTCTCTTTATATTTAAAATGAGTTTAGTAACTTCTAACCACATCAGCTGTCTTTCAAAAGCTACAGAATTTTATTCCAGAGTAACCTTCCAATTTTGTGAAGCACGGTTAAATAAGATGTAGACTTAAAACCAGTAGCTCTCGGGAGCTTGGGTGATGAAAAAGGCTGATGACGTAAGATCACATGAATCACTTCCCTCAGGGTTTGCTGCCAAATTCCAGGGGGCAATGAGTTATTAGTCTCTATTCCAGAAGTTCAACCCTGGAGACATGGCTCAGTCTCATCTCTATGGGACCCAGATAACACACTGTGTTCCCGTGGATAGGAAGGACACAGGAACACACTGTCTGCATCCTCCCATCCAGTGTGCCAGGCAGCAGGAGAGGTGGGGGAGGGGAGTGTTTGTTTTAGTATTCTTTAAAAATTAAAGCTCATTAAATGCATTCAATTATTTAAAAGAATTAAAAATTAAAAATAATTCCAGATTTAAAATTGATTTGTAATAAGCTTTCAGATCAGAAAACCACAGATGTGGGAGGGCAAATCTTGATCATACTATAGTTTGTGAAGTTGCTTGCCACAGTGATGACACCTGCCACACACCCGGGAAGTGCAGAGGAAGGAAAAACCTGCTTCCTTCAGGCCCAGATACAGAGGGTAGCCTGTAGCCGGAGAATGAGAGCAGAGGATGCTGCCAGTCTTGTGCTCTTTCCAGCTGTGGTCCATTTGCACATGGCTATGTTATTGATGCTGTTGACAAAAGGAAGCCAGAGTACATCTTGTGATTCCCTGGCAAGGGGCAGCTTGCTAACATGCAGCCCTCACTGGAGCCCAGGCAGAGCATATCAAATCCCCATGAAGTCAGCTAGCAGCGTCTTTCATTCGTCACCGTGGGCTGTCAGGCTGCAAAGAGCATTAACACTGGAGCCTTTCCAGAGAATTCGGCAGCTGCTAGTGTCAGGATGATGTCCACACTTCATCCAGACAGACCCACAATGCCCAGCCTCCTTCTTCTTCCATCTTGAGCAACAGTGCCAGCCTCCCCACCCCCAATCCATTTTTCCAGCTCTCTAGCTCAGCAGGAATAACTGCCCTCTTCCCTGTTTTGCTGAGGCTTCCTCTGCTAATTCACAGGCTTGCATTGACACACAGAGAGCCCCTGGGGTGCAGAATCCCCCTGAGGACATGACTTATGAATACCCAACTATCTTGTGGAGCCCCACCCAGAGGGAAGCAGATCAGCCACTTTCAGACAGCCTTGGCAATGGGGAGGAAGCTTCCAGATGCACAGCCCTCCGCAAGCTGTGTTGCTGCTCCAGGCTTCTGAATAACAAGGAACTCAGGGTGGAAACCTGACTCTGGCAATAGTTTGCCATGCCACTCTAGGCGGGTTAAGTTTTAGTTACATCTGCTGAGTGGAAGATAGAGATCCCATTGGCTAAAATGTATGGCAGAAACCTGAATCTACCACCTCCAAACAGGTTCTTCCATCTCTGTGTATTACTATTACTTGGTATGCCATAGAAACCCATAACATGAGATCAGCTCTCAAACATTCAGGCTGTGCACACAGCTCTGCTAACTGTGAGCAAGCTGCAGTCACTGGACCACCTCTAAGATTTATTTTCTTGTAAAAACCAAAACACTGTACCCTCCAGTGCTCCATCTTTCTCCCGACCCTGGCAGCCACGCTTCCATTCTATGTCATCAGAACAACAATGCTTGTCCTTGTCTCTTTGCAGCACCTGGGCAGTAATACCTATGGCTTGCTGGACATCAAAAGTAAAAGTAGAGACTGGGCAGTGACATATCTCTAATCCCAGCACTTGGGAGGCTGAAACAGGAGAATTGTGGGGAGTTCAAAGCAAGACCAGAGGGGCCATAGAGAGACCTTGTCTCAAAAACAAAAAATCTGTTCACTGATCAATCCATAAATCTAAAATAAAAAAAATTGCATTTGTGGAGGAAAAAAATGAGAACATAAGTGTGTGTTAACCTTTGCTGAAAAGAGTGGCACCAGCTCAGTGCCCAGACAGACAGACAGACAGATGGCTCGATGTTTTTTGTCATCTTTTGTTCTACTTGTATGCCAAAAGGCCTCATCCCAGAGTCCAGGGAGAGAAGGAAACTACACCTTGGCTCAGGCCTCAGCTTTCCTGCCTACCATTCCATTCTAAAATCCTGGGGAGGCCAAAGTCAGAAAGCAGTGGGTGCAGAAGTGAGAGTCCTCCCTGAGACCTGCAGAAGACTTTGCCTTGGGCACAGTTCATACCTGTATCTGGCCCACTTTGGAATCCCAGCCTGGAGTCAGTCCCTTGGATATTTGTTCCATTCATAATGAACTCACTGGCCATGGTCACAGAAACTCCCTCTATTGCATATGCCATAAGTAACATATCTGGATGCCTTGTGAGGCCTAATGAAAAGCCAAGGTCTCTGGTGGTAGGGGGTGGGAGGTTATATATCTAGGGAAGTTAGGAGAGCATTGACAGGCCACACACATGGAGTTTGCATCTCACTAGGTAAGTCACTGTTAGTTTCTGCAGAAGCTCAGGAAACTTGAATGGGCACCAACTGCTAACCACGGGGCTCTGGGCTGCAGATGCATGGTGGCTCCCCAGTGAGACTCAACACATCCCACAGGCTTGGGTAGGGAGACAGCCAGGCTGGAGGAGCAGCAGGGCTTAAAGCAATTTCCTTGCCTCTCAGTGACTGCCTAGATTGGGCTATTTGTGCATCCCTGTGCCCTGCTTCTTGTTTGGAAGGACATCGGCTCCCCAAGGTCATTTGGAAGATGAAGTTAGGGAAGGGACAGTATCAGAACAGGCAGTAATCTGGACTCCTGAGCTCTGGTCTCCTGGTTACAAATGCTTCATTGCTTAACTATTGTGTGCCCAGCATCCCAGCCACAAGATAGGCCTCATAAATATTTACACGCAACGTGTGTTGCGATGCTCAATTAATTGCAGCTGTGACGCACTTAGAGAGCCTCGGAGGAAAGGTGTGCAGAGAGGGCCAGGGGTTATTAGAGGTGCAAACAAGTCAGCTCACGGAAGCAGCAGCCTTTGGAGCTTTCCATGGCCCTGGGGCTTTTAAGATCAGAACCCAAATCTAGGGAAAAGTTACACACAAGGGAATGCTGTCCAAGGGTGATGTTTGTGACTATGCCAAGAACTTGTCATCAGAAAATGAACAAAGATATGCCCAAGTGACTTACCAAAGGGGAGAGGCATGCAATTATTCAAACTTGGTAGCCAGCTTAGAAATGAAATGGGAACGATAAGGATCAAGTGTCAAATAGGTAGAGTGGGGTTGGAACATGGATCCTGGTGGTGAGACACAGTAGCCACTTCATGTTCAGTGAATAAGAATATAAGTTAATATGAATCAATTTAAAACCATCCAGAAAGCATCTGAGAAATGTGTAACCAGGGACTGAGAATGCCCGCACTCTGGTGCTTTCCTTGGACTGGGTTACTGCCTGCCCATGGAGATATTCAGAGATGAACCTGAAATGCAAGAATGGATGGGTTTTGCAATCTTGTTTACAATACTCACAATTAGCCAGAACCAAATCCTCTCCAAAAAGGCCAACAAATGTGTTTTTCAATAACACTACATAATAACTGTAATGTCACAAAGTCATCCTTCCACACTCATATTAAGACATCTAAACAGCTATGTGTCTTAATCTGTGCATACAGCACTGATGCAATCTTGATGACTTGAGTTCCATCTCCAAAACCCACCCAAAAGGCCTAGTGCTGTGACAGGCATCTGTAATCACAGGCCTCCTAAGGTGAGATGAGAGATGGAGATAGGGGCATTGCCTGGCAGTTCGTAGGACAGGCCATCCTAGAGCATGAAGCCGAGAAATGGGGTACCTTTTCTCAGTAGGGTGGAAGTAGATAACCAAGTCCAAAGAGTTGTCCTCTGATCCCTACATATTTGCCATGGCACAGGAGCAACCACACACACACCACACACACACACACACACATGCACACACATGCACATACACACATGGACCCATGCACACATGCATACACATACATTGTTTTGATTTTAAGTGTGTGCCTGTATCCTCATTACAGACACATACACATAGGAACATGGTATTGATATTTTTCTCATATATGTCTTCTATTTCCTGTATCACCTTTAATAAAATGTTGCCTCAAGCCTACATAGTATAAACACAAAGGGCCTGCTCCTTGTTTGTATTACACAGACTGGAGATGGGTGGGTGATTGCTCAGAGGGTAAAGTACTTACCTTGCAAGAGTATGGACCTGAGTTCCCTCCCACACAAGTAAGTAAGTAAATAAAGTGTTTTTAATGAACAGGAAGCAATAGTACATGACTATACTCCAGCACTGGGGAGATAGATAGGAAGAAGATGATCCCTGGGGCTTACTGGCCACAGCCCAGCCTACTTGGTGAGCTCTGGCCCAATGGCAGATCCTGTCTCCAAATGTCAAGGTGGACCAAGGGACAAGCTGAGCTGTCCTTTGAACTCCACATACATGCTCACACATGTGTACACATCCACACACAAGTATAGCTATATATGCATGGACACTCATGCCTGTTCACCTACACAGATATGAACATACGTGCCCAATTTTCACAGAATTAACCGTGACATGAATCTTGCCAGTGCACATTCTTTTGGAGCCTGTGATGAATTCAGTAGCCAACACTCATGTTTGTTCTCTTTCCTGCCCTAGGTCATGGCCACACCTCAGCAGTACCAAAGGTGAGTCATGGATTCTGTGTCCTCTAAGTGATGAGATGACAGCCTATACATTGGGCTTTCCTGTCTATTTTTTTTTTCTGATTTTCATTCATTGATGTACATGGGAAGGAACAGTGACTGTCTCTCTCTGCACAGCCCTGATGTCTGGGCCTCTATGGAAAGGACTCAAAAACAGCTAGGGGATATTCTTTACTAAGGTGACTGCTACTTGGACATTGACAACTGAAAGGCTAGAGCCCTTGACTTGGGCAAGTCTGGTGACACACTGGTGGTAGGGTTTTAATAGGGTGCCTCCCAAGAGGGAAAGCCCAAAGAACAGCAACTCAAGGGACCAGGACAGAAGTTACAGGCTTCCTGTGGTCTAGCCTCAGACATCTGGAGCATCAGTCCAATGTAATTCTGGACTACAGTCAAGGTAAACACATTAGCCTAGCTTTCAGAAAATGCACTCATCTCAGATGGCTATGTTTCCACCGATAAGAATGTCACCCGGTAACATGCATTAGCTTCTTGCAGCTTTTCCCTCCAGCTGCCCCAGAGCACAGCTGATCTGTCAGGCCCACAAATCTGCAGATGTGTGGAGATCCCGGTGCTTACTCATTAGTTGTGCAGCCTTGGGCAGAGGACTGCTTTCTGAGCCCAAGTTCCTTCCTCTGTGAAATAGGTCCAGATCTGAGCTATTCACTAGCACTAGTTTCAACTAAACTCTCTATTACAAGTTTCCCCCACACACTTCAAAAAAGAAATGAGTGCAACAGAAAAATGGGAAATCCCATAGAACTCCACTAGAAAACTGGAACTTGGTTGTGAGGCTCGAAATAAGAGAGAAGAGGAGCACCAGTCTAGAAGAAATGTCAAGGGAGTGGATGGATCTTAGAGAGCTCTGTACCTGGTGTGGAGAGCTGCCCTGCAGGGTGCGGCATGCACCCTACACCCAACATGGGCTGCAACAGAGTAGCACAAAAGCCAATGTGCAGTCCCAAAGGGAAGTGTGAGGCTAACCCATGGGCGATAATCAGTACTCGCCTCCTTCCCTCTGTCTGCCCTGGTACGTTCCCCTCCAGGTCTGAATCCTCCGAGGTGGATGCCTCCAAACTGTCCTAGAGTCTTTGGTCTCAAATATACATCTTCTCAACACCCTTCATCCTCTCCCAAAATCCATGGGAATCCTAGAAGAGACTAGAACATTCAAAGGGGCTTTGTCCAGAGCAATAAAGCTGTTTATTGGATACATGAGCTGTTAACTTGTAGGCCATGTCAATGTAGCTAGCTGTATAGAAACATAAAGAAAAGAAAGAAGATTTTTAAGAGGTCAACTGAGATTAAAAAAATAAACAGCCTGCCCAGACATAGGTGCTATCACAGACCACTCAGCTAGCCAGAACACTCTAACAGACCTGAAGTAACTAAGGACACGCATGAAGGTTGACACGGGAGACTAGTCATCTCAAGACAGCCACACACCCCTAGACTTTTTATGCATTTTCCCCTATGTTTTCTCTGTGTTTTCGTTAAAAACATAGTAGGTCATCCATGAGAGTGAATCCCTTGGAGCCATCTTAACTGTAGGAAGCCCATTCGTGCCCATGAAATCGCTGACTGCTTGTTTGTGAAGGAGCTAGCAAGAAAAGGGTGTACACAGTGTGAACAGGCATACCGATGCACATGGTGAAGTGTTGGCGTGTGTGTGTGTGTGTGTGTGTGTGTGTGTGTGTGTGTGTGTGTATCTCACAGAATGTTCACAATATGGAATGATACATACTGATGTGTTGTGTCTATAACTATGTGTCTGTGTGTCTCTAAAGTATGTATCTGTTTGTGTCTGTGTGTCTGTGAGTCTTTGTGGGTGTGTCTGTCTGTGGTTGTGAGTGAAGGTGTCTGTATGTATCCCTCTATTTGTATCTATTGGGGTGTGTGTGTGTGTCTCTCGATGTGGGGATGTGTGCAATCAAACATTTATATCAGTTGTGTCAGTGAAGCAACATCACTTCTCTCTTGTATGTCTGCATCTTATAATTTCTTCCACAGAAACAGCCATTTTCATATAGCAGAAACAATCTACCAAAACCTGAATGTTTAACAAAGTCCACCAGGGCTGGATACATTGTAGGATGTAAACGGGTCAATGTAGCTGCCCCTCAGAAACCTGCATGGTGCTACATTGTCCAACAAGATGAACTTGGGAGTTACCTCCTTCCAGTGCCTAAGGAATGAAATCATGGACAAGTGACTGCCTTATTTAGAAAGTGTGTCCCTCTGTCCTAAGTCCCTCTAGGCTTGGGGTTAAGGAAAGGTAAGATATATGTTGATTCTATTAAAGATACAAGAAGTTTCATTTTTCTGGAAACATTTGGTTTTTTTTCCTTCTAGTTTTCTAAGGTAACAAGTGTTAAAGGTTGATATCCCCCCTACTTTAAAAAGAAAAAGTAATAAAGATTTTTAAGACTGGGAGACAAATCAGCAGGTACAAAATATGTGGGCCTCCAGTGACCCCTGCTGGCCGATTCTAGACATTACAGTAACTTAGCTAAATGAGCTACTAGGTTCTATTAACCCTACTCTCCCAAGACTTCAGAACACTAGTGAACAGGAATAAATCAAGAAGACAGTTAAGCTGGAGCAAGGCTCTCATCACATTCCTGGAAGCAAAAAACCCAGTTTGTGGAGTTGTCTTCAAAATTCAAATACAGCAAAAATAACCACGGTCAACAGCCCACCCTGAGGTTTATACTTTGGCTGGCCCTTGCTGAATCCAAGGAAGCATTATTTCTGACAAGATAACTCCAGTGCAGGTAGTTGTAGAATATGCTTTAGAGAACCGCTTGCTGAGGTTAAAAAGAGAGAGAGAGAGAGAGAGAGAGAGAGAAGAAAGCTCCAAGTATCTAGACTGTCCCCACCCAGAAGCTTCTATTGATAGTCTAGACAGCCACAGTGTTCGTCCAGGACTCCTGCAGAGCTCCTAGGAGTGTAGGAGGGCTGCCTCTCCCTCCCACCCATTCACTCCTCTGTTTAACCAGCTAGCCAGTTTTACCACTGGTCCATATGTGATCTAATGGGACAGCCGTAATAATAGAGAAATAAAACATTAAAGTCTGACAGACTCAACCAAGCAATGTGCATTATAGATGAAGAGATGAAAACTTAGAAAAGGGGGCGACTTTCCAGGGACCACCAGTGAGAACATTGGGTCTGTGCTCCGGCTTCCAGTGAGTTTCCTCTCGTCATTTGAGATTTCCGAATTGCCAGTTCTTGGTATCGAAGCAAGGGGCTGTAGATCAACAAATAAAGCAGGGAGACACAGAAGGCTATGAGTCTCTCTCTCTCTCTCTCTCTCTCTCTCTCTCTCTCTCTCTCTCTCTCTCTCTCTGCCTCTCTCCCTGCTATGTGCCAGGCATCTTATAACCTTGGTATCTTTAGCTATAGGATTGATTTCATTATACTCACATATAAATGAATGAGATTAACTGGGCCCAAGAGAAATTAGGTAGGCTGGCAAAAGGCAATAGAGAAGAGCTCAAACTCAGCAAGTGTACTTGGGGTTGTAGAGCAAACAACTTTAACCTCAGCCTTTCAGCCCTTACAAAAAGGATCACCAGAAGTTAGTGGCCACTAAATCCCTGAGCTTCCCTGCCGAGGAGGAGCCAGCTTGAAGAATCTCTGTGAAAGGTCAGCAGGGCTATAGACTTGGGCTAAGTAAGAAAGCCCTGGATGTGGGATTGAACTTGAACAGACAAACACAAAAGACAGCGCTGCTCGTGGGCACTGAGCCAAGGATTCACACACTGTCTGGAAGCTGTGATTTTCTACCTTGATAACATAGACAACAGCATCTCAGCAGCCATGGGATATATACTGTTGAACCCTTCACAGGTAACATCCATTAACCACAGTCAAAAATGTAGGCATTTGCCTGAGCCCATGTGATCAGAAAGTGACAGATGAGGATTTGAACCTAAAACATCTCATTAGCCCCCGTTGAAACATATTTGCCTTTCTCCCCACTTTGGCTAGGGACTCTACTATGTTACTGGCAAACTCCAAAGCTCACATCTCCAAGGAGCTAAAACATTAAAGGCTGCAACCTGTGTAAAAACTTCAGATGCTCAACCATGAGAAATAGTTTTATATATTTCTTTTTACTTACATAAGGCAAATCCAGAAATCACTTGCCTAAGGCCCATGGATATCTCTGCTTCTGAGAGTCCTGGTGATTCCAAACTTCTCCTCATCTTATTGCTCCCTCAGCTGTGTTCCCCTGAACTCCAGGAGCCCACAATAATGATGCCTGTGTACCCCACAGCTAAAGGTAGATAAGAAAGTGAGTCACAACTTAAGAAAGACTCCTGGCAGCTGTGGGCTGATTCTCTGCCTAAATTTCATTGACCAGAACTTGGACTTGTGGTCACAGACAGTACCATATAGCCAGCAACCCAGCAGACCTCAAGTGGAGAGTAGATCCAGGGAGATCCCAGATGCCTTTGCTGTGACACATTCAGAGATGGACATAGGCCATCTCTGAGCCTTTGGTTTCGATACATATCTGGTTAAGTCTAACCAGTAGCCTGTGGCTCTGGTGTCAACCCAAAACATTGTGCCCTGCTCTCCCCTCCAATTACCTGAGCTTCCCATAACAAAAATAAAAACAGAAGCCTTTTTTAATTTTTTATTTTTGACAAGGAACCTGTCTGAGACCTGCTAACAGCCCTGCTTCCTGAGGGAAGAGACAGCACTGTATGCCTCCCATTTTATTTATTACATAAGCACATTCTGTCATGGGACCTGCTTATGATATCCTCACCAGTAGCTATCTCCATAGCAACCAACCATGGATAACTTAGAAGATGGACCAGTCTTGCAGCTCCAGACATCTGTGCTTCCAGGATGGTCTACATGTGAAACAGAATCTGAGTCTCTATGTCCAACTTGACGGACTGTCTGGCATATTGCAAAGACAGCAACTTCTTCATCATTGGTTCTCAAAGTTCAGATTGAAAGAATTGCACCATGGAAACTTGTACAAAAAGTAGACCCCACTCCTCAGGTTTACAGAGGGCCCTGCTTTTAGTCAATCCCTCCACTTCTTTTCTTTCATTTCTCATTGTTTAAACACCTGATATACACTGCGTGCCATGAACAATGGAGCTTACCTTGAAAGGTGTTGGTCATGTGCCTTCATCATCGTTGGCTCTGCTTCTGGAAGCAAGAGGTCAGTCATAGAAGTTGATGGCCATGGAGCTGTGGAGCTGAAGTAGTTGCCCTCTGCAGACCCCTGGGCCTTACATCACATAAAGTCATCTTCATATTCCTCTTAAAAATAATTTACAAAGGGATGTTCTTGGTTAAAGGATATTTTCCTTGAGGGGCACACAGAAGTCAGGTGTTTCCTGGAGCTGATCAGGGCCTGGGGGTGATGAGTAACTCCCCTCATGGCCTCCCTCACATCTGGGAGCCAATATGGAAGATTACTAAACAACTTCCTTCCTCTGCTATTTTCTTCTATAAGCCAGCCGTGTTAGCTTTTGGCTACTGTGACAATATACCTGAGACAATTGGCATAAGAGGAGAAAGGTTTGTCTGGGCTCTTAGTTTCAGAGAGTTCAGCACTTAGTCAGTTCTCTCTGTTGCTCTAGATCTATGGTGAGAAGGACCTTTATGACGGGGAGCACATTGTGAATCAAAGCTACTTGCATTATGTCATCAGGGAAGCAAAGAGAGAAAGGATAGGGGCTGAGTCCCAAAATCCCTTCCAAGGGCATATGTCCAATAACTATGGCCCACCTCAGAAAGATTTTAACACACACACACACACACACACACACACACACACACACCATAGGCACTCAAAATCTAAACTACAGGATCAGTCAAGGCTTGAGTTCCAGAGGAAATGAACCACTGTGGTGGAGATCTGGGCCTGACTAGGGGAAGGGTGAAGTTCAAGCTCATCTAACAATGGAAAAGGCCATGGTCTGTGTACTTGAGATCCTGGGAGTCTGTCTGTCTGTCACTGGCCCCAATTCTAGGGTATTTCCACTGAGCTACATGCCATATGACATGACTCTTCTTGTGTTGTACATTTGCCATACACCACCAGTCTCTGTGACATGCTGGGCTGCAAGTATTATCAAAGGGGCAGGCATCATGATCTATAACCATAAAACGTATCTTCTGGCTTCATCCTGGGTGTTATAGGGTAATGTAAAAGAGTGTATTAATTAGTCAGGACTCACATCTGTAACGAATGGACTACAAATGTAACGGTGAGATAAAAAACAAGGCAGCTTTGTTGCTCTCATCCCAACTTGAGGTGGATGCACCTTTCCCAGATGCCTTCCAAGACACCACAGGGCCCTGGGGCCTGCTAGTCCTGTCTCTGCCTCTAGCTGAAGCAGAACTGTCTTGTGCAAGCCAAGGACATTTATCTCACTCACCACATCCCCAAAGATATAACACATACCGTGTCCTGCCAGTGCCCAAACAGCTAGGAAGTGTGCTGGATGGGGGCACCCACTGAGAAGGGAAATGAGGCAAGGAGAGTCATCCTGGGGGAGGGGGGAGGAGCCAGACTGGAATGCTGCTCTTTGACTTAACAGCTGAGGTTGGTAGCCAGAGGTGTCGCCAGGGGAGATATTGTTCTAAGGGGGGGGGGGTCTGAGGATCAGAAACGATATGGGCACAGGCAAAGCTGGGGTGGGGATATTCTAGACAGAGAGACAAGATGCACTGTTATTGATGCAGAAGAGCATGGAGTGCTACAAGGACATGAAAACAGTCTGCTGTGTGGAGCCTAGGGAGAAGAAATGGGGTGGGGATGTAGGGGGAAGGCAGCCTTCAAAATAACTTTAAAGAAGCAATTGCTGACTGTCTCCACCACTATCAGGACAGGAGAGGGATTACACCAAAGGGAGTGGGCAGTAGAGAAAAAGGGAGTGGCTTCTGCATGAATACAGCACAACAACAACAAAAGGGAATCCACAGCCCACACTCAGGGTGGGGGCAACGGATGGAAAATTCCTAAGAAGCATTTGGGATAAAAGAGTCCTAACAGGATTCTCACTTAAGGCAAGCCAGGGAACGAGATGTCCCCTGGGAGACAGTCAAAGATGTGGACCCCAATTAGATATTGCTGGTGATGAGACACGTAAGGGGGTTCTGGCTAAAATTAGCCTACAAAGAGACAAACAGGGAAGCCAAGAATTCAGGGCCAGTCTGAGGCAGAGCTCTGAGGAACTGACCTGGACTTGGAGTCAGGAGAGAACTGTACTGTTTTGGATAGGTTTTCGTCAACTTGACATAAACTAGAGTCATCAGGAAAGATGGAACCACAACAGAGAAAATGTCTTCTTGTCCTGTTGGGCAAGTCCATAGTGCATTTTCTTGATTAATGATTGACGTGTGAGAGGCCCGCCCACTGCGAGCAATGCCACCCTAGTTCTGTGGTCTTGGGAGGTCTAAGAAAGGTAGCTGAACATGAGTCTGCTGGCAAGCCAGTAACCCAGCATTCCTCTGCTGCAATTCCTGCCTTGAGTTCTTGCTCAGACCTCCCTTCATGTAGACTACGAGCTGTAAGATGAACGAAATCTTTTCCTGCCACTAGCAGTTTTTCATCCGTATTTATCACAGCGATAGAGAATAACTAGTCTTTTATCCAGGAAGAACTGGGTAGGGTGAAAAGGAGAGCAAGGTGCAAGGCTCGAGGACCTACTCAGGGAACCTAGACTGTCTGTCTGGTGTCAAGGGGACACAAATGGGTGTACATCATTAAGACTATGCTCAAAATTATGGATTAAAACTCTGCCCCAGTGGGAGCACATTTAGAAGATCTGGAACATGAGGACTCTGCAATCTTACCTAGATAAAACAGGTAGACTCCCAACAAGGAATTCATCGGATGCTTGTCTCTTTTCTGGAGGAGACAAAAAACAAGTGCTGAATGATTTAGTGAGATTAATGAGACCTGCATGGTCCAAGATGGAAGCTCCGGGAAGCAAGGGCATCAGATAGCAGTGGATACTTAACACAGGAAGCTAAGGGTGTGTGAGGGTTGCGGGTGAGTCAGACACAGGCAGACACAGAGAGGGCACATGACATGTCTTGTTAAAAATCGCACAGCTGCTTGGAACAGAAGACGCCAGGGCAGAGGGGTCCACGAATGGAGTATTTATTTAGGGCAGAGGGGAGAGCAGAGAGAGGTGGCCGGCCATGACCACGTGGAGGGGGGAGAGGAGAGGGAAAGGGTCAGATACGACCTGCAGGCTTGGGTCACAGGTGCAAGAGAGCAAGAGGGGCCAGACAGCCCTTTTTATAATAGTGGGCAGGGCTACCTGGCTGTTGCCAGGTAGCTGCAGGGAGGAGCATACCTGGCTGTTGCCAGGTAACTATGGAGGTGGAGTTTAACAGAATGCTAACAACATGTACATTTGGGAGACTCATTGCTAAGAAGCTTATAGCTTCTTAAAGCCTAAAGGAAATGTCTTGCATGTGTGCTAATAAAAAGATGAGGTCTTAAAAATTCTTTCTCCTTTACAATCCTCAAGGAAGACTAATACCTACAAACTTACCACATAACTAAGGAGCATTCAGTCTGATAGGAACCATATTCTCCACCCGTATGAGCAGTTCTTGGGTGGTTTTGTATAATCTGGAAGAAAATTTTAGAACAGTGTACTGAGTGGGCTGCACGGTCTAAGCCGTTTTCATAAATGAGTCCAAACTGAGGAGCTGAGAAAAACCCTCAACTGAACTGTATTGGTCTAACAAAAGCGCAGTGGCTCGATTTGTGGCTGTTGGGGCCTGTTCCTGGAGCTGGGGACAGATTCCTGAAGAGACATAGGCTGTGTCCACAAAGGAGTTGCAGGCGCTGGAGGTGCGCAATCAGAGAGCTCTGTAAAGGAGTTATGCCGTGCTCTGGTGCTGCGGGCCTCCCCCTGGTCCTGACTGCAGGGGCGGGTGCTGTGGACTCTTCTTCCATCATTTCTCCTGGTTTTTCTGTTTGTTGATTTGTTTTCTAGTTTGGGCAGTGTGAGGAGGGCATGCTTGTGTTCACGTGTGTGCTCGTGTTTGTGGAATCCAGAGGACGCCTCAGAATGCATCCACCATTTTGCTGTGTTTTGTTTTGTGTTGTTTTGTTGAAACAGGGTCTCTTACTGGCCTGAAACTTACCAAGCAAAGTAAGCTGACTGGCTAACATGCTCCAGAAATCTGCTTGTCTCCACCCCCACCCTGACATCTCCCATCCCCCACCCCACACCCACCCCATTCCACAGGCACTCCACCTCTGGGTACTAGAACTGCAAGCCAGTGTCAACATGCAGGGCCTTTTATTATACTGATTCTGGGGCTCCCAGTTAGGTCTTCCTCAGGGAGGCCGACTGACCCAGGACCTAGGTGTGTGTTCAATACCCCCGCACTTTCTTTCACACACCACGACTTTGTTTCTTACAACAGGGTCATACTATGCAATCTTGAATTTGTGATCCTCCTGCCTCCACCTTCCCTCTTGAGTGCTGAGATTTCAGGGGTGTGCCACTGCACCAGGCATTTAAGTCTCTTTCCCGGAGAATGCTGACATGCTGTGGGAAGGGTTTCTTGCCTCCATAGTCATCCTGAGTTGGGGTTTGATTACTGTACCCGTTTCCCATGCTCTATTCTACCTGATCAACAGCTAAAATATGACATTTGAGAAATGTACTAGGGTCACAAAAATGAACAGAAATGCACGCAGGATTCCTAGAGGAAATTAGGGTCCAACTTTTAATGTTCTGAGCTGGTATGGAGTTTGCAATGACACGGGATCTGTGTTTTCTGGCAGGGCGGTGTTGGGCGGTTCTGGAACCACTTCCGGATCATGTAAGTCTGCTGTGTTCTGTAACTGTCAGTCTCTGATCCTTACAAAGTAAGTGTTGTTGTTTGGGCTTCTTTTTTATGTCACACAATGAATTTAAAAGAAAGAAGTAATTTTTCCAAGTGTTCTAAATCACACCATCTTTTTGCTAAAGTTGACAGAGGTGAAAATGCTAATACACAGTGCTGGTGAGCATATCTCTAGATGCATGCTTTACAACATTCATGGTGAAATTTTAAAATGAAACAAACATTTGGAAGGTAATTTCACAATGATGTTTATCTAATAATATAAAAATATCCTCTTTTGCTGTCCTAGAACTTCATGTTTGAGAGGTTAAAACAAAAAAAGCAGTATACATTTCAGATCAACATTTCAACAAACTATTGATATTTTGCAGCATAGTCTAAATAACATCATGTTGAAATCACACTAAACATTTAATAATATAAAAATTATTGGACATGTGAGCACCTCGTGAAGCTACTAGAAGCACTGGCCAGAATTTTAACAACTAAAGAAAAAGATTAAAATTTAAAACATTAACCCAAATATCAAACATTATAAGTAATTATGTTAAATTATTTATTCGTATAATTTACATATTTTGTATGGCTATAGATGATATCTGAAAAATGACTTCTTACTATTTGACATATGCCTTTAAATTTTTAATGAAAACTATGGACCCTTACCCACAAGCACACATACACTTGAGAGCACACATGCGTGCGTGTGCACACACATACACACACATACACATAAAACTTGTTTTCAATAAGTGGCTCATGAGTAAAAAATATCAGACCTGAAGTTTGGAGGAAAGCATATAATGGATAATAAGAAAGAGACAGATGTAAATTGTTATATTTAAACCCAAACTCCTGTCAGGAATAAAAAACCATGCTGTTTGTGGTCACTCCTACAGCAGTGAGTTCAACACCAGTGTATACGCCCTTCACTCCTGGGTAACAGCAGCCATCATCCTGCTTCCATCCACCTCTTGCCCCCATGAACACTAGCCAAAGGATGAAATGTCAAATTGACTCCAGCTCATGTCTTTGGTTCTTCTAGTAGGTTCCAAGCTTTCCCTGGAAAATACTAGAAGGAGCTTACAAGACACAAAGATGCTCTTTGGCAACTTCTATCCATTGTACCCATGAGCCTGCTTGCTCGCCCTCCACAAACAGTTCCAGGTTGACTCTGGAGCCTATGCCCACCTGTCCTGTAATCTGTGTGTGTGTGTGTGTGTGTGTGTGTGTGTGTGTGTGTGTGTGTGTGTGTGTCTCGGAAACCCTCTGTCATTTATTCAGAATTCCACCAAACTCTGAGCACTTGTCTCTGCCTCACACAAGGCATCAACCAGAGGAAAGTGTCTAATGTCCTGGACCTCTGTCATGGGACAAATGCCAAGAATCTTTCTATGTTCTCTCAGCCTCCAGACTCTGAGGAACAGCTCCAGTGCTACCATGCAGCTCTGTACCTAGAGATTTAGCTCCTCTCCTGTGGGTGAGCAAGCAAGGGTCTTCAACCCTGCTCTGGCTTGAGCACCAGAGGATCTGTTAAACCTGATCTTGATAACTGACCTGAGTTCTCAGCTCACACACGGCCTGATTGGGCTTTCCTCGGGAAGCCCTTGTTGGGGATGTGGACTAGCATACTGAGAAGCAACACTTGACTCACTCCACCTTCCAGCTTTTCTGTGGAGAACACTGCTTACTAATCCATGTTCTGCACCCTTGCTCTGAGCTAGATGGGAGCCCAGAGATTCTTCTTCTGATGGGCCTGGCAAGTTTCTCTTGCTCTGTTGCCTACTAGAAACTGGACTCCCCTGTGACTCCTCTCTACTTTCCAGAGATAATCAAGAGTGCTGCTAGACAGGCTTGCTCCTCCGTCAGTCTCTGATATTGCCAGTCAGAGCATTAGTTAGAACCTGACTGAGAGTGGTTTTGTGCATAAGTGGTCTTACTTCTGCTTCTCCATTTGATAAGCATGCATAGTTGTAATTGATTACTCTACTTACCCATAGGAGTATGCATCTGGCCATCTAACCCAAAAGTAAATTAAACTGAACGCTAATAACCAGACAAATTACAACATAAAATATCTTAAATCACACCCTTAGGAATAATTATATCTTCAGCCTTATTAAAATCTACGACTTTATTTACCAACCATCTATCAGGAATCTACTATGGAAAGCCACAGATACAGTCAGGGCTATAAGAAAACAACTTCAACTTTATACTTTTTTAACCCTTGACTATTAAATATTAGGAATCCAAAAAGGGGTTCCAGGGTCGCCCCATCTGTGAAGCAGAATTCTCTCTACAGAGGAAGGATCCAAGCCCAGGATCACGCGATCCACCAGGCATTGTGCTGACTGGGTAGTGATCCACCTGTGCAGTGCCCTGGACTCTCTACCCTTCATCTTGAGATATAAGAAGAATTTTTAATTCCAATTCCGGGTCAGGTGGAGGTTCTGAGTTGGGGGGAGGTGTTGGAAGAATACTGCCTCACCTACAAGCTGTGTGACTTTAGGAAGTTACCAACACCAGTCTCTATATTTGTAAAATAAAGAGACAATTTCCTTATTTTGAGGTTCCACCTGGGGAATGTGCAGGAAAACAGATCTTTCTGTGTCCTTTAGGATTCTTGGCACTGCACAGCAGTCCTTAGACCTTTAAGGTCGTCGGCATTTACAGATATAATGCCTTCCTGTCACCTGGATTTCCCCATTGCTTTCAAATGAAGGTAACATTTGTTCTAGGTAAAGTTGGGCATTCTGAGATCCAAGGAGTTAGAGTGACTCCTGCTGGCTCTGTGTCATGATTGTCAGGTCCCTGCTTACACAGAGCAGCTGCTGGCTGCAGACCCAACCTGAAGGTAACAGTCAGCTGTGCTAAGTCAACGAGAATGTGTGCTGGGACTCGGTTCCCCTTCCTGCCACCCGCGGGCCTCAGACCCACCTGTGATGACGACACCTGTAAGCCTGCTTGGGCTAGTCTAGCAAAATTCCATGGCCCAGGCTAGCCTTGTCATTGACCTGATTGTACCTCAGCCTTGGAAACCAGAAGCCCAAACTCAAGGTGCCAAAGGGTTGGTAAGAACTACAGGCATGGTCTGTGTCCTTCCCTTGGTGCATGGATGTGACTGGGGTACGGGGTGGCATTATCATAGGAATTTGAGCATCTGCTTGTCGATTTTTATAAAAATTTCTGTCAATTTCCTGAGAAACGCAGCTTGGAATCTTATATGAATTCTACTGAATACGTGCATCAATTTTTAATGAATTCTATTTTAACAACATGAAGTCTCCAATCCATGAACAGTGAGTGAGCCTCTTCACATTCACTAAAATCTTCTTACATGATCTTGATCTTCAGCATCGTGCCTTCGGATTTTTTAGCACAAGCTTCACTTCTCAGGCCCAGTCTACTCAAGCGTTTTGTTCCTCTTGATATGTTGCTGTCATTCTTTTCCTTTTCTATTGTCAAATTGTTATCAGTCATTTATAGAAAAGCTAATCGCTATTATCACTGCATAGAAGCAAACTGAACTTTGAATGGGATTGATCGTATATCCTTGCTGAACTTTTTCCACCTCTAAGCTGTACTCACTTTCACGGGCTCTCGATTTTCCACACCACTACATTGACAGTCTCCCTATTGCTTTCTGGAGCTCACAAAAACATCAAGCTTACCAAGATGACCCAGAATCCTCAGTGTTTCAAAGTCAGTTCATTAACAACTTATAGCTGACCTATCCCCTCACAGCAGAGCAAGATAGGTCTTTGATTGAATGATCAAAGAGATGAGGGTATTTGGAAGACATCTTTAGAAGTCTCCCTATCACAAGAATTACATTTCTATGTAAGATTCTAGACCGCAGAATCTTACTTAATGCCCTGCTGCAAAAAAGTCATCGTTGCTCCCTAAGCCAGCACTGAGACATGTCACCTTTGTCCACATGGTTTTTCCCTTGGATTCACTCCAATGTTCCACCCACTTAGAGAAGGAACTTGGCTTTGGTCCCAGATGGAGAAAAATGCAGCAGTAACAACGACTACGAAGACCCTGAGCTCCAGCTGCTAAAGGCATGGCCATCGATGAAAATTTTACCAGCCAGACCTATCCAGGAATCAGAATACGCAGGTACCCTGGGGCTCTGAGGATACGTGTCTGAGCAGCATCGCACAGTGATTACAGCCTCACTCTCTAGAGCTTAGATTTTTGTCTGAATGCACGCTTCACAGTAGAACTAACCCAGAGAGCTCCTCTGAAGATAGTATGAAGTAAACTGAACTTTGAATGGGATTGATCGTATATCCTTGCTGAACTTTTTCCACCTCTAAGCTGTACTCACTTTCACATATGGAGTCGAACTCTGTTCCTGCTTACTGCTGTGGTTAGGGAAGAATTCTGCTTGAGCCTTAGACCTGTCCCATGCTGGGAACATAGGAGAAGTGGACAGACAGGAAGACAGGCATGTGAGACATGTGAAGTTAGAGTCTGAATGGTGGGGAGAGCAGGGAAAGAGAAAACTAACTCAGTTGATTTGCTCTGATGATTGCCAGCCTACAAATGGATTCAGTACTAAAGTCCCTCCCATCAGGAGGGAGGACACTGGCTTTGTACCCACTCTGGCCTTTTTTCACCTGGACAGCGTCAGCAGGTTCTCCATGCCACTGTAAAGGGAAGGAGAACCACAGATGATTTCTGAGGTCCTGGCTCACAGACATGAATCTTTAGAAATTTCTTTAGGGGGAATTTTTCTGTTAGAGGTGATTTGGTAAGGTGACACACATCTTTAACTGTTGCACTTCAGATGCTGAGGCAGGAGGATTCCAAGTTCAAGGCCCGCTTGAGCTGCATGGTGATACCTTGACTCCAATAACAACAAATAATAATGATAATGATTATATTGTACTCAGTACTCAAAAGCATATACTGAATATCAGCACTGCGGTGGTCACCATTATAGAATTTATTAAGAGAAATAACAGAAAAGGGCATAAGAGCACAGCAGAATAAGGAGGTGGGTGGGGTTTGGTGATAAGGTCCAGGGGCAGATGTACTGATTTGTTTCCATAGTTGTACCCAGGAGGCTGAAACAAGAGAATGGCCAAAGGTTTGAGACTAGTCTGAGCTATATAGTGAGTTCCAGACCAGCCTGAGCCATGGTGTGAGACCCTGTCTGAAACAAAACTGATAGATAGTAGATAGATAGATAGATAGATAGATAGATAGATAGATAGATAGAGCATTAATCTTCAAGAGCTGGTAGTAATTCTCAGGCACATAAACAATGAAGGGTAGTCAAGGCCATCCTTGGAATGATTGCTGTGAATCAAAATAAGCAGGTCTACCATGAACCTCAGCTTCTTGCTCTGACAGGTTCAGATGGCATCTTTTGCCTCTGTGAGAGGTTTTATTTTCGTCCTTGGTGATCCCTCCAGCCACACTATACACTAGAGAGTGTTTTCTTTCTTCCACAATAGCCCCTTTGGTCTTTGCCCACTCTCACTCTTAAGAGTGCCATATGATAATATTATAATAAAATATTATCTCCTGTCTCCTACCCTCCTCCCTGAACCCCACCCCCAAAGAACTGTTTGCCTGGTACCTGAGCTCTGATGACTCCATGAGTGTGAGGATGTAGGAATACTTTATGAGCTGCAATGTGCCAAATCTAGCTGGCTTCAAGTTAGAAGCTTACCAGCTTTCTTTTTTCCACAGATACACGCTATTTCAAGGATACAATGGAAGCTCCACTTCTGTTACCTCTCAAGGCTTCTGTCTCCACTGAGAGGCAAACCAGGGATGTAGGGATGATACAACAGGAAGAAGTGAGTAAAAGGAATCCTGAGAGCCTGGCATGAGGAGGGCACTACGTAGCTCACAGACATATGCCCCAGGTCTCCTTCCACAATACATAGTAATAGGTGATGAGAGGTCAGGAGAGGCTTGGGGAGCTGGCTTGTGTGACTTTTGGGATCATGAGCCTTTGGAAGTATCTAGAAGGAACAAAAATTTAAATTTTCTGAAGACTTACTGTAAGTCAGGCATCAGGCTAAAGAATTTATACCATTTCTAATTATCATTGTACTCTTCAGACCCTGAATTAGAACACAAGTTTTTCTGATAATAATATATCATTTTGCCAAGATTCTCAGCCTGGCATTGTCAACTGTTAACCTGAGCAGTGAGAAGTCTCATGATCATTGAACCTCTACAATACCTGTACAAACCACATAGGAACATTCTGTGTGCTGGCCTAACAGGGTATCAAGAGAAATAGCAGATAATTTTATGAAACTCAATGAATGTGCTAGAGCCGGACGTGTGCGCACTATCCAACTTGGACACAGCGTTTCTTTCGAGGCAGCTGTAAGGTCCAGACACAGAAAAGAACATTCGAAACAAAAAAAAAAAAAAAAAAGAAATGTGCTAGACACATACATGTAGGTTTTTATTTTTAATAAAATATATAATATATATATACATATGTATACCATACTCCATAAAACCTAGGCAATGTAGGCTCTTTAATCCCAGCACTCTGGATGCAAAGGCATGCAGATCTCTGAGTTCTGAGTTCAATACCATCCTGGTCTACAGACTGAGTTTCAGGATAGCTAAGGCTACACAGAGAAACCTTGTCTCAAAAAGCCAAATACAAATATATATATATATCCATAAAATAAAGAAGACCTACCTCTAGGTCTACATGTCATTGGTGATGATATTCTGACACATTTCAGTGTTCCCTATAGAGACAGAATCAGACAAAGAATAATATTTGCATTAACATGCCTAGGCTCCTCTCTTCTTACACTGAATCCATTCACAAAATAGGTTGCAATGTGGAAACAAGAGCTCATCAGCATAAGTTGTACAGCTATACAGTTCCCCCTGTAGAATTTTGACTAATGTACTCAACATCTGATAAGAGCATTTTAAAGGTTTAAGGCACATGTAAAAATCTTGTCAGAAGCTCTTTCAGAAGCTCTATAGAACCATAGCCAACTCAAAGAAGTCTCAACAAAACTGGATCTCATTGGTGTGCTCACGGATTTTGTTGAAGAGGGATCTCACTGTTAGATTTTTGTCCCATGACACCATTCACTGATGACGGGAGCATGCTTCTGCACGGCCCACCAACTCTCCTGGTGGCACGTTCACTCTGCTTGTTAGACTTGCTGGTTCTCTTGATATTGACCCCACAATAACCTGTCTCGTGCTGACATAACAAATTATCTGTACATAAGCTTTGTATGCTTACATAAGATCCTGTCTCAAAACCTAACCATGGAAGAATCTGAGTCTCTTACTGTCCACACCTCTGCATTGCCTCAGTTTCTTCTTTCTGACAGGTCACTTCACAGCAGAACCATGATCCTGTCACTGTAAGTCAGCTGAGCTGAGTGAGTGGGCAGGCGAGGACAAAGGGTTGCCAGGAGAGAAACTTTCTTATAAATTAAGTAAGGCCTTGGCCTCAGCTCAGATAGTTTTACTTTAGCCCTCTGTGATGAAGTAAGAAACTTTTTGTGGCAAGTAGATTAGCTTTTTCATTAACAACCTTATTTCCAGGAGCTGCTTCTTATTAGTTTAGAGATAAACTATCTGTCTACTGGATCTTCAATAACCCTTATGGAGGGCTTTTCTTATCTCAGTTCCTTGGGACGATCATAACTATGTTGCCCTAAACTTGTGTTCCACTATTAAGCACTTACAGTATACAAAACACTGTGTTCAACAATGGAAGCATAGAAGTGACAATCTAGTGGAGGACCACAATAGTCTAAGAGAGGAGGCAGTGACAGGAGACGATGATCTTGATGTCTAAGTGAAGTGTGCAAAGCAGTTGTTCATCCATAGTTCTGTTCATTATAATCAGTAGTTCTCAACAGGGAGATTTTGCACACACACACCCCAGGATATTTGGCTCAGACTAGAGACATTTTTAATTGTTAAAGTGAAGAGTGAACACTGCTTAAGCATTGTCCAAGGGAAATACAATCACACACACACACACACACCATCTTCACAAGGAAGCAGGTTTTTTTTTTATTTTTTCATCTCAATTTCACAGAAAGGAGCTGAATGAGTCACTATGCCTCACAGCTGGCCCATGACAGAAATGAAATGACATTACCTGAGCTGTCACTAAAGGTCACACTCCACTGTGCTGGCCCACTCTGGCCATGTACACTGGTCTTCATTATAATCCAGTGGCATACAATGGCTATTTTCTCTGTCATAAAGATGTAAAGCTGAGACCATTAAGACCCTGGGTGTCAAGCTTTCACAGCAGAAAGAGGCAAAGTGGGATTTCAAATGTTAGATTTTATGCCAAATGGCACTGGGCCACCACAGCCTTCTCTGGTGGCAATCCACAAACTTACAGATATTTAGCAACTGCTGACCATGTGCACACAGCAGTCTTGGAGATCAGTAGGCCCAGGGACACATGCAATTATGCTGAGGACTCTAGCCACTCAGAGCAGCTGGACACCTGGTTGTCACATGATCTAAGTTTAAGCTAACGGTGACACATTATCTTTTATAGGTGGACAAGCCTACCTCCAAGGATGTCAGAAGCCAACACTTTAAAGGTAAAGTCTCAACAGTTTCAAACCCCATAGTCTACCTCCCCTGCTCCTACGGTCTGTCCTGTTTGTGGTCACAGCCTCCCATATACTAGAAGCTCTGTTGAATTCTGCTCTGAGAAATGACTGTTCAATTCCGCAGTCAAGCACGCCTCCTGACTCTTTTACAGCCTTACCTTATTGACTGAGAAATTGATTGTGAAAACTCATATTCTGTTCTACATTATATGAGTGAGGCATTGTTTCAAAAACATATGGATTGCATTCAAATAAGTCATTTCTATAAGCACATGTCCTGAAAAAAAATTACAAGATATTCCTATCTAATTTTAAAATGTTGATTAATGAATATGAAAATGGGCTTTACAGCTTGAGGCAAAACAACTCAATTTGAACACAGAAGCACAGGTACAAGCCTGAAAGGAAGCAATCAATTCCACTAATGCTGGAAGCAGAAACTAAGGGCAGCCTGAGAAATTCGGCTGAACAGTATCCATTATCAGTCTCATCATTTTCCTATCTCATCATCTTCTTGTGCCCCCATCACCTCTTACGATGCCCAGTGAAAAGATGTCAGTCTTGTAATTTACAATCCCCAATAACTGAAGCCCACCAGCTTTGCCATTCATGTGCTTAGTGCTGAATCCCAACGTGTCTTACACACAGAACCTTTATGAGAGAGTGCAGCACTACAAATCCCAATAGAGACAGATGGTGAACACAAAGCAAGGTAATCTAAGAAGTTTACTTACAAAGAACCTATACAGAAGTGTGCTGAGCACAGAGAAAGAACAAAAGAGTGTAGATGCAGGACTGACACCAACAGGGACTACCCCTACCCTAGGCCCAGAGAGATGGGGAAGAACTACCAAAAGCCTCAGGGGCATGGGCTGGGGGCTGGAGGCTGAGGACCTCCCAAGGAGGAATTTGTGTTAGTCAACTTCCCATTACTACAACAAAAATATGTAAAAAAAAAAAAAAAAAAAGCCAACTTAGAAGGAGCAGAGGTTGCTTTTGCTCACAGTTTCAGAAATCTTGGGCCACATCTGAATGACTCTGCTGCTTTGGGACTGTGTGAGGCAAAGCCCCATGTGGATAGAGTGTATTAGAGAAAAATCTCATGATGTGAGAATGGTTGAGAAGCAAAGAGAGAAGAAGGGACCAGAGTACCAACATCCCCAACAAAGACTGGCCCCCAGGGACCTAACTTCCTCCCTTAACTCCTTCCTCCTTCCTAAGATCACCAGAATTTCCCAAGTGTCACAGGCTGACAACAAGCCTCTACCCATGAGTCTTTGGTGAACCTTTAATATAAAAGGATATAAACCATGATGAGAACCAGCAGAGTAAATGCCTAGCCTCCCTCTGCATCCCTGCCTGGCTTCCCAGCAAAATCTACCTGAGGCCACAGTGCTGATGGCAGAATGAAGGAAGAGAAGGATGCTCACAGCAGGAAGCAGGGTGGGCAAAGCAAGGGCATCAGCCTGGCTCAGCCTTGCCTGCCGTGAGACCTGCAGAAGGTGCCTAACCTTCCTGAGGAGAATGTACCTCTTCAAGATCTAGAGCAGGGAGTCCAGATACCCACTCACTTCAGTTGTGGCAGCGCCACAGACCCAATCACACTTGGGCAGGAAGGGTTCTCATACCTCAGGAATACTCAAACACCTCAGACCACAGCTCCTCTGCAATCTGCACAGACTCATAGATTCCTGTCTGACTCCATTGGTCTCCCCAATGTGGCATGGAGATACTGTCTTCTCAATGCTTCTTAGATCCTTTAAGAACAGTACTCTGTCCACTTGACTACAGCTCCACTCTATCAGCTGATATGCTTTCATTCTTTAAAAACACTGAGGTGGATTGTGCAAAGGCCTTTTCACTTCTAATAGAGAAAGGGAGCAGAGCAGAAGCCCCAAGGGCTCAATGCCAAGGCCTGATCATTCAATATGCACAAGTCTTTGGTGACAGTGACATACTCCACAAGAAATAGGAGACTGATCACAGTGGCTGCTGTCCACCTCTCAAGACATCTACTGTCGCTTTTCTTATTCTTCTCCTTCCAGTCCCACCCTGATATGAGCCTCCCTCTCATTACTCCTCCCCTTCTCCTGAGGAGGTTACCTATGGTTACCAACCCACCATAGCATATCAAGTCTCAGCAGGACTAAGCGCATCCTTTCCCACTGAGGCCAAATGAGGCAGCCCAGCTAAGGAAAGGGGATCCAGTGCCAGTCAACAGAGTCAAGACAGCCCCTCTCCAATTGTTAGAGGACCAATATGAAAACCAAGCTGCATATCTGCTATAAATGTGTAGGGGGCCTAGGTCTAGCCCATGCATGCTCTTTGGCTGGTGGTTCAGTCTCTGCAAGCCCCTATGGGCCAAGGTTAGTTGACTCTGTAGTCTTCTTGTGGTGTCTTTGACCCTCTGGATCATTCAATTCTATCTCTTCCACAAGTCTACCTGAGTTCCACCTAATATTTGGCTGTGGATCTCTGCATCTGTTTCCAACAGCTGCTGGATGAAACCTCTCAGAAGACAGTAATACTAGGTTTCTGTCTGTAAGCATAGCAGAATATCATTAATAGTATCAGGAGTTAGGTCTGAATTACCTCACTCAAAATGATAATTTTAGTTCCATCCATTTGCCTGCAAATTTCTTGGTGTCTTTGTATTTAATATCTGAGTGGTATTTCACTGTGTAAATATTACCACATTTTTTTTTTGTCTGTTCTTCAGTTGAGGAACATCTAGGTTATTTCCAGTTTCTGGATATTATGAATAAAGAAGCTGTGGGTTTGTTGGTGTCTAGTTTGTTGAGTTCTTTATGTATTTTGGATTTTAGTCCTCTGTCAGATGTAGGGTTGGTAAAGATCTTTCTCTACTCTGTAGTCTTCTGTTTTGTTTTATTGACAGTGTCAGTTGCCTTACAGAAGCTTTTCAGTTTCATGAGGTCCCATTTATCAGTTGTTGATCGTAGTGCCTGGGCTATGGGTGTTCTGTTCAAGAAGTTTTTTCCTGTGTCAATATACACAAGGCAGTGTCCCTCTTTCTCTTCTATTAGACTTAATGTATCCAGGTTTATGTTAAGGTTCTTGATACATTTGTACTTGAGTTTTGTGCAGGGTGATAAATATGAATATAGTTTCATTATTCTACATGCAGACATCCAGTTAGACCAGCACCATATGTTGAAGATGCTTTCTTTTCTCCACTATATGGTTTTGGCTTCTTTGTCAAAAATGAAGTGCCCATAGGTACGCAAATTTATTTCTTCAATTTCAAATTCTATTCCATTAATCAACTTGTCTGTTTTTATGCCAAGACAATGTGGGTTTTGTTACTATTGCTCTGTAGAAGAGCTTGAAGTCAAGGATGGTGATTCCTCCAGAAGTTCTTTATTGTACAGGATTCTTTTAGCTCTCCTGTGTTTTTTGTTTTTCCATATGAAGTTGAGAATGTTCTCTCAAGGCCTATAAAGAATTATGTTGGAATTTTGATGGAATTGCACTGAATGGAATCTGTTAATTGCTTTTGGAAAGATGACCATTTTTACTATGTTAATCCTACAAGTTCATGGGCATGGGAGATATTTCTGAATCTTCCTCAATTTTTTCTTCAGTGACTTGAAGTTCTTGTTATACAGGTTTTTCACTTGCTTGGTTAGAGTTACACCAAGTATTTTACATAATTGGTGGCTATTGTGAGGGTGTTGTTTCCCTAATTCCTTTCTAACCCATTTATTCTTTGTATAACAAAGGGCTACTAATTTTTTTTTTTTTTTTTAGTTAATTTTGTATCATACCATTTTGCTGAAGGTGTTTATCAGTTGAAAGCGTTCTCTGGTAGAATTTTTGAGGTCATTTATGTATACTATAATATCATCTGTGAATAGTGATACTTTGACTTCTTCTTTCCAATTTGTATTCCCTTGATCTCTTATTTGTCTTCTTGCACTAAGACTTCAAGTACTATATTGAAGAGATAGAGTATGGACAGCTCGTTTTGTCCTTGATTTTAGTGGAATTGCCATCTGTTCATCACCATTTAATTCGACATTGGTTATTGGCTTGCTGTATATTGCCTTTATTGTACCCCTGATCTCTCCAAGACTTTTCACATGAAGAGGTGTTGGATTTTGTCAAAATCTTTTGTAGCATCTAATGAGATGGTCATGTGGGATTTTTTCTTTCAGTTTGTTTTTATGGTGAATTACATTGGTGAATTTTCTTATATTGAACCACACTTACATCCCTGGAATGAAGCCTACTCGATCATGGTGGATGATTTCTTTGACGTATTCTTGGATTTAATTTGAGAGTATTTTATTGAGCATTTTTGCATCAGTGTTCATGAGATAAATTGGTCTGAAGTTCTCTTTCTGTGTTGAGTCTTTTTGTGATTTAGGTATCAAGGTGCCTGTGGACTCATAGAATGAGTTTGACAATTTTCCTTCTAATTTTAGTTTGTGGAATAGTTTAGGAATATTGGAATTAGCTCTTCTTTGAAAGTCTCATAGAATTCTTCACTAAAGCCACCTGACCCAAGGTTTTTTTGGTTGGAAGACTTTTTTTTTTTTTTAAAGAAAAGAATCAAACTATTAACATCCAATATAGTTAGTCTAAGATAGACTCTGGACTGCATAATATGTACTAATTATTCTCTGATTGTTTGCTTCCATTTGGTACATATAGTATTAAGGATATTATCTTTTTTTTTTAATGTTAATCAAAGGCTTTATAAGTTTGGTAGTGCTCAATAACAAGATGCCCATACAATCAGAAGTGTAACTCAATACCCAGCCTAGATATACCAACTACCTTTGACTGGCGAAGACACGCGAACATCTGCCTTCATGTTCCCTCTCTCTCTCTCTCTCTCTCTCTCCCTCCCTCCCTCCCTCTCTCTCTCTTATTCTCCTAGCTCCTCCTCTCCTTCTCCTCCTCCTCTCCTTACTCCTCCTCTTCCTCTCCTTACTCCTCCCACCTTAGCTGGTTGGAAGACTTTTAATGACTGTTTCTATTGCTTTCAGGTTATAGGTCTATTTATATAGTTTACCAGATCTTTATTTAACTTTTGTAAGTGGTATCTATATAGAAAATTATCCATTTTGTTTAGATTTTCCAATTTTGTGGAGTACACGCTTTTGATTAAGACCTATGATTCTTTGAATTTCCTCAGTGTCTAATGTTATGTTTCCCTTTTTATTTCCAATATTGTTAATTGGGATACTTTCTTTCTGCTTCTAGTTAGTTTGGCTAAGGGTTTGTCTATGTTGTTGATATTCTCAAAGAACCAGCTTCTGGTTTCATTGATTCTTTGTATCATTTTCTTTGTTTCTAATTTATTGATTTCAGCCCTGAGTTTGATTATGTTCTTCATTCTACTCCTCTTGGTTGTGTTTGCTTCTTTTTTTTTTCCTAGAGCTTTCAGATATACTATTAAATTGCTAGTATGTGATCTCATTAATTCTATGTGAAGGTACTTAGTACTACGAACTTTCCTCTTAGACTGCTCTCATTGTGCCCCATAAGTTTGGGTATGCTGTGCCCTCATTTTTATTGAATTCTAGAAAGTCTTTCTTTTTTTTTTTTTTTTTTTTAATTTCTTCATTGACACAGTGACCATTGAGTAGAGAGTTGTTCAGTTTCAATGCACTTGTAGGCTTTCTGCTGTTTTTGTTGTTGTTAAAGTACAGCTTTAATCCACAGTGCTCTGATAAGATACAAGGGGTTATTTCAACTTTCTTGTATCTGTTGAGGCTTGCTTTGTGACCTAGTATATTGTCAGTTTGGAAAAATGTTCCATGAGGGACTGAGAAGAAGTTGTATTCTTTTGTGTTTGAGTGAAGCATTCTATAGATATCTGTTAGGTCTATTTGATTCATGACCTCTGTTACTTTTATTATTTCTTGTGTAGTTACTGTCTTAATGACCTGTCCATTGGGTGAGAATGGGATATTGAAGTCTTCCACTATTAATGTGTAGGGTTCGATGTGTAATTTAAGCTTTAGTTGTGTTTCTTTTATCAATGTAGGTGTCCTTACATTTGGGGCATAGATATTCAGAATTAAGAATTAATTAACCTTGTTGGATGTTTCTTTTCATAAGTACTAGGTGTCCTTCCCCATCTCTTTTGATTAATTTTGGTTGAAAGTCTATTTTATTAGATATTAGAGTTGTTACTCCTGCTTGCTTTTTGGGTCCATTTGCCTGGAAAACCTTTTTCCAAACCTTTACTCTGAAGTAATGTCTATCTTTGTTGCTGAAGTATGTTTCTTGTATGCAGCAAAATGATGGATCCTGTTTTAGCATTCATTCTGTTAACATGTGTCTTTTTATTAGGGAATTGAGTCCATTGATGTTGAGAGATATTAATGATGAATGATTATTGATTCCTGTTATTTTGATGTTGGTAATAGTTGTATGTGTGTTTCTCTTTCTTTGGTTTGCTGGTTACTTATTTGGTGTGGAGTTACTTATTTCCTGTGTTTTCATGGGTGTAGTTAGCCTCCTTGGGTTGGAGTTTTTCCTCTAGTATCTTCTGTAGGGCTGGAATTGTGGGTAGATATTGTTTAAATTTTGTTTTGTCAGGGAATATCTTGTTTTCTCCACCTTTGCTAATTGAAACTTTTGTTGGGTATAGTAATCTGTGCTGACATCTGTGGTCTATTAGAGTCTACAAGACATCTGTCTGCCCAGGCCCTTCTTGCTTTTAGAGTCTCTGTTGAGAAGTTGGGTGTAATTCTGATAGTTCTGCCTTTATGTTACTTAGTCTTTTTATCTTGCAACTTTTAATATTCTTTCTTTGCTCTGTACATTTAATGTTTTTATATGGCAAGAGGATTTTCTTTTCTGGTCCAATATATTTGATATTCTATAAGTTTCCTGTATGTGTATAGGCATATCTTTCTTTAGGGAAATTTTCTTCTATGATTTTGTTGAAAATATTTTATGGACCTTATAACTGGGAATTTAATCCTTCCTTTATTCCTATTATTCTTAGGTTTGGTCTTTTCATAGTGTACCAGATTTCATGGATGTTTTGTGTCAGAAACTTTTTGGATTTAACTTTTTTTTGATACATTGGTTTGTTCAATTGTATCTTCTGTGTCTGAGATACTTTCTTCCATTTCTTGTATTTGGTTGGTGATCTTATGACTATAGTTACTGTTCTCTTTCCTAGGTTTTCCATCTCCAGGATTCCCTCAGTTTGTATGTTCTTTATTTCTTCTATTCAATTTTCAGGTATTGAACAATTTTATTCATTTCCTTCACCAGTTTGATTGTATTTTCCTGTATTTCTTTAAGGTGTCATTCATTTCCTCTTTGAAGGATTCTATCATCTTTGTAGGATTAGATTTAAGGTCATCTTTTTGTGCTTTAGCTGTGTTAGGATATCTAGGGTTTGCTGTAGTATGATAGCTAGACTCTGGTGGTGCCATATTACCCTGGCCTTGATTGTGTTCTTATGCTGGCCTTTAGTCCTCTAGTTGTCACTTGTGTTGGTTGCTTGTTTCTGGTGCTAGCAGATCTCCTTGGGGAGGCAAGTAATGCTATGGGCCAGATGATGGGGATCAGGGGACAACCCTCAGCTCACCTCTGCTGGCTGTGCCCAGGTGGACCCAGCAAGCAAAGCACAAGCAGCAAGCAGGGGACTTGTGGGAGAAGGCTCTAATCTGGATGTTCCTGGGACTCTGCAGGCCTCTTCAGGAAGACTGGCAGTGCTGTGGGCCAGACAGTAGAGGTCAGGGGACAGCCCTCAGCTCACCTCTGCTCTGCTGTCACTTCTTTAACATTGTGTCAATTCTCAAGATTCTGCAACAGAAAATGAAACTTTGAACAGTAAAATAAAAAATCCTAAGAAAATTAGGAATCTTTTTAGTTTGCCTCATAGCTTCTTAGTAGTTATAGAAAAGGGTATCGAGCTCCTTTATGGAATAATAGTTTCCCATAACAACATAGCAAGGCATTTTCCTTTTCTCTCCCTCTCCCTCTCCCTCTCCCTCTCCCTCTCCCTCTCCCTCTCCCTCTCCCTCTCCCTCTCCTCTCCTCTCCCTCTCCTCTCCTTCCCCTCCCTCTCCCCTCCCTCCTCTCTCTCTCTCCCTTTCCCTTTCTCTGCTTTGTGCTTGCAGATCAAGATGTAAGCACTCAAGCTTGAGCTCCAGTCACAGCATGACACTTTCCTGCCATAATGGACTTTTATCCCTCTGGAACACAAGCCCAAATAGTACTTCCTTGTACCAGTTGTCTTGGTCATGATGTTTTATCACTGCAGTAGAGAAATGAGTAAAATACACAGCTACAAAAATGTAAATGCTCTTGAAAGTGAGCCCTGAGTGTCCCATAAGGCACATAAGGAGACAGTAACTCAGGAGGAGCATGTCTCACTAAAGTCAGGGGAGGTTTATAGAAAGGTTCTCCCTTAGCCATCTGGTGGTGGCGCTGCGCTCTCGACTCTGCGCTCTGGAGTCGCCCTCTCTCTGTCTCTCGCTGTTCAAATCCCGTGCTCTTCCACTGTTCTCTGTGAGGGGGGGGGGGGGAAGGTTCTCTCATGACAGTTGCTGCCTGACTATAGTCCTTCCCCACACTTCTAGAAATGATAGTTCTCCAGCATTACCCTGGGAACTTGAGTACTACAGACAGAAAGGAGGAAATGACTACTGATGCTCTGCTTTTAGGATCAGGCACCTGGAGGGAAATGCTAGGAAGATTTGTGTTCATTATAAAATTCTGTATTTTTGATGCAAACACAAATTCTCACAAAGTGTCACAGGAAAAAGAAACAACACCTGTTGATTCAAAAACGGGAATTTTATGGTGACATTTTCATCAAGTTGAGAAGTTACAGTCTTATGTAAATGTTTGTCTCCTGTCATTTTTTTTTTCCTTGCAATTATTATCTGGGGAGCATCAAATTTCAAGACCTTATCATCCCTGGAGGTGGAGGATTTGGTTTGGATTGGTTTGGTTGCTTTGCTTCACTTTGTTTTGTTTGTTTTCATTCCTAGAAGTGGGCAAAAGTTTTATTTGGAGGTAAAAGTTGCTATGGTGTGTAAGATGAACCACGAGCAATCACTGACAGTTCAGGAGGACAACTTCTCTTTTCCAAGAGCTCCATAACTTTAAACATGGCTTAGCTTCCTGAGAAAGCTGAAGCCAAAAACACAAGCACTCAAAGGTACATCTCCACTCCTGGGATGTAAACCAAGCTTAAACTCTAAGCCAATTTTCCTTGAAGTGACTTGCAAATTCTATTCAAGAATCACTTTTAAAAGAAATACAATAAACCATCCCAAAAAAAGAACTATGTTTAGGTGACTGAACAAGTAAATTCAGAAATACAAGCATAATGGTTTGAGAGCAGCAAACCAGATGGATCCTGTGAATTTGCTTTTAAAGGGACTCGGAGACTGAAGCAACCAGAAGTCACTTTGGCGTTAATCTGATTCAAGGCCCATTAGTGGCCCATGTTTGCACCAGGAGGCCTCTACTTCCAAACTTGTTTTTGTGCCAGGGTCCTGAGTGCCAGGGACATACAACCACAGAAATCCATGGTGTGTTGAGTTCTGTGCTAGGAGTTAAGGTAACTAAGAAAATCATACTGACTCCTGCTGGTAAAAGCCTTGTATTACCCAAGAGAGTCTCGGGAGTAAGAGACAGGGAATTAAGATGTGGAACAATGGAAAACAGAATCTTGGATGGCTAGAAGCCACAGTGTGACTAACATATATACTGGATTTGGAGACAGTTGGCCCTAGTTTCAAATCCTGACTTTACTATTCCCAACAAAAACCTAAAAGTATCTTGGATATCGAAGCTGAATTCTCTCACATTGAAAACACTACACACTAAGACATTTGTCCTGCTTCAGAGGAAACAACAAATAGAAACCACATCACTGAGATGATGCGAACTCTCAGGGGCTGATCTGTACTACAACATCCTGGATCCTTGCCCCCGTGCACCTCACCATTAGCACATGCTCCTGAGTCCCTCTGCAGACGAAAACCATCTCCTATGTCTGGGTCTGAACATGCAAGTAAAGTTGTTGTGGATGAGTTGATTAAAATTTAGCCAGAGGCTTCAGCTACAGAGAGCCTGTCTCATGACTTATCATCTTCCCACAGCAAATATGTGGCACCATGGTGGACATATGTCAAACATTTATAAGATTCCTTGTATGATTTGGCTTGTGTTAACAGTGCTTAGATAAACATCACCACCCTGTTGTGTGACCACCCAGGGAGGATTCGTACCTCACAGTCTCATTAGGTAGGAACCGTCAAAGGGGCAAGTAAAGAAGCTCTGGTTACTTCTGGCTCCATCTCTGTCTGTGCTTCCAAATTCAGCTGCATTCTGTTCCTTCACTGGACCCTCCCATATCAGCTGTGGGAGCAGAAGTCCACGTTCTCTAGCACTTTGTGAATCTATACTACACCTTCCTAACGTTTGTTCATCACTTTACCCCACCTTCCCACTCATCTATATCCAGATACACCCAAAGCAGCAGAAAACACCTCCCTGCAGGCTTGAGCTGGAAGAATTGTTCATCTCACATCCCTCACTGGTCCCAACCTGAAAGCTGATGAAACACTTGTTCCTAAAAGCAGCATCTTCTGATCTTATCAAAGGGGATGTAAGAGGCAGTCGGTTCCCCCACATCCTTGGCTTTGCCTAGCATGATCCTCTTCCACTGCTTCCCAAAGAATGGCTTCAATAATTTATTGCTGCAATTTATTTCTGAAGATTTTGATGGACTTGAAGATGCTTCTTCAGAAGGTCCTGCCAAATGGACATTTCTAGCCACTGGGACTATAAGTCTCTTCTGTGAACTCCTCCATAATTTATCATCAAGATACAAAATGCTAATGGTCCATTGTGTCATAAAAGTCTTAGACACAACAAATTTTGTGATTAAGGCCAAGTTTTATCTAACTTTCTTCTAAATCCATTTGTGTAATTATAGAACATGACACAGCTGCTCTGTTTCCGGGAGCGTTTGCCTGTGTACACTTGGAGGTAACTAGTATTATTTGAGCTGTGCCTGTACTCAGCACACATTTGGATGGAAGCCTAGTTGAACACTAAATATTATTTGATTTAATCCTGAAACCCGAAGGAATTAGATTTGCTGATCCACATTTTAACATTTAAGTCACCGAGTTTGTTAAGTAAGTGACAAGTTCACCTTCAGCTTGAGTGGCTTCACAACTTCCATCCGTGACTTAGTGTCTTCTGTTAAGGAATCAAGTCTTGGCTCCTAGGAGTCTTGTTTTCTCATCTTTTAAAAATCACAGATAAGGATGGGAAAAAGCCCAGAGAGGCCAAGTAATTTCTGTGAGTTTCTCATCTCCTTAATGGTAACGGCAAAACTCAATCACAAGCTTTGGAAACCCCAACAGTCTGGTGTCTGAAGAAGAGAATCCAACACATATGCAAATAAGGTCATTCATTCTATGTGTTACTGATGGAGAGATCTATAATGTGTACTTTTAAAGTAACAATAAGAGATAAAAATACTCTTTTATCCCAATGTCACAGAGCCAAATGTGCTTGTTTGTTTGTTTCAATGTTTTAAGGGTCTTGCTATGCAGTCCAGCTACCCCTGTGCTCATTCTGCAACCCAGCCTGGTCTCCAACTTAAGATCCTCCTGCCTCCACCTCCCAAGTGCTAGGTTTACAGGCATGAGGCACCACACTCAGCTCTGATTGGCTTTGCCAAGCTCTTGCATTGGCAGATAAGTCACAGCTTCCAGGGATTATTGATGTGGAGCATTTCTTAGCTAAGCTAAGCTGAAAAGTAGCTTTCAAGTTCAGTCCTAGATGTGTATTTCCTTACACACACTCTTCAGAGCCTATGAGCAATACAACTCCAACAATTCTCAACTCCAAGTGGAGAGTGATTGGTTAACACTTCCTCTAAAGTTATAAGTCCAGACAAATGACCAAACAATAAGTCCACTGATTCTATAACATTTTGCATGGTGAACATACTCCCAGCATGCTAGGCTTCAAGTACTAGAATGCTTACGAGCATAGAGTTGGAAGAGATACCATTTCATAGTATGGGCAATAACCTTGGTGGGACATATTAATAGCACAGTCACAAGAAGCAGTGTGTTGCTGTTCATAATCTTTGTTCTGAGTGTACAAGTCTATGATCTATTTTTAGCAAAGGCTATGTTTAACACTAGCTTACAGAATCCCTGCCCATTTAACATCCAGGTCCTACAATGTGCTACAAGCCACTCCCCACATTTGCCCTTCTCAAACAGACCTCGAAAACCTCCCCCTCTCCAGGAAGCTCTGCTTCAACCTCACATAACACTATGCCATTAGATTCTTCAGGGTTCGGCACTAAAATAGTCAAGTCCAGGTCCACTTAGCTTCCACAGATATGCTCTGCACTCTTCTCCAATCACATCCCCAGAAACAAGACCCCTGGTTGGTGATGAGAGCACCAAACTCTGGAAATGGAAGGACCAGTCTCTGGGCAGAGAATGCCGATTACAGAACTGGCCACCAGAGGGCAGACATGCCAGCCATATCCTCACACGTGGAGGGGAAATTCCTCAAAGTAGGCCCTGTGGGTCCTCTGGGCTGAGTGACAAGAAACTCTTCCCAGCACTAGAGAACATGTGGCCTTTGTCAGGAGAGTAACAGAGCATTTCCCCTTCTAGCCTCCTATTGCACAGTAGAAACTAAGTGTGTAGCAAAAGTTATGCCTCAAAGTTTTTTTAAAAAGAATAACTTTTTAACAATCAAACATAAAAAATCATATATTAGACAAAATAAATATGATCGCATTGCAGTTGGACAAAACAAACCAACAGAAGGAAAAGAGCTTCAAGAGAAGACACAAGGAACAAAGACCCATTCGTTCACACACTCAGGAGTCCCATAAAAACACTAAACTGAAAGCTATAATATATACTCAGGGGACTTGGTGCAGACGGGTGTAGGCACTGTGCTTGATGCTTCAGACTCTGTGAGTTCATGTGAGCTTTGCTCAGGTGATTTGGAGGACCTTACTTTCCTGGTATCCTCTATCCCCTCTGGATCTTACACTTATAGATCCGTGTCTTATTTGGCCAGCATCAAAGAAGCTTCCTCCTGCAGCAGATGGGAACAAATTCAGAGACCCACAGCCAGATACTACACATAGAGAGACCTTGGAACACACCACTCTAAATGGGTTGTCTCCATCAAATCCCTCCCTTCAGAGCTCAGAGAAGCCCATGGAAGAGGAGGCAGAAAAGTGTAATAACAGATTTTTTAAGAACCAGAAACTTACCTTGACATGCTCAAATTCATCTATCCCACATACTAATTCCAAGACGGAATAAGGAATCTCCCTGTGTTTGTGGGTGAGGATGCGCACTGACTCCTCAGTCCAGGAGTTTATTTCATTACTACTGACTGAACCTATAGTGAATAGCAGAAGCAACTATTCACTATACTACAACTACAGGGAAGCAACTACAGGGCCTGGCAGGTAGTGTGGTTAGGTGGGTAGGTTGCTGGTTTAACACGACCTAAGGTCCTGAATTTGATCTGCGAATTTCTAAAAAATAATTTTAAAGGTTGGTCTGAAAAAAAAAAAAAAAAACACCTCACTCTGAATCTTACCTCTTTTTTTCATTATTGCAAATACCTAATCTGTTGGTGCTTTATTAAACAAGGCTCCCTAGTGGAAAATAAAGAACCTTGCTAGATTTTAGCCGAATTGCCTCAAAAGCTGACACCCATGTGGTCAGTTATTCACCTGTGTGATTCAGTTTGCTTATCCATTTGCCTTGTGGAATGTTAATGGATAAACCAGTAGTGTGGGGCAGCCCCTCGCATGAGCGCTTGCCAGCACACGTTTGCTGTGGCTGATGGGGGATAGGGATACCCAGGCCTTTGGCTTTTCTACGCCACACAGGGCAAAGAAATTTCATTGTCTTGAACTGCACAGGAAATCCATGTCTAACCTGTGGTTCATGGCTTGTGAGTACATACATACATTTATGTTGCATGACACTACAACATAGCAAGCTACCTTGCACCACAAGCAGCCCAAGGCCACGGGCTGGACACCTGTGGTTTTCTACTATTGTTGATAGAATTATTACTAAAATTTTAAGAGAGAGGAGAGAATACTAAACAATTCTTGAGAAAACCCAACATTTTAATAGAGATAACAGAATATACATACAGGGCATCAGGAAGGTCTGCCATGCTTACCACCAAAGCTTACTAGAATGAGGAACAATGCTTTAAGCACAAGCAACATCTAAAGTGACATTACAAGGTGCGGGCAGTACCTGCTTTTGGCAAGAACTCAGTTGGCACAGCCATCTCGAAAAACAGTATAGGCCGGGCAGTGGTGGCGCACGCCTTTAATCCCAGCATTTGGGAGGCAGAGGCAGGCGGATTTCTGAGTTTGAGGCCAGCCTGGTCTACAGAGTGAGTTCCAGGAAAAAACCCAAAAAAAAAAAAAAAAAAAAAGAAAGAAAAACAGTATAGTATTTCCTCTAGAACTTAAAATTTGATCCTGTAACTCAAGAATCCTGCCTGTCGTATCCATCCAAGGCATTGAAGTTAGGATCTTGAAAAGCTGTCTCTATCCCATGTCCCTGCAGCATTACCCACAAAGCAAACCATGGAAGCAAATTGTCTGTCCAGCCTGGGTAAAGAGACAGTATATGTATATACAATGGAATTTATTCAGTCCTACAAGGGAGAGGAGCCTACCATTTGTGACCACATGAAAGGGTCTGAAGACTACACTGAGTGAATCAAAAACACAGACAGACGCAATGCTGCACTCAGTCATGTAGATAAACCTAAACTTGCATAGCTCATGGTAGCAGGAAGTGTAAGATGGTTTACAGGAGCAAGGATGAGGAACAGTGAGAGGGTGATGCTCGGAGGTCCGTGAGAGTCATGCCAATCACAGTGCCATCTGTTTCTGTTTCTCTAGCTTGTGGGATATTGAATTTGCCCACATCTTAAATGCTTTGTTTCCATAGGATGGGTGGGAATCCAATAAGATTCCCACACGAAAGGATTCATGCTTGGCAACTGATCAGATCCTTAAGTATCATTAAGAATGCCATCAATCTTACTAAATATAGGAATGGTTTCCATAGAAGCATATGTAAGAGTTGAAAGGAAAAGTATTGACTCACGACCCCAAGACCAAATTCTCAGTACCAAGGACATTTATTTGGCCCAAAGGGACAGAGGCCAGGGAGTAAGAGACAAAGACAGGAAAAGAGGATAATAGAGAAGAGGAAGTGAATGAGGGAGAAAGAGGAGGGCTACTTGTCACTGGGGGACAAAAGACTGTCTCTGAATAGAAAGGAGGCAGATGTGGCCCATAGGAAAATAGTGGTTTATAAAGGTAAAATGACAAACCCTGTTAGGATGAGGTGTTTAATTTTAATTGGGCATGTTAATTGGGTGAGCCAAAAGGGGCTTTTGATTACTGGACTTCATTACTCTGTTGACCAGACTTTGGTAGTCAGCTTCAGGAAGAGGAAATGGGCACATAAGGGAATGCACCGGGGTGACTAGCTTTAGGAATGTAATCTAATGGATTTTAGCAAGACAAAGGGAAAGGAGAGAAGGGCAAGACCTCCCAGAGACATACTACACTCCATGCTCAAGCTGTCCAGAGTCCCTTTGAGAGTATTTGATGACATTTTCTAGTTTTCCAGTAGGCTCACTGGCTTCTCTGTCTTACGTTTTAGGATTCAAATACACAAATATGAACAAGGTAAGTGAAAAATATTAAAATGTACTTGTTACTCTTCAAAGACACAGACATGTAGACACAGAGAGATGCTTAAATGTCACTTGAAAACTGTGTTCTGGATTTCAATCATCATTTTTCATTTTCATTGGTAAATCAAAACATTCTGGGGTTGGGGATTTAGCTCAGTGATAGAGTGCTTGCTTAGCAAGCATAAGGCCCTGGGTTCCATCCTGGACTCCTAAACAAAAGAAGGAGGGGGAGGGAGAGAGAGAAAGGGAAGGAGAGGGGGAGGGAGAGGGGGAGAGACAAGGGGAGGGGAGGGGGAGGGAGAGGGGAAGGGGAGGGGGGGGGAGGGGGGAGGGGGAGGGGGAGGGGGAGAGACAAGGGGAGGGGGAGGGGGAGGGGGAGAGGGAGAGGGAGAAGGGAGGAGGGAGAGGGAGAAGAAATTCTTAACTACTAGTCCTGTCTAAAAATAGTGAATTTAACTCCTGGTTCTGTTTCCTTTCACAGACTCCTTTGCCACCTCCTCGGTAAGACATTTAAAATCGTATTTGTGGGACCAGAGAGATGGTTCGGAGATTATGAGCACTAGCTGCTCTTTCAGAGGAACCAGGTTTGATCCCCAGCACCTACACAGTAGCTCACAACCACCTGTTACTCAGTCCCAGGGGCTCTGATGCCTCCACAGACACGGTACTCACGTGATGCACAGACAATAAACACATAGTCAAAGCACTCATACATATGAAATAGATTTTTATACATTTAATCATTTTGTTTTGCTGTAAATTTGAATGATTTGTGTCAGTTCCTGTGAAAAAGAAGCACAAGCTTTTGGTCTTGGAGAAGCTGGTCTGTGAACAAGATCTGGCAAGCCTCCATTCATTCACATTGTCAGACAGTCCTTCTGCAGTTAGCAAAACTCCCTCCATTCATCTTTCTTTCTTAGTACTCATGTTTGGAGCAAATAACTTCCATTTTTTACATTTGATCATTTATTGTGGGTAGTGTGCTCCTGCCACAGTGCTCTTGGGAGGTCAGAGGATAATGTACAGGAGTTGATCCTCTGTATCTACTAGGTGAATCCTGGGGATCAAACTCCGGTCTTCAGCCTTGACAGCAAGTACCTTCCCCTGCTGAGCCATTTCACCAGCCTAAGACCAAGCTGGTCAATCATGTATCAAGCAGATAATGGTTAACAATGTTGGTGAATGCCTAACAATAACCTACAACCTTCTGATTACCATGAAGGTACCCATTTCTGTAGCAGTGTCTCTACACTGGCTGCTCTTTCTTCCCATAATCGTCCTGCCTAGATACCAACATGGCATGTTCCCCTTTCTTGTCTTCTTATTTTATTTTTTGTTTGTTTGTTTTGTTTTTTAGCAAAAACCAGACGGAGACTATTGTAGGTACACCTAGATGCCCAGACTCATGAGATCAGGACAGAAGAACATCGCTTCGGTCCCTACTCTTCCCCTGCATGGGGGTGGGGGGAATCTTAAGCCAAGGACTATGTCTTTTTTTATTTCCTTTCAAAACACGAGCATCCATCAAACTGCATGAGGGACTTTGTGAATAAATCCATGAATGGCTGGAGAACACAGATGAGAGAGGCTTTTATTGACTTGCAAACATTTTCATGATTCCTAGGGGAGTTTTTGAAATGCAGATCATCAGTGTGGAATAAGCAGGAGGATATAGTTCTCCTCCCTAGAGCTTCCTAAGGTCTAAATGAGTAGCATGTTGAAAAGCATATGACACAGTACAGTGTCAATACACACTACAAAAAAAACTGAGCATCAGAGCACACTACTCCGGAAGAATGAGGATGCTAAGGTTTAAAGACGCCCAGAATGGTCCAGGCTGCAGAAAGTATCCTCCACACTTGAGCTTCAAACCCACAGCAAAGGAGGGGAGGGAGAAGGCCAGAGTGAACTCACTGCCTTTACATGGCTGCAGACCAACTTAAGCCTTATCCATGTGACTCTTCCCACAGGCCTGCCCTCACTCTCCCCAAGAAGTACCAACCCTTACCCCCAACCCCACCAGAGGAGAGCAGTGCACACTTCCCTCCAAAACCTACCTTTCCAGAAGTCCAGAGGAGGCCCAGGTGAGACACTTGTCGTGGCTATGGTGATAGGACCAGGAGTGGTGGCTAGCAAGGAGGAGAGGAGAGAAACCAAACAGATCCTCTCTCGGAATTCCCCACCACTATGTGCGGTGGGGGCAGGGTAGGGAACTATGCCTAGAGGCAAGATAGACTTGGGGTCCTTCACATCTCCGAGCAATAAAATAAGCCACTGATAGAACTGCTCTCTTAAGACCCAAACTGGTCACCACAGGAAATATGAAATGCCGGGAAGAAATCAGGACTCAATGAAAACCAAAAGTAGGTTTAGAAAACTCCTGAATCAATCCAGGACATCCCTTCACCAGCTTCCAGGCATCCACCTAGCATGGAATGTAACCAAGCTTAAACATCCTTCTGGAAAGAAAATCCATCACCGCCAAACAGACTTGCCAGCTCACCCTTCTCCAGCAAGAGAAGTGGTCCAGCTGACATTAATCATAAATGTGTCGGCAATGTTCATCCAAGACAGTGAATGCCCAAAAGTCCTTATTTTGGGAGAGAGGATGGAGTGTGCCTCTCCTTACTCTGGCCCAGGATGAGTGAGGATTTCTCATGGAGGGCTTGAGTCAGCAGGCTGCTGAAGCAGGGGCATGACGAGGTAGAATGGTGCCTTGGGAATACTGAAATTCAAGCCATTTTGAGCATCTGTGGAGAGCCTTCTCATGTCTGGTTCTAACAGGAATATTAAGTGACTATGATTCTCTGATTATTCCTTATCTGGGACTGTCCCCTTAACTTTTTTCTTTATAGACTCATACAAATTTCTCAGAGAATCATCCTCTCTCTTGTGGACAGTCCTCTCCACCTGTCCCCATGTCCCTTAGCCTAGCACAGGGGAAAACACAGACCTCAACTGTAATTACAAAGTCTGTGGTAGAGATTCTGCTTCTCATGACCTTGCACTGTTTTATTAAACTCAGGAAGGTGGAGTCTGGCTGGGGAAGCAGGGTGCTGGAGGGCAGCCATTGAAGGTTGGGGGCATCTATTCTCAACTATGGGTGACTTTATCCTTGCTCTGGATGGGGACAGGCAGTGATATGTGGAAAAACTTGAAGTTGGGTCCACTTGGAGTAGAGACATGGAGGCTACATGGCATCCTGAAGTAGGCAGCAGAGCCCATCACAAAGGGAATGGGTAGTGCCTTAGGATGTCCAGCGACCTACTGTGTAGACCTTTCGGGAGGCCAAGGATAGGTAAAAGAAGGATGCTGTCCTGCCTCCCACCCACCCCACAGGCTAATGTGAGAACTGGCTCCCATGAAGCACTCAGCAGCACAGACCAAAACTGAAATCTATTCCATGCTATGGCTGGGAGCCCTTTCTGCCCTCTGCATTCCCTCTTTTACAGTATCCCAAGAGTCTAGCCAGCCTATCCACTCCAAAAGGAAAGACTGAGCCATTTCAGGCCACATTTCCTGGCACAGTACCTGACCTAGAGAGGTAGATGCTGACTAAGTAGGTTTGAAGTTATGGCAGCTTCCAAGGACAACCATTATCTTAGTAACTTTTCTGTTGCTGTGATAAAATACCATGGCCAAAAGAGATGTCTTTTTTATCAACTGTTTCTTTTATTTTTTTGATATTATAAAAACATCACTAATCATTTACCCCTTCCCTTTCTTCCTTCCAAAATCTTCTTATGTACCCTCCTTGCTGTCTTTCAAATGCATGGCTTATTGTTTTAATTTTTGTTACATAATATTTTATATATAATATATATATATATATATATAATCTCATATGAATATACATTCTCATATATGAATATATAATTATTTGTGTATATATGAATAAACATATTTATATATACATATATATGTTATCCTTTGCTCAGATTATATAATGTCAATTGTATGTGTATTTTCTGGGCTGACCATTTGATTTTGGATAACCAATTGGTGTGATCTTTCCTGAGGAAAACTATTTCTCCACTCCCAGAACTTCTTGGTTTCCTGTAGTTCTTTGGGTAGAATTTAAGCCATGTGGTCTTTTCCTCTTCCTCTTTGTCAGGTCTATTGTTGTTGTCTTTGTTCAGACCATGCTTAGGACGTCATGTGAGTGGGACTTTGTGTGTAACTTCCGCCATTACTAGGAGACACAATCTCACAGCAAACTCCCTGATCCTCTGGCTCTTACACTTCCTATTCCCTCTTCTGCAATATTCCTTACGCCTTAAATAAGGGATTGTTTTGTAGATGTATTCACTGGAACTGGGATCCACAACTCTGTTGTGCTTTTCTGTAATGTCTCTGTCTGTCTGGGACATTGCCTTGATAAAGGGTAAGGACTGTAGGCATAAGGACAAATGTTTGCAATGCAGTCAGGGATTGTGCTAGTTTCGTGAAATGGCAGTTGTAAGTTTTCCTCCAAGATCCATTACTTCACTACTGAGTAGTTGGCTGAGTTTCTAGTGCCAGGTATGATTTCCCTCATGTTTAGTGGGTCTAAAATCTATAGAGCTGTCGGTTACCACCAAGGCATGTGTGCCATTACTGCACTCTTAGGCTTATTGTGCCATGATGGTCATTGGTATGGACTGTTGGTTGTTTCCTTCTCTGGGATGCTTTCATGATGCCTTCTGATACCATGAAAGCAAGTCCTCAGGGAGGAAGCATTCATGTCAAGAGCCTCTGAGCTCTGCATACGCCGTGCACGGTATCTTCAGCAACAGGGACTTCCTTTCTACTTCTAGAGTCAACCAAGGGCAATAGCAACAGCCTAAAATATTGTGGGAGCCTCTTGAACAACCCTGACCAACAACTCAAAAGAGTTTCTCATATCTGATGTTGGGGTTTTGATTAGACAGTCTTTGGCTCATGGAGGGAGCATTGTCAGCCCAAATAGGAAATTTTCATTTAAACTATATATGAATATTTACATGCTAATTTATGTGCATTATAGGTATCTTAGGTAGATAGTTAATAGTATGAATCCCTATGACTTTTTCAGATATCTTTACTGTTATTTTGCCTTTCTCTCTCCTTCTTGCTCTGGTTTCCAATGTCTGAGGTGATGCCCTTGATTTCTGGAGTCCCTCTACAACCAGATCCTATCAGTCTCAGTGCTGAGGGAAGTATTTGTCACAGAGCTTTGATACATTTTTAACGTATTGAATTATTTCATCAAGAGTTTTCTGGGGGCTAAAGAGAAGGATTAGAAGTTAAGAGCTCTTGCCTAAAAGCCTGTAACATTCTTGTAGGGGATCCAAGTTTATTTCCCAGCACTACATGGTGGCTTACAACTGTCTGTAACTCCAGTACCAGAGGACTTGATGACATCTTCTGGCCTCTGGGATCTCATACACTCTTGTGGCACATATAAACTCATGCAGTCAAACTCATACTCACACATATAGCAAAAGTTAATCATCTTTTTGAAAGCAATTTTCTAAATAGAAAATTCTATGTTCCCAGTTCTGATAATGTAATTTTATTGAGTTCCATGTGGATGCCTTATACTTTGGGTTCTCTGGGAATATCATTTATATTTACTTTATCATTTTTAGACATGATAAGAATTAGGCAAGATCTTTCCATCACAAACAGCTCCAAAGAGCAGTTTCATGTGATCTCACTAACTCCTCCCAGCAGAGCTAAAAAGGATAATTTCCCAATGGCTGAGAGAGCAGGTGCCCAGGCCAGCAAATGGCACAGACTCTCAGTAAATGTTACATCCATAAATCATTAGAATTCAGAAAGAAAATCAGGTGGGCACTTTGATGAGTGCACACAGGCAAAGCCCAGGAGGAGACTGGGGACATAGCCATAAACAAGAGGGTTTTACTATAGGAAAAGCGCAGTCCCCTCCAATTCACTTTCATCAGAGCATCATTACCATTGATGCAGGTCACACATAAACAGCCAACGTGAAGCACCTGAAGCACATGCTGTGTAAGCAGAGCCCAGGAGCTCTTAGCATACACAGGAACTATGCAGAATGCTCTGCCTTTCTTTCAGCGGCTTCTCTGTAAGGCAGAGGCTGAGGGAGGGGTGGCTGAAGGCAGAGGCTGTGAGTTCTGGCTCCCAGGGCACCAATTGCAGACAATATTGCTGTGGCCTCCACCAATTGCCTTTGCTCTCCCTGGATAGTAGATGTGGTTCCTTGTGGGATCTTTTAGTCTCTACCAGCTCCGCCACTCTCTGTTTTCAGAGCTAAGTTTTGACTTCACAAAACAATGCTGGGTGGCAGCATTTCAGTGAAGGACGATGTCCTTTAGGTCTTCCATGGACAACCAAACACTAAAGGAGAATTTGGCACGATGCGCAAGGCTAGCTGGGCATTTTCAACCTTAATGCTATAAAACTGACAATACGTGCACATGTTTTTCCTCAACTTATTTTTTTTCCACTTAAAATAATTTTTCTCAGAAGAGAGACTTACATCCCAATGTAAACAACTGCAACACAGCTGTTTCAAATCAAACTTTGAACCAGATAAAATTTGTTCTGTTACAAAGGAAGATAGCACATATTGAATAGGCATTTGGGACTTTCTAATTAATATAGACAGACCGTCCCCCGGAAATAACCTGAAAGAAAACCTCAAAGAATATGGTATGGCTGGGGACCCTTTGCTATTTTCATTCACATGTCTACACACCCAACAGCATCATCCTGAGTAGTCACATTTTCTGTGTTCTACTGCACGCAGCCCCTGGATGGAGTGTTTGTGTGTGTGCTCCTAAGATTGAACCAAGGCCCTTGCACATGTCAAGTAAGCAACCATGTGTCTCCAGCCCCTTGTGCAGGCTTCTTTGTGTAGTCACTCAAATACACCATGTGAAAGACAGTATTTTTGCACCCCATATACTGAGGGCACAGAAATACAGAGCTCGTGGTACCCATGGTGTGTTGTTCAAGTTTCAGTGAACTAAATGAGTTGGGGGTTGGGGTCAAACCAAAACATAATTTAAGTGAAGCATCTCATATTTTAGGACATGAAACACCCTGGTGACTGGCTAGTGCTCTTCCTTCTCTGCCAGTCACACTGGAACCACATCTATTCAAGGAACCTAGCTCACCACAAAGTATACTATGATGACTTAGGAAGTGAAGGAAAGAAATCTTTGTAAATATCAAAACAGCATTGCCCTTTAAAGAAAGAAAGTATGAATTACAGAAATATACTAATTCACATTTATGGATAGAAACTAAGGATTTGAAAGCATAAATTGTTATCATCAACATCATTATTATATGAATTTTATTGTATATACATATTGTTAATACACATTGTCATAATATGTATTTTTATTATAGGTTTATGAAGATGTTGCTATTAGGAGAAACTGAGTAGAGCTGCACACCATCTCTCTGAATCATGTCAGATCCCACTGGACATCCTATAGTGATCTCAGACTAGAGGCTTCATATGAAGCCAAGTGCAACCATCAGAGTGTACGCAGACATGAAGCACCATCTTAGTCGAAATAGAGTAATGTTATTTTTGTTTTTTTTTTTTCCAGTAGAACTTTCAACAACCCTCTTTCTTACTGTCTAAATTTTGGGTTCATGGAGGAAATTTACTTTATCATGGATGACACAACAAGGATTCTAGTTCAATCCATTTTAAACTATGCCAATAACTAAAAAATGTTCAAGAAAGTCCACCTTTGTGGAAGATAGCAGTATCTTTAAGTTAAACCGAACACCTATTAGATCAAGAAGACATATGTTAGAACTTTTCCTGTGTATTTGTGGTCACATTTTAATTGACCAGCTCTGGCAGACAGAGCATGGGCAACTAAAGAAATGCAAAGATCCCTCGACGAAGCAACATGAGCCAGTGGGACAGAGGACCATCCAGGTACCAGAGTGCCCACCTGCTTTACATGGAAGGAGTCAGAGGTGCTGGGTTCTGCCTGAAAATTCAGTTTATTAATGTGGAAGATCCCAAAGGTGACCTGTCCTGGAGTTCCATTCAATTCGTGAGATACATCAGTGACTTTATACATTGAAAGCTTTATTTAACAGAACAGCCACCCCACCTGTCCTACACATATAGATGAAATCAAGTGAGTGTACAGAATCTTAGAGAGCAAGATTTGCTTACACACTCAGTTAAATCCACTTAAATATTTGAAAGGCCTTTGTAGGTTGAACAATATTTGATTTTTGAATACGGCTCATGCTGACGGTGCAGGTTCAAATCTTAGCCAGCCAAAGTTCCCGTCACGCTTTTTGTTGATTTAATAAAGTCAATATGTAACTAAAGAAAACTGCAGGACACAGTTCACACTCTCCACAGGGCTGGATGCCACGAGTACTGAACTGAAAACCACAACTTCAAAATCACGTCTAGGATTTTTTGGTTAGCTGGTTGGTTTAGAGTTTTTTTGTTTTGGTTTTGTTTGGTTTCAGTGTTTGGTTTTTCAAGACAGGGTTTCTTTGTGTAGTCCTAGCCATCTGAAACTAGATCTGTAAACAGGCTACCTCGAACTCATAGGATCTGCCTGTCTCTGCCTCCTGAATGCTAGGTCTAAAGGCATGGGCCACCACATCCAGCCACTTCTATGATTTTTAAGATGTATTCTTTGTATTTATTTGAGGAGGGGAGGTGTAGTGTGTGTGTTTGTGTGTGTGTGTGCTGCGCGCGCGCGCGCACGCGTCATCACTGGCATTCAGATTCCTGCAGAAGCCAGAAGAGAGTATCAGATGAGACCCTCCCCATTTCTAGAACTGGAGTGACAGGCAACTGTGAGCCAACTAATGCTTGTGGGTGCTGGGAACCAAATGTGTCCTCTGAAAGAGCAGCAAGCACTCTTAACTACTGTGCCTTCTCTCTAGCCTCAGCTTCTGTACTAAGGAAAAAAAATCATGCCGGGCGGTGGTGGCGCACGCCTTTAATCCCAGCACTTGGGAGGCAGAGGCAGGCGGATTTCTGAGTTCGAGGCCAGCCTGGTCTACAGAGGGAGTTCCAGGACAGCCCGAGGCTACACAGAGAAACTCTTTCTCGAAAAAACCAAAAAAAGGAAAAAAAATCATTATACAAGGTTACCCAAGTCCATTTGCCGGCAAGGATGTACATATTATGTCTTAAATTAAGCCATCCCACCAGCATCTTTGACACACTAGAATCTCAAGCATTGAAAATGCTGAGGCCAATCTCAGTTTTGCAACAAAATAATTAAGAGTATGGATATTGGTTCTATTTCATTATTCATAATATCTCTTATTTTGCATGTACCCATCCCACAGGAACTTGAGAGAGGCATTAAGACTGAGGAAGCTTTTTTTTTAGACTCAGTCTCACGTAGCCCAGACCAGCCTTGAACTACTTCCTGCTTCCTCCTTTACCTCCCCAGTGCTGGGATTACAGACCTATACCACCATGCTGGTTTATGTGGTGCTGGAGAGAGAATGGAATGCACTCTAAGTAATCACTCCACCCACCCACTAAGTGGGATCCTTGGGCCCGGCTTTCACTGTTGACTATTATGGATAACATAGTTATAAACATCTGCATGCTAGTGTGTGTGTGTGGTGTGTGTGTGTGTGTGTGTGTGTGTGTGTGTTTAGTTCTGTTGGATGTAACTCAAGCATACCATTCCCAAAGCAAGGGAGTTGCTTAGACATGAGACTAGCAGCTGAGGTTGGTCAGGCTGCCTGATCCGGTCCACTTCCAAAGATCTAGATGCCCAGCTTCTCACTGAGACTGGGGAAACCATCTTAAGCTTCCGGCCTGCCCTCCTTTTCACTCCCACACTCAGGCAGGTGAGCAATACTCAGCCCACACCCTCCCTGCCTTGCTCACTGGTCTGGTCACATATGACCTCCTTCTTACCCATTGCATGCCACAGACTCGCGGTTTTGTCTCATGTTCTTCTACAGTGAAGGCTTTATCTCACAGGAGGACAGCCACCCCAGTTGTCTTACACCCAGTTGTCTTACACATATAAATGAAACCAAGCAAGAGAGCTTAGGGACTCTCAGAGAGCAAGATTTGTTTACTCACTCAGTTAAGTCCACTTCAATATTTGAAAGGCCTTTGTAAAATGAATACATTTGATTTTTGAGTACTACTCATGCTGACTATGCAGGTTCAAATCCCAGCAAGCCAAACTTTCCTCAGGCTCAGAGGGTAATGCACTTGCAGCCACCGTGAGGATCTGAGTTCAGATCTCCAGCACCCACATACAAAGTCTGCTGTGTCAGCAGATATGCCTATAACCCCAGCACTTGGGGAAACAGAGACAAGCAGATTCCCTCTGGCTCACAGGCTGGCCAGCCTAGCAGACCAGTGAGAGACCCTTGTCTCAAAAGATAAGGTAAGAGAGTGATGGAGGAAGACCTCACTGCCAAGCTCTGAAAATGGACCTCCATATCCACGAGCACATATATGTGTGTGGGTGTGTGTAGTGTGCACGCTGGTGCACACAGACACACACACAGACACAGACACAACACTCCACACACAAATACTGGAGGCTTGACCACATATTGAACGCTTAATGCTTGCTTTGCAACCCATCCACCTAGCACAGTCAGGTCCTTCCTATCCAGTTTCATGGCTTTTCTTCTGTCTCATTCTCTCTTTGTCACCCCCATTCTTTCTCTGGCCATCTAGGGATCTTGGTGCCCCTAACAGCTTTGTATTTAAAACTCACTTTCTCCAAATGAAAACGTGAGAGCTGGCTAAGCAGAAGTCTGAGTGAGCTGATGAAATCTGGCATGGAAGCTCTGATGTCAAGAAAGATGAGGGGGTGGTGACTCAAGCCCTCTGAAAGTGAGTCCTTCGGTGTGCCTCTGCTAGCCATCTTCCATCCTGGCTTAGCACTTCTCCCTTCCCCTAGAAAATTACAAGAAAAATAGCCTGGTTTCATTTTATAGGGCAGTGATGAATATCACACTGGACTATGGGCTGTTAATTTGGCCATGAAAATGTAATCAAAGGTTTATAAGGTTCACAATGATTTTATCTTGCTCATGATAAATTGCCTTTATTTAACACCTTCCTTCTTTTCTTTTTTCTTTCTTTCTTTTTTTTTTTTCTACAGGCAGAGGAGCTCAAAAGGCTTCAATAAGGTAAGTAGCTATTTTGTCTAACAAAGGGGGAATTTTGTATATTATTTCTGCAAGAAGCAAGATTCTGATGTCTTAGACAGCAGGGGGCACGGGGGCTCAAGGGGCTGCCTACTTTCTTTGCAACTTTTTTTTTTTTTTTTTTGGAGGGAGTAACTAGGACATGGCTTCACCATAGCAGTCAAATTCTTAGACTTTATCAAGATCTTTGCCTGCTTTTGTGTGAGCTGCAGCTGGAGACCATTTCTCCAGTATGGAAATCACACACACACACACAAAAAACAAAAACAAAAACAAAAAACAGCAACAAAAAAAAAAAGCCTGCTGGGAAGCGCAAGGGCCATGCTTGTGGGCACACTAAGCCCCTACTTGATTGCATGGCATAAAAAAAGGATCTATTTCAGCAGAAATTGCAAGTTACCTGCCTGGACTCAAGCACAGATGGAATTCCAGTTTTCTAAGTCAGGGCAGTCAGAAGTCTATGTGGTCTTCATACAGCCCTAATCAAAGAAAGCCTAGAAGGAACCCGCTGTCAGAGATTCCCCAGCTGGCAGAATAGGGGACCATGACCAGAGACCCCATCGTCCTGATCTGCCCCCTTCAGCTGGGACTCTGCCTGAAAAGGTAGAGACACTGAAAATAAGTTTTTAAAGGTTAAGAAGGAAAAGAAAGTGGAGAGAGGGGGGAAAAAAAAGGAGAAAAACACTTTTACCTCACTCAAATATGTTTGCTAACAGAAAAAAAAAAAGTTAACAATAGAACTAGAGAGATTTCACTGTGGCTTTCTAATTGTATTTGATGTGGAATTCGAAGCCCTTAAGCAAAACAATCAGCTGGGCCCCAACAAAATAAAGCAACTGCTCTCCCTGAGGCAAGCTTCTCAAGGTGTTTATAGGTCTCCTTCCCTCGCCTTTGACAAGCCTGAGAGCTCCTGCTGCATCTGATTGAGCACTTTGAACTGCTGCGGAATACTCAGTGGGAAGACTTTCAAACCCCTCATTTAGAATAGATTCATTACCCTTTATACCTGGCCTGTGGATTAGCTTTGATGTGCTATCCATAATACACATACCCTCTGTCCAGAATCCTGGGGATGCTGAGGTCTTTAAAATAAAAGGGCCTTCAGTTGGTTAGCATCAAACAAGACACAGGATGCCTTTCTAAGCAATTTGCTGCTAAAGGTTTCTTGTCTCCAGAATCAACAGGAATCAAGAGAGCTGGGCTCAAGGTCAGCTTATTCTCAGGGTAACTCTGGGAAACTGGTCAGAGAGCCCCACCTCTTTGTAACTTATCTGTAAAACGATAGTTCATAATATTTCTAGACTTTACAGCCCTTGAAATTTTGATGAAAGGTACAATAAACTTTACTTATGCCCACAAAAAGTATGGTTTTATTTATTATCAGAACATTTTTATCTCAAAAGGTTCCTAAGCCATATCATGACTTTTCCACCCCCCAAGTTCATGAATTCCTTGTCTACCTGATTCCTGGGGGCTCCCTAGATGAGGCAGTATCTAGAATGGATTTTGGAAATTATTTGCAATGAGGCACTGAACACTTGTAAAGCTCTCTGCTTCTTTGAAGTTTGCAGGTAGAGCCAGGCATGGTGGTACCCACATGCAATCCCATCACATAGGAAACCAAGGCAGAAGGATTGCCTGATTAAGCGGAGACCTCAAATACATACTGGAACTCCGTCTCAAAGAAGCAAATGCATGTGTGTCTGTGTGTGTGTCTGTGTGTGTGTGTGTGTGTGTGTGTGTGTGTGTGTGTGTGTCTGTGTGTGTGTGTGGAGTGGGGGGTAATCAGAGTGCAAGCCCAATAAATATATAGATAGATCCTTCATCACAGTCAGGAAGTCTACCATTTTTAATCAAAAAAAGAGAAAGGAAATGTTTGGAAAGAGGAATACCAGCACTTAAGAAAAATAAAGTAACATTTTTTGTTCATTTTTTAAAATTAAATTTAATTTTTTTTAAATTTCAAAAAGGTAAAGAAGCCTCACAACCAGGTAGTTGACCACACACACACACATACACACACATACTTTACAGTCTTTCTTTAAACCTACACGCATATGGACCCTTAAAACAAACCCCCATGCAATCTGTAGATAGTGTACTCTTACTCCATTCTTAGTGTGGATATCTTCTGTGCCTGCATAATACCTCCATAACCAAGTATAGGTCCAAAATGAACAATTCCTGCCTGATCGAAGGTACGTGCGTGTGTGTGATGCATGCTTTAGTGCGTGCATTAATGCTTGTGTTAGTATGTATGGTGTGTGAGGGTAGGTATGTATGAAGGTGTGCAGGCCCATCTGTGTGCATGTGAAGCCCTGAGGAAGACGTCAAGCTGCTTCTTCTGTTGCTGTCTGTCTTAGTACCTTAAGATCTCTCACAAACCCTGAAGTTTGGCAAGGTCCAGCTTGCCAGAGTCTCACAGGATCCACACATCTCGGCTCCTTCCTCCCACATGACTGCAGCTACAGGCACATGTAGCCATGCTCCACTTTTACAAGAGTCATGGAGATCAGAACTCAGGTCCTCACAGTTGCACAGCAAACACTCTCGGCACTGAGCCATCTCCCAGGGGAGCACTTCTTACTTCTCTGGGCCTGCAAACTATTTCCAATGCTCTGGTGTTGCAATGAACAATGTCATGAGCATCATGTCATGAGCTTGACCAGATTTGGTTTCTCAAAAAGTGTGTTTCACCAAGACCGTTGTTCAAATAAGAAAATTTTAAAGACTTTTGATAACTATGAGTGAGTAGTTCTCTACTAGTCAAATCATCCTTTAACACCATTGGCCAACTACACATTTGTTAAATCATACACAGAAGCTAATGCCTTGGGTTTTATGCAGTCTTTAAAGAAAACTATTTGCAGACCTCCTTAAAAGTCTGTTCTACTTTCCCCCAAACTCCAGTAATAAGATTCCCAATATTTGTGGTGTTGGTTAAATTTTCCATTACCTGCACCCATTCACCATTATCTTTTCTATCTGTTCTCATCCAACACAGGTCCTTGGAGCAGAAGAAGGTAACTGTTACATTGTTGTTTTGGTATTTTTTTTTCACCCCACTGCCATCTCACTAGGTTCTGGGTCTAGCGCTATAGGATTAGCATTGGATGGAAAGAGAGGATTCAAAGCCTGGGATCTGTGTGATGATGTCATCCAGACGAATGTAAGACTGTGAAGGCTATCCCAACATCCTCTATTGTAAGGAGGATGATTAAAATCAGGAGCATGACAAATGTCTTTATCGATACACATTAACCAAAAGAAGCCACAGTAACCTTATGTCACTTGGGAGATGCATTGCTGTCCCACAATCCTAGAGATCTCTGAGGCCAATGTCACCCATGCACATGCCCTCACACACACAAAACACACACACACACACACATGTGCACACTGCTGGTGTTAGTAATGTACACACACACACACACAAAGCTTGATAAATAGCAGGACCCTGAGAAGAAAACATACCTTCATGCCTACCTTGGAAATCCTGTTCCCCATTAGTTTAAAATGATAAATTGTCATTCAAACGGCCAGCCCCATATCCCAGAGAATTAGCAAAGCACATTAGTCAATGAAGGAGCAATGGATTGGGACTCTGAGACCTTTTCCAACTCACCAAATAAGTGCCTTAGCTAGGTTTTCTAAGACTGTGATAAAACATCATGACCATAAACTACTTGGGGAAAAAGAGGTTTATTTCAGCTTTAAACTCTCAGGTCAGACTCTATCTATTCCTGAGAGAAATCAGGACAGGAACTCAAACAAGGCAGGAACCTGGAGGCAGGAGCTGATGCAGAGGCCATGACGGCAGGGGTGAGGGAGGCTCATTTATTGGTTTGCTCCTAATGGTTTGCTCAGCCTGATTTCTTATAGCATTGGGGACCACCAGTCCAGAAGTGGCACTTCTCACAATGATCTGGGTCCTCCAACATCAACCATTAATCTAGAAAATGCCCCAAAGGTCAATCATGTGGGGGGCACTTTCTCAACTGAGTTTCCCTCTAGCTTGTGTCTAGTTGAAATAAAATTATATGGGTCTGAGTTGTATTTCCAATGTGGGTCTCCAGCTGGCTCTGCCCTGTACTTTGAAGAAGCTAAAACACTTGGAAGCAGGGCCTACTCAGGCCTGTGAATTCCAAGGGCCATGATAGAGAACTGGGGATTTGTTAGCAACTGAGGTAACTGTTAAACCAAATAAAATCTATGATAAATATTAGTGCACTAAGACATCCAGGTATCCTTGCATCATGCTTTGATGTTAGTAATATAAGAATTTGTCATCGTTAAGCTCCAGAGGGTTGGGTATTCCAAGTTGCTGTTGATGACAAAAAGTGATTTTATGGGTGTATGATTAATGGACCTATCACTGACTCAAATGCCATTTCAAGTAATCAGAGTCCTTTCAGTCAGAGATGTCCAATCTGTAGTCAACCTTGGGCAGAGCACAGAGTAACACCAAATTAAGTCAGTGTGTGTATGCTTCCATGGTTTTATGACTCACTGTCACAACTGGGAAAGTGCTTTATGAGTCTCACTCAGAGTATATTCAATGTATTTCGTAAGGATCGATGGCTGCTTAAAATCCATCCATGATAAAAAGCAGGAACAGCAATAGTGTGCTAAGTAATTCCGATGTGGAGGCATGGCTGAACCTGGTGATTTTTCTTGTGACTTCTGTTGCTGTGATTAAACATTCTGGCCAAAAGCAACTTGTGTGTTTGTGGGGGAGGAGGGCTATTGAGCTCACACTTTGAGGTCACAGTCTTGTATTGAGGAAAATCGGGGCAGGAAAGCAAGGCAGGAACCTACAGCAAGAACTATGGTGAATGACACTTGCTGACCCACCTCCTGGGCTTATGCTCAGCTAGCTTTTGTAGATATCCCAGCCCCACCTGCCTGGTGTTGGTGCTGCCCATGGTGGGCTGGGCCCACCTGCATCAATTAACAAGATAACCCTCCCCTCCCAAAGACACAGAGGTTAATCTGATCTAGGCAATTCCTCAGTGGAGGCTCTTCCTTAAGATGACTGAAGGATGTGTGACATTGGCAGTTAAAGTTACCTAGGACAATGACCAAGGAGAAAACATTGAAAAAACAGATTGTAACCAGCTGATACCTGCTGCCTACATCGAACCATGGACACTCACCTGCCCTATCACAGGATGGGGATGGGAACACAAGTGGTTTTGCGCAGGCATTGGGATCCCTAGACCCTGCAGATCCTCACAGTGGTTCCTTGTTTTAACACTGTTAACAAAATGTCACCCACATTTCAGAAGGCCCTCATTAGCCACACAAGATTAATCCTACATCCTAAAGTGTAATTTATTTTCCTTGTGTCACTTATTCTATCCAAAATGTTCTTCCTGCTCTCCTTGCTTATGGTCCTCTTGTGTTTAAGAACCACATATGACTTCCCTGCTGTAACTCTAGATTCTAGGAGAGAACCCTTTCTGTAAGTGTTCAGCAAAGACTGGTTGGATTGTGTGAATGAACCAACAGACAAAGGAATTGGATGAGTTCATAATAAAACCAAAGTCTTTCAAAACTAATTCACCTATAATAACGCCTAAAATGCCTTCTGATGTAGTATTCTGTATTTCTGGGAAAATCCAATTATGTGTGTTTTAGATTGTAAATAATTCATGCAATTTTTTTTTAGCCTCCACAAGGTACTACTTTTGGTTTCCAAAAGCACCAGAATAAGAAAATAATTTAAATTATAGTTATCCCAGTGGACTCCCAAAAGCTCCCAATTGTATTCACTGTGCAATCTGACCCAAATATGTCATGCTTTCCAGAATTTCATCACCAGGCAAATCCAGAATCTTTTTGCCCATCACCAAAACAAAACACTCAGAAGAGTCCACCTGCCATTACCAGGTAAGGAGTCAGAGCCAGAATCTTGTTGCCCATCAGAAAATCAAAACACTTAGAAGAGTCCACCTGTCATTGCCAGGTAAGAAGTCAGAAACACCTTTGTCTTATCTTCTTAGATCTTAGACAGTGACAACATGACTTATAAGAAACAGGAAATGTTTGACCTTCTGCTCTGGAAAATGTGGACATCTCCATCTGCCTTGGAATCTACTAATGTCTTGCTGCTATTTATAAATGCTTGGATGTTACCGGCAAATGAGAGGTGTAAAGCCTTGAATATTAGCTGAGTTGAATGGATACTCATCAATCTTGCAGAAAAGTGGCTCATTTCTAGCTGTCCTCAGTTCTTGACGGCATCAAAGCCCACAGACAAACTTGAACAGTACTTATAGGTGGGCAGCTGTTCATGTAATTACTTCTGATGATGTAATCACCTGATCAGTTGATTGTGACAGCAACTGAGGAAAAGTTAAAGGTGATTCCCTGACCAAGGTCACTCTATATAAACAATTACTGGCTTTCTCAAAATCTGGAGCCTGCAAAGTTCAGATTCTGAGTTGGTGCTATGCACTCTGGCTAATGGCTGTGACTTCAGTCCTCAGCTGTCACCTTTACATATTACATCCTCATCAGATGCCCTCTAGCCACCACACTATCCCTCTATTCTACTGTTTATTTTCCTCCACTTTACTTCTCTCCTTTTTTTCATCAGTCACATGCAAAGGTTAGATCCAGAGTATCATTCCACCCATTCCTCAGATGGTGTCACTACCCTCGTCCGACCAGCAGAATAAGGCAACGGCAACCGTGTTCTTCTTCAAGCAGTTTATTCAGCCTTCCTTGTTACAGCAAGCTTGCTCCTCGCTTGTTCTCTCCCCTTGCTCTCTCCCCTGCTCCTCCTGCTTGCCCCTTATATGCATTGCCTTAATCCTATCAGCAGCTGCCACGCTGTCACTGTTAATTGGCTGTTCCATATGATGCGAGATGGGCTGATTCGGTAGCCACATCTGGAAGCGCAAACCTTTTCTCTTTAAGGAGCCACAGCCGAGGTGCCTACTCATGCTTACTGGCTACATGCCAAACACCATCTTTTAATGGCGGGGAGAACTGCTTCCTACAGATGGTAACAATGAAGTCCAAAAAGACACAATCCCTGACCACTGAAGTGGCCATAGCAACTTGATTCTAGCAATGCTGCCCAACAGTCATGGCTCTCATGGTGCATGCCCATGTAGAGATGGTGCCTTGATTTTTAATGAATATTTACTGGAGTGATCCACATTGGTGATAGATGAGAAGAGTCGTTAAGAGGGAGCTACTGGATTCAGACTGACAGATGTCACCACTGGTGGATGACATGGTTTGGATGGTGTTGGTGTCTAAGCCTTAAACAGAGCCAGAAACATAACAAGAGCCTAGCAAACAGCTGCTCTCTGTACAATTACCAGGCTGTGAACCTTGGAACAGCCCAAGCCCTATTCCCTTTGCCTGCTTCATTTTTTAATCTATCCTATTTTGTACCTTCAGTAACTAACTTATTCATGGCCTGCAGAGATTAGAACCATTGCCCTGTAGCTCTTAGTGGGGCTATTTGCTAGATGAATTCCAATCTGACCCAACATTCTTTCTTACTGCAATTTTCTAATAAGAGGGAAAGTCACATTCAGATGAGAGGATACTGTGCTTCTCCATCTGGCCGGTACCTGTGGTAGTTACTTCATGTGGTTTCAGCTTCTTTGTTTGCTTGATTTATTACACAAAGTCTGATTTTAATTGTTCTTCTAATTAGCTACTTCTCCTAAGTCTCCTCCTTGGACTTATCTCCCTGAACAGCCCTAAATGCTGGCGGTACTTCTGAGTTCATCTTAGGGCCTCTCTCTGTCACTGAAGGCCTGGATCTCATGTCAATGGCATGCTCATGTCAATGGTTCCCATGTCTCCATCTCCTGACCAAACCCCCTTGCTTGGCTCCAGACCTGTGCATCCAATTATTCAGCCAGTCCTTCATGAGATGATTGTGTTGAAATCTGCTCTGATTTCCAATGTCATGCTCAAACTTTTCCACCCATATCAAGAAGTCCTCTCTCTCTCTCTCTCTCTCTCTCTCTCTCTCTCTTCTCTCTCTCTCTTTCCTCTTCCATCAAACCTTTTTCTAATTAAAAATTCTGTCTCCAAAACATGTCTTGAATATGCTCATTTCTCTTCCCAGCTCTCCCATAGACTAGCCCCCATCAATTCTTGCCAGGACTACTGCAAGAGCCTTCAATTGACACAGAGGTATCCATCCCACCCCATTTGTGTGGGACTTTCTCCATGGGGTCTTATAAAATAGCCTATGGTTTCTCATCTCTGAGTCTTCCTACAGTGCTATCCACCTTCCCAAAACAAGCTTCCCTACCCTTTACAATCTGAGCAATTTCACCTGTGTGACCTCTCACCACCACAGGAGCTGACATCTAACCTTTCCTGGGACATCTGTCAGGTCCATTAGGATTCTCGACAGTCATGTGTTCCCTGCATGCACTCCTCCCCACTAAAGCAAAAACTATATCTCCTCACTTTATAGTCCCTCAAACACAGGCTCATTTGAAAGTGCTTGGCACGTTTGTTAATGAATCATCACTTTTACATCAGTTTTAGTTGTTTAGGGTTTCATGTTTATTCTTATGAACTATGTGCTTGGTACCTAAAATATTCTGTAAGGATACCCATCTCTTTAACACTCCCTACAAATTCTTTAAAATCAAAGAGAAACTATGTGACTCATTTTTTTTCCTCGGACATTTAACAGAAAAAATATATCAGCTCCTTGTGAGGGGATGTGGGTTTTGGCAGTCAAGAGCTAGGATGTCAAGAACATAAGCAGTGATGGCCACACCATCTGGTCCTCAGATAACCTTCGAGTACTGTCAATTATAGAGCCAGCTGTATCGTCCTTGGGCTTCTGCGGGACAACAAAAAGCAGATACGTACTCAGTTGATTTCACTGGTGCTACAAAAAGGTCAAGTTGCTTTTAATTAGCCCAGAGGCTCCCGTCAGTAGCACAATCCTTGGGATAGAGCATGGCTCATGTAATTAGATGGAATTCTATTAGAACCTGGAGCTGACGTTGACGCTGACTGTAACGCAAAGTGACCTAGAAAATTAGAGTGAGGTGCGAAGCACAGACCTGGGTGAGCCATCCTGGCCACACCACTTTTGTAATTAAAAGTGCATCTTGCTGTTTTGATTGCCTTCTGTTATGTTTTCATAATCCCTCTTTTTGTGTGGAGTTCCTTATGATCCCCTGAACTCTTTTCTCATCCAGCTCACATTATCAAAAGGCATGGACTTCTGTGCACCTCTTCCTATCTGTAGCTGACTGCACCACTAGAAATTCTAGAGAATAGGAGCCCCGGGGAACATAGGTCTTAGTGTCTATGTGTGTAGCTAAGAGGCAAGACCACACTCAGCTTAACAGAGCAAAGAGTTATGACATGTTCTCATGGAAATAACAAAGGGAAACACTGTGCCCACCAGTCCCTTAAATCCATGGCTAACACTTGCCAGACCTGAGAGATGAGAGGAAAAACCAATGCCTTGCTATTTAGAAAACTGACAGTTCTTTAAATGAGTTCAGTAAAATATGAGTACTTTATAAATGTCAGCTTAAGATGTTGCCATTAACTTTGTCCACAGTGGAATTTTGGCTGTCACTGGGATGCTAACATACTAATTCTGACATTTTCTTTAGCTCTTCCTACATGCCAGGAAAGCGCAGTATACAAGTCAGAGGTAAGGACATTGTAAGTAAGGATCCTGATATAAACAGGTAAGCCAGCACTCCGTGAGAGTCGTACATGGTGACTGGATGTTTGTGAACTGGAGTCACTGAGCTGATGTGTACAGTTGTGACTCTCTTGTTTTCACTGGCTAATAAGATTGCATTTGTGTGTTAAAGGGATATAACTTACATTTTACTTTACTTTATAATGAAATAATCCTCTTATAAGCATTACTGTTATAAGCCATAGTCTTTTCAGAAGTACAATAGGCTCAGTTCTTCCTAAAAGAAAGTAACTGTGTCTTCAGCTGTGTTTCTCTTCCGCCGCCTCGGATGTAGTTTTACAAAGTAGATGAAGTAGTTAAACCGATTAAACTGATGCAAAGATACTACACCTGGTCTTCCCCAGAACTGGGTTGCACTCACCATTAGTCACCAAGAGTTCATGGGTACCCTGTGCTCTCTCCATCTTCGCCAACAGCTGTGGATGATTTTCTTCAACATATTGGGTGTAATAACAGCTTTATCTCAAGAAAAGAAATCTGTAAAATGATTTTTTAAAATGACCTTAATAACTTAAACAATCCCTCTTACTGATCGTGATGTAAAACTTGGAAGGCTAACATATCTGTGCATGAAGCTGAGTAGAAACACAGTCCTGTGCCTGCCCAGGGGCTCTCGGGATTGTCCGTGTGTCGTTTGTCTCAGCTACTTCTGTGCTGTGCATTTCCCCTCTCGATTACTCTGTGTGCCAGGGAAATGTGTGTCCAGGTCTCTCTGTTGAGCTAGAAAAGAGTGTTTGGGACTAAGAGCAGCAGACTCCATGGGATACAGTGAAAAAGGGGAGAGCACCATTGCTCTGGTCCCAAATCTGCCTCTCTCTCCTCAGTGGGGCCATTAAAGTCCAATTATTAATCCTTTGAGCTTACACTCCACTGATAGAATGTAAATAAAGACTCATAAATTAGTATCAATACAATATACACCCAGGCACACTCAGCCTTCTTCTTGACACACTCCTATTTTAATATCCTCCCTTCTTTTCTTTGTTCCATTTTTTTCTCTTCCCCAAATGACATCAGTGAGTTACATGCTTGCTTCCCATTTGGGAAGCCACATGCCTCATTTCAGTTTTGCCCTACACTAAAGCAGCTAAGGCCCAGGTGATAAGTTTATTTTTTTCAATGCATACAATAATAATGGGACTTTCTCTCCCAAGTGAGATTTTTTTTTCTTCCCTTTCCTCTTCCTCCCCCCTCTTCTCCTGCTTCTTCTTCAAGGCTGGATCTCATGTAATTTAGGATGCTCTTTTTTTTTTTTTTACAATTTATTTAATGTACACAAGTACACTGTTGCTGTGTTCAGACACACCAGAAAAGACCATCAGATTCCATTATAGATGGTTGTGAGCCACCATGTGGTTGCTGGGAATTGAACTCAGGACCTCTGGAAGAACAGTCAGTGCCCTTAACCACTGAGCCATCTCTCCAGCCCTAGAATTATAGTCTTAAACTCATTGTGTAGCCTAAACTAGCCTTGAACTCCTGATCCTCCTGTCTCTACATCCCAAATGTTGAGATTACAGTTAACTACACACCTGGTTTGAGTGGTCAAAGAAAGCTGTGATTAGCTCATGGCCTCCTTCCAGTCCTGGAACTCCAATGTCAGCAACAGGAGTGCTGAAGGTCAGATTTAAGCATGCGAAGATGAGAAGGTTTGAAGTGTCCATGTGGAGAGTACCTGGGAAGAACAGAACCAGTAAGGGCTTGACTTGTGAGTTTTGAACAACGTGTGCTTCAGAGTTAGAATCATACTTAGAGCAGATTGGAGACCTTGATCTTATAGATCAAAGCATGCACAGATACAAAGCAAAGCAAGCAGAGTCTGGGACCACAGTGTTACAGGAATGGCCCTCACCACCAGGAGTCCAGTTCACCGTCCCAGAACATCATTTGTGTGCACAGACGTAGAAGCAGGCAAAACATCAATCCACATAGATGAAATAATATCAAGTAAAACGTCTCAGAAAGAATGCATTTGACTTCCTCCCTGCTGCTAGACTTCATAGTACCAGTACTATGCAGGCTGCTTGGAGAGAAAAGCCATCACAAGGTTAGCTAGGCTTCTTAAGAAAGCCTAGAAGTGAAGATGGTTTGTCTCCACTATTTTCTTTTCCACCAATAAGCACCCACTAAACACATGGTCAGTACTCAAAATGTGGCCACTCCAAAAGATACACAGTAGAGACAGCCCTGTCTTTCCACTGACCCTCCAACGCTTCTCTATCAGCTTACTAAGCAAATATCCATTCTGCTGAGTGGAAGTTTATCTCTGATTCTTCAGACTTTGCAGTGATGGGGCAGAAGACGATGAGCTATTTACACTCACAAATTCTCAGTTTAGTGGGTTCAGCACCCCCACTACGGTCCCCACTGGGACTCATGTAGCTGCTTAAGGGTGAGCATTCATATACGAGAGTGAGGTCTACATCTCTGTAGATGCTGACATCATGATTCTTAACTTACAAATGGAAAAAGAATCTTGGCTATGTTTAGTTTGTTTCTGGGTAGCTTCCTTACAGATAAATGCAATTGGCCCAACGTATTGATAAATTAACTCAAGTTAAACTATAAAAAGTTCAAGTAAACAGATTATATGTGTGTTATATTTATATACTAGAAGAGGGGTTTTATTATATGCCAAGATACTAATAAAATTGATGTTTCGATTTGGAAATGTGGATGATTTTTTTGTCTGCTTTTAGTTTAGTTTAATTTTCTTTTGTTTTAAAACAAGCATATGGCTTTTATCCCTATAAAGTTAATTTTTAATTGTATATAAATGTAAGTTGAAATTTTCTGATGAGTACTGACACAATGCCTGATTTTTAAATGCTGTCCTATAAGTGGCCCCAGATGGATATGCAGCTTTCTCTGTGGTAATATTTGCAGCACTCACAAGTTAGCATCCTCGAGCTGATAGCAAGGGTCAGAGTTTATGCCAAAACATGGAGCGCATAAGAATTTTACTTTAAAATTTATAATTTAATTTTAAATAAAAACTAATTTTTTTAAAATTAAAATTAGAATTTAATTTAAAATTAGAAATTGTTGGTAGCAGTACAGCTTCACTCCAAGCCTGCTTTAATCGGGCTGTTTTGCCTCTTGGGGTGTCAACCAACCCACCCCAATACTCTTCTCTTCACCTTTTGCCAATGTCTTCATTAGGGCCACCCTCCCTTTTCCAGGCTTCGTAGGATGATCAACCTCAAATGTCTCATGTAGGAAGGACTCAGAAGCTTAGCTGCTCTCATTCTGAGGGGGTAAAATCGATGACTCCTCTTTCTGGGGTACAGAGAGCATGCTTAGAATCATTCATTCACAAATTGGTCACCCGACACAGATCCAGATCAGTGGCATCTGGGGGTTGTGTGGCAATTTTGACATTGTTCTATTTAACTAGTTCTGTGAACAGACCATAAATACATAATTATTGCCAAATGCTCTTTTTAAAAATAAGACTTCTTAAATATTTAAGCGAGGCATACGGGGTTGAGCGATAATGAATCAGTTGCCATAATATCATGAAAAATTCATAGTCACTGAGTTCTGCTGGGCACAAAGCACGGACTGAGTAACAGGAAATGCTGATAACGCCGATTTCTCCTCTCAACGTTGTGCTTACTGTTCTGAGCCACAGTGGAAAGACAGTCACTGCTATTTAAATAACACACCCGCACCCTGCATTCTGCTTCAGCATGACTTACATGAAAGTTTTGAAGCCAATGTTCTTCTCTGTAGGCTTTCTCTTGGGACTGCATGCTGGATGGCCCCCACCTTCCATGTGTTCTTTCTCTTAGATTCTGGATATATGATCAGCAAGCCCCTAGGATTTTTTTTTTTGATAGATTTTTTTAATTATTTATTTATTTACATCCCAAACACTACTTCCCCTCCAAGTCCTTCCCTCACTCCTCCGAGAGGATGCTTCCTCCCCACATAACAAGTCTCTGTCAGATTAGGTTCATCCTCTCCTACTGAGGCCAGTACGAGACAGCCATGGAGACTGACCTCCACATCTGCTACATGTGTGCCAGGCACCTCGTTCGGAAGCCATGTATGTTCTTTGGTTGGTAGCTCAGTATCTGAGAATTCCCAGGAGTCCAGGCTAGTTGACTCTGTTGGTCTTCCTGTGGTGTTCCCACCCTCTTCAGGGCCTTCAATCCTTCCCTCAACTATTTCATATGTGTCCCAGACCTCTGCCCAATGTTTTGGCTGCAGGTATCTGCATCTGTTTCAATCCACTGCTGGGTAGCGCTTCTCAAAGGACAATTATGCTAGGCTCCTGTCTGTAAGCATAACAGGGTATCATTAATAATGTAAGGATTGGTGCTTGCCCGTGGGATGGGTTTTGAGTTGAGCAAGTTATTAGTTGGCCTTTCCTTCAGTCTTTGCTCCATCCCTACATTTCCTGTAGACAGGACAAATTTTGGATCAAAGGTTTTATGGGTGGGTTGGTGTCCTTATCCCTCCACTGGGGTCCTGCCTGGCTACAGAGAGATGGTCTCCTCAAGTTCCATGTTCCCACTGTTAAGCATCTCAGCTAAGGTCACATGCATTGACTCCTGGGAGCCTCCCCATCCCTGGTCTCTGGGACTTTCTAAAGATTCCAACCTCCCCACCCACCCCCTGCAACTGCAGATATTCATTCATTCTCAAGGTCCTCTGGGCTTCTCTCCTGTCTCTCCTCACACCTGACCCTGTCTCTTCATTCCCCTCTCCCTCCCTTCTCCCACCCAGTTCCCTCCCTCCCTCTGCCTCCTATGACTATTTTGTTTTCCCTTCTAAGTATGATTCAAGCATCCTTGCTTGGGCCTTCCTTCTTGTTTAAGTTCTTTGGGTTTGTGGGGTATATCATGGGTATTCTGCACTTTATGGCCAATATCTACTTATCAATGAGTACATAGCATACATGTCCTTTGGGGTCTGGATTTCCTCACTCAGGATGATATTTTCTGGTTCCATCCATTTGCCTGCAAAATTCATGATGTCCTTGTTTTTAAAAACTGAATAGTATTCCATTGTGTAAATAAACCACCTTTTCTATATCCATTATTCAGTTGAGGGATATCTTGGTTGTTTCCAGTTTCTGGCTTTTATAAATAAGACTGCTATGAACTTAGTGGAGCATGTATCCTTGTGGTATGCTGGACCATCTTTTGGATATGTGCCCAGGAGCAGTATAGCTGAGTATTCAGGTAGAACTGTTTCCAATTTTATGAGAAACTGCCAGATTGATTTCCAAAGTGGTTGTACAAGTCTGCAATCCCACAAGCAATGAAGGAGTGATCCCCTTTCTCCACATCCTTGCCAGCATGTGCTGTCCCTTGAGGTTTTGATCTTAGCCATTCTGATTAGTGTAAGGTAGAATCTTGGGTCATTTTGATTTGCATTTCCCTGATGGCTAAAGATGTTGAACATTTCTTTAAGTGCTTCTCAGACATTTAAGATTCTTGAGAATCCTGTTTAGCTCCTGTATTAGCTGAGATTCTCCAGAATTACAGAACTTAGGGAATGTCTCTATATGTTAAGGGAATTTATTGGAATGACTTACAGTCTATAGTCCAGTTAATACAACAATGGTCAGCTGTGAATAGGAAGTACAAAAATCTAGTAGTTGCTCAGTCCCACAAGGCTTGTTTCAGCTGGTCTTCTGTCTAAGCTGGAATCCTAAAGAAGTAGGTTCCAGCAGATGTGCTGGCAAATAAGTGCAAGAAGGCAAAAAAGAATGAGTCTTCCTTCTTCCAATGTCCTTATGTAGGCCTCCAGCAGAAGGTGAGGCCCAGATTAAAGGTGTGTACCACCAAGCCTGGATATGTAACTTGCTTTGTCCTAGGTTGGCCTTGAACTCAGAGATCTGCCTTCATCAGTCTCCTGGGTTAAAGGTGTGTTCTACCTTGCCAAGGCCTAAGCTTTTCATGGCCACTATGCCTCAAGGTTTCCATGTCAAGATCTGGGTCAGAAACCTGTGTCTTCCAGCCTCAAGATCTGTATCACAAGTGTGCTCTCCATTTCTGGATTGTAATTCATTCCAGATGTAGTCAAGTTGACATACAGAAATAGCCATCATAGCTCTGCACCCCATTTTTAAAGTTGGATTATTTGGTTTGTTGAGTTCTTTATGTACTTTGGATATTAGCTCTCTACTGGATGTTGGGTTAGTTAAGATATTTTGCTAACCTGTAAGCTACTGTTTTATCCTGTTGACAGTGTCCCTTGCCTTACAGAAGTTTTCAGTTTCATGAGGTCCTATTTATCAATCTTAGGGCCTGTGCCATTGGTGTTCTGTTCAGGAAATTGTCTCCTGAACCAATGTGTTCAAGGCTATTTCCCGTTGTCTCTTAGATTTAGTGTATTCGGTTTTATGTTGAGCTCTTTGATCCATTTGGACTGGAGTTTTGTGTAGGGTGATAAATATGGATCTATTTACATTCTTCTACATGCAGACATCCAGTTACACCAGCACCATTTGTTGAAGATTCTTTCTTTTCTACAATGAATGGTTTGGGCTTCTTTGTCAAAAATCAAGTGTCCATAGGGATGTGGTTTTATTTCTGGGCTTTTGATTTTATTTCATTGATCAGCCTGTCTGTTTCTGTACCAATATTGTGTACTATTTATCTGTATTTTATAACTATTGCTCTGTTGTACAGCTTGATGTCAGGGATGGTGATTCCTCCAGAGGTTCATTTACTGTTCAGGATTTTTCTGTCTGTTCTGGGTTTTTTGTTGTTCCATATGAAGTTGAAAATTGCTCTTTCAATGTCTGAAAAATATTTTTGGAATTTTGATGGAGATTGCATTGAATCTGTTGATTGCTTTTGGTAAAATGGCCATTTTTCACTATGTTAATCCTACCAATACATGACCATGGGAGATCTTTCCATCTTCTGATATCTTCTTCAATTTCTTCTTCAGGGACTTGAAGTTCTTGTCATACAGATCTTTTAATTGCTTGGTTAGAGTTACACCAAGGTATTTATTTTATATTATTTGTGGCTATTGGGAAGGGTGTTGTTTCCTAATTCCTTTTTCTACCTAATTATCATTTGTGTAAAGGAGGGCTATTGATTTCTTTGAGTTAATGTTATACCCAGCTACTTTGCTGAAATTGTTTTTAAGCCGTAGGAGTTCTCTGGTGGAATTTTGGGGACTTCTTATATATACTATCATATCATCTGCAAATAGTGATACTTGGACTTCTTCCTTTCCAATTTGTATCCCCTTAATCTCTGTTCTCTTATTACTCTAGCTAGAACTTCAAGTACTTTATTGAATAGAGAGAGTGTGGGCACCTTTGTCTTGTCCCTAGTTTTAGTGGAATTACTTCAAGTTTCTCTCCATTTAATTTGATGTTGGCTATTGGCTTACTATGCATCGTTTTTATTATGTTTATGTATGTATGTGCCTTGAATCCCTGATATCTCCAAGACTTTTAACATGAAGAGATGTTGGATTTTGTCAAAGGCTTTTTCAGCATCTAATGAGATGATCATGTGATATTTTTTCTTTCAGTTTGTTTATATGGTGGATTACATTGATGGATTTCTGTATATTGAACTATCCCTGGGATATACCCTACTTGATCATGGTGGATGATGTCTTTGATGTTTTCTTGGACTCGATTGCGAGAATTTTATTGAGAATTTTTGTGTTGATGTTTGTAAGTGAAATTGGTCTGAAGTTCTCTTTCTTTGTTAGGTCTTTGTGTGGTATAGGTATCAGGGTAACTGTGGCCTCATAGAATGAATTAGGTAATGTTCCTTCTGTTTCTACTTTGCAGAATAGTTTAAGAAGTATTGGTATTAGCAATTCTTTGAAAGTTTGGTAGAGTTCTTCACTAAAACCATCTGGCCCTGGGCTTTTTTGGGTTGGGAAACTTTTAATGACTGCTTCTATTTCCTTAGGGGTTATGGGACTGTTTAGTTTACCTGATCTTGATTTTACCTTGGTATATGTCTAAAAATTCATCCATTTCATTTAGATTTTCTAGTTTTGTGGAGTACAAGCTTTTGAAGTAAGACCTAATGATTCTTTGAATTTCCTCAGTTTCTGTTGTTGTCTCCCTTTTCATGTCTGATTTTGTTAATTTGGATATTGTCTCTGTACCTTTTAATTAGTTTAATGAAGGATTTGTCTATCTTGTTGACTTTCTCAAAGAATCAGCTCCTGGTTTTGTTGATTCTTTATATTGTTCTCTTTGTTTCAAATTGATTAATTTCAGTCCTGTGTTTGACTATTTCCTATCATCTACTCTTCTTAGGTGTGTTTGCTTCCTTTAGTTATAGCGCTTTCGGGTGTACTGCTAAGTTGTTAGTGTAAGCTCTCTCCAATATCATTATGAAGGCACTTGGTGTTATGAATTTTCCTCATAGCACTGCTTTCATTGTGTCACATAAGTTTGGGTATGCTGTGCTTTCATTTATTTTCATTGAATTCTAGAAAGTCTTTAACTTCTTTATTTCTGTTGTAGAAATTTTTAATTCCTATCAAGGGTTTCTACCCTAGCTTTGATCATTCAGATCAAAGACACACAACTTTTATTATTTACAATAAGCCTTAAACAGCACAAGAGCTGGGCAGATATCTACCCTTTATGCTATTAGAATCTACTATTCTGTTGATAACCCTGAGATATTTCTTACTATGTTTCATCTGGGCTGATTTAACTCCAATTGGTCAGCCCTCAGGGCCATGTTTTCTTGACTCCTAACCCATGCCATTTGTCTTTTCCTCCTCACTTCTTCTCTTCTTTGTGGTTCTTCTCTTATCCTAAGCCCAGACCCCACACCTCACCTATGTCTCTTTTGTAAAGCTATTGGCTGTCAGCATCTTATATCCCAATCAGAAATAACTTGCGGCAAGTTTACATAGCATCACTTAGGTCTACATGTGGTCTCTCTCATCTCTGGGGTAACCAGGTCTTGGGGGCCTGCGTTTAGCATTACAATACATAGCAACAGAGCAAACTTCTACATAGTTCTTCCCTGACCAAGTGATCACTGAATAGGGAGCTGTTAAGTTTCCATGAGTATGTAGACTTTCTGTTGTTTCTGTTGTTGAAGTCTAGCCTTAATCCATGAAGATCTGACAGAAGGCAAGGGGTTATTTTAATCTTCTTGTATCTGTTGAAGCTTGCTTTGTGCCCGATTATATGGTCAGTTTTGGAGTAGGTTCTATGAGGTGCTGAGAAAAAGATATATTCTTTTGCTTTGGGGTAAAAGTTTCTGTGGATATCAGTTAAATCCATTTGGTTTATAAAATCTGTTCATTTAATTGTTTCTCTGCTTAGTTTCTGTTTCAATGACCTGTCCATTGGTGAAAGTAAGGTGTTGAAGTCTTCCACCATTATTGTGTGAGGTTCAATGTGTGACTTGAGCTTTAGTAAAGTTATTTTTATGAATGTGGGTGCCCTTGCATTGGGGCATGGATGTTTATAATTGAGACATCATCTTGGTGGATTTTTCCTTTGATGAGAATGATGTGTCTTCCTCATTTCTTTTGATAGATCAGTGGTTGAAAGTCTATTTTATTCAATTTTAGAATAGCTATACTAGCTTGTTTATTGGGTCTATTTGCTTAGAAAATCTTTCTCCAGCCTTTTACGCTGAAGTTATATCTATCTTCGTTGCTGAGGTGTGTTTTTTATATGCAGCAGAATGATGCTTGTTTACATATCCAGTTAGCCTGTGTCTTTTTATTGGTGAATTGAATCCACTGAGGTTGAGAGACATTAATGACTAATGATTGTTAGTTTCTATTCTTTTGATGTTGAAGGTATTAGTGTATGTGTCTGAGTTTCTCTTCTTTTTGTTTTGCTGTGAGATGATTAATTTGTTTGTGTGTTTTCTTGTATGTAGTTACTCTCCTTGTGTTTGAATTTTCCTTCTTGTATTCTCTGTAAGTAGAAAGACATTATTTAAATTTGGTTTTGCCATGGAATATCTTGGTTTCTCCATCTATGATGGTTCAGAGTTTTGCTGAATACAGTAGTCTGGGCTGGCATTTGTGGTCTCTTAGAATCTATAACTCATCTGTCCAGGATCTTCTGGCATTTAGAGTCTCTGTTAAGAAATCAGGTGTAATTCTGATAAGTCTGCCTTTATATGTTACTTGACATTTTTAATTGGAGCTTTTAATATTCTCTCTTTGTTCTGTATATTTAATGCTTTGATTATTATACGGTGAGAGGATTTTCTTTTCTGGTCAAGTCTATTTGGTGTTCTGTAAGCTTCTTGTATGTTTATAGCCATCTCTTTCTTTAGGTTTGGGAAGTTTTTACTGTGTTGAAGATGTTTTGACCCTTTGAACTGGGAGTCTTCACTCTATTCTATTCCTATTATCCTTTGTTTGGTCTTTTCACAGTGTCCCAAACTTCCTGTATGGTTTGAGTTAGGAATTTTTTACATTTGGCATTTTCTTTGATCAATGTATCCATTTCTTCTGTTGTATCATCTATACCTGAAATTCTCTCTTCCATCTCTTGTATTCTGTTGGTGATGCTGGCATCTTCCTGTTTCCTTTCCATCTCCAGAGTTTCCATCTCCAGGATTTCCATCTCCAGGATTTCCATCTCCAGGGTTGCCTACATTTGTGTTTTCTTTGTTGCTTCTATTTCCATTTTTAGTTCTTGGCTGTTTTATTCATTTCCTTTGCCTGTTTGATTATATTTTCCTGTATGCTTTTAAGGGATTTATTTGTTTCCTACTTAAGGCCTTCAACCTGTTTGAATATGTTTTCCTATATTTCTTTAAGGGAATTATTTACATCCTCTTTAAAGGCCTTTATCATCTTTATGAGATGGGATTTAAGGTCACAGTCTTGCTCTTCAGGTGTGTTAGGATATCCAGGCTTGCTGTAGTAGGATGGTGGGTGCTGGGTTCTCATGGTGCCATATTGCGTTGGTTCTATTGATTATGTTCTTACCCTTGTATTTGACCATCTGATTGTCCGTGGTGTTGGCTGGCCTAGGCGTTCCGGTTGTAACAGGCCTCCCAGGAGGCAAGTGGAACTGTGTGTTTCTGGTTTGAGCTGGCCTCCTGGTGGGCACAGAGCTGTGGGGTGGGGTGCAAAGAGTTGGTCTGTGACTGCTGGATGTGTAGGAGTGGACCAGGAGATGGTACTCTGACCACACCCCTAGATTTTAAGCCACCCCACCCATAAATTTGTTGGTCTGTAAGCTTCTGGGGATTCTCCTGTCTCTGCCTATCACTTCCTGATAGGAATGCTGGGATTAAAGCTGCCCACTAGTATCTGGCTCTTATATGAGTTCTGAGGATTTAAACTCTGTTCATCACAGCTGTAAGGCAAACACTTTTATCCACTGAGCTATCTCCCCAGTTACACAATTATGGTTCTGAAAGATTAATTCAGGTTCTCTTTGGAAAGGGAGAATGTGGAAGTGGAGGAATAATCTTGGGAACACTGCAGTCCCTGGTGAGAAGGTGTTGTCTAGTCCATAAAGATGGCCACAGACAGGCAGAAGTGATAAGGGAGACAGACTGAGACAGCAATGCAACTGCATTTAAGTGTAATCTCTTTCCAGACCATACAGGTATCATGCAACACCGTCCTCCTCAGAGATGCCATACTGCAGCCAGCCACAGCCCTCGTATGCTGCCTTATGAAAACACAAACTCAGAGAAACCTGTCCCTACAGAGCCTGATGAGAAGGTGAGACAGTAGCTTCTCTGAAAGCCCTTCTAGCAGTTTTGGCATCCAGTGAGAGCTCACTGAGAATGCCCAAAGCAGTGGTGGTCATTAATTGTTTTCCTCTACTGTCTTTGTTAGAGTTTTATTGCTGTGATAAGACACTATGATCATCAAAAGTCTTATAAAGGAAAACAAATAACTAGGACTGGCTTACTGTTTCAGAGGCTTAGTCTATTATTATCATGAGAAGAAACTTGGTGACCTGCAGGCAGACATGGTGCTGGAGAAGGAGCTAAGAGTTCTATGTCTTGATCTGTGAAGGCAGCAGGAGGAGACTATGTGCCACATTAAGGATATCTTGAGTATTGAAGACCCCAAAACCAACTCTCACAGTGACATACTTCCTCCAACAAGGCCATATGCACTCTAACAAGGCCACACCTCCTAGTAGTGTCATGCCTATGGGCCAAGCATTTTAACACATGAGTCTATGGGGCCATACATATTCAATCCACCACACATACAATGACAAATCATTGGGTTTTAATGTTTCTAAAAGATTTTGTTGTCTCATATTTCATTACTCTTTCACCAGATTTTCAACTTGCATGTTTATTGCTTCTCAGAATATTCTGTTCATTAATTATGGTGGAGAGGGGCATGTGAGAAATTTAGATTTACATTTGTTAAGTTTCATGGATATTAACTGGAATCTGAATATCTGAGTTCATTTTCCATCAAAAGATTCACACACCACATTTCAACTTCAGTTGAGTATGGCAGCTATTTCCTGAACACGATTATATGTGTCAGTCAGTGTGAGGAGCTAAGATCCTTGACACAGAAGAGAGCTAGCTAGAAATAGCTAATACGTGGCTTTATTTATCCATCATGTGTTTCATAATCTCTCCTTAAAATCAGCTCCAGTCGCATAATCACTCTCAGTCCATCCTGCATTTGTGGTTTCCACTAAGAAGAGTGAGTTTTCCTTGTGTCTTATCTGCTCCTTCCTCCAGCAACTGTAACATTACTTACTAAAGTCAGCACCAAAAAAGATGGTGCCACTCTAATTCCATATCCTCGGTTTATGAGTGTCCTGCTCCAGACCTTCTCAAGTTTGTAAGTAAAGCATCTGGGATCTCTGATCATTCCTTGTAATCCCTATAGTATCTCAAATGTCTTTGGTTGGCCCTTTAATTAATCTCTACCTAATTCTCTAATGGCCTCTCATTCTTCCTATGAACTCTTGAATCCTCTTTCGTTTCCCTTTCACAGCACCTGAATGTTTTTTTTGTTTGTTTGTCTGTTTTTTTCTCTGCTGCACTCACAGGTCTTTGGATTCTTGAGTTCTAACTCAATGTCTATATGAGACCAAACTCTCAGAGTCCTGATTTCCTCATGGACATAGAAGAGCTAGGAGTATATCAGTATGTTCCCATTTTCAACAGTTCAACAAATCTTATGACTTGTGGTAGATCTAAATACTCTCAATAATGAGGTCTGTAAATGTGTAAATTGACTGCTTTCCCTTTGCATTGGTATGTTAATAATTTTTTAAAGCAGCTTTCCAGACTACAGACAGAAAAAAAAAGTAAAATAGAAATCAATTTACTATATTCTGCTACGGGCATGTCCCCAAGAGAACTGAAAAAAAGAACCTAACAGGACTTGAATTCTTGTGTTTATTAACATTAGTTATGATAGTCAACAGATAGGAAGAACACAGGTATCCATTCTCAGACAGACAGAGAGAAAGAGAGAGAAACAAAACATTGCACACACACACAAATTAAAATCTGGCATGTTCTACATAGATAAAATACAAAAACATGATACTAGGTGAAGAAAGACAGACCGCCAAAAGACAAGCATGTGCCTCCTGCTATTCATAGTTCCTAGAGCAGCCGAGTCTACAGAGACATCAGGTAGCAAGGTGGTTCCCCAGGACTGGGATGAAGAAGAGAGTAATGGAGAACTGTTGTTTAGTGAGCGCAGAGTTTCAGTTTGAGAGGATGGAAAAATTCCTGGAAATGGATAATGACAATGGTTTCAAAGCAATAGGAATACACTTAATGCTATGAGTTATGCACTCAAAGTTGCTAAAATGGTGACTCTTTACACTATGTATATTTTATTGTGCATTTTTAAAGGCACAGCAGGCCCCCTCAGCCTGCTAAGGGCTCCCAGAGTAGAGGCCTCAGGACTCTGTTCAGGGATGACTAGAAAGGTCAGTGCTATTAAAGGTACAGTAACACCAAGTGCTGTGCTCTGCAGTCACTCAGAAGACAGCAAAGGACTAGAGACAAGCTCCTCTTCATTGTCACTCAGAGGCCACCAAGACCTTCGCTCAAGCTCTAACCTACACCATACACCCCTCACTACCACATCTAATATTATCACATATAATATAAGAAACCCCAAACCACAAAGTCTAAGGCAGTGGTTCTCAACCTGTGTGGGTCACAACCCCTTTGGAGATCACATATCAGATACCTTGCATATCAGATATTTACACTATGATTCATAACAGTAGAAAATTAGAGTTATAAAGTAACAATAGAATAATTTTATGGTTGGGAGCATCATAGTATGAGTAACTGTATTAAAGGGTCACAGCATTAGGAAGGTTGAGAACCAATAATCTAAGGCATCTTCCAGTTTGACTGACCAAATGAATGAGTGAAGCTCACAATGACCGAGCCCTCCCAAGCCCTGAGACTAGCCAGGAGCCCCAGAGTCAGTGTCGCAGTGACCACAGGGATCAGCAGGCTCAAACTCTGGCAAGGAGATGAGTTCTCACTTTCTTACTGGGAACTGGCCTGAGCTTTCTAGGGCGGGGTCTGGACCTCCCCACACTGTAAAACTCTTACTTACACTGTTGGAAGCCTAATTTGTGCTAAGTCCCCACCAGTTGAAATAAAGTAGAGGAATTTATTGCAAAGGAGGCTTCAAACAAAGTAAGGCTTTGAGTTTCATTTTTTGTCTGTGTTTATAAAGAACTGGTTAAGATATTCTTTACAAGATATATATGTGAGAAATTGCAAGTGTTATGTCCAGTCCATGCTTTCTACAAATGAAAATACCAGGCTAGTTGCTGTCCTGGACACCCCACGATTCCTCCCTGCTCCTGTGAAGCCTCGTCCTCCTCTCACTGCTGACAACCCTCATTTCCACCAACACCCCATGTCCTTCCTAGAATCCTGTCTAAACAGAACCAGAGAGCAGCGGCTCTTTTGTTCCAGGCTTTGTTTCATGGAGCACAATGCTTTTGAGATTCACTGCCTGTGGTTGCCTGGATTGTGTTTTCCTTTAATTTTGTGTTAGATTCTTAATGGATCACAGTGCCTGACTTGAATAGCAGAGATTAGAGGATCAATTATAAGAAGTGGCCAGCCTAGGGAGCTGGTGTGTGTGTGTGTGTTTTGTGTGTGTATTGTGTTATGTTCTGTATGTATGTGTATTTGTGTGTGTGTGTTTGTGTGTGTGTGTGTGTGTGTGTGTATCTATGTGTTAGAAAGTAGATATATCTGACTGGCCATGCCAATGATATGTGATGGCATGAAAGGAAGTGAGGCTGCAGTTAGGTAGGAGCTAGTGTTTGCCGCCAGATCATGTTCACCTGTGTCCATCCCTGGATGGATCATGTTGGTGCTGGGAAGACCAGAGACTTCAATGAGAAACCAAAGACTTGACTGTCATGTCCCTGATTATTGCCAATCATGTGGTTGATTTTAACTCACCAAGCCTTTGCGACCTATCTGTAACATTCTGTATACATTGCCCATCATGCATAGAGAAATAATGTGGGAAAGGTTTGAGATACTGAATAAGGAAGGGCCTTGGCGGAGGTATGACTCAACATTGGGACCCTGGTAACTCAACAAAGAGATTGGAGGACCATGCAGTCACCGGCACACATGCAATGCCAGGAGCACAGATGAACACACTTGCATCTTTCTACAATGTCAGAATTCACTGAGTAATAAACTCACCAGCTATATCAGTTTCATTGGCTGCTATTTCCTGAGTAGTCCTGATTTCCCTTGATAGCTGCTCACTGGCACCCCCAAGACCTTTTACTCTAATGTATATGAATTATCGATGTTAACTCTCGGGTTATAATTACACCATAAACTGGGAGGAAGGCAGTGACAAAGGATTAAAAAGGGCCCAGAGTTTAAAGAGGCCCTAGTGGAGACAGAGACGTGATACGCTTGCAGGGAGTCACTGCAAGAGGCTAGACACTAAGGAACCCAATTGGATTGTTGCCAGAGATCCAAGAATACCCAGCTTAGTGCTAATCTCAGGATGTAACTGCAGAGGCAAGCCACCTGCCTAGGATACCAAAGTGAGCTTCAGGTCCAAATTCTGACAGACCATGGTGGTTTCGTGAGGAGTAAACAGTGGAGAATGAGCTGAGCTGGAGCACTGGGACAGTTGACAGTTTCCTGTCTGTTGTTTCTTGGTGAAGGTACTTGTGGTCAGATGACAGATGGTTGGGGTTGTTACCATCGGACATGATGTTAGGGGTTCCTCCCTCCTTCCACAGAGTCCAGGTGACAGCACTGCACCCTTTCTTTGTCTTATATCCTTAATCACTCCAGTAGGTTTACAGGTAGGAACAAACTGCCTGTGCCTCATGGTGCTGAACAGGTGGTGGCACTCATGTGCACACCAAGGTACAGAGTCATCCTTCCTCAAAGGAGAGTCACCTGCTGCTTTGTAAAGTGAAGTCATCCAGGGAGTGACAGTCTGAAAGCCACTTCTCTACACAATGTGGAGTGTCTTAGGGCAAGGCACAGTCTATTCCCCAAATACCACACAAGTCAGTGTGGCATAGGAGAAAGCCAGCAAAGTTACACTTCCAATCTCGATTTTACTACATGACTCCAGGCAGAAGATACTCAGAGACAGGGCTGCAGCAGCCTGCTCTGATCACTGTTTTTGCAGTGACCAGTACAGCACAGGCTACACGTCCTCAACAAACCTCACCACATGCAGATTCAGGTATCATTGATGGCTGAGTGTAATCCCAGCTCCAGGAGGATCAGGAGTTCTGGGTCATCCTCAGATATATACTGAGTTCAAGGCCAGCCTGTTATACATGACACCCTGTCTAAAAGAAAATTAAATAAAATCATTGACAGATGGAGGATATATGCTTCCTAAGACTCAAATGATGGACTTCTCCTAATTGATAGGCAGTTTCAGGCCCCTCCCAACGACCACTCTCTTCTTATCCCGATCAACCTCAGACTCCTCAGCTGCAGTGGCTGATTCTGTGTCCCATCTCCTCACAGCATCAGTGGACATTTCCAGGTTCCAGAACAAAATGTTCTGTGCTGAGTATCTATCGATTAGTCTGTAATTGGACACTGGTGGAACCAAAGTAGAATTTGAATTAATTAGTCCATAATGAATACCTCTCTTTGATCCTAAAACATTCCTCATTGGACTTGTACCATAGGATGTCTGGCAGAATGAATGGTACATTGGAGAATACAGTCGTCAGGCAGTGGAAGATGTGTTAATGAAAGAGAACAAGGTAATGTGTCTACGTTGTTCCTGTGGCCATCCCGTGTTTCTTCTGCATGCAGCACACACAAAAGTAGGAAGGGGACTTGGGGAGAAGTGCTTCTATGGAGAGGAAATTAGTAAGAAAGATCAGCGGGGTACAGTTTTTAGTTACTTCCAGGATAACCTTGTTAAAAGAACACTAAATATACAGATGAAATTATGGGATGATTTTCTGAAAATGCAGAGATATGTATGACGGTTTCAGACCTAACACTTGGTTTTGCCATTTGTCATATATCTGATTCTCCCAAGTTCCTAAACAAGATTCATTGTTGATTTTTTTTTATTCATAAAATGAAAAACTGTTTTTAAAAATCAGTGCTAAGGGAGCCACTAGAGAATGGCATGTGGATTCTGGGGTGCAGTGATCACAACGGGCAGTGCCTCCTTCTGCTCTCTTCAAATCTCATCTCATGACTAAACAGACACCTATGGTACAGTTGAGTCTTTATGTCTGATTTCTTCAAGAAAGGAACAGGTCATGAATGTTGCAATCCAGCATATGACAGGTCATGCTGCAGTAACAGATATCCCTGAGATCACTGTCATTTATCCCAAGATACCATTTCTTCACTGCACACCAGATTCTAGATAGATTTGTTTGGGCTTTGTGGGGCTCTGTGTCCACCTTTACACTGTGGCTCTTCACACATCTCCCCAAGAGTGACATACTTTGCTTCTTCTTTAACCAAATTCTAAGACCAAAGCTAACTTCAAAAAGGATAGGGAGGTTCCAGCCTACCATGGCATTCAAATAGAGAAGAATTCACATGTTTGTAACTAGGTCAAATGACAACCACAGCTTTCATCAAAAAGCAAGTACCTGGGTGACTACTCTGCCAGGCAAAGAACTACAGTGGACTGCTTAGAAATACTAGAAAGCTTCTGTGGCTTATGGACCACTAAATCCTCAACCAAGTCACTGCTGACTCTGAAACTACAAGAAGGAGACAGTTAATTCAGGAATAAATAATAGGCCTCCAACACATTTAAGAGCACTCAGAACTGAAGTTAAATAATTAAATTATTCATCAGTTTCTATGATAAACAGAATAATGGCCATTTCCTACATACAATGTCCAGTCCTAATCCTAGAACCTGTGAATGGATCACTTTATATAGAAGAGGAGACTTAGCAAAGTTGGAGATCTTGCAATGGGGAAGTTATCCTGAGCCAAGTGGCCCCTTGTGATCCCCAATAAGAGAAAGGCAAGGATATAAGGGAACAGATTTGGTTGTGGAAGTACAGGTCAAAATGGTGGGAGCATCATGAGCAATAATTCTAGTGACTTCTAATAATTCTGTGACTAGCAGAGTCTCAGACACAGACTCCTTCCCATCCCCAGGCTAGTCTAGCCCAGTGAGATCCACATTGGAATTCTGACCTCCAAAACTATACAAAAATGACTTTATTTTTAAGTTACTAATTTCATGTTAGCCTGCAAGACAATTGCTAACAAACCATCTTAACCCGATCAGGAATAAGTGGGACTACCCCATCCCCTAGGTGGGGAGGCTGAGGCCAAGGTCTCAGTTACAACAAAGACATAAGTATTCATCGCACCAAGTCTCAGCTGCTTGCAGCTACAATGACTGTTCTCAGCAGTGGAGTGAAGACTGAGGGCAGTTATCTGGTCCCCTGTCCCAGGATCTCTGTCCTCATCCTCTGTCAGGGTGTCAGACATGTCTGGCCTCTGCTGTATATAGGGTGGGCAGTGGTAAAGGTACACTCCAGCCACGGTTCCCCTTCTTGGGTAATCAGTACGCAATGTACCACTACATTTACATAGACTTTCACCACCAACAACCTAAGAGGTGCCAGATGCAGAATCCCACATGTGAGCTGTGATGGGAGAGCACTCTGCATGTCAATGGTCATCAATATGGCAAGGCTTGGTTTTCCTCCCATGCCCCCTTCCTCCCTTTGTGTCTGTGCCGTGTCCTCCTAAGACACAGAGAACACTGTCTAAGCTGAGTGACTGCATTTTCCCTTTCTGTTTGCACTGATTTGTCAGAATGTGTTTCCCATTTATGAGAGAAAGTTTAATTTAAATGAAAGAGTTCTCAGATTTATTTTGACAAATGCATTGCAGAGTTTAAGATAAAACCCCCAATTTGGCTCCAATTCTTGGACCCAGTCCCCCTTCCTGGTCTCTGGCAATGTTCTGTGCTGGAGTCATAAGCCTTTGATCCTGAAAGAATGTGTCAGGCAGAGAAAGTTGCAGATGGTTCCTCATCGCCCTTGACAGAGCAGAAGTCACCATGCTTAAGAGTTAGACTTGGAGTTTGGCTTTCAGATTTGTCCTTTGTTAACTGTCTAACCACTGGCCACATGTGACCAAGAACAGCTGATGAATGCAGACCAACATAAAATGTCAGTGGCTCAAAACATTATGAGACAATTTTTATTATTTTTGGGGGGTAATTAAAAAACACTTATTTGCTTTATTTTTATATAAATGTGTGTCTATGTATGTGCACACATGTATGGGTGGAGACCCATAGAGGCCAGAAGAGAGTGGTAGATCCCTCAGAGAGAGACACACTTTTATAAGCTGGCTGACATGGGTGCCTGGTTCTCATGATAGGGCAGCAAGATCTCTTAATGGCTGAGCTATCTTTCCAACCAACCCCCTCTTTCAGTTTGACTGCTCATTTTGCAAGCATAAACTATGTAGATGACAACCTCACATTCAGTGTCAGCGCTGGACCCACCTGTCCAGCAGGTGTCTGTTCAGGAAATGGTAATCTGGCTGGAGTCTCATCATGACTGTAAGAGTCAAGGCAGATTTGGAAGAAGGAGCACCATTGTGTATCTAGTACACTCTCAGCAGGCAGTGAAAATATTACCCATACAGACACTGTGTTAGCCATTCCTATGACAAAAGACCCAAAGAAAACTTCAAGAGAAAGTTTTCTTTTGGCTCCTAGTCTCAGCCCCTGGCAGGCTGATCCCATTGCTTTTAGGTCTGTAGCAAAGCAGAAGCATCATGGATGAAGGGCTGCCCACCTCATAGTGGTCAGGAAGCACAGAGAAGATAGGAACAAGATACATCTTTCAAAGATGCCCCCTTGATGATGACTTCCTAGACTAGGCTCCACCTCCAAATAGACCTTCAACTTTGAAATCACCAATGGGTTAACATCATGATGTTAGCACCTTCGTGAACCAATTGCTTTTCTATATCACTACCTGCTAACACATTAGCCTCTTGAGGGATCACTTCATATCCCAACCCCAACAGGCACAAAGTGAAAGCTCAAGGGAGGTAAATGGAATGTGCTGCTGGTTTGCCAAAACTAAATCCATTGAAGAATCTCACAAGAGCATCATTTTCGATGTCACCTTAAGGCCAGGGTCCTTGCACATCTGAGAAGATAACCATAATTCCTTTTGCTTCAGGATGGTACTTTTTTGGTCCGAGATTGTTCCACAAAATCCAAGGCAGAACCATATGTTTTGGTGGTGTTTTATGGAACAAGGTCTACAATGTGAAAATCCGTTTCCTCGAGAGCAATCAGCAGTTTGCCCTAGGCACAGGACTCAGAGGAAATGAGGTAGGTACAAGCCAACCACCTCCCTTTCCTTGGTTATGAGTAAAAAAGAAACATAGAGTTTAGAAGATGCTACATCTTTGTCTACATACCCCAGTGATCACAGGACAGGAGGAGAGACACTACAATGATACCCTTCCAGGTCCTTCCATGAACATGCTGGTACATGTTCAGCTCACCTTGCAGCAGTCCACCATGCCACTGAATGTCCCTTAGCCTCTTAAACCTGTTGGAGAAACCTGTTCAGAAAGAAGAAACTGCATGCTGCCTTGTGGAGAGCTTCTCCCGGCCCCTGCTGACACTCCATTCTCCTATCTCCCCATGGGAGAGGAACAAACATTTTCCAAATGACCCCAGATTAGACCATGTCCTGTGTACCCTGCAACCTCAATCAGAATGACACTAGAGAAGAATAGTGAGCCACTGTTGCCAAGTGTCCTTCCCAAGCCTGCAAGCCACCTGGTTTCCAATCTCTTTAACCCTTAGAATACATAAGCAAGGGCACAAAGCTACTTGAAATACAGGCCTAACAGGAAATGCTGATGTCTGCATTTAGCTATGTTCACAAACAGTGAATTGTTCTGAAACAAATTCATAAAACCTGTCAGCTGATGCAGCTACATAATCAGACAACCATTTGGTTTGCTTTGTACCATGTGCACTATAATAATAATGGTTGTAGGGTCACTTTCACAATTGCACTCAAGTGTTACTATTCTCTACTAAGCATCATTTAAGTTTTATTTATTTTACATATATGTGTGCATGTGTGCCTGAGTACATGTGTATGTACCACATGAATGCAGCTTCGTGCAGAGGCCAAAAGAGGGCATTGGGTCACCTGGAACTGAATTTGTAAGCCATTAGATTTGGGAACAGAACCTAGGGCCTCTGCAAGAATAGCAAGTGCTCTTACGCACTGAGCTATCTCTCCAGCCCCTGGGTATCTTTTAAATGATCCCATTTAAGTTTAGATTTGGGGGATGGCAAAGGAATCAACTTTTTCTAATGTCTATTGAAGGAAAAAAAGGAGTCATGGCTCCACAGATTAATTATAGGGAATTAGATTATAAGCATCCAGCTAAAATATGCCATGTCCCAAAACAGGATAGACATTTGACAGCTCAAGTTGCTTAGGAACACCCAAGCCAACACCATAGTGTATACCAAAAGGACATTCGACCTGTTTTTTTTTTTTTTTTAAAGAATTATCTATTTATTTTATGTATGTGAGTACACTGTATCTGTCTTCAGACACACCAGAAGAGGGCATCAGATCTCATTACAGATGGTTGTGAGCCACTATGTGGTTGCTGGGAATTGAACTCAGGACCTCTGGAAGAGCAGTCAGAGCTCTTAACCAGTGAGCCATCTCTCCAGCCCATAGATGTGGATCCTTTTTTTTTTTTTGGTTTTTTGAGACAGGGTTTCTCTGTGTAGCTCGGGCTGTCCTGGAATTCACTCTGTAGACCAGGCTGGCCTCGAACTCAGAAATCCACCTGCCTCTGCCTCCCAAGTGCTGGGATTAAGGGCGTGGGCCACCACCGCCCGGCCCTCAACCTGTTCTTAATGAGTAGTTGCATCTTCCTAAATCACAGTGTGTGAAGGGCACATGGGCTTACAATAATGAGACCCAGTGGCTTTATCTCTTAAATGCAGTGACTAGGTATCTGTCAACAGCTATACTAAAAGCCTTTTATAATATTAATTTTTAATTATATGTTTGTGGGGTATCTGTGTGTACACATGCACATAAGTGCAGGTGCCCAGGGGGCCAGAAGGGCATCAGATACCTAGAAGCTGGAGTTACAGGCGTTTGTGAGCTGCTATATGAGTATTGGAAACAAAACTTGGGTCCTCTGTGAAATCAGTAAGTGCTCTTAACCACTGACGCATCTCTCTAGCCCCTGTCCACTCTCCATTTTTTAAAACTAAAATAGTTTTGAAGATCATTCAATAGCTTTCAGAAAACATTTTTGTGAGCTAGCCCTGTGTTGTTCCTACAAAGCCTGCTTAGAGTATATAGTTGACTAATGAGAACATTCTAAGTATCTACAGAGGACGCCGTGTTAGTACATACAATTCTTGCAGCATACCCTGAAAAGTAAAACAAACCAGACTATTTTAGTATAAATTTGTTGAATGTAAGAACATAGACTGTTTTTCACACTGTGGTCTCATTTGTCTGACAAGTTCGCCCCTGGGCTAGACTGCCAGTGTATATCTGCCAGCCAAGGAGACAGGTTTCAGGAAGAGTCAACTGTGTAGACACCTGAGACCTCAGGTCTGCTGAATTGTGGAAAGATACATTTCTTTTTTCTCCCAGTCTATTATGATAGATAGTGTTTCTTTCACTGTTATGACAGTCCTTGCAAACTCACACAGTATAAATCCAGAACTTCCGTAACACACCTGTTGTTCATCAGGAGATGTTGAAATAATGTCACTGGGGCTTAGCGAGTGCTTCCTGCAGGCACATGAGTGACAATCTGTCATCTGGTTGCATGAAGAGTCCTGGTTACATCCAATCTCTGACACAGAGGCTTTTTTTGTTTTTTGGGTTTTTGTTTTGTTTTTTTGTGTTATTTTGTTTTGTTTTGTTTTGTTTTGTTTTTCAGAGAATCACATGTGGCCTGGGGAGAGGTAGCCAGCACTTGGGAGGAGGCAGTAAGACGGTTAATACTGTCAAGTTGACCTATCTAGATCTCCTAGGAAACAAGCCCCTAAGGATTATTCCATTAATTGAGGAGTGCAGACCCACACCACTCCCTAGACTTGGGTTCTGAACCACATCAAAAGGCAAAAGGATGTTGAATCTCAACATTTATGATTCTTTGCTTCCTGACTATGGATATAATATGACCAGCTCCCTTGGACTTCTGGTCTTTGATGGACTGTGTCATGAATGATACCTCATTGCCAGATTAAGCCGTTTCTCCATCAAGTTGCCCTTTTGGGGTGTATTTTATCAGGGCAATGAGACTGCAACTTAAATAGACAGTGAGATCAGTACTCCAGCCTTTCCTCAGCCCAGGATGTGTGAGCTGAGCAACTAAGTGGTATAAAAATTAAGGCAAGTGGCCAGTTCATTTGTCTGAGGGCCAGCAAGCCAATGAACAGAACTGAGTCAGACAGAGACAGATTTACCACAATTATTAGTTACCGTCTTCTTGTGGTTATTAGTCAGTTCCTTCATTAACTAGGTGACAACCTCATGCAGACAGAAACCCACCTACTTGAAGGGACCAGCTAGCTCAAGTTCACAGCATCCTTCAGCATCTTCCAGCTCATGAATTTTTCTTCTTAAAACAAACAAACAACAGCAACAAAAACAAAAAAGTTGTATGATTTTCAAATGTTGAGCTTCATGGTTTGTTTTTTTTTTCCTTATAGAACTAGGAAATGGCTACTCCTTCTGCCAGGTGATTTGTTCTCTCTCTCTCTCTCTCTCTCTCTCTCTCTCTCTCTCTCTCTCTCTCTCTCTCTCCTCTCCTCTCCCTCCCTCCTTCCTTGTCTGCCTTAGAGGCAACCTCTAAGGACACAGCATATCAGGCTCCTGTCACCATCACTCCTTCCCTCTCTCTCCTTGAAGTATCTCTAGGAAGGACACATTATTGTTTTCTGGGGAGAAACAGAGCCTGTAGAGCCTGTACTGAAGTCCAACATGTCACACTTTGGCCGCTAATTAAAAAAAAAAAAGGCTGCATAGTAACTCTGTAATTATATCCTAATAGCATCTTATCAGATTGTGAGCCATCCATGGTGGCCTTGGAAGTAAGAAGCTGTCAACTGAGCCCACCTAGAGACTTTACTTTCAGCATCTGCACAAACTGTTAAATTACTGCATACTAATGCCTATTTTTAAATAACCCTTTCTGTGTTAGTCCTTAACTCCCTATTCTTTGCACCCTCCAGACATGAGTTTTCCTTTTCCTATACTGTTGAACATTCACATACTTGCCCCATGCACAGGCACCGTGAGTATACTGAGTTCTCAGAGCCACACACACCACCACCACCACACCACCACCACCACCCCCGCCCTGCCCTGGAGGCAGGTGCTGCTCTCATCTCCATTTTAAAGATAGTGAAAGTGAGCATCTGCCTGTATAAGTCAGGGGCTCTGGCAGACCTCTAAGGACACAGCTATATCAGGCTCCTGTCAACATGCACTTCCTGACATCCACATCAGCGTCCGCCTTTGGTGACTGCACATGGGATGGATACCCAGGTGAAGCAGTCTCCTGACAGCCCCTTCTTCAGGTTCTGTCCCAAACTTTGTCTCCATATTTGTTCCCATAAGTATTTTGTTACTCTCTAACCATTGAACTGATCATGGGGTTCTCAATGGAGGAGTTAGAGAGAAGACTGAAGGAGCTGAAGGGGTTTGTAGCCCCATGGGAAGAACAACAATACCAACCAACCAGAGCTCCCAGGGTCTAAACCACCAGCCTGGGAGCACATACGAGGGACTCATGGATCCAGCTGTATATGTAGGGGAGGATGGCCTTGTTGGCATGGGGGGAGAGGAGGTCCTTCGTCCCATGAAGGCTGGATGCCCCAGTGTGGGGAATTCAAGGGCAGGGAGGTGGGAGTGGATGAGTGGGTAGGGGCACATCCTCATAGAAGCAGGAGGAGGAATGGGATAAGGGGTTTCTGGGTGGGGGAAAAATGAGGAAGGGGGATGACATCTGAAATGTAAATAAAATATCCAATAAAAAAAATTAATTTCAAAAAAAGTTCACACATAAAAAAAAAAAGAAAAAGAAAAGAAAAAAGAAAAAGAAAGATGGGGAAACTGAAGCCCAGGAATGGTAAGCGAACGGCAGTACTGGGGTTTCCTCTCCTTTGCAAACTTCTTGGCTTTTGCATACAATCTCTTCTGCCTGATGACAGCCCCCAAGCACTGCAGGTTGAGACCAGGCAACATCTACTCAGAGCTTACTGTGTGCCAGGCATCTTGAAAAGAAACCACAACCCACAGAGATTCTGCTCACTGCTACTGGAAGGTACTGAACCCTGAGGGAAGAGTGAGATGGCCGTCATGTGCCTTCTGCAGCCTGCACCTTCTGTCCTGCTGAGGAACTTCTCGTCCTTAAGAGAATCACATGCAGAAATCTCTGCTGAAATGCAAGCCAAGTGCCAGCTCTTCCATCTGTGCTCAGACAGCATCACCAGCCACTTCAGCAGGAAACACATGAGGGCTTCTGGGGACAATATTCACTTTGTCCTGTTTTCATCTATCTCGTGGAGTTCATAATGACACAGGAAGACAGGCTGAGTGTGAGATGACGTGATATAAATATCATGGCAGGTACACAGGGACAGGTGCTTAGGAAGTGTCCAATCTCATCTGAACTGATGCTGAAAAGCCCTTTCCTGGAGCTATGTACTTCAGGCAAAGGTGAGGACCATATAGACCACAAGGGCTATAAGAAACGCCTGGACCAGATCTAGGGAAGGCTCTCTACCTGTCTGCGTCCTTACCAAACACAAAGGGCAAGCAAAGGCATGTGTCCCCAAAACAAAAGCCTGGGAGGTCATTCAATTGCTTGTCCGTCTCATGGGAAACACTGCCTTCTCTCTGACCACTCTGAGAACCCGGTCCCCTCCTGGTGATGACCTGGGATGAACTCCTCCTTCGAGAGTGCATTTTACCAAATAAAACACTACTGATATTTTCAACATATAGGGTAATGGCTGTAGATTCTAAGTCACAAGCATGGATATATTGAATGTACAGCACTTAGCTTACGATGCCCTGTTACTCACGGACTGGTCCAACAACCATTTCATGGGTACCCAGGGATACGAGACTCATCCAATGCCCCTCCATGCAGACACCTGAGCAGCAGTGAGTTTCTAAAACTCATGGTAAATGTTTACTGACAACTTGAGCTGTTAAGACTGAAAGACAGATTAACAATAACATGTTGGTTTCTTTCTCACCTCCCATCTTCTTCCTTCTTCCCTGCTCTTTCCTTTTTCTGTCTCTCTCTCTCCTTCCCTTCCTTCTTCTCTCCCTCCCCCTTCCACTGTTTTCTTCTAAAAAAAAAAAAAAAGGAAGTGCTGTCTACAGTTTGCACATAGGACAGACACAAAAGATTGAAACAGACATTAGAATCTAATATTAGGACATTTGACATCCACTCTTCTCCTAAGGGGAAATCTAAGATAAAAATAGGAGTTTAATTACAGACTCTCCCCCCAGCCTTTTCAGGCAGCGTTGCAGCTGTGGGCACAGCGCCGGAGTCCCAAGACTGGGGTGGGAGTGTGGTTTAGTGCACCTGCCTTGTTTCCTAACACTGCGGTTTCATAGAAATGACCCATGTAGTAGACTGCTGAGGGAGGCTATTGATATCAGATTGATTACTTCAGAACAATGCTAAGGAAAACAGAAATAGAAGAGTAAGCACCTTGCCCCGACCACTGATGCCAGGGAAGAGACCTCCCTTAGCTGGCTGTGGACCTATTCAGTGGATGAGCTCCGCACAGAAAGGTTCTCTGCACTGGCCACTTTGTTGAGTGGGGGAAAAAAAAAAGGAATAAAAACCCATCCTTGGTTTGGAATTGGAAATGAAATAATTCAAAGACTCCTTTCTTCGTAAGACTTATGAAGCTAGTCTAGGCTGCAGCCCACGGTTTCACATTTACCGACCCTCTCTGTGTGTGAAACATGGAGAGGCCTTTCTTCTAAATGTTGTCTATGCTTAAGCTCCATTGACGCTCACAAGAACCCCAGAGGCAAGTCCTAATGTCACCACCACTGGTGGGAGACAGAGAAACCGAATGCAAGAAGTTTGCCTCAGGTCACACAGCTAGTAAATGGCAGGACAGTCAAGCTTTGAACTCATGGCCTTCATTTTCGGTGACCTACAAACAACCTAAGTCATGGGTGGGAAGGCAGCGATGGATCAGGGAGGATCTTGAGCTAGGCAGTCAGACTCGGGGCAAACTCTGAGGATAAGAAACTTAGGAGCTACCATCGTGTTCACCTGTGGTCCACAGGCACTTTGATTCCCCTTGTCATCTCCTTGTGCTTGCCAGCACCCCTTAATAGCTCGTTGGCTACATCCTCAAGACAAAATGAAACAGCCAGACATGTTGGCTGACACCTATAATGCTGAGAAAAGATCCCTCTAAGTTCAAGGCCTGTCTGGATTACGGAGTCTAGACTAGGCTGAGCTGCAGGGTGAGCCTCTTATCTCCAAACAACACCACCAATATCACCATCTAGCCTGTCTCTCAACAATGTCAAAATAAAAAACTGTTCCACCTTCCCTGAGTAACATACAACGGCTTAGCAGCGCCTAATGGGCAGCAGATGTGTTCAAAGGCACTGACTCTTCTTTCTGTGTTTCAGATGTTTGATTCTGTGGAAGACATCATTGAACACCACACGTATTTTCCCATTTTGCTAATAGATGGAAAGACAAGGCTGCACGCAGGGAACAGTGCTACCTCACCCAGCCACTGCCTCTCGACAGGCTCCTTCTGACTCAGAACTCCAGCCAGGCGCTTCACGAGTAAGTAGCCCAGCCGGACATTTCCACATCAGTAGTCTGGGCCTTGTCTCATCCCTGCCTCAATGGATTTGGTCCTTCTTTCATCTGCATTTATCTCAAATTATTATTTTCTGTGTCTTCAAGGGATGACTTTTTTGACTCTGTAAAAAAAAATAAAAATATTCTGTAATGGAACTTGAAAGCTCAATTATGACTTGAAAGCTTAAGTCATATTAGAAATATTTGTAACCTGCATTAAACCTAGGTTTTAAAAGTATTTTCTAAACAGGAAAACTACAGACATGGCTGTCATACATTAGTGATGAGTAGCTAACATGACAAGATCTGACAGTTCTAATGTTTGTAGAGGGTGTGCGGTCCCCAAATTGTTACTCTGTGCAGGACATCAGGATGACTGCATTTTATAACCTTCTGACTAGGATGCTAATTGTGGATAGTGCAGTATACTGAATGGTATTTATCTGTAATCCTAGAAATTCAATTACAGGGAAGAGGAGCGGTGGAGGAACAAGAGTCTTTATGAACACCAGCTTGAAGACAGACAGCAGAAACATGTGCACTGTGATGTGAAGTGGCCACAGGCCCAGACTTCGGCCTACTCTGTGAACCATGACATCAATGGAACTAGCAGATCCATGGCAAGGAACTCTGAGGATCCTGGCTCATCCCAAGCATAAAGTAAGCGCTCATTTGAGGAACAGTGAAGACATTTTTAATAGTTTAATGAGCATTTCCATTCAACGGAAGAAAAGAGCTTTCCTCAAAAAGTACTGGTGCTTACACGGCACAGCACATGGTGATGCTGTTTCTTCTCAGGCAAAGTGGTTTGCATGTACTCCTGCTTCCTAACACACACACGCAAAAAAGTTACTGATGTCTTTTAGTATAAGAAGCAAGTCCAGACTGCAAGCCATTTTGCCTGATCCACATCACTGTACATCCCAGTTAGATACTCCACTCTGGGATGTTTAAATTGAACTAGGGCACAAAGAAAGGGCAGGAGGGAAGGAGAGAAGGAAGATGCAGATGGATAGAGAAAAGCAAGAATGGAGGGGGGAAGAGGCTTTAAAAATGCATATTTATTCACCATAAATTCTTATACTACAGTAAGTTCACCAAAATGAAATGAATAGGCATACCATATGCCATGATTTCAGTTATTACCAAATGCCACGTGTAAAATTCATGGCGCACTAATGCAATTTGAGTTTTCATGAAGGAATAAAACCAGACAGAAGGCAGGATATGTAGCTAGGTTGGTAGAATGCATTCTTAGATTAAATCCCCAGCCTTGTATAAAATTGAGTGCACTGGTACACGCCTATAATCTTAGCACATGGAGAGTAAAGGCAGGACAGTCAGACTCTCAAAATCATCCTTGACCACACAGCAAGTTAAAGGCCACCCTGGATTACAAAAGACAATGAGAAAGATGGGGGAGGGAAAGACGGGGGGGGGGAGAGGGAGGGAGACAGAGACAGTCAGAGAGACAGAGACAGAGTCAGACAGGAAAACAGAGACAGAGACAAAAATCAAATGAAAATAGAACAAGCAATACCCAGCATTGTCTCTTCTGCAAAATGGCAGACAAAGTAGTCTCTTGGAAGGGTTCCACAGACACCTTCTTAGTGTTCTTCTTTACAAGGCCAAGGGCACACAATCCATCAGATAGACGAGCTGACAGCAAAGCACCTCCTAAAGCTGGACAAAGGGGAGTGAGCAGAGGAGATGGGACTATGTTTTGTGCTACACCTGGGAAAGGGGGAGAAGGACAGAAGAAACCATGCAAGCCTGAACCACATCTCTGGAGCGTCTCATCCATGCTGTCCTATGATCCAGATCAGAGTTTGCCCATAGACTAGAGCATCATGCTCAGCACAAAGGGCCAGGATCTGGTGCCTCTCTATAGCCAACTCATTGACTGGATATCTGAACTTTGAGTTCTTTGGCAGACTCAGAAAGTACTTGCCAGGGACTTGTCCACTCAGTTGCTTGTCAACATCCCTGTGTTTACTATTTCAGTATCTGTTACAATAAGAGTATTTTGCTTGCAATAGATAGCTAAAGGATAGCGTATGAAAATTAAATGTATTTTATTCTCACAATAGATATTCCTGACACTTTGGCTAGATCTCAATGACGATGTATTTGTGACAAAAGGAGGAGCTAGGAAGCACAGTTTTTCTGTTCTCCATTTCTTGGTTTTATTGGATCCCTGGATGGAAATTCAGTGATGGGTCACACGCTAGAGTGTTTTTTATCTGTCCAACTCTTATCTCATTTTCCATTTTTAAAATGTCACTTGATGCCTAGCTGAAACAGGATGGTGGAATTTAGCTTCATCTGATTATGGCATCTGTATATCCCAGAGATTTCTTTTGGACTGCATATCCATACAGAGTCCACATATCCATCTGTATCGTCCAGTTATCATGCAGCCCTTGCTGCGTGCTGTCGTCCTTGTTGCTAGGTGCTGCTGTAGATGCTGGAATCAATGGAGTGAGAGGCACAGAGCAGTAAGTGCTCCAGTAAATAGGTAATCCAGGTTGTTTGTCTTTCCTCTTCTGTAGCTCTGTGCTAATAGAACACTGAGATCTTTGGGGTGAGGATAATGTTTAAAAATTTTTTAAACTCCTTTAATGTAACTTCAAAAAGTCCTGAAATCAGAAAATCTTTCACCAACTTAGTTGAGAGGAGATTTTTCTTCCAGGAGAGAAAGGTTTGGGATGGGGGCGGGAAAAGAAAGCAACTGATTAAACTACATTATATCCATAAGCAATTTAATCCATTCCAATTACAATGAAAAAGTAAAACAACTCATTGTCAGATACAGTTATTACTGTGTGTGGAAACAGGCAATTTGTAAAGATGGCCTATGTTATATATGACTCACATTATGATCATACATCTATTGTTTAAACCTTCAGAATATGTGTTCCAGCTAGGCACTTCTGTCTTTGACTATTTGGAGTTTACAGATCGCTAACTTAAATGAAAGTAAATTCATAACTCGATGTTCTTACCCATAACTGAAGGGTGAAGAACAAAACTCAAAGCATAGTTTATTTTTCTTTGTTTCATAAGTTATTGCCCCTAAAGCACTTTGGAAATCATACTCAGGGCAACGTTAAGAAATATATCTAAAACAGTTATTGTCATGTGAATAGTATCCTAGATTCTAGGAATAAAGACGAGAGAAACATAAGCCATGTGATTCATAGCTCAGAGGCAGGCAAATTGTTGTCCAGCTATCCAAAAAAGAAAAAAGAAAATAAAAGCACAAGGATTAGCAAAGAGGATGAGTACACTGGGAACTTGACCTACTAATAGGAGTATCAAAGGGTCCAATCAGTATAGACGACACTAGAGTCTCCTCAAAAACTAAAAGGAGACATACTCTTAGACTTGGCAGGCCATGCCTAAGTGCCTGTCCGGAAGTACTGACAGGAGGACCTTGAAGAACTGTCTGCACTTGTGTGCTTATTATACAACTGTTTAAAACATCCAAGATTTAAAAACAAAATATCAGACTAATCATCACTGGATAAAAACATGTGTTATACATCCTCACAAGGAAGTACTGTGCTGCCGTAATAAAGAAGCACGGCTGTAAGTGACAACATGGGATGAAATGGGTGGAGAGTATACATACCAATGCAAAATGAAACTCTCATGGTAGTAGATGAATAGCCATAGAGATGTACTTTACAACATCATACCTGTGGTCAACAGCAATGTATTGCACATCTAAAGTCAGATCAAGAGTGGGTCTCATGTGAGATATTCTTACCATGGAAGGAGGGAGGGCTTGCGGAGCGGGGAGTTTGGGAGGCACTGATCTGTTTATTACCTTGATTGTGGTCATGGTTTCAGAAACGTATTCATGTCTCCAAGTATATCCAGATGTACACATTAACTGTGTGATGTTTGTTTGCACCCCTCCTCCATATCAGCTACACTTCTACAAAGCAAACTTTTAAAAAGAAGTATGCAAGCTAACAACTGATTGGAAGGAGTAGACTCGTTGGGAGGTGTGGCCAGGGAAAATTTTGCAGAGATGTTCAGGCTTAAACTTGAAGAGACTTGAAGGGAACCCCTAGAACTGGGAAAAGTACTTAGTCCATGTAGTGACCTGGTACCCTAAGATCTAGGCTTTGGGGGGATCAAGCAATGCCCACACTTGGGTGTTAGACGAAGACACTGGAATCAGCATCCTCAGGGAAGGAACAGTAGTCATTAAATAGTTCTAGGAAAACTGGCGCTCTGACCAGAAGAAAAAAAAAAAACTGTAATTATGTCTCTCCTTCAAGTCATAACAAAATATGTTCTGTATAAATCAAATAGCTGCAAGCAAAGTCAGAATTGAGTCCTGTGTTCTCATCTAATAATTTTTATGACTTTGGGATAGAGAAGGTGCTCTTAAACAAGATGAAAACATAAATCATAAAGGGAAAGATTGATAGATTCATTACATCAAAATTGCAAATGTTTGCAAAAGTCAGGCAAAGCCAAAAAGGCAATTAAACAACATGACATGTGTATACAAAGGGCATAAACAACTCAGAGAAGGAGAAAACGCGGGGCCTCAAAGTTAGGCCATGCAGCCTTGCTGAGTGTGGGGCTATCAGAACTAGGCAGATATCATTACTGTTAGCCTAGCCCAGTGGTTCTCAGCCTTCCTAATGCTTCACCCTTTAATACACTTCCTCATGCTGCCATGACTCCCAACCATAAAATTATTTCATTGCTACTTCATAACTATAATTTTTCTGTTATGAATTGTAATGTAAATATCTGATATGCAAGATATCTGATGTGTGATCCCTGTGAAGGAGTCATTAGCACCTGCCTCTGCAAAGGGGTCATGACCCACAAGTTGAGAACCACTAACCTAGAAAGAGTGAATGCAAGAAAAATGCAAGCTGACTTTCAAAACAAAAGTCTGGGACAACTGGGCAGTTTGACATAATCATTTGCCAGTAAATAAAGGTAAAGGGTAAACAGATTTTATATACAACCCTAAGAACCTATTATAACCAACACTTCTTCGACCAGGTTAGAGGTTAACTCAGCCAGCCTAGCTGTGATGACCACTGAGAGAAAACACCTTCATGCAGTGCATCAAATTAGACCTGTAAGGTTCGCTGCAACTGTGGGGTGAGTGCTGTGCTAGACAGTGGAGCTTGGTAAAAGCTCTCCTCTCTAGCTCTGGGGCCCCAACCCCTAGTTAAAACAAAAAACCAATAAGCTCACAGGAAGACTAAAAGAATTTCAACTGTGAACTAAAGGAATACAATTCTGTTGTAAGTCCTGACACAGCTAGTCAGGGTAGCAGAACAGATCCCTCTCACTGGGCTACAGGGAAACCCAGCCATGCAAACTTGCTTCAGTCTACCTTTTGATGCCTTGTTCTTTAAATATGAAGGGCCACACATGAGGAAGAGAGCTTCCACTGTGAAAGAAAAGCTACAGACCAGAAAAAAAAGGAAAGAGCATAAGCAAGAGACCCAGGATGGTGAGAAGAGGATGCAGAGAACTATACTGAATATCCCCAGAGAGGCAAGACGGTCCACAGAGAGTCAGGATGCTGCTTAAATCAGCAGACATTTAGAATGAAAAACAGACAACATGGAAAGGAAAAAAATAGACAAAATCATGGAAATGGTAACACACCAAGACAATTGGGTGAGACCGTGAAAGTGAGTAAGCACAGAAGAACTGTGACCATCTCTATCAACCAGTAAGGTCTAACTGTCACTTACCAACTCCTTCATGAGACAGATGAACAATACAGATACTGTCCTAGCCCACAGAGACCAGTCACCAAGAAGGATCATCTCCTGAGACCTAAAGCAATCTCAGTATATTTAAAAAATACTTTTTTTAAAAAAAAACCCACAAATTACTTTCTCTGGGGTGAGTGATGTGTTTATAAAAAGATAAAGAGATAAAAAGAATATGTTCTGTGGTGTGTGGTGAAGTATGGGGGAAGGGGATATCTCAGCGGCCCCATGCAGAGACATCCCTTCCCCCTGAGGGACCAGTCACGCAGCAGTATAGTATAGAATAGAGTTTATTCAGGGCTGGGGAGAGGAGTCAGTAGGGTAGTAGAGGTAGTGAGAGACAGAGAGAAAGAGAGAATAGAGAAGTAGAGGCTGGCCATGAGCACGTGGAGAGAAGTGGAAGGGAAGGAAGAAGGGGTGAGGGGACAGAGGGGGAGCAAGAAGGCAAGAGGGCAAGAGAGCAAGAGAAAGAGGAGGGGGCAACCAGCCCCTTTTATAGTGGGCCAGGCCTACCTAGCTGTTGCCAGGTAACTGTGGGGGTGGAGTTTAGACAGAATGCTAAGGGGGGGGGGCTTAAATTAGAAGCCAATAACAATGCATCTAGAAAATTCTTTAACTGTTTATAACTTAAACAATACATTTCTTTTTCACTCACAGGTAAAGGAAAATTAAAAAGAACATTAAAATATGTCACGGCATAGCAAATGTTACACTCCAAAATTTAAGGGATGTAACAACCCCTTACAAAAAGATATAAGAATTTGTAGCTGTGATCACAAAGGCCAGAATTGGAATGAGACAAGATTAGCATGGCCTCTGTGCAAGGATGACATGCAAATTTGTGAGGCACTCCATATTTAAAAGAGAAGGAGGAGGAAGGGGAGGGGAAAGAAAGAAAGCAGAAAGAAAGAAATTAGAGAGGGAGGGAGGGAGGGAGGGAGGGAGGGAGGGAGGGAGGGAAGGAGGGAGGGAGGGAGGAATTTATACCTTTATAGCTTTAACTGCACACATTAGCAAAAAGCATCGAACCATTAAACATCATACTTTTTACCACAAACTATGAAGAAAGAACGAATTAAGCTCAAAGGAAAAAAAATAATAAGGAGCAGAATTAAATAAATTTTAAAATAAGGAGGCCAAAAGAGGTTTATTATCCTAAATGCTGATCTTTCTTTCCAAATAAATAAGTAAACAAATACACAAACTACTAACAGAGAAAAAGAAGGAACAGCACAACAGATTCCATAGATGCAGATGACACTAGACAGGAGTGTCAGAAACACAATTAAACTAATGAAGTGGAAAATGGTAATCTCACAGACAGAACAAATAGCAGAATAAATGTAGACATTTAAGGGGGAGAGGGGCTTTGCCACAAAAACTGTATTCTGGACCAAGATAGACCCTATCAACTTAAAACAAAGAAACAATACCAAAAAGAAAAGGGAAACAAGTGTGCATCTCTTAATGAGAGTAATATAATAAGAATCATAACTAGATGAACAAATAAATAAATCAAAACCCCTCCATTACCTGGAGTTAGAGACAGCTTGGATTATCCATCAACCACCTGGTGGAAAACCTTCCCTAAAGACCTCTAAGAAGGACCCCCACCCCTCCAAACACACACACACACACACACACACACACACACACACTGCCTCGTGGGCCTGGAGCTCTGTTACCATCTGTCTATTGCATTAATAACTCTTCTAATAATCCTTGCCCAAAATGACGGTCTACCTGAGTGTCCCCCACCACCTGCTTGAACTCCAAACCTAAGAGCTTCCACCAGGCATGTAAGAACATTCCATCCGACAGCCACAAGGCATGTGCACTTCCCTCAAGCACATGTAAAGGGTACTCTAGGCTAGGTCATACAAGAGGCACAAAGCAAGTTCCAACAAAGATAAAATCATATGGAATTTCCTCTCTGACCGCAATGGAATGAGCCTGGAAATCAATGGTAAACGAAGGGGATTCACAGACACGTGTCAATTAAGCAACTTGACTTTTTAAGTAAGTTTAGATCATTTTCAAATTACTTATTTTTATTTGCTTACAGGTATTGTATATGGAACACATTCTACCCCAACCCCATTCCTCCCTTCTGCCTTCTCCCTTCTACCTCGTTTAGTACCACCCCCACCTTCCCATCCCCACCCCACCCTATTGTGGACAGTTTCTTTTCTATTTTTATTAACATAAAAATACTCAGACGATTTTCCTTTTCCCTCAGGAGAGAGCTAGGATCTGCAAATGAAAGGGATTTTAATGGCTTTTGTCTTTCTGAGACGCTTCCTTTGCTTAAGGCGATTGACCTCATTTTCCTCTAAAAGACGTGACTTCATTCTTCTTGGGACTGAAAAGAATGTGACTGGTGTGCCTAGACCACTGATCCTCTGCTGGAGTCTTGAGTTGGCTTAATGGCTCCGCTATGGGTCAGAGAAGAAGTGAATCAAAGAGAATTAGAAAACTACACCAAGCCGGGCGGTGGTGGCGCACGCCTTTAATCCCAGCACTTGGGAGGCAGAGGCAGGCGGATTTCTGAGTTCGAGGCCAGCCTGGTCTTCAGAGTGAGTTCCAGGACAGCCCGGGCTACAGAGAGAAACCCTGTCTCGAAAAACCAAAAAAAAAAAAAAAAAAAAACTACACCAAGAGCAGAAAACAAAGATGGACGGGCTCAAACTGTAGAGGCTGTCCAACATACGTACAGAAAGAAAGGCTAGCATTCAAAAGAAAATCAACAGCTGAAGTACTCAAGGAGCTAGGAAGAAAACAAACCTAACCAAAGACAACAGAAGACTTATTCAGAAATAGAAACCATGACAACAGGAAAATTAGTAAAAAACCAAGTTGTTTCTAATAGCAAAACTGATAAACTATTAGTTACATAAATGAAGACAATGGGAGAGCTCTGAACAGAAAGCAGAAAAGCCACAGGGTATATGACAAGTCATGCTACGGAAACGGGAATCCTGGGAAAGCTCACATTTTGATTTCCTTATTATGAAGCCACTAAGATGCAGTCATGGTGACATGTCTGTATTAGTTAGAGTCCTCTAGAGCAATGGTTCTCAACCTTCCTAATGCTGCAAGTCTTTCATGTCATGGTGAACCCTCGGTCATAAAATTATTTTGTTGCTATTTCACAACTGTAATGTTGCTACTATTATGAATCATGATGTCAATATCTGATACGCAGAGTATCTGTGAAATAGCCCTGTGAAAGGGTTGTTTGACCTCCCCAAAGAGTTGCAACACAGATTGAGAACTGCTGCTCCAGACTGACAAAACTGATAGAACTAATGTATATCTCTAAGGGGATTTATTAGAATGGCTTATAGGTTGCCATCCAGCCAGTCCAACAATGGCTGTCTACTAAAGGGAGTTCCAAGAATCCAGTAGGTTTTCAGGCTGATGTTTCAGCTGGTCTTGATCACACACTGGAATCTTAAGGAAGTATGCCCCAAGGCTAGTGAGACTAAGAGAGAAAGCAAGTAGACAAAGAGAGCAAATTTCTTTCTTCCGCGTCTCTTATATAGGCTCCCAGATTGAAGGTGCAATCTTGCAACTCAAAGGATCCAGATGAAAAGTGGGTCTTCCCACTTCAAATGATTTAATTTAAAAAAAAAAAAAAAAATCCTCAGAGGTGAACCTAGCTGCTTGGGTTTTAGTTAATTCCGATGTAGTTAACAATCAAGAATAGCCATCACAACCCCCTAATGACCTTGTCTCATTTGAAACGCCACCCAGCCCTGTCATGTTTAAATACCACAGGTATGTCTCTAACTTCTGAATACATGACAATGAGTATTAAATTCCACACCCAGCCACAGCAGAGACACATCTAGAGACCTTAAGTTAGAGCAGACATCAGACATGTCGGTTCCAAGAGCAAGAGCAGTTCAGTCAGAGAGAATAGCTAAGTGAAGGGTGTAATAAGCTGAGGCAGATACATGCCAAACAAACTCACACACCAACCTAGAGAACAAGACATGAGCCTTCTCTCATCTGTCCAGATGTTCTGTATCTCCTTCTCTCTCACATTCACATATACACACATGTGGTCCTGTGGGGCGTGCACACACAAACAGATAACACATACACACAGTTGCACACAGTCTTACTACCCCTTTCTCTTCTCTCTTTTTCATTCCCAGTGACACACATTTTCTAGGATGACTTGTTTATCCCAACTTGTCTAAGATTTTTCCCAGTTTCAGTACTGAAGTCTAGTATATGAGATGTCCCTAAATCCCACACAGCCAGACAGTGGTCCCCAACTTCCAATACTATTAACGATTTGTCTATTGTATATTCCCTGGCTTTCCTATATAGAATGCAAGTTTGAGGAGGATAAGGATGATTGATTCTAGAGTAGTACAAGTGTCTCAATGGGCCCTTGGCACACAGTAGGCACTCAATAAATGTTAAGTGAATAGATTTGGGTAGGAGAGTAAAAGAAAAATCAGAGAGTTGACATGAACCAGGTTATGTGAAAATTCGCATCCACTGTGAAGACTCTGAACTTGATTTGAGTAGGGTGGGAAACTCCTGGAGGGATACAGACACAGGAAGACTTCAGCCTTTCAGAGATGACTCTCAAGAGAAGTCACTTAGGAGACCTTGAATAAACTAGCAGGTAAGCCATCTCAGGCTAGGGCTCAGCAGCAAAGGGGAGAAGTGGCCACGTGTTTCCAACATGAGGTCGACTAAGGGCAGCACCAAAAACATTGCAAAGGATGAATATGGGATTTATTCCTCAGAAGTGAGAGTTTGCAGGTAGCTTTGACACATAGTCACAGAGTTGCTTAGAGACAAAAGGATTGGAGCTGGCCATGTCACACTGTTTAGAGACAAATGGATTCTCTGCTGTCCTGCAGCCCTCTCAGCCTGACACTTGCATCAAACACTAGGGCAACCTGTCTATCTTCACCATTGCCCTTGCTGGCTGCTTTTCCACTTGCTGGGAACTAAAAGTTACTGATAAAGATGATCCAGCAATAATTAAAGAAGATGCCAGATCAAATCAGCAGTCCCTTAGCCCCAGTCTTGAGAGGTTAAAAACATGTTTCCTATAAAGAATAAATATCCAAGAGTCTCCAAGACAAATGGAGGTATAAAAGAGGCCATTGGCAAATGAGGTACCAGTCAATGCTGTCTTAGAACTTCATTTTTTTTTTTTTTTTTGGTTTTTCGAGACAGGGTTTCTCTGTATAGCCTTGGCTGTCCTGGAACTCACTCTGGAGACCAGGCTGGCCTCGAACTCAGAAATCCGCCTGTCTCTGCCTCCCAAGTGCTGGGATTAAAGGCGTGCGCCACCACCGCCCGGCAGAACTTCTTTTTTTAAAACAGAGTCTCACTCGGTAGCTCTGGCTGTCCTGAAACTCACTATATAAATCAGGCTGGCCTTGAACTCACAGAGATCCACTTGCTTCTGCTTCCTGGGATTAAAGACAAGTACTACTATGCCTGTCCTGGAACAAGTTTTAAAATACAAAACCACTATAACTAAAAAATAGTAGAAAATCCACAAGCAGGAAACTGAGGAGTGAGAAAGAGTACTACATATCAGAGGGAGGAGAGGCTTAATTTAAATAAACATGTCTGGAATGACTATCAAAGATGGGGAAGAGAAGACAGCTTTCCTTTCATCTATATAAAATAGGTTTGTGATAACATATATACATATACATATACGTATACATATACATGTATGTATGTATGTATGTAAAATATATGTGTAATACATATATACATAATACATATATACATAATACATATAATACATGTATAATTATAAAAAATATATAGCCATAGGAAACAGAGGTGTAGTTGAATGATAGAGCACTAAGATCCTAGGTTCCATCCCCAGAAACAGGAAAGAGAAGAGGGGAAGGAGATGGATGTCAGGTGAAGAAGAAGCCTGAGAAAATGTTCCTTTCCTGGAAACTGCCCCTGGCATTTGTATCAGTGGTGTGTGTGCTGCAGGAGACATTTCAAGCAAGACAGGAAACTCAAAAGGGGAATTTTTGAAATTCAACGTAAGAGACAATAAGCATAGTCAGAAGACAAAGAGCAGATTGAAGGGAATATCTGATGCATGGATATGAGTGGCCCCTGTATCTCTCACACATGCATGCGCACGCACACACGCACACATGATGTGGTGGCTTGAATATGCTTAGCCCATGGAACATGGCACTATTAGGAGGTATGGCTTTAATGGAGGAAGTCTAGCGTTCTTAGAGGAAGTATGTCACTGTGGCTTTGAGGTGTGTATCACTCAGGGCTTTGAGGTCTCATATATATGCCTAAGTTTGTCCAACATGATCTACACCTTCCTCATGGCTGCCTAAAGATGACAGTCTCCTGGCTGCCTTAGGATCAAGATGTAGAACTCTTGTCTCCTCCAGCACCATGTCTGCCTGCATGCTGCCATGCTTTCTGCCATGATGATAATAGACTGAACCTCTGAAACTGTACACCAGCCCCAATGAAATGTTGTCCTTCGTAAGAGTTGCCTTGGTCATAGTGTCTCTTCATAGCAATGGAAACCCTAACTTAGACACATGGGTAGCTTCTATGAAGAACCCTAGAGACCCAAGCCAAGATAAAAGCTAATCTAAGGGTAAAAGATTCCAGTTGAGGAAAGCTTTCTGTTCACGAACAGATGCAGCAAATTCAGGTCCAGGGTGATGAAGGACATGCCTGTTACAGTAGCAATACTGACGTTCACCCAACAAGTGTTAAAAAGTTTAGGAGGCGGGTTGGGGAGAAGGGGTTGGGTGAGATGATAGGCTGTATAAACTTGTCCTAACAGTAGACATTAGAATTACTGCAACTATATGGAAATTAATCTGATAAATCCATTAACATTAAAATATATGTATCCTCTTACAACTTCTACCTCTGAAAAGTTAGTCAATAAAATCAAGCTGTATGGAATTAAAATTGTAGTTACTGAACTAGGAAGAATACAGAGTGATGTTTTGGTTACTTGACTCATCAAAGAGACCACACATGTGGCAAAAAGCAACTTCCAGGAGAAAGGCTTGGGCTCATGGTTCAAGGAGTAAAGTCCACCATGGCAGAGAAATCATGGGGTGGGGGAACATGAGATGGTTGGTCATAATGTTTCTAATCAGGAAGCAGAGAGGCTTGTAGGCAGTGCGTGGAGCTTCATGGGATACACCAGACTCTAGCACAGAACAGATACCAGCTCTGTTCCTAACTGAAGACCAATCACACCGTGCTGTTCACTAACATAAGAAGAGAAAGCATTTAGAAGGTGTCTAGCAAATCTCCCTCACTACCAAGAGCTATACACATAGGGGAACAGTAGAGCTCTGTTCTTCATGCCGGATGACAAGGCAGGGCTGCTGGCTGCCACAGGCCTGAGGACAGCACTGCTATACCAAAAATAATAGATCACAAGAACAAACCAGCCTGTTACTGAATGGTGGCCTCATATCTCTAGCTAGTCACTGACAGGTTCCCCTGTCAACCAGCTCCTGACAGATAGGATCAATCATTAAACAAATGGATTTGCTGTTTTTTGTGTTTTGTTAGCAGCACTGTCTTAGCTGATATTACAGCTGTGCAAACCAGCAACGATGTTAGGAAATTCATAAAATCCAGACAGGGTGCTTCATTCTAAGCTTTACAGCAAAGACACCCATAAAACTAGGATTTAGTAGTGTCTACTGCATCTGGATACTGGTAGGCCCCCTGGACCTTGAGATGGCAGGTTTGCACACCTAACCCTTTCCCGTGTAAACGCAGCAGCAATGTGCACTATTGGTAGCTGAGAAATGTGTCATTTTCAGTTGCAACGTCTCCTGGAATTATCAAAGACCTCTTAATGAGGAAAAAAATATTTCAATCCATGCTCAAAATATATCTTCAGTCGTGAATGGGTACACACATTTCAGCAGTTTATGCAAAATGAACAGGTGGAGTCCCTTGTCAAATAGCAGTTTCTGTCCCCACTGAAGTTAAGTTGTAAGGAGATGATCAGACATGGCAGGTAGCAGTCAACCTACATCATAGTAACTCTGTGATTAGCAGGGGGCCTCTGGCACCTTCCACCCTCTGTAGTTCTGCCATCCTCACCAACTGAGATGGCACTTCACAGTCTATAGTGGCTATTCCAGATCCAGCTGTCAACTATGTCTGCATCCCTTTATCCAAGACAACAAAATGGAGAAAGGAACAAATCAATCCATGTCCATCCCATGAAGGACACTGTCCATTCACTCCCTACTCACTAGGCTTTAGTGACATGCTCATGCCTCATACCAAGCAAGACTAACATTTAGTCTCTCGTTCTGAGAAGCTGTGTGCTATGCATGAAACTGGAGCAGGATCCAGGAATAAAGAGATACATATCTGGAGGAAGGACCAACAGACTATTTCCAATGTTACCTCCTGAAACTGATTGTTTGCTGGGCTGATGGGCAAACTGTTGATGATTTATAGTGTTCCAAAGGGTGCTGGTACCCTTATACCCAAGGTGAGAATGCAGCTTGCTGTGGATATAGCCGTCTTGGTTGTGAACATCACCTACCTATTTCTCACCCACCAGGCACATTACAAACTCTATAAAAATAAACGAAGTCCTTAAAACAATGCAGCAGTTTGTCAACCCCAGGGCTGTTTCTTGTTCTCTTCTCTTTTTCCTTTTACTTATGCTAGAATTATCTGAAAGGAGGGAACCTCAACTAAGAAAATGCCTGCATAAGATCCAGGTGTAAGGCAATCTGTTAGTGGTTGATGTGGGAGGGCCCAGCTGACTATGGGCGGTGATGTCCCTGGGTGGTCCTGGTATACCTGCAAGATAGTCCACAAAAGATTCAATAAATAACACGCCAGCCATTGCACTAGGAGTTTGGTATATGAAAGTTGAGTAAGACAAATGTAATGTTTGGTCTTGAGTCTCCTACAATCCAGGAATATTTAGCACCACGCACATACTGTTTGGAGAAAACAAAGAAGCACCAAAGGACTGTTCACCAACACATGCATTCTGCAGTCACAGGGCAGAGGAATTGGGCTACACCCAAGAATGGGGGGCACAAAACCTCCAGGTTAGGTATCTGTGAACACTCAGCTTTCTTGAGTTTTGCACCTGTTTGTGCAATACTTCACAGTATTCACCTGAGACACTGTGGGGCTATACTCCACCCCTTACAGACTTGTGGTCATGTGACTGACGGTGGCCAATTGAACACAAAAAGGCATTGTGATGGAAAGGCTTTGAGTCAATACTCAGTTAAGACAACTTCTTCCCTCAGCCGCAGCAGCTGGCCACACATCAACCACTGGCTGCTTCCTCAGCCCTGTTGCTGAATGAAAGATGAAAAAGCGGCATCTTCACCCAATTCACAGTGGTCAGGGAGTGTAGACAGAAAAAAAAACAAAAAAAAAAAACACTTTTGTCTTTTTAAACAACCAAGATCTGGGAGGTGTTGGTTCCTGCAGTCTGGTAACATTGGGACCATGATCAGCTCTCAATATGAGCTCCCTTAGGAGTTTTCTACAAACGTTTCCCCATCTCATCCTCACCACAACCTGATGGAGAAAAAGGTTTTCTCTCTATCTCCTCAGACAAGAAACTCTCAGATGACAGAATCAGCTTGGTGGGCAGGAACTCCAAACAGGACCATGCTTTGGTGCCTCAAACTACATTTTTAAAAACTAATTTATAAAGGGTGACTCAATTTTTAGGATCCCTATCCTAAGAATTCCCAAGCCTTCCTACTCAGGCATTGCACCTCTACAGCTAAACAAGACCGGTGGTGGTTTATTTTGTAGAGGAGGAAAAAGAACAAGAAAGAGGGCAGTTACAATCATGAATAACATGGAACACAGGATCTGAAGGCGGGGACAGGGCAGGATGACGGTTTAGCAAAGCCTCTGAAAAGGTGATGTTAAGGTTGGAAGGACAAAGGTGAAGACCTCGGGGGCCGGGTAACAGGAGTGTAAGTCTGGTGCCCAGTAGTGCAGAGGGGAACCAACAGGAAAGCTAACTTACAGGATAGTAAGAACTGACTTGAGAGGCTCACATAGGCCAGTCCCAAAAGCTGCAGGGTCCTGGAACAACAGGTAGGCCGAAGACTGACTTAGCCTGCTAGCTCTGGAGAAGGACCACTCTGGATACAGGACCAATGACTGGTGAGAGGAAGCCTGCGGATAAGCTAGATCTTCCTGCAGCCCTGGCCAGGTTCGCCCCCCCCCACTCCCTTACCCACTCCCTACTCCGCCTAGCTCCTGCATCTCTACAGCCCTAGCCACAAGGGACTGTGCTATCTAAAGCCCATGACTGACGTGGACAGATTTCACTGAAACCATCATTACCCTTGAGCGCACTCTCCTTGCCTTCTGGACCTACACCCATCAGCACCTATCCAAGAAGGGCCCCTCTCATCAATCATGTTTCACATATCCTTGTTCTAAAGAATGCTGATGGCTCTGGTATTCCCGCGCCCGGGAAGCCACTGTGTAAGTCACCGTCGTAGATTCTGGGGTTTCCGGGAACAAAAACAGACCTTATCTTCGAGGAGCTGACAGCCCAGAGGCAGCAGCTCCAGTCTAACAGAAACTGGCACTGAGAACTCATCGCATGCCCTTTGAACAGCATGCCAAATTGAATCTGGAGCGTGCCACAGGAGCTCTTCCAAGCTGAGTCCTGGGTTATCCCCCAAGCGAAGCATACTCAGCTTCCAGGACCTTGGAAAAACTAAAGCCATGCGACTGGTCTCCTGCTCGGACTTGGGAGAAGGGACAGAGGGGTCTCGGGCTCGAATCCGTGCAGCAGACGGCTGTCGGGAGGCTGGATAAGTAGCTGATGGAACTCTACAGCTAAGAGCCTGGAGCGCAGGCTCCGCAACGACGTCCCAGGCCGCTGGCAGTACTGCACGAGCCTCTCCATGTCCTCTACCGGTCGCGCATGCCTGTTGCAATTGTCACTGCACACTCCAGCAGCTCCAGGAGTTGAGCCTTTGGACGCACTCAGAGAGACTGGAACCCCACATCCCAGCGGGAAAAGGCAGCAGGAAGGTGCTCTACACACCGGACGTCTGATCATCCCAAGGGAATCTGCTCCTAGGAAAAACATCTCAAAGACCCGAGCTAACTTGTCACATAGCTGGGAACAGAATCCACAGCCTCTATTGCCAGCCCTCACGACTTCGAGAAAAGCTGCTACCATTGAGCACTAGGTCTGTAGTGTGCCAACTTAAAGACCCTGGGCGGAAGGGCTTTTCTATCTCTTTCACGGGTGAGTAAAACTACGACCGAAAGAAGCTACTAGAAATGTGTTGACTTTTTGAAAAAGGTGGAGTAGGCTGCTCCCATGTCTTTGATTTATGCAGTTTTAAAGCATCTGAGATTTATGGCGTCTGCATGGGAAGGCTAGTGTGAATACTCGGGCCTGTGTGCAAGAGGCTGACTCTTTCTAAGGGACACTGGGAAGTTAATCGTGTAGTATTCAGGGGTGTTAGAGCCACTAGAGAAAATTAAACTGGCTGGTGTGGTGTATAGTAAAGAAATACAGAGACAGGATGCAAAGGCTCATGAATGCCCTCTCAGATCAGACCATGTGTTTTTGGTAGAGTTCAAAAAACACCTGAAGGCACAGCTTTCAAGAGCCTGAAAGACCTAAATCCATATTGTTCTTCCTTCTCGTCTCCAAACATCCACAACTCCTTTTCAGAGCCTTTAAAGATGCCGAAGCCCTCTATCAGAGCATGCTCCTCCTGAAGCTGCTAAGATCTCTTTTCATCTACAGACCACCAGAAATACTCATTCAGGAGCTGTCCACAGCCCCGCCGACACCCATCCTCCTGCTTCACACTCTTTCCAGTTTTGTTTGCCCTTGGCATAGACCATTACCGTACAGGTTTGTGCAGCCACAACCCTGTCCAAAAGGAATGTCAGCCAAGAACCGACTGCAGTTCTCAGCTCTTAACATCCAAAGACTGGTTCATTCACAGCTCTCCTACAGCTGGGCAGTGACAACAGGAAGGCTGGTAGTTTCTGAATGCTGAGTAACAAATCTGATTAGCCTTTCTGGAGGTTAGTAGTAGGAGAGTGTGGTGGCATTTACCTCTAATGCCAGCACTTGAGAGGCAGAGGCACATAGAGTTCCTCTGAGTCAGAGGCCAACCTGGTCTACACATTGCATTCCAGGCTAGCTAGGGCTACCTAGAGACCTTGTCTCAAGCAAAACAAGTCTGATCGGGTCAAGCTGTCAGCAGGGCCATGGTCCCTCCAAAACTTTAAAGAGAAGTGGGTCCTTTTTGGCTTTTGCAGCTCCTGACCACACTTGGTTTGATTGACTATTTAACCGGTCTCTGCCTGTTTTCAATGCTGTCTTCTGTGTATGGATACCTTTCCTAGCATCTCATTCCTTTTGTTCTCTTCTTCCAAGGACACCTGCCATATTGGTCAAAGGCCCGCTGTAATAACCTCATTATAATGTGGTTTCATGCATAAAGACTATTTCCCAGTAAGGCCACATTCACAGGAACCATGATAGAGGGCTTCGGCATCTTTCTGTAGAGTATAATTCAGTCCAGATCAGAAGAGATCTTGAACAAAAAAGACCTTGGGCGAAGTATTTTAGAGGATGGGGAACAGGCTGTGAATGGCAGCATCAGAAGTGTGCACTTCAGAATTTCTGACTAACTCTTTCCTGCTTGCCATCAAAAGACTCCGGAGGATCAACACTTCAACCTTTGTGGTTTCTTGAATTCTAGTCTATATCCCTGCCTGGCCCTTTCCCAGGCTGCAAATATCCCTTCTTTGCAAACCACTTTACCTCACCACACTGGAGATTCTGAGAATTGTGGGAGTTATCACTCCCTTCTCAACAGCCAGGGACTGTGACCGGTAGTTCTCAACCTTCCTAATGCTGTGACCCTTTTATACCATTCCTCATGTTGTGGTGACCCCAACCATAAAATTATTTTATGACTACTTCATAACTGCAATGTTGCTACTTCTGTTATGAATCATGATGTAAGAATCTGATATGGGGAGACGTTCTCGCCCAGAGTCGCCGCGGTTTCCTGCGTCAACAGTGCTTGAACGGAACCCGGTGCTCGACCCCTCCGACCCCCGCCGGCCGCTCCGAGCCTGAGCCCTTTGCAACTTCGTCGCTCCGCCGCTCCAGCATCGCCACTGCGCCTCGCCCCGCCGCCACCATGACCACCGCGTCTCCCTCGCAAGTGCGCCAGAACTACCACCAGGACTCGGAGGCTGCCATCAACCGCCAGATCAACCTGGAGTTGTATGCCTCCTACGTCTATCTGTCTATGTCTTGTTATTTTGACCGGGATGATGTGGCTCTGAAGAACTTTGCCAAATACTTTCTCCACCAATCTCATGAGGAGAGGGAACATGCTGAGAAACTGATGAAGCTGCAGAACAAGCGAGGTGGCCGCATCTTCCTGCAGGATATAAAGAAACCAGACCGTGATGACTGGGAGAGCGGGCTGAATGCAATGGAGTGTGCACTGCACTTGGAAAAGAGTGTGAATCAGTCACTACTGGAACTGCACAAACTGGCTACTGACAAGAATGATCCCCACTTATGTGACTTCATTGAGACACATTACCTGAATGAACAGGTGAAATCCATTAAAGAACTGGGTGACCACGTGACCAACTTACGCAAGATGGGAGCCCCTGAATCTGGCATGGCAGAATATCTCTTTGACAAGCACACCCTGGGACACAGTGATGAGAGCTAAGCTGACTTCCCCAAAGCCACGTGACTTCACTGGTCACTGAGCAGTGCATGCATGTCAGGCTGCCTTTATCTTTTCTATAAGTTGCACCAAAACATCTGCTTAAGTTCTTTTAATTTGTACCATCTCTTCAAATAAAGAATTTTGGTACCCAGAAAAAAAAAAAAAAAAAAAGAATCTGATATGGGACCCCCCAAAGGGTCATTACGCCCAGTTTGAGAACCACTGGTCTAGACTGTCTTGTTGAACACAGACAGCCTGTGGGGGAGGTCCTAATATTGACTGAATTTTGCATGAGAAACCAGGATTCCGGCAGGCTAGGGAGCAGGCCCATAGTATCTCTATCTCCACAGAACCTTCCAGACAATCCAAAAGCAACCTTCTGTCAATTCTGTGACTGAAGAAGGTGGGACTGTGATGTAGGGTAGAGAATGGAAAGGAGACACAACACTTTGAGCTGAAAACTCTCTAGCTCTGAGACTTCTGGTTCTCCAAATGTATAACTGACTTTCCTGAGTGGGTTCCTTGTGTCACTAGAGGTTCTCAGGCATGACTGAGACCTATTCCCAATTTTCTACTTATCATTAGCCTACACTAGAGAGAGACCTATTTGTTTCCTGAGAGTGAGTCCTTTAGTTTACTTAACAGGAGAAAGAGAAAACAGGAGTAGGTGGTGTCATCGTTTGAATATGCTTGGCTCAGGGAGTGACACTATTTGAAGGTATGGCCTTTTTTGGAGTAGGTGCATCACTGTGGGCATGGGCTTAAGACCCCCCACCCTAACTGCCTGGAAGTCAGTATTCTGCTAGCAGCCTTCAGATGAAGATGTAGAACTCTCAGCTCCTCCTGTACCATGACTGCCTGGATGTTGTCATGCTCCCGCCTTGATGATAATGGACTGAACCTCTGAACCTGTAAGCCAGCCCCAATTAAATGTTGTCCTTATAAGAGTTGCCTTGGTCATGGTGTCTGTTCACAGAAGTAAAACCCTAACTATGACAGGTAGATAGCTTATCAGGGTGTGGTCAAAGGCATTGTCTGACAGAACAAGGTAAAGACTCTCTGCCCAGACTTTCTGTGTTCAGCATCTGCTCTTTCAGGGGCTGAAGGCTTGCTCAGCAGCTGGCATTGTGACTACCTGTTCTTCCCAAACTCCACTCATCCAGGTTGGATTTTGCCAAAGCCCGACATCTCTTCCCAGCATATAACTGATATCTAGCTGATCGTTGCCACCCAGAGGAAAGAACTGGAATCCAGTCTTGGCTTCTTTTCTTTGCAGAGCTTTGAAGGAAACGTCTGCCTCTTGTCCATGAAGGATCTGCACTTCATAGCTACACTGCTCCCTGCTACCATCTGTCTGTCCTTGCTGAGGGGCAGTTTTATTTTTGTGGGAAGCAGCATCAAAGTCACTTATGGTGGGCCCACTGGCCATATGATCCCCTTCTTCCCTCAGAGTGGGGCTAGTTTAGGGCTGTCTTTTATCCAGTAGACTGTAGGTATGGACCTAATATGAAAGGCGGCCATGTACCTGCAGACATTCAAATTTAGGAGGTGGACACCAACTCCTGCACTAAATGAGCTCATAGCATTTTCTGACTGTCTCTCCATCAATCTCTTCCCTGCTGACTGTCACAACGTGCACGAGATAAGACCTTATCGATCTTATTCGATCTTCCTTAGTTTTAGAAATGACTGAGTCGAAGCTTCCATGCACAAGGCCCAGCAGCTAGCTGTATCCAAACCTAGGGCTGCAGGCGCATCTCCTTCACTAGGGCGCCCCAAGAAGCTGCGATGGCTGAAGACTTGAGCCCCTTTGTTGTCCCTTCACTTACTTGCTGCAGAACTTCAAGCTCCTTGAGGGCAAGCACCAAATCCACCCTCAGCAGGACCCAAGGAAGGCCAGGCGCTCATGGATATTCCGTTGAACCCAAAGAGAAGCGCACTCAGTTCTTTGCCAAGGAGGCTGGGGAGCGTGCAGACAGAGTGATGCAGACACTGCACCCAGTAGGTGCGAACTCCCCAAGCTCAGAGCCCACAGCCTAGGAGCAGTGAAGGGGCAACCTCAGGCTCCCGCCTCTCCGCTGCAGTCGCGCCGTATTGCGCACGCGCGCCGCCGGCCCGACTCCGCCCCCCCCGGGTAGGGACCTACAGCGGGCGCGGCGGCGGCGGTCTGCGGGCGGTAGCCGGCGGTCTAGGTGCCTGTCCGTCCGCTGGGATCTGGGACCGTGGGGTGCCGCGGCGTCCGGGTGAGTGGTGGTGCGGGGCGGTAGGGACCTGGGCGGGCGCGGCCGGGTGTGGCTCCATGGTTCCGCGTGCGCGCCTCCGGGCTAGGCGGATCGGGTCGCAGACCCACGGCCCACCCTGCGGCCTTTGTGCAGCGCCGGCTCGGCCCCGCGACTCATCGCGCCGGGCGGCTGAGCCGGCTTTTTAAATGATGCCTCGGCCCCGAGCAGGAAGTGTCGTCAGGAGGCCATTTTTAAAGCCTCTCGGCCTCCGAGGCCGGCTTGACGCGGCTTTGGCTATCAGCTTTTGGAAGACACCCCATCTGTGACCCGCCGGCCCTGAGGGGACACGACGGTGCGGCTCTCGGACTCGCACCTCGCTCAGCGCCAGAAGGCGCCCTGGCCTCGCCTGGGAGAGCGTGCATCCCTGCGAGCGCGCCAACAATAAACTTGAGGACCACGCTGGCATTGTCTTTGGAGCGGGTGTCGAGGTGGGCCTGTCCACAGAAGACCTGATTCTGGGTGGGATGAGTCTTGATGTCACCTTTTGCGGGACAGCTCCATCGCAGCCTTTCAGTTTGATCTTGTTGCCTGGAGTTGAGGAATTGGGTGCAGATTAAGGCTAGGGAAAGGATGCAGAAGAGGAGAAAGAACCATTGCAAAGTTTATGACCCGAAAAGGGAAAACCAAAAGATCGGAAATATCAGACTCCCCTTATGTTTGTTGGGTATTTGACCTACCTCTTTAAATTACTTCTATCAAAAAATAGGATACCAACAACATTTGTCATTTTTTAAAAAAGTGAACCATCAAGCACGTTGTCCTATTGAAAAACAGCCTACCAACCCAGTGTTGTGTTTGAGGTCTTAAAACATTACACCTTAAGTTTAGAGTTGAAATCACCTTTGAAGAAAATTGCCTGAGCACCAGTAGCATGCATACAACACTTGCTACAGAAGAGCAGCCAGCTAGCTTGGCGAAGTGTCTCAGTCCCTCTAAGTCACACATGCAAAGTTAAGCCCAGTCCAGGACTATCCAGGAGAGCATGCCCCTTGCCAAGGATTCTGGGAGCCCAGAAATATTTATATGCTTGAAGTGCCATATTCCACTTTTTACGTTGCAGGCATTATCCTTATCGAAGGCATGCATTTATTTAAAATAATTTTTTTGTTTTATCTTGGATCTGTTGTGTTAGCCCTGGCAGGGGCATTTGATGTATCCAGCCCTGTTATGCTGGTGGCTATTGAAGAGCAAAGGAGAGCTTTGTCTTCTCTGCTGGCTTCCTCTCAGATGTCACTCATTAATTTTAAGTCCACTTAAAGAAAGCTATATTTTCTTTCTTGTCTATCTGCCTTTAAGTAAGAGGGTCTGGGACAGTGTTTGTGCAAGAGGCAGAACAAAGAACAGGTTAATAATTGTCACTGTGAAGGCTTCCATTTTCTTCACCCACTCCCATATCCTCTGAGTCAATGTGATGGCGGGTCTTTCATAGCCAAGTCTGCTGTTACAGTGTTAAGTGGGGTCCTTTCCAGTGAGGATTTTCCCAGCCTTGATTGTTCCTAAACTGCCTTTGATCTCCACTGCATGCTGAAAACCCAGCAACCTGCAGGAAAGTGGCTGGAAACTAATCCAGACTGTCCCTTCAGAAGTGGGAGTGGGCAACACAGGATAGCCTGGGAAGGATTCTGAGTCAGTCATGTGTCCCACTCTAGCAAGGGAGCCAACCATTTCATTTAGGTTCATTTAGGTTCCCAGGACCCCTCCTTTTTAAGCTTAGACTAGCTGCCATTGAGAAGCATTTTGAAGGTTGATTTGTTTTGTCTTTTCTACAATAAATATATCCAAGAGATCACATCTTGCAGATCCCAGACTTACACCCACTCTGTTGCAGGCCTGTTGGCGCAGCCCTGGCTTCTGAGCATAGATGTCTACACCACCACGGCCTGAAGTCCTGAGACTTGTGGTCCTCGGTGACCAATAGGGCCTGAAAGAAAAGGAAGAGCCACAGAGACTTGCCACACTCTTGACTTCTGGGCCTGGAGAGCAGTGCCCAAGAGGCCAGGAATCCTGGCTGTGACCTCAGCTCACAAGACGGAGTTTTAACTGGATGCTGCCTGCCGCCACTTTCCACCTCATTGTGACCTAGAAAAGCCACATACCATCTCCAGGCCCTTCGTTTTAAAAGAAGCAGGTAATTGAAGTTTTATTTCAAAGTATGTCTAGGACCATGTTAGCCTGCTCCTACAGGCACCCTTCATGACTAAGGCCAAGCAATTGGCCAGCCATTGAAAACTCCCTGGTCAGCTTCCTGATAACAGGATCCATACTGAATTTGCCCATTTAGTTCTGGCTCCACAAGGACTCCGTAGGGACAGCAACCCATACAGGGGTGGACTAGCACAGTTCTCGTCTGTGCTTTTTGTACTTAGCCATGCCCAGACACTGTGGTGGGAGAGCAGGGGCACTTGGATTGCTGAGATTTATATATACCTCTCAAAGACCTTGGTATCTCAAGGTCTCAAAGACCCCAGTTAGTGCTGCTGGGCAGCAGCAAGGCCTGGACTCTTACATATTTAGGCACCTCACTAGTCTAAAGGCAATGGCTTACCCCTACTTCTTGTGTGAGGTCTACAGAGTGACAATGTTTCTTGCCATCCCCACACTTTCCTGAACCTGTAATTCAGGTGGTTCCCAACCCAAGTCACATACAAGAATCATTTTTAAAGCCTTGTAGACTTGTGTATGGATTGTGCCCTGCCACCACCTCAATTAAACCCCAGTCTGTTTGAAATGGGACACAGGCAGCAGCATTTTCAGAGGCCGTAAATAACTTACTTTAAACATTGTGGGCTATCCAGACCATATTTCTCTTAATACAGTCAAAGCCAGTGATCCCCCTCTCCCATAGAAGGAAAGATTGCTTCTCTTTTATTGAACTATCTATTCTATAAATTTTGGGAGTTTTCTTTGAGGCCAAAAAGGGAATGAGGGAAATACAAAATGGGATCATACTAAATATCTTCAGAGGCCTTGGAGCCCTTTGAATGTTTCAAATCTGAAATTTGTACCCACTGTTTGTAATACCCTTGGTTGTGTGTGTGTGTGTCCTAGCTAATGCTCATAAGTGTATTTGCTCATTAATGATCTTATTTTTTCACATTTAAATTACAAGCCTTGAACTTGAAGGATCCAGCCTTAGTCTTACTCTTTTTTTTTCTCATAAACTGTTGGGAAAGTGGCCCATAACATAAACCTCTTTCTTTTTTTTCTGCTGTAGAGTTCACTGATATTCTCTGCAGAGCCCCTTTCTCTGTCACCCCTGGGAGCTCCGAGCCGCTGAGCAAGTCATCTGTGTAGAGCTTTCAGTGTGTGCTTCTCAGCAGAGCTTTACTGGACCCTTACACTTACAGAAGTCTTACCAAAACGTTGGCAATTCCTGACAAAACAGGCTCTCTCTTACTAGCTACTTGCATTTAGATTTTTTTTTTCATTCATCCTCACATCAGCCACATGGTAAATTATCCTTTTTTACTACCACAGAAACTCAGGCTAAGTTAGGTTAAACGTCTAAAATCACACAGCTAAATAGCTAGCAAGCCAAAGGCCTACCTGCCCTTTGACCCTTGTCTATGGTTTCCCAAAGTCCTGTGCTCCGCACTCTGCAGTCCCTGAGAGAGCAGACAGTCAGATTGTCACAGCCTCTGTTCTGTTGCTCCCACAATACACCTGCTTTGAGAAGACAGTGAGACCATGGGGCAGTGTGTTTTGTCAGTGGCTTCTTGTCATCAAAGTGACAGTCATCCTTAATCATTCCCAAGTGCAAGGTGGTTTGGCATGAAGAGTCCACTGAATGACTGACACTACCTATTTAGGCCTGCTTTCCCGCCTGCTCAGTTCTGATCTGTAGTCACAGAAGCACTTGCCCAAGCGGTCGTTTTATTTAAAGGTCCGGAAGATGATATGCTGTTTGTAAGTCTAATACTGGCATCTTCCCCGTCCAGCCTTAGCTACAGGCCATTAGCCATTATAGGCTCAAATAGTGTTAAAAGGGTTCACTGAAGGGTCGGGGGAGATACGTCATAAACAGAAGGAATATGTAGACACAGCTTGTGAGTGTCAGGCACACTGTCCCTTGCCTGGCATTGAAGAGAGAGAAATCACTTGCCAAAGGACCCAGCCAGTAAGGGCTGAAGACTTAAGCTTCCAGCAGACTCCTTTGTTCTTCTTGGGTTCAGAAGCAAAATCCCTGCCCCCATGTAATGGATATAGGCAGAGTCACAGCAAAGGGAGAAGTCTTGGACCAGAATGCCTACAAAAAGCTGTTTGATTTTGCTTCCTAGTCAAAAAAGATAGAGCCAGTCATCTGTCCTGTTCAGTTGTGGGTGTGATGCAGGGTCCAGCCACGTTCCTCCTTCATTGACATGTAGAGGGGACATTGGCTACAGGCCTGTTGCATGACATGACTGCGCTTCCATAAAAGAGGGTGGGAAAGACAGCCTGGTTGAGTAGCTGACACATAAAGCCTAGGGTAGTGTGAGTCCAACAGTGTCTTTTCTCCCAAGGTGACGACTGCCCTGTTACTGCTGAAGCTGGCAAATAGTTTCTACGTGGCCAGTCTTGACTATACAATCAAAAAAACAGTGTTTAAATGTAAAGGGAGACTCAGCCATGTTCCGGAAAGAGCCATAACCAGGCAGCTGAGAAACCTATGCTTGGCATGTTTTCTTCATTAAAAATGTAAAGGAACATCTAATGAGACCTGGTGAACCAACTGCTTCCTGATAACTTTCACTGGCATTATGGTGGTTGCCCTTACCACCAACCCTGTGCTCTAGGCCAAGGAGCAAGCATCGTGCCCCAGGTCACACACCAGCAAGTGTTGGCACTGCCATTTAAAATCCTGCATTGTTTCTAGAATGATAATGTGAGAGCTGGTCTTACACGCTTGGCCCTTTCTGACCTATTGAACACTAAGAAGCTTTAGGAAGCCGTATGCTTCCTTCTTAATGGTAAATACAAACTTTCATGTTCTTGACTAGCTTTTAGCATCAGTAAGCTGGATCTTCAAGTTAAATATTTCCCTTTGTTTTCCTGCAATAAGTATGTAAGAAATCAATACAAATAAGCTCAAAATTAAAAAATTAAAAGCACAACACAAGCAAACAAAAAAGCTTGCCCATAATGCATGCAAGTATACTTCCACTCCTTTCTTAGTGCCGAGAATGAGGGTGTAGCACACAGAACTATTCCTATGTGGTGGTGCCTGACAGTTGTCTTTGGCTTTTGCTATAGATAATTCTGTTATTAAAAAGCTCTTTATATGCTGCTAAGTCATTGATTATGGAAAACAGACAGTGTTAAATGGATCTCCTTCTGGACCATTAAGTTAACAGTACTGAGCCCTTCTGAGTTATCTGAAAGAAAAAAAAATGGCGTCTTGCCCTAGGAGCTGTGACTTTGTAGGTTGGTGAACTCTGCCACTGATATCTTGGGTGTCTTTGGCATTAAGTGCATCCATGTACAGCCCTCTGTCGGCAGCATATTATGTCATCTTTGGCCCTCAGTCCATTGATAGTAACTTGCCAGAAGGATTTAGCTTTACAGGCAGCTGTGTGTGAACCAAACAAAGGACTTGTGTGCAAGGGACGATGCTCTCATTCAGGTAGACTGTATCTAAGAAGTGTTCTCATGTCCATGTCACCCACTGCCCTTCTCCCATGCTGCTGCTTCTGCTTACCTTGCCCATTGGAGCTGTGTGCTCTCCTGCACCTAGCCACACAAGTTGCAAAGGTCAACTGGGACTTTAAAGAAACCCACCTCTTTTCAACCATGAGAACCAGCAATATTGTACTGAGGATAGTCTAAAAGTGTATGAGACACGGAAATGGTTTACAGCCTAGATGTCTGGCTTCTCTCTGCAAGGATGAGTGCTGACCAGTCTCGAATCTACATTCACACCTGTTCTCAAAGATTCTTCATTTAAAGTACAAGTTGTCTCCGACTTACAATTATTGCCCCTAGGACTCTGACTTCATGACAGTGTACATGTGGGGTGCATTCAGCAGGAATCATACTTCTGGGTTTGTTTCTTGACCTTTCATCAAGCCGCTATATGCAGCACAGCATTCTTGTGATATCGGTGGCAGCTGTGACCTGGAGCTCATGGTTAGCCTTGCTGTCACAAGTGTGAGCCGTCAATACCCACCATGAACTGTATTCAAATATGAAATGACTTATTATTTTATGTAAATTATCTAGCGTGTGCTAGCTAATGTAAGCATTCTTAGTTGGAAAATTCTTAGTTGGGCTATGCTATGTTGTGCTGTGCTGTAGGTGAGTGTGTTGAATTTGTATTTCACTCAGGATAGTCTCAGGTTTCAGTAGGTTGTAACCCCCTTGGAAGTGAGGAAGCATATGTAACTGCTTAGATGGTTTTGCAGAGATGATATCACAGGACCCTGTTGTTCCTCAGCCATTCAGAGCTGGCCTTATCATCTAGGGACACTGCTTCAGGATGCTCTCTGCTTCTTACTGATGGTCATGACCCTGCTGGCTCAATTCATTTAAACATTTAAAAGGATTGAGAGCCTCCAAGATGTGAAGGGACCTGGCAAGAGCATGGTAAAAGTTTTCCTTCTTGAATCTTAGAGGCTGTGAAGATGTGAAAATCTGAAGGGAGCTTTGCAGGTGGGGTTCTTTGATAACAACTTATATATCGTTAATGTTCATGTACTGAGGTGCTGCATTGCGTCAGTAAGCAAGCTGTGCAGGGCAAGGGCTTAAATTAGTATACCACCAGCACCACTGCTACCCATGTTAGGAGGTTTTGAAGCTGGTGGATGAGAGTAGCCATTGCCATAGTGATCGGGTGCAGATCTTTGGGACAGAACTGAGAACCAAGAACTGCCTGGCAACAGGTTACTAGCTGGGCCCATCAAGACTGAGTCCTTTGTCTACCTGCAAGACAGAGTGGAAGGGAAGCAGCTTCATTTCTATTTGGGGGTGAACTGTTGACAATGAAAACAAAAATGCTGCCTGAAGAGGGAAGGATTGGGGCGGGGGTGGGGGGTGGGCTTAGAGTAGCCAGTATGCCAAAGATAGGGGTGTTTAAAGGACTTGAATGGGTCTGGAAGCTAGCAGTTTCAACCACCTGCAGGCTTTTGTCAGGGTTACCTGATGCCTTAACTAATGCTGTGTTAACAGCCCCCTCTGCCCTGGAATGTCTGTGTTTGCATGGCTCTTAGGTTCCTCCAAGCTTCAGGACCACTGGCATGAGCTCTGTGCCCTGAATTTAGCCTCTGCGTTCTATGGCCCTGTGATTGTCCAGGCCCTACTTGCACTGAATGGCATCTGCATGAAATTGCATGGGAGAACATGTTGAAGATACTCGTGTTCTTAAATTATAAAGTCTTATTTCCGAGACTGACAGCCTCAGGCTTAGAAACCTAATCCAGGTTTTTGTTGTATAGAAGAGCTAACACATGCACATAAGTCACTGCTTGAGGTCACTTTGTGTGTCACAAGAGTTCTAGCGGTCACCCTCTCTCCTTTCACATGTGCTGGTTTAAAGATCTAGAAAGCAAACAGTATGTCTGCTTCCCCTACTGATGCCCCTGAAAGGCCTCTTTCCACACCAAGGTACAGTGGAGTAGAAAGGCTAGTCTCTGCTGCTAGTTAGGAGCATTCATGTGTCCTGTACAAGTCACGGTCCTTTGGCATACATATACGCTTGAACTTGGAGGGGTCAGACAGCACTTGCCACCCCCAAGGCCTTTGTCTCCTTGATGCTGCATCTGGCATCAGGACTTGGCCACATGCTGGTAGTTGCTTTGGGTGAAAGTAACCATCATCACCAGAGCTGGACAGGAAAAAGAAGACTGCAGGTGAAGCCACAGCTTGTCCTTACGTGTAGGGTCTCCAGTGTTTTTCAAAGCTGCCTTTAAGAGGGTTTTTACCACATCTGAATGTGCAGCAGAGAGGACTGTGCCTGCCCTGAGCTGACCTTTCAGACTGGCTTTGTGGAGCTCTTGGCTTGACCATCGTGTGCCAGAAGGAGCTGCCAGTTCTCCCTCCCTTTCCTGCCCATCAGCAAACCGTTGAGTGTCTGTGTGCTTCCTGCCCTGTGGAGACAATCATCCTTGCAGCTCTGTGACTGCATGAAATGTCCTTGGTCATCATTGCTAGATGAAAACATGGGAAAATTTGTTCAAACGATGCCCGTTCTGTTTGTTTGATTAAGATCAAGAAAGTCCAGCTTCAGTAGACTCCAAGCAAGAAGTGTTGTTGGGCTCCTAGTTTATATCTTCTGAGAAAAATGTCTATACTTTATATACTCTCAACCACTGTGCAACATGTGCGTGAGAATGGAAGAGCTTCTTTGTTCTAGAAGATACACATTTCCTTCACCTGTTCTAATCCAAGGCCTCATAGCCCACCAATATACACTCTAGTCCTACCAGATCAGCTGGATGCTGTTGTTGGAGTATAAATCAAAGCATACATCATTCTGTTGATCCAGTCCCTCTATTGTCCTGTGTCCTATTGTGACCATTCTACAGCCTCACCTCAACTGGTTCTCAAGTACCCCAGGCCCACTTCCTATAGATCTTGCCTTCTCTCTGCTTGACACATTCTTTCTTCTGGACCCCCATAGAATTCAGTCCTTGGCTACCACAGATCTAGATGCCCTCCCTCCACCCAGCCTCACAGCCTCCTTACATGAGCTCTTCCTATCCTCTTTATCTTTTTAGTATTTCTTTACCAGTTTTGCTTTTTTGGTTTCTTTAAAACTGCCATTTAACAATTAAGCAAATGAACCACTCTCCCAAATGTAGGCTTCATAAGGGGAAGACAGTGGTTTGCCCATTTTTAAGTATTTTTAAATTCATTGCATGTGTACCTATGCCATAGAACATGTGTGGCCGTCAAGGAATGGCTTTCAGGAATGGGTTCAATCCTACCAGACTGACAGTGTTGGTACCAAGTGTATTTACCCATTGAGCCATCTCTTGATCACTGCCCTCCACTCACAGACAGTGCCTAGCACTTTGTGGAGGCCCCTGAAGATGATAAATCACTATGCTTGAGTCAGTGTTATGGGAAAGCAAAGTGGGTGTGTGAGTGAGAGTGCACATGAGAATGGCCAGCCGAAAGCCCTGGCTCCACCACTTGGTAACTCACACATGAAAACTGAGTTGGCATGCCCTTATGATGTTTTGCAAGGCTTATACGAAGCTACCTATGAAGTTGCTAGAATGTACTCACATCAATTAAACAAAGCATTCCCTTGTCTAGGTGATCCTGAGCTACTGTTAGCTTCCTTCCTCCTGGCATCTCAGGCTCATGGTTGGTCTAGAGATTGCTAAGCACCTGAGCTACAGAATGTTTTTAGTTTAGGCTTGCCAACATGGTTGTGTTTATAGTGCTTTGGCAAAGTAGTTTAGTGTCTGTGGGGATTCTGTGTCCACCGAGCCATAACGACACAGTGGAAGTGGTGGATGCTTAGCTAACCCTTGAGCCTCTGTACTAATCATGCCTTATGGTTTTATTTTTCCTATAGTGTTGCCTGGAAACAAAATTGAAAGCAGTCATATCGTGGCTCACATATTCCTGTGAAAGGACACAAAACATGATTGATTATTAAGTATTCACCAAGAAGTGCCTGCTGCCCCACCAGTCGCTGGGTGTGGAAGGATGCCTACAGAAGGTTTCATTCAGTGACAGCTTTCTGAATTTCAGTTGGCTATGTGCATATGCAGATAAGGGAGATGAAGGATATTGGAGAACAACTGTATACCACACAAGTGAATGGGGGACCCAGTTCTTTGACCATGTCCCCCAAACAACCTAATAGAGCAACTCGGCCAGAGAGACAGGAAGCGCAAACCCTATTGTACCAAGGTTCAGAGGCAGAGGCTGCCACAATGACCATTGCTACTTGTGTGCAGTGCAAAAGTGTTCACAAGATCCCCACTCAAGACTTGAGGAAGGGCCCTGGGCAGAGCCAAGACACTTATGTCTGCTTTAAGTGCAGCCTTCGAGCAGTGCCTACCCAGCTGCACTTTGTGAGCAATAACACCGGTGCTGCTCATGTCAGAAATGAAACAGAAACCATCTCAAGTCCTGTAAATAAATTTAAGGTTAGGAACTTCAAACCAGGCAAATACTACTGTGATAAATGTCGGTTCTCTACAAAGGACCCGCTGCAGTACAGAAAGCACACTCTGCAGCACGAGGAGATCAAGTTCATCTGTTCCCACTGCAGCTACATCTCCTACACGAAAGGGGAGTTTCAGAGGCATCTGGTGAAGCACACGGGCATCTTCCCTTACCGATGTGAGTACTGCGACTATGGTGCTATTCGCAACGACTACATTGTCAAGCACAGGAGGAGGGTCCACGAGCGGGCTGGTGCCAAACGGCCATTCAAAACTGTAGCCAAGCTGGAGCCCAAGAGAACCAACATTTCAAAGCAGAGCATGGAACTCTCAAAGGCCCCCACTCCAGGGCTGCCTTCCAAAACAAGTTGTCAGACCAGCTATCTCGGTTCTCTCTCCATGCAAACAAAGACAAGCCACACAACATGATGTTATTACCTGAGCTAAAGAAGTACCAAAAGGATGTAGTGTGTATTCCTAACAAAATGACCCTGTCTGAGCCAAGGGAGGTGAGCCTGTTGGGGAACAAGAATGTTGAGGTGGAAGTGCTGTCCCCCTCAAAGGAAACTGTGCAGCCAGGTATGCCGCTGACAGTTGTGGCGCCCTCCGAGCTGGTGGTCCCCACCAACTGTCTAGCCCAGTTGATGGATGTGAAGGTTGTCAATGGCTCTCAGCAGCTTGTGCTTAAACTGTTTCCGTTGGAAGAAAACTCCCGCCTCGAAACAAACAGAGGAGATGGAGGCACTTCTGAGTGTATGACTACTGAGAAGGGCTCAGGGGGACAGAAAAAAATGCTTTCTACAGAATCATCAAGGTCACTAGCAATGGAAGGGAATGCTGGAGACTTTGTGGGCCTTGACCGTCTGCACTCTTTGGTTCAGAAACAGCTTAAAAATGTGAAATGGGTGAAGTCTTGCAATTTTTTCATGCCCAATTCTGGTGTACACAGTCATCAAGAATCTTTCCTTGGTTCTGATACAATTAAAGATTTACAGAAATCTCACAGTTTATGTCCACCTAGAGCCCTTCCTTCTGTTGCCGTAAAAAGTCATTCCCCAGCCTCTGTCCAAAATAGTGTTTCCTGTGGTCCTGGAACCACAGTGAGTCATTTCTTGAGTAAAGCAGCTGTTGCTTTTGCTGAAGACAGAAGAGGTTCCCGCAGTGACTCCCACCAGCTCCTTCCGCTTGCCTCATTGCCTTCAAAGGTTCCCTTCTCTGGAGGGAAGGGCTTACCTCCTATAGGTGAAAATGACTTAGAAGCCAGGAATAGGATTAGCCGTCATGAAACATTGGTTTCCTCTGACAGGAAGCTGGAAGACACACAGATGGAAAGCAAGACAGTGGGAAATACAGGCCAGGTTTCCTCTGTGCAGAAGAAAGAGTATTTACACATAAACATTACTGGGGAAGATAAACCAAGGTCCCAACAGCCTAAAGATCAGCCTGTGCAGCCCAAGACTTCTGAAACAGCAGGTAACACCTTTGAAGGCCCAATCATCTCGTCAGTATTTTCTCTGAGCTCTGGATCTGAAAATGTGCCAAGGGCATTAAATGGAATAGTTCAACAACCAAAATAAAGTCTATTGAACTGCTGCGCAGGAAGATAGCGCAGCTAATTGAATCTTGTGGCAAGCCTTCCTCTTTGTCTGCCAATAGTGCTCAGCGACGTTCCATAGGGCAGTCACCCAAGCTAACTTCAAAAGCAGCTCCCAAGGCTATTCAAGAAATGAGTATGTCCCTTACTGGCCCTGGCCCTAGTCCTGGCCCTACCCCTGGCCCTTCTGTGGGTCCTCTCCAAAACCTTCCGAATGAGGACAGTATTACTATCAGCGGACAGTTTGCTCCACAGCAAATCTGCCCCCAGTTTGTCAGTACTAATGACGGGAAAACGGAAAGCAGAGTGACCAGAAAGGCTCCTGTTGCTACTCCAGTGCTGATCCCCAAAGGGGCTGTGTTGAGGGTCCTTAACTCTTCTGAAGATGCTCACATCATAGAGGCCACCTGTGACACACCTGTCAGCATACCTTGCCGTGAAGCCCAGTTAACAGGAACACTTCCTTTCTGCCCTATGAAACAGACAATCTTAGGCTCCCAGCCTTTGACATGCAGAAGTGGACCAGCAGACATGTCCCCAAGTCTGGAGACATCTCTCCGTCCCAAATCAAGAAAAGAGGACCCTATCTGCAGTGCCACTCCTAAGAAAATCATCCCTGTGTATAGCACAGCACCAGGAAGCAGTGACTCCAGCAGGCAAGGAAGGCCAATTTCTAGAAGCCTAACTGTAAGCAAGAATAAAACCAAGCAAGTGAGCTCAGCCAAGAAGAAAAACAAGATGCAGGCCAATCCCAGCCGCTATTTCAAAGACCCCTCATTTTTTCAGGTGGCAAGGCAGCTGCGACTCATAGCTGCCAGACCAGATCAGTTGATTAAATGTCCCCGTCGGAACCAGCCTGTCATCGTGTTAAACCATCCTGATGTCGACTCCCCTGAAGTGACCAATGTGATGAAAGTAATCAACAAGTACAAAGGCAACGTCCTCAAGGTTGTCCTGTCTGAGAGGACTAGGTGTCAGCTGGGTGTCCGGCGGTACCATATGCGGCTGACCTACCAGAATGTGGCAGAAGCTAATCACATGAAGAGGCAGATGATGTTGAAAATGAAACTGAAGAAGGTTCATAAAAACAACTACCAGGTGGTAGGCTCGTTGCCAGACGACCCTGCCCAGTGTGTCTTTAAGTGCTGGTTCTGTGGGCGGCTCTACGAAGACCAGGAAGAGTGGATGAGTCACGGCCAGCGGCATTTGATAGAGGCCACCAGAGACTGGGATGTCCTTTCTTCAAAGGGCAAATGAGTGAAACTTGGTCTTTGAAATTGGATTTCCTTGTAGTTTTCATGGCTTAGGGTCGCACCCTAGACCTTTGATGCAGTAGAAGAAAAGGAGTTTCTTATTCCTTAGAGTCACCATAGGAAGGGTGAGAGCCCTGTCCTTACCTGAGCTCTGTGGCTGGACCAGGGAAAGGTGGGAGGCTCTGAGATTCTACTGGTTTTGATTGAAGGGATGTAGTATTCTCCACAGGTTTTCAGTGAGATCTGAGGCCTTTCCTGCTTAGTTCTTATTTTTGAGTAGACACATCTTTCATAATCCATTTAGAGGGGCAGGTTTATGATTGACACACTTTTTAGATAAATGCTGCTGAAGGGTTAAGCCTGTCTTGGCGCACACATCCACTTTGATTTTGCTTTGACTCTTCCAGAATATTTGCTCCATAATAGAAATTACATTTTTCTACTTGATGGATCATCTTAAATCTGGTTAGAGTGCTGTGCTTGACCCCACCCACTGTGAGTACTAGCTACACTCTGCAGAGCAGTGAGCTTTGCTTTCATGGGCATGTATCAGCAACAGTTGTTAGGAGAAGAAAAGACAAATTTTCAGTATTTAGCTTTTGCTTGCTTTTAAAATATCTTGATTGATAATAGTTGGGTAGGGAATACGTAATTGGTTTTTTTGTTTTTGTTTTAGGTGAAGAAGGAAAAATATATAAAATTAAGTCTGTTCTTTGCATCTAATATTCCACCAAACATAAATGGCCATTTTTAAAATGTGAAGGAGCAGATTCATTAAAGACAGATTAGCCTCAGTGGTGCCATTCCAGGTGGACTTGAAAGCAGGCTGTGAACGGTCTGCTGTGGCTGGCTCTTCACCTGGGGACCCAATGCAAAGCCTCAGGGGATGCCAGCATGCTCTTGAGCATAGGATCAGAGGGCCGCTCGCTCCGCAGGCCAGATCTGTTCTCCTTTTGCCCGTTCCTGAGCTGGCCCTCCTGGGGAGGATCCTAGTCTCCGTGAGCATTTTCCTCATGAACACTAGCAACTGCAGGGGTCAAAACATGGAAAGAGAACCCCAATTGTCTGTGGAGGCTTTAGGAACACCATCCCTGTTTTCAGTGACAGGAACAGGCTGCTCCTGTTGAGCCACAGATGCTCCTCTCTGTTGCTTAGATTTCCTGGGAGGACCTCCTCTCCACCAAGAGGTGTTAGGACCCACCGAATCTACAAGGCACCTTTGCACATTAGGAGAAAGTTTATCTCCTACATGGGTAGGGCTTCCTGGGCAAGAGCAGCTCAGACAAAGGGCGCTAACCATGGCAAGCATAGGTGGCCCAGTCACCAGCCAGTGACCTTGAGAGTGTGCATCCTTAGGGACTTAGTGATGGATGCTGTGAGGGGAACAGGGGGGGTTGGTTAGATCTGAAAATGGTACCAGTGACTTCTAATCTCTGGGTGATCGGACTTCCGGACTTTGCCTTTTCCCGTGGCAAGTCTTAGTTTATCCTCTCACAGTTGAGATACTCCTTTTAAGCTCGTTTTCATTATACATACTTGGCTTTTCTTAGGTACAGTTCAGTACCTGATCATTTTGTTAATTGATAATTTTAATTTAAAAGTTGCATTTTTATATATGTGTATATATGTGTACACATATAAATATTTTTTACCATATGCAAATTGCAACAGCTAATTTTCTGATTTCCTATTTTATAATGATACATGAGCTGGGGAAATATAAAGCTTTTTATATTCTAGAAATAATTTATTTTGAAAGAACATTTTTACAATGGTTTCATCTCATTTTTAGAAAATGAAAGCACAGTAAATGGTGGGACCTGATTCCCATGAGCAAACGGGAGTAGACAGCCCCTGTGGGTCATTGTATGTGGATTAGTCATGCTTGGTGCTCAGTGGCTGTGTGATACAAAGCATTCTGAGGCTGATCTGTGGTGCAGACTGCTAACCCTCCAGCTCAGACTTGAATCTCATGTGCTGTGGCAGGAGGGGCTGTGGGATCCACTCCTCTACCTCACTGCTGCACAGCTCCCCAACCCCCAATGACTAGACCAAGAGCTGCCACAGATCAGTGTCAACAGAATACTTACACTCTGCTGCAACAGCCGCTGTTTTCAAGTATTATCTAAAACAACTAGTACTTGTGTGGAGCTGGAGTTAGTGAGCAGAATATGTAGCGAGCCTTTGGGGATTTTCATAACTACAGTCCTTGTTGAGGAACTCAGAGGGCTCCTGGAAGCCTCAGCCTGGGAAAGGCAAAAGTGACTGACTTCTCCAACAGAGTTTCAGACATAAGTTTATCGTGTAGGTAATGTGTGGAAGGACTCCATTTCTAATGGGTTGGAGGAAGAAGGACAGAAATGTGATACTCCTTCCATAGGCTTACCTTGACTTTGAAGGACCTCTAGTCACTACATTTTGTTGATAGTACTTATAAAATTATTTTAAACTTATTTTTTAGGCTAGTTTTTCTTACTTTGGGGGACCAAAAATGAAAGGATCTTTTTATATTTATGATATAGGCAAATAGTTTAAAAAAAAAAAAAGTAAGCCTCTGTTTCTTAAGTGTCCTCTCAGTAGATTATATTTTATTCAGAATTTTATCTCCAGCCCAAAACATTTTGTGAGCCCCCATCACAGTTGAATTAAACTAAACCCTCCAAAGTTCCATCCCCCATTCTTTAGAATTTATATAAGCCACCTGGAAGATGAAGGTATGGTGTTGTTCAGCCTTCAGAATGACTTTTGAATCTGTGAATGTCTTTTTGAGCAGAAAACAAACCTTTGTCTTAACATGTCAAGCATTACAGTTCCCGTGTGAACAGTTTATGTGTCTACCGCTCTGGTTCTGAAACATGTTTGTATATAGATAGAAAAGTTGGCATCAGTTTTGTTTAAATAAAGCAACTTTTAAGATCTTCACTGCTCTCTCATTTTGGATATTAAACAGGGTGGCCTCAAAGGGCACAGTCTTGCATGTGCTACTGATGTGAGAGTGGTATTGCCCACAGTACAGGCGTGGAATTCTATCAGGGTATTGGACACCTTGCCAGAATGCAAACCCTGATGTGAACCCACACAGTCCTTCTGTTTGGCTTCACTTCACAGTGATTTCCTACCAGGCCCGTTGGCCCCTGTGGCCTCTCGAGGGAGATTTGAAATGAGAAGGATCTAGTTGTCAGGCAGCTTACCTGAGGCAGTGCTAACACTGCTACTATCTTTGGTCCAAATCAGCAGCCCTGTACTTGATGCCACATAAAACTGGGAAGAAGGACCATACTCTTTTAAAAGTATTGGTAATCTCTTTGCTCCCTTACCCTAGGGAGAACTGAGCTTGAGATAAACATTGGCCAAGTGAGGGGGAAAAAAAATGAGTTCCATTCAACAATTTTTCTAACAAATTCATTACCTAATAGAAATGAGCTGTCAGCCTCTGGAGGCTTCCTCTACTCAATTGTTCCCTTTGATGGTTCCCAGTTCAGACATTTTAGGATGAGGTGTCATACCTGGAACGTTAGATTTCATTGACCATAGCACTGTCACATCGAAATATAACACAAGCCACCTGTCACTAACAAGAGAATGTAATGTCAATTATGACTGTTTTGCTAGCACCTTTAAAATACTTCAGTGTTTTCAGTATGCTCAGATTAGTATGCTTTTTTATAATTTAAAATTCTGGTATGTTTCCATATGATGTTAAAATTTTTCAACTATAGCCAAAAGCAATTTTGCCAAAACATTGAAGTGTTTAACAGAAAATGGTTTCACATTGTTTCCATCTTAAATGGTCACTATACTCACACTTCAAACTGAAGCTCCAAGGATCCAGTACCCTGCTGGCCCATCCACACACAGATGGGCATACTCTGACACACTGGCATTTATACTTTTTTTTTTTTTTTTTTTTTTTTTGGTTTTTCGAGACAGGGTTTCTCTGTATAGCCCTGGCTGTCCTGGAACTCACTCTGTAGACCAGGCTGTCTTCAAATTCAGAAATCCACCTGCCTCCGCCTCCCAAGTGCTGGGATTAAAGGCGTGTGTCACCACCGCCCGGCTCACTGGCATTTATACTTACATGCATGCTAAACCTTTTTTTTTTTAAGTTGGTTAAGACATGGAGAAAAGATAACCTCAACATAATATTTAGCAATCCCAAAGTTGAAGGTCTATATTGCCCTCATCTGCATCTCTCTGATACTAATGAAATGATATATCTCTGCTAGTGTTTATTGGACATTTGAATTTTCTGTAAATAATGAGATGTTTTGGCCATTTTACTAACTAATAAACTGTTACAAACTTTTGAAGGAAACTAAGCTCCATATAAGAAGTCCAAAAAGGAAAAAAAATTTCTCTTAAAGTTTTCTACCTAAATTGTGCAAACTCTGATATAAGCCCATGCCACTGTTGTTTGCCTCTAATTCACAAGAAGTATGGCTTTGAACAGCTGTGGTGACTTTTCTGTCATGCCCAGTAGCCTTTGCTGAAGATGTCTGGGGGTGCTTCACTTCACCCATACTTCCCTACCTTGAAGTCAAGAGTTAAATAGTCAAAGCAAACTTCCATACCACAGCGGGCACAAGTATAACTGTCTCCCAGTTTTAAGGACTTGAGGCAATCTTTTCCAGAAGAATGTGAGCCCAGATTATTTTCTATATGAAAAGTATTTTAATCCTAATAGATGGAAATTCTCACAAAAGGTCATTCCTAGTAGATGTTTATCATTTCTCTAGCACCCAGCACCAAATACTAGCAAGTCCAGGCTTCAATATGGGCCATCACCCAATATATGCAGTTCATACTGTATTGATCTATAATGGATCTGTGTGCAGAACTCATTTCAAAGTTTAGATCAAGTTAGTTAATACTGAGCCACAAGCATAGGAGGTAGGAGCCTCTCCATAGGAGACCTTCTATAGCACTGTGAAGCTGCCATTAGAGTCAGTATTTCTAGGCTGTCTGATCTTCCCTAAGCATTTGTAAATCAGTTGGTCAAACCACAATGTCAATGGATGAACATTGACATTGGACACATCAAAGAAAAATTGGCATTAGTGTAAATATGTCACCCCCATTTCCTGGGATGATTGGTTTGAAAACATAGTAGGGATTAAAGAGGGCCAGGCCAATGACATTTTAAAATTTATTTCCTTTATTTGGGCTATAATTTTAAAAAATGGTAGATTACAAAATAAAAGCTGGAAAAGAAAAACATTCGCAAACAAGAAGGAATGTGCAGAAATGCTGCCAAGTGCAAACTTAATATTTGAAAAAAGTCATGGTACTCCCTCTGCATCCAAATGAAATAAATGGATATGGCAGGAATGTCCCCATTGCCCCTTCTCAACAGATGTCTATTCAGTTTAATCTGAAGTTAAATGAGTGCTTTATATTTATCCTTAAAAGTACTTCAATAATCTTTAAGTGCACAAAGTAATAGCTCTGTACATTTCCTCATATACATGTGGCATTGTACTTTGCTCACATGGCTTCCCCATAGCTCCACCAGCCCACCCTCTTGCTAGTCCTATTCCTCTCCCATAAGTCCTCCTGCCTTCATGTCTTATGCATGCACACACTCTTACTTTACTAGATTCCCCTCCTTACTTCACTTCCTATCATGTCTAGCTTTGATCACTTTCCTTCAGGTGGCATAACTCATTCTTCATGGCTGAATGAGACCTCTCTGTATGGAACCTACCTTTGCTTTAGCCACTCAGCTGTTAGCTCCATATCTTCTTGGCTGTTGAGAAGAATGCAGCAGTAAATGTGCAGTTTCTTCTGTTGTGTGCTGCTCTGGATTCCTTCTGGTATGTGCTCAAGGGGGAATAACTGGGTTGCTTGGCCGTTTTTGAAGTCTCTGAGGAAGCTCCATGCTGATTTCCATATTGGCTGCACCAGTGTGTACAAGGGTTCCTCCTTCCCCTATGCCATTTCCACTTGCATTTTTTTTTTTTAATCTTTTATTTCTCAGTGATCTCCATTCTGACAGGAAATGGCATCTGTCATTTTCATTTGCATTTTTGTATTTCCCTAATGGCTAAAGATTTTGAACATTATTTAAAATGTTTACTACCCATTTGTATGTCTTCTGTTGAGAACTGTCTGAATTGGTAGCCTGTTATTGGTGGGATGGAGTGTGTGTGTGTGTGTGTGCGTGTGTGTGTGTGTGTGTGTGATTTTTTAAAGACCTTTATAGACTCTAATCTTAGTCTTCCTCAGCTGATACAGATTTTCTTTTCATTCTGTTGCTGTTTCCTTTGGTGTACAGAAGTTTGTTTTTATTTCATGTAAGCTAGTCAGTCAATTCTAAGGATTTCCTGTGATATTAGAGTCCTTTTTAGAAAGTCCTTGCCTGTGCCTTTATAGCAAAGTGTTTTCCTTTAATAATTTCAAAGTCTTAAGTTCTATATTAGAGTCTTCAATACACTTATCTCTGTCCTTTCTTCTTGGGATTGGCTCGACTATTTGAAGCCCTTTGTGTTTCTTATTGATTTTAGCATCTTGAATAGTTTTATGAACGATGCTGTTGAAATTCTAATGAGGGTTGACTTGACTATGCAGATCATTTTTAGTAACAGTCTGCCAACTCATCTTCTAATATCTTCAGTTTCTTTCTTTGGGGTTTTAAAGTTCTCATTGAAGAAGTCTTTCACATCCTCTGTTAGGCTTATTCCTGGATGTTTCTAAAAGCCATTGTGAGAAGGATTTTTTTCTTGCTGTCAAATTCATCCTCATTTAGGAAATTTGGCTTGTGTGTGTTGATTTACTGCTAGTTTATGGAAAGTGCTTATGAAGTCTAAGAGTTTTCTGGTGGAATCACTAGAAATTTTTAAGTAAAAGAACTTGTCTGTAAAATGGACATCATTTGATTTCCTTTCCTATTTGTATGCCATGTATTTCTCTTGCCTGATTGATTACAGCCTCAACCATTACACTGTATCACTGCGTAAGTTGGAAGGAATGAACATGACAGTCGCACTGACTAGAGGAGATGCTTAGTTTGTCCAGTTAGTATATTGTAGTTATACACACACTTGTCCTGTATAGCCTCATTACACTGAGGGATGTTCTCCTACTCCTCAAGGGATGTTTTTGTCAGAGGCTTTTGTATTTATGGAGATAATCATGTGATTTCTGTCCTAAAGCCTATGCATGTACTTTATTACATTTAACCTGCATATGTTAAACCATCAAAGCATCCCTGAAATGATACTGCCCACCATACTATGGTGAATGGTCCTCTTAACATGTCCCTTAATTCAGTTTAAAAGTATTATAGTTGAGAATTTTGGTGTCTGTGTTCATCATACATGTTGGTCTATGGGTTTTTTTGTTGTATTTTTTTAATCCAGTTTTGATACTGGGCTGATAGATAAGTGTGGTAGTGTTCCTTCTTTTCCCATTTTGTGGAATACTTGGAGGACCACTTCTGTGAACCCTTCCTTTCAATCTTTTGGTTGCTTTGGTTTGATTTGGTCTGGTCTGGTCTGGTCTGGGGGGTGGTTTTGTTGTTTTGGTTTTGGTTTTTTGGCTTTTCAAGACAGGGTTTCTTTATGTAACCCTGGCTGTCTTGAAACATGCTCTGTAGACCAGGCTGGCCTTGAACTCACAAAGATCCACTTGCCTCTGCCTTCCAGAGGCTGGGATTAAAGGCATGTGCTACCAGCACCCAGCTATCAAGGTTTGATACAGCTTACCAATGACTGGTCTTGGGCTGTCCTGGGAGACTATTACTGTTTCCATCTTGTTTATTTGGAGTCTGCTTAAGTTGTTTGTAACTTGGTTTACTTTGATAGATCACGTGTGTCTAGGAACTTACCTACTTTTAGATTTTTCCAGTTTTTCTGAATACAAGTTTTCAAAGTAGTTCCTAATGATCTTCTGATTTCATTGGTATCATTATGACACCTTTTTCATCTCTAATTTTATTAACTTGGGTCATCTCTTTTTCGTTTGTGATTTGCCAGTTGTGTTTATTTTATTTCAAAGAACCAACTCTTCAGCCTTTTGTGGTGGTGTATGCCTTTAATCCCAGCACCAGGGAGGCAGAGGCGGGTGAATTTCTGTAAGTTTGAGGCCAGCCTAATCTACCTATAGTGTGGCTCTGTCTCAAACTAACAAACAAAAATAAACAAAGCCAATTCTTTAACTGAGTCTGCACATAGTTGTTTTAGTGACCATTCCATGAATTCCTGCCATTATTTTTGTCTTAGTTAGGTTTGCTTTCTATTGCTGTGATAAAATGCCATGACCAAAACCAACTCTTTCTTCTTGTTTCCTGTTAATGTTCGGAGATACTGGTTTACTGTTGGTGTGTTCTTAGCTTTCCTTCGTTCATCTGTTACACTTGTAACATTCATTGGTCTGTCCCTGTGCTCTCACGATTGAGCCTGCCTTTTCCCCTCCTCTGTGTTTAGAATTCCTTTAACCAGCCTCAGCAATATTGGCCTGGTGGACATGAATCACCCTGGTTTGTTTTGTCTTGAAATAATAACCTTATTTCTCTGCTAAGTTTTAAGGATAGCTCTGCAGAAATATGGCAGTCTTATTTAGCAGTCATTTCTAATGGGCTTAACATACCACATACTTCCGGTGCTTTTTTGCTTTCAAGACCTCTGTTCAAATCTGATGGCATTGTGTTTCACCATTTTATATAGTCTGTTTATTCCTTCAAGCATGACGACTGTAGTGTATCATTGAGAGCTCTTTCCCTGATCTGGTCATGTCTGTCCACGATTGAAAATGCCTCTAGTATTCATATGTGCTTTTTTTTTTTTTTTTTTAAACTAAGACTTAGGAAATTCCTTTTATAACTTCATTGAATAAATTCACTACTTTTTCTGAGTTCCTCTTCCTATCCCATGGATTCTCAGTTAGGTCTCTTGATTGTATCCCAGAGTTCTTAGAAGTAATGGCCATGCTTGTTTATATATTTCCTCTGAATTACTGAATGTGCTCTCCCGTCAGCCCCATTCTCTGAGATGCTTCCTGTTGTGTTTTTTTATATATCTGACTCACTGACTATTCCCAGTGTTTCTGTTTGTCTTTTTCAAACTCTTGGTTTTCTTAACTCCTTTTCTCACTTTCTCCTTCATGTTGCTAACTTTCTTCTCTGTCTTGCTCTCCTTCTTTCTTGTTGGCTTTCTTCTCTAGGTCTTGACTTGACTCTCTCACTTCACCTGCTTAGAAATGTTAGCCTCTTAAAAGTCATTGGTCATTTTTACAAGTGAACTTTTGGCATCGTGCCCAAAGTGTCTCGGAATTCACTTAATTAAGTTCTATCTTCCTCAGGTGTCCTCTTGTGGTTTTGGTTTTGGTTTGAGTTTCTTTTGCTTGTGTGTTGACATGTGTTGGCCTGTCTATCTCTTCCAATTTTAGTTGAGAATTTTCTTAGTAAGTAGCCTAACTCTTGAGGGTTCACTCAGGAAAAAAATAATGTTATACCAACAAAATCTAATAAGATATCAAAATACACTTAAACTAGAGCCCAAGAATATATTACCATGACCAAAGAACAGAAATTGGCAAAAAGAACATAAATGTAGGAATGGTAAGTCGTAAGATAAATAGACTGTAGGAGCCAGGGCAGCAGGTTAACTAAAATAGAAGATGGAGAAGAATGGAGGATGTTCTGAAAGGAATGAGGAAAGAGCAGGAGACAGACAGAGAGGAAAGACCAAATTCCCCCCCCCCCCCCAAAAAACAACCAATCACATGTACAAGTGAGATAAATTTAAGAAGCAGAATAAAACCATAAAACCTATCTTTTTTTTCAGGTAAGACAAAACCAAATTTCTACTAAAAATAAAAAGAAATCAGGGAACTAAGAGAGGTTAAATAACAGGAAAATATGAAAAATGCATAAGCCAGATCAAATATAAGAAAAGAAATGAAAAAAGAAAGTTATTTTTAAAACATAAGATAAGATCAAAATACTTTTAAAAGTATTATAAGGAAAAGAGAGAACATGAAGGGAAATGGGCTAAAACAACTTTATGTTCCATCTAAACTGTAAGTCTGTCTGTGGATGCGGGGAGCCGAGGTTGGGTTTGTGAATCCTCCTGTTTCTGTGATGTGCAGAGGCTACTCTAGACGAGAGCTGTCTTCACCTCAGGACCTTTCTGTCTCCTGTAAAAGACTTGGTTAAAGGATAGGGGGAAGGGAAGCAAGGCAGCCAAATTCCTTCAGCTCACAGAGTCCAGCTAGTCTGCCCTGGGGAGGCTAACGTCTACCTAGGGGAAGTTTCCCAGATGTGTTAGATATGAGGGAAGCAAGGTAACCCTGGGATCTGCAGGTGCATGCCTGCTTTCCTCCAGGAAGAATATAGATATCAAGTTTTTCAGAAGTTCAGTGGCTCAGATTCCATAGCAGATAAGTAGCCCCAAGGCTGATCTGACATCAAGTTTAGGATTATCAAAGTTCAAAGTTATTCTCCGAGTCTAACCATTGAGAGTGGGGTTGCTTCAATGACAGCCACATCTTCCGTCACTTACACATTTTATTTATTTTATTTATTTATTTATTTTATTTTATTTTTATTTTATTTTATTTTATTTTTTTTTTATTTTATTTATTTTTTATTTATTTTATTTTATTTATTTTATTTTATTTTATTTTTTTATTTTATTTTATTTTATTTTATTTTATTTTATATTTTGGTCTTAGCAGTGTCAGACCCTCCCGCTCTCCCTGAAGCTATGGAAGACTAACTTCAGGTTCCCTGCCTTGTGAATGCCATAGTACTGGGTTATGACAAAATGGAACTTTCCATGCTGACCCGTCCCCTGTGAGAACCAGGGTTGGCCTTGTAGCACTGCCAGTTCTCTTCATCCATGGGACCTGCCTTTCCTTCAGGAAAGGGCTTTTTTTCCTCTACGATTTATTTTATTGTTTATTATCTGTGCATGGAGTAAGTTGGATATGTACATAGGTATCCTTGGAGGTAAGAGGAGGTACCAGATCCTTCGGAGCTTGAGTCACAGGTGGTTATAAGCCACCTGGTATGGGTACTGCAGACCCAAGATGGGCCTCTGCTTCCCTTCCTCACCGTACCCAGAGTCATGTGACCTTCCTCTTCTTTGCCCTTTGAGCTATCCTCTCACTGCACGATTCGCTAGAACTCCTCACTCTGCAGAGTAGGATCCATTTGTTTGTATTATCCCTACTCCCTCACTACAAATTAGACAGCTCCTAATCCACCACCTCACCCAGAAATCTTTGTCTTACATGTTTTATACAGACAAGAATTTAGCTTTTAAAAAAATATTGGAAGAGACAAATGGTGTGCTCCGTCTTCAACTGAGAAGCAGAAACACATACAAAAACAAGGGTAGGGAGGACTGGAGTTGGAATGTTACAATATTAACTTAGTTTTTGTGATAACTATATACTTTTTCAGAGTTTTTTTTTTTCTTGTCAATTTACTCTGCTATTCTGTTTAACATCCCTAGAAAAATACTGATAGACCTCCGGTGTTCCTGTGCATAAGTGCAGTTTGCAGGACTTAGGTCACGCTGCCTGAAGAGCGTGTGCTTCTTCGCATACGCTCACGTTCTGGAAACTGGGAAAACCAAGGTCAAGGTTGCTGGGAACAGAGGGCTATAAGGACCAGTTTGTATTTGGACAACACGATGCTGATATGAGTCTGATGAGAGACACCTAAGACATGGTTGATAGTCTTGGGGGCAGTGGATCATGAGTCATCAGAAATGACTGTTAACAGGAACCCCAAGAAAATAACAGTCATCTCTTACGTAATTGTTTTGGGCAGAGTGCTTCTTTTGTGTCATCTGTATAAATATTACATGGAGGTCAAGGGCCTTCCTCCAAGCCTTTGCCCTTACCTCCAAGTGGCCTGTGTGCTAGTCTCCATGTGTGCCAGGGTGCAGGTGTGCCAGGGTGAGGGTATGCCATTGTGCTTGCCTAATGGTATGTGTGGAGGCCTTCAGGCTTCACCTGGAACAAGTGAAAGGCATCTTATCTATGACTCCCAGTTCTCTTCAAGCTCCCAGCCTCCCACAACTCTGCCACTTTCCTAGTATCAATAAATGAACTCATAGAAGTACCAACAGATTTGGTGTCACTGAGGCTGTATTTCCTCGGATCATAGATTTTACTTTCTTACTGTGAACTCTCATGGTGGGAAATGCAAGCAGGCTCTCTGTGGCTCATGAAGACTCCCTCTTGTAATTAGAACACCTTCCAGACGTCTCATGCTACATCACTGAAGATTAAATTTTCAAAACACGAGTGGAGGGGCCACCAACATTCAGTGGTTATATGCAGAAACTCTGGTTCCTGCTACATAAACCAATAGATGTTGAAAAACACACTCATCTAAATAAATAAATAAATAAATAAAAAGGACCAGGCGGTGGTGCATGCCTTTAATCCTAGCACTTGGGAGGCAGAGGCAGGAGGATTTCTGAATTCAAGGCCAGCCTGGTCTACAGAGTGAGTTCCAGGATAGCCAGAACTACACAGAGAAACCCTGTCTCGAAAAACCAAAAAAAAAAAAAAAAGAAAAACACACTCATGTTTGAAGAGTGTTGGGGATGGAAAATTCAAACTAACCCAAGCAGGCACAAGAGTCCAGCAAAGCAAGATCTTTATTTGAATTAGACAGCAAAAACTGACCAGTCAGGGACAACAGCACAGACACAGGAGCTGACTGCATCTTCAAACATTCATCTTAGTAAGTATTTAAACAGATGACAAAACCTTATTGTACTTAGGCCACTACTGATCAATCAGGGCTGCAGAACAGACTTGGGAGGTGAACTGTGACCCTCAACCAAAATGCTACAGTTTTTAAGCTCCAAAACCACAACCATCTGTGCCAAACTATCCAACCAATCAGGATTTAGGGGATTTCCTTAGGGATATATCTTTGTGATAGATTTATCCTGTTCCTGCTGGTTGGGTTATTCAACTGTGGTAGGGCAACTTGCCTAGCATTCATGTTTCAACTCAAAACCCAGATTGTCAGTTACTTACTGTGGTAGTTTGAATATGTGTGGCCCAGGAGAAGTGGCACTATTAGGAGGTGTGTCCATGGTGGAGTAGATGTGGCCTCCTTGGAGGAAGTTTGTCACTGTAGGGAATGGGCTTTGAGGTCCTCTGCTTAAGCTCCACCCAATGCGGAAGAGAGACCCTCCTCCTGGCTACCTTTGGATTAAGATATTGAACTCTCAGCTCCTTGGCCAGCACCATATCTACCTGGACACTGCCATACTTCCCACCATGATGATAATGGGCCAAACCTCTGAAACTGTAAACTACTACAATTAAATGTGGTCCTTTATAAAAGTTGCCTTGTCATAGTGTCTCTTCACAGCAGTAAAACCGTAACTAAAACACCTATGCACATGTCTCTTTCTGCCAAGCAGGATGTCAGTTACCAAGGGAGGTCTTGGGAACTTAAACTTTATTTGACCTGTATTCAAAAATGGAAGTTTTATTCAAAATGCCTTCAGATTGGTTCCTTCTTATAAAAGGTTGCATAATACTCTATAGTGTGTAAATTCAACACATAAAAATCTCTCAAAGTGTGATTTCCCCTTTTAAACATTTTTGAAAACTGGTGATTGCTAGGTGATTAATGGGAAGTTGGGTAGAGGCATGAGCATGTAGAGATGGCAGTGGAATGGACCTCCTACTGTTGGAGACTGGCCCCTGCCTCTGTTCCTTTGAAAGCTGACATTCCTTCAGGTCCCATTCAGGAGTCTGCCCATGAGTTTTGTATAGCCCCAGTACTTCTGACATCTAGCAGTATGAAAACATAACTAAACTAGACTAAGCTAATGGTATATATACATTTAGGGCACCTCGGGTCCTCAAATAAATAGGTACACAAATAGTTGCCTTCTGTCAACGTTGAGCCCAGGCCACGCAGGATAACCTGAAAACAAAACAAAAGTCTGAAGTGGGTTAAATTAGCAGGAAGATAGCCTCTGTGCAGCAGCCTCTGTGCAGCTGGCTTCAACTTAGACAATATTCCTACATGGGAGAGGGGGAATATGTGAGAAGAAATCGAGGAGGAAAGGCCTCAGCCAGGAAGATGAATTCACCATGTCCCTCATAGCTCATTGGCTGCAATGAGTTCAACAGCTTCAACTAACATTTTTTTAAAAGTTGGGAGCTGACTGATGGTGGTGCATGCCTTTAATCCCTTCACTCAGGAGGCAGAGGCAGGGGAATCTCAGAGTTCATGGACAACCTCATCTGCAGAGCAAGTTCCAGGACAGCCAAATCGACACAGAAAAACTCTGTTTCAAAAAGCAAACAAAACAAAAGGTCGGGGGAATGCAGGAGAACCTGTGGAGGCTTGACAAATGGCAACTCAACATACGACTGCTTAACACTGAGCAAGGCACTCCAACCTCTCTGTGCCTCTAGGCACAGAAATTAACATATTTAGTATCTTGTAGAATTATGATGAATCCAAGCATTCAACATGCTGTATACATATAATACATATAATTAAATCTAGTAAATATTTACTAAATGTATTAACATCTTGTCTGTGGCATACACACATGATCTCCACACAGACATGAACAAAATGAAAGAAACATGCCCTGGAATTGCCGAGAACCTGCTACTCAAATTGTGCTCCTTTCAGAAGGGTGTCAGCATCATCTGCTGTCTCACATCCTGGTCACCTGGTAGCTCTCTGGGTGACATCACTTAGCTCCTCTAAACCTCTCATTCATGTGTCACCCCTGAGGATTTGGGTCCTTGAATCTCCTAACAAGGTAACTTGAAACTTGGGTATGAAGGTGTTTGGAAGAATAATTTAGCATCTGTCTTAGCTAGGGGTTTACTTCTGTGAACAGAAATCATGACCAAGACAACTCTTAGAAGGATGACATTTTATTAGGGTGGCTTACAGGTTCAGAGGTTCAATCCATTATCCTCAAGGCAGGAGCATGGCAGCGTCCAGGCAGCCATGGTGCAGGAGCAACTGAGAATTTTACATCTTTATCTGAAGGCTGCTAGGAGAAGACTCACTCATTTCTAGGCAACTAGGAGTGGGTATTAAAGCCCACAGCCACAGTGACACACCTAAAACAACAAGACCACACCTCCAAATAATATCATTCCCTGGCCCAAGCATATTCAAACCACAACATCTCTGATGCTTTTATTTATAAAAGCTTAAAAAATTGGGAGGCAGAGGCAGAAAAAAACAAATATAATACCCTTTGCCTTGCAAATAATTTTGTTTAAAAAGGACTACACAGTTACAGCACTCTAGTATCATGAATAAAGAATGTTCCAGGGAAACAAACTGTGTTGTTAACATTTATTTGGAGATATGCTGATGTCACTGATTCTCATGAGATGGTACACGCTACAGTTGGAATCCATCATTTTAGGGTAGAGTTATGGTGACCAGAGAGTCTTCCAATATGTGCTCTGGTCTGGTCACATATTTTTTCACAGTTAAATACTTCCACCTCTTTTGGCAGTATGTGAAATAGATTGCAAAGATATACACAGAAAATAAACATACTGCTCAAGTAATTAACTATGTGATATATCACATACACACATGCATAGAGGTTGCATTTTGTAGCAACTGTGAAAGCAAACTTTTGTCTCTTAAAGTGATATAAAATAACCTTATAGATTTGTTACTTTCAGACTTTAATGAAATTGATTTGCAGATATAAGAAACTCCATTCTAGGGGCTGGAGCGATTGCTCAGTGGTAAAGAGCACTAGTTATGAGGACCCAGGTTCAATTCCCAGCACCCATATGGCAGCTCATAACTGTCTGTAACTCCAGCTCCAGGGGATTTGATTCCCTCACAACAATGCACATAAAATTAAAATTAAATCAATTATATTTAAAAAGACATTCCATACTAGCCTCAATTCAATTGACTTTGAATAGTAGTTTTTTTTTTTTTTTTTTTTTTTTTGGTTTTTTGAGACAGGGTTTCTCTGTGTAGCCCTGGCTGTCCTGGAACTCACTCTGTAGACCAGGCTGGCCTTCAACTCAGAAATCCGCCTGCCTCTGCCTCCCAAGTGCTGGGATTAAAAGGCGTGCGCCACCACTGCCCTATTTGAATAGTAGTTTCTAACAAACTCCTACAAGCAGCCAGTGGGGGTAGGTCCCTGGAGGTCTCTAAATTGGTTCTGTGGTTGACTTTAACACCCATCAGAGAGTCTGGGCAGGTGTTTCTGTGTTCAGCAGATGGTACAAGGTCCCACCCCTTCTCCACTCCAGCCCCAACAGCCTGGCTCTATTGTCTCTAATTTGTCTCCAAGAGACGTCTTTGGAGAACTATGACCTACCCCTCACTCTTTCTCTTAGAAATCATGGAAGAAACCCTGTCTTGAAAAACCAAAAAAAAAAAAAAATCATGGAAAAGACTCATTCCTTTTCTTCCAGCCTCTGTCCTACACAAACTCTGGTCTTGTAAAGGCCTGTGTGTCACACTCAGAAGGAAACAGCTCCGTCCTGGTCCTTGTTCACGTGGATAGAAACTTCAGTGAAGAACTCAGAAAGTAATTACCATTTAGAACTCAGAAATTTCTCCAGTAAATGAAAATTCATCGCTGCCAACTGATTGTATTTCTTAGATACGACAGAAAATGAGATTTGTAAGAAAGCTAAGAATAAGAAACAGTTTAACATGATAAACAAGTTAGGGCTGGCAAGATGGGCGAGTGGGCTCTATCCCTGGAACACATACACACACACACACACATACACACACACACACACACACACACACACACGACTTAACTTCCTGTGGCTGTGATAAAATATTATGACCAGAAATAACTAAAAACTAAAGAGTTTGGCTTATGTTTCCAGAGGGCTGGATGCTGGAGGCATAACAGCAGGAGGAGGAAGCTGAGAGATCAGATCTCAATCCCCCACCCCCAGCAACTTGCTTCCTCCACCACATCCTCAAATTCCGGAAGTTCCATAACCTCCCCATACAGCACCACCAACTGGGGACCAAGTGTTCAGATATATGAACCAATAGAGGATGTTTGTCATTCAAACCATGTTGGGAAATTGGGTTATTCAAGGTCGAAGTCTACCTTGTCCGGATAGCTCCTCTGAGCTAGGAGCAAACTGGAGAGCTCCCATTTCCAGCAGGGCTTCCTCTTCTCTAACTGAGCTTATCTGAGGATCCCGATCCTCACACCCTCTACCTGAGCAGGGTCACCTAGTCCTTGGCAAACCTACAAGTTCAACTTCCTCTTTCCTAATAAGAACCTACCCAACAAATACCTGGGATTCCTGGAATGCTTCTCCATGCAAATGAGGCATTCGCAGTACATTAAGCTCCAGCCAATGATTTCCATTCACCCTGAAAACTCCTTCCCACTCTCCAAGGTTCATATATAGCCTTGTCCACTACAAATAAAGTATACGTGCACCAACTGTGTCACTGAAGATTGTCTAATTGATATTTCACTGAGTGCTGTCTGACCGCTATAACACTGAGATCCTTGGAGAAGGCTACCTCTCCACCAACCCCGAACAGCCAGACCCTGACCCTGCAGACCCCCCACTCATTCCAGACTCTGCTGCATCCTTCCAGCCCCATGTACAGTGGCTCCCCGACACCCTGAGGGAGAATTTGGAACTCAAAACCACAAAACCACACCATGACATAAAGGTGGAAGAAGAGAACTGACTCTACAAAGCTATCCTCTGACTTCTGTATGCATTTGCCATGCCCCCACCCCTACACACTAATCAATAAAGTAAAATCTCAAAAGCGCTTTAAAAATAAATACTTTAATGGGGCTATGATTATTGCTGCTGTTGTTGTTGTTTGTGTGTTTTCAAGACAGGGTTTCTTTGTGTAGTCATGGTTATCCTAGAACTACCTCTGTAGACCAGGCTGGCTTGAAACTCACAACGCTCTGCTTGCCTGCTGGTATTAAAGATGTTATGCTGCTGCCACCACTACCACCTAGCTATGAGGCAATTATCATAAACAAAATTTTAATGTGTAAGTGTAGGGATTTAACTATATCATGATAATGGGACTTATTATTACAATCATTATCCCCTCTCAAGTAGAATAGGAGCCTTATTTTAGTGTATCTAAGAACTTCTTTCTGTGTTAGTGACTGTTCCCATTCACCAGCACAGCCAGATAATGGAGCAATGTGCTGTCAAAGCAGAGACACCACCTTCCACATAGGCTGGTTCCAGTGAAAGAGACCCAAAGGTGCCGGATCGATCCCTCTATCCTCAATCCCTTGCCCTGAGCTTGCAAAATGTTCAACGGTATCCATCTCTAAGGGCAGAGTAAGGATAGAACTTGTGTGATTCTAGAAGAAAACTCACCATGACACGTCCACTGTGCTGGTTGTGTCCCATTGATCATTTTGCCACATTGCTTTGTGCCCAAAGGCCAGCCCTCCATGGACAGATACTCGGCTTTCATTCGGGCTTGGATATCAGAAGGTGGTATGAGGAAGAAGTGAAGACAAATATAGTCATTCAGCTTCCTCCGTGCCACATTCCATCTGCGTTCCCTTATATGTCTGGTTTAAATGTTTACTGCATTTACTATTGTGTACACAAAGACAGGGACACACATGGCATATCTAGCATATGTGTAGCTTGGAGGACAATCTCAGGAGTCAGTCCTCTCCTACTATGTGATGGGAACTGAACTCAGGTTGTCAGGCTTGAAGGAAATCACCTTTACCTGCTGCGCTCTAGTGTCTGCTTATGTGTCTGGTTTGCTGTTGCTGTTGTTTTCACTTAACACTATGGATAAGGGCAGAGGTAGTTTTGTGGGAAAACTTCACATATATTTTGGACCCTTCTTTAAAAATATAATACAAACTTGCAAATATTAAATTAGGTACAAAGATGAAAAATCTAGTTAGAAGAGAAATTTTAACTTTTAACATGAAAAACTGCTGAGAAGGGTTAGCTACACAGGTCAGTGTGTAAAATGCTTGCCATGCAAGCATGAGGCTCTGAGACCCCAATCCTCTAAAAAAGGCCATCATGGAAGTACTGATTGATACCTGGAATCCTAGCGCTGAGAGATGGAGCTAGAAGGATCCCTAGGGCTTGCTGGATGGCCAGTCCTGCAAAATTGGTGAGTTGCAGGGTCAGTAAGAGATCCTGTCTCAACAAAATAAGGAGCAATTGAGGAAGACACCTGATATTAATTCCTGGCCTCCAGCCTGCACATGCATTCATGTATATACACACAGCTTACAGAAACATGCATTCAAAAATTCACAAAATTCAAATGCACTTCCTCAGTAGTACCTTTTCTGTACATTTATTTCTTCTTCATAATCATATGAATCTTGTTTTGGTGAGCTTTGTCCTACTTTCAGTAGAGAAAACAGAAAAGCAATTTGCAGATCTGAGCCACTTGCTCACTGTAACCAATGCATTACTGATATGTCAAGGTTCTACGGAAGAAGTGTGAAATTGGACACCTGATTGTTTCAGTTCTGACTCCAGTGACAGGGACAGAGAGTGACAGTAAGTGAATTGCTCACAAAGTTCCACAGTAAGCGAATTTTCAGACTAGTCTCTGGCTTTTTACATTTCAACTTCTTTCTTTCTCCTTTATAAACATACTGCTGGTAGCTAGGCTCTGTCAGACCCATTTGCACAGTAATGTAGTTTATGGTTCTGCAGTGTGATGTCACAGGCTTTATAAGTTGCCTCAGAAGGTAACAGGAGAGGACCCAAAGACCATCTCTAAAATAACAATGTGGACAACTGTCCACGGGTGAGGTGGACACATAGAATGTAGAGTAAAATACATCCACCCTCAACTTCTGCTGCAATGACTCCGTGCTCCGGCAACTCACAGGACAGAGCTGGGGAAAGAACACGAGACAGAGAGGAAGAGATCTTACCCAATTGCTTGAAAATATCCTACTTTTGAGAACTTTATACGAGCATACAGCCACATGGACATATTGCTTGAAGCCTAAGGCCTGAGAAGGAGCCCTGTACTACTTTTACCTATATGGTTGATAGTCTTTCTGAAAGTGTCACATGTCTCTGCTTTCTGAGAGTCACCTCCTCCACTGGCACTTTAAGCCTCCAAGGAGACACTTTCAAATGTGTCATTTGGTCTCTGCTAGGATCCATTTGGCACTTACTCCATACCCTGACCTATGGTGATTAAAACATTTCTCAAATAACGCTACTGAGCATCTGATTCATTTAACTCCCACCAGTACAAGAGAATGCTATGGATGCCGTCATGATTTGAACCAATCAGCCGCTTCTGAGTTTTGTGACTTGGAGCCTGGAACTGAACATCTTGACCAGTTTTCTTATATATAAAAGGGATAATCTTATACATAATCCTATGGGGTTGGTGTATATCTTCAAACAAGAGTATATGAAGGACTTACCTCCATGGTGGAGCTTCACATCTGGAGGTAGATGAGGATTGTAGATCCATGAAAAAAGACTGAAGAGGAGCCATCGAAGTATTATGGGGGAGGATCAGGAATAGACAGGAACAGCATCAAAGACCAGACACAAAGAGAGTGAATGAGACACGCTGTAGGGAAAGCACAGTATACTGCTGATTCAAATTTCAATCCAACCATTGGATTTTACCTTCCTTCTAGTGAAGCTGAGGTTGTCTCTCATCGATAGAGCACTTGCCTAGCATATATAAGGACCTAGGTTCAACCCCCTAAGTAGTAAAACAAAAAAAAAAAAAAAATTACTGAATGCCTACTGTGGTGATTTGAATGAGGATGGTTCCCATAATATATTTTGAATGCTGGTGCCACATTGATGTAACTGATTATGAAGGATTTGGAGGTGTGGCCTTGTTTGAGGGGTGTGTCACTGGGGTTGGGCTTTGAGATTTCAAAAGCCCATGCCATTCTAGTGTTCCTCCCTCCTTCCTCCCCTCCCTCCCTCTCCTCCCTCCCTCTCTCTCTTTTCCTTTTCCCCTGCCTCCCTCTCTTCCCATCTCTCTGTCACCTCATCCCCATCCCCTTCTCTCTCTGCCTCTTACATGTGGATAAGTTGTAAGCTCTCAGCACTGCTCCAGTTCCATGTTTACCTCACTACTGTCATGCTCCCTGACAAGATGGCCCTGGACTCACACTCTGGAACCATGAGCCCCCAGTCAAATGGTTTTTTTTTTTATAAGCTGCCTTAGCATGATGTACTTACACAATTGTGACAACACTCTTACAGTAGGCTAAGCACAGATACACAGAAAAAATGCCCACCCCATCATGGAGCTTCTTCTACAATTAAGCTGAGCTATAAGGCATTTATTTGTCTTTTTTTTCTTCATAGAAGATCTCCATATAAGGTAAGAATTGAATTTTGTTTGCAAAGTGACCAAGAGAGGGATGGCAAATTCCTTTATATATATGATGTTCAGAGCCTCTTTATCAACAGTGATATTTCAGCAGCAAAGATCTGAGAAAGATAATAAGTCCCAACTGAGAACACAAAGGTAAGATTCTTTTTTTTTTTTTTTTTTTTTTTTTTGGTTTTTTGGGTCAGGGTTTCTCTTTCTCTGTGTAGCCCTGGCTGTCCTGGAACTCACTCTGTAGAGCAGACCACTCTGTAGAACTCAGAAATCTGCCTGCCTCTGCCTCTGCCTCTGCCTCCTGAGTGCTGGGGTTAAAGGCGTGTGCCACCACCACCCGGCCAAGGTTAAGATTCTTAAGAGTATTTGTTTGTATTGTGTTGATTCTTCATACATACAAGAAAATCTTATACAAAGAAATAGTCCCTTATTTCTTCATTCCAGTATCCCTCGAGTGCCCTGTCCATATGTCACATCTTCTCTCATGAGGAACTATGTTCCAGAGCAATGACAACTGAGCCAGGAACCAGGATCCAGGCTGGGATTGACAATGTAGATAGAAGAGCCTTCCCAGTACTCCTTGAGCACATAAAAGTTTGGTGATACATTTTTCCTGTCTTCAGAGTCAGGTAACCTAAGTTTGAAAGCCACCAGTGGCATATTACCTGAGGATGCTAAGTGGATGGCTTAACTAGGTTACAAAGGATGGTCTCTTCTCCTCTTGGGCATACTCTCCTGTCTTGCCAAGAGTCCCTAGCTAGTCTTATTCTTCCTCCCATTCTATTCCAGTAAGAAATTCCTGGAACTTGCTCCTAGGTTTCCTTTTTGGACAGGAAAATCTTTCACCGTGTGGGCTAGCCTTGATTCAGACACCATCTCTGCTACAATTTGCTCCACTGAGTTTGCTGTAATGAATGTTCTAGAGAACATATAAAGACCACGGGGCCCAGCCAGCGAAGAGATCTAATGGGTCTTCCTTCCAAAATTGCACTGTGCTAACTGCATGAGTTTCATCCTTACTTGGGCTTGTTATTGAGTCTGCTTTTGTGCCCAAAGGGAACCCTTTTGAGGCAATTATGACTTCCCTTTGGTTTACCAATCATGCTTAAGTTCCTTTCAGACCTCATGAAAATAGTGTATGACTTCTTCCAATACTATCTCTCCCATTCCTGCTCTCTGATATCCCATCAGCAATACTAAAGGTCAAGACAAGGCAGCTTGTCCCAGTGCCTGTGACACAACCTAATTCCTCTTTTAGTCTATATTTACGTTTATATTTCTGGAGCTTGTACTTTTCAGATGTGTCTCCACTGTTAGATTTGAGTCCCACCTGTTGATTCTCTTAGACAGTCTTCATTCTTGTGTGTGTTTAAATCTGCAATGATGAATGAATTCAGAAGTGCCCAGGTAGTCTGTAATTATTATTCCCAGAGCATTGAGAATAAATGCTACCTAGAGCCATTCTTTGTGTTAATCCCTCTGACACCTCATTAGGCATTTCCAACTCATTAAACCATGTTGTTTCTCTTTCCCTTTTCTCTATTATCCAGACCTAGATTTATGCTGCAACTCTGTACCCACACAAGGAGTCATGACTTAATCATTGAACCATTTGATGACTCCAAATTGATTAGTTGGCAGAAGGCCAAAAGGAGCTGTCCTCTGCAAGGGAGATGATGACCACTGCAAGGTTGTGAGGTCTAAGCATGGAGACGGGCTCATTCACTTAAGCAGTATTTATGAATTGTTTCTTCTTTGGGACCTGACAGAGCAAAAACCAACTCTCACCTCAAAGGGGATAAAGCTAGTTTATTTTGAAGCCAAATATGAGAGACCATGACCCAGGAACCCCACAGATTAGGCTGCCTCTCAATTCTATGTTCCAATATGGTAACAGCTTGAAGTCTTTGTAGTGGCAGAACAAGAAAGTCATAAATCAAGGCCTTTTTCATTTCTATTAGAGGAAATATTCAGTAGGTAGCTGAAGCAAAGCAGGGGAGACCTTAGCTATAGGCCTTAGTGCTATCTAAAAACACCCTTAAAGACTTTTTTGGTTCATAGTTATCTAGGGTTTATGTTCAGTTAATACAATCCAAAAGGTATTATCCATTACTCATAGGTTAAGCAAGGGATAGCTATTAGGGAGCTACAAATAGCACAGACTAAATTGTAATTAGGCTACTATGGACTTGCAACTTTCCAGCCTCTCCACCATCATTAAAGTTCTTATCAGTTAATCAGCCTGCTGAAAGGTTCAGTGGAACAGATGGCTTCTTCCCTGGGTCAGTCACCTTGTTATCATTTGTTATGGACACTTGAGAGCTCTTAGGGACAGATGTTGATTGTGAACCTATGTAAGACTACATAGAAATTGGAAAGTGGGTGCTAACATTCATTTGGGTACAGGGAAGGTGCTCACCACAGGACTCCAGGGAAGAGAGCCCTCTCTCTGCTAGTCCCCTGTGGTTGAGTGGATGAACACAGCAACAGTTTTCACCAGGAATGAAAGGCTGGCCACCTGTAAGAAAGCCCTTGGATGATTCCCTCTCCTACTGGGAAGTGTTAACAGAGCTATTATCAAAAGGCATTTAGCCATCATTGCACTGTCTTATTTTTTTGGTTTCTATGACTATCAGGCCTAAGTTATCTATACTCCCAAATGGAGATGAGATGATCAGGCTATACCTAGAAGAAAAAGCCCTGAAACACTTGATTCCATTCCTCTGGCTCTTACTGTTTTTTTTTTCCCCCACATGTCTTCAATGCTGCTCCCTGAGCCTTGGAAGAGGTGATAAATGTATGATCCTTTTCTAAGCACTGAGGTGTCAAGTTATCATAATAATCACTTACAAATCGGCTAAACTACTTGAAAATAAGTCTCCACAAGTAACTATTGCCTACCATAAGAAGCTTCCTTCCATAAGCAAGGAAAATAGTGTTATGGAGGGGACCACCAGAGATGACCACTCAGACACAGCCAATCAGTAGACTTTATTACAGCCAGCCAGGTATTTAGACCCAAGTGTAGTGTCGAGTGATTTGGGTAAGGGGTTTTTAAAAAGCAAAAACCACATCCTGGAACCTCGACTGGCAGGTTCCTCCTATAGGAGGAGGTTTTGTACAATCAGTTCAACAGAAACTAAGATAAATGGATAGCTGGAGGGGAAAGTTTGCACCATCAGGCAGTTTAACAGAAGTTAAGGTAAGTCAGCTGAGATCTAGAATAAAGTAGGGTAAATTTCCACAGGATTCTCCATCAAGGAGATCAAATTCTATTTCAACCTGAAATGGCCTCAGCACAAATACAAGATACACTGTCTCGCCTTGTCACAATAGCAGTAGTAATCTATGGTTATAAATACAAATATTTAGAAAGCATGTCACATCTACTCAACAAAACCAAAATAAATATTTTTAAAAAAAAATGCCATTGCTTCCTTCACTGAGTCTCATGAGCTCCTCAGCAACAGGGTTTTACTCTGGCTTACAGACATGAATTTCTTCCTGTAAAGCTGGCCTTACATTGCAGCGATGCTAGTTTTACCCACAGCAGCCATGTCATTATTGTGCCAGCAGCACATTTAACCTAGCATGTCAGTAATGCAGTATGCTAGATCCACAGCCAAAGAAGACTTACATTGGTCACTTTCTCATTGCTATGACAAAATACTGGCAAAGGCAATTTAAGTGAAGGAAAGCTTTATCTTGGCTCACACATTGAGAGATCAGTCCACCATGATGGGGAAGTTATAATGTAGGTGCATGAGACAGCTGGTCATATTTTATATACTCAAACATCAAACAGGGACGTTGGTATTCAGCTCACTTTCAGTTCAGTCTGGAACTCTAGCCTATTTAGTAGAGAGCCGTCTAGATTCAGCATTAGTCTTTGCTTCTCAGTTAAACATTTCATAAACACCTTCATAGATACACCAAGAAGAGTATTTCCATGAGGATTTTAAATCTAGTCAAGATGACCATGACAAGTAATAATGACAGGACTCTTAGGAATAACTATTCTGTAGCAGCTCACACAATACCTTTTGGTAGAATGAGAACCAGGTAGAGAGCTTCCAGCTCTCTTTCTCTGTGATTTCTCTGTGTCCTGAAACAAGAGCACATGGTATCTTCAACAATAAGGTCTTACACCTAGCTCTAGAATTCAACCAACAGCAGTGGCAATAACCTTCATGATTTGTGCAACCTCAGGGGCCTCCTTTGCAACAAGTCAAAGTGATAGTAGCCTACTCTGGGCATGATTTTATTTTATAACCTATAGTTTGGGGTGTATTCTTTCCAACTAATACCATTTTTGCTTGTTTGCTTGTTTTTGGTAATGCTCAGAAGCAAGGATTAGCATTATTCACTTCTTGCTTGAACATCCTTCCCAGTTCAAGTTCAGAGTGCTCTAGTTGTCCTGCCTTCCTGTGTCTGGGCCATTGTGGAGTTCCCCAACTCATACTGAATCACAGGTTTTCCCATTCTCTGTCTTAATCATGCTCAAGGGATATCTTCCTTCACTATACATCACTTTATCCTCCTTTGCTGTCTTTTTCTTCCCATAAGTCACTGTTAGGTCTCAGGAAGTTCATATAGCCAGAAATGAGTTCAGGTTGGACTATGGAAAGATTTCTGGAAGTGGAATAAAAGCCCGAATTCCTCTGGGACTTGTTAACTCTCCTTATCTCTGGCTAAAGGAACACATAGTTGCTTGTGGTGCCTATCAGTATATGAATACCCATGCTGGCTTCCAGACTCACTCAGTCCTTATTCACAAGTACCTGTTGTATATCTCAAAATCTCTTGCTCAGTTCTAAACTTTCAGTTTTGATGGTATTCACAGCTTTTCATTTCCTATAGAAGTATAAACAAATCAGCATCCCCAGTGCAAAACTTTTGTGGGCTTCTATTCTGATGTTAACACATTTCTATAGCATATAGGCTGATATAATCCCACAGTTTTTCCTATAACCCAGTGTCTCAACTGCTGTTGCTCTTTTCTCATTAACATTCAGAAAGTTTAAAATTAACAGAGCACTATATAGTCTATCCCTGAGGGGTCTTTTTTTTTTTTTTTTTTTTTTTTTTTTTGGTTTTTTGAGACAGGGTTTCTCTGTGTAGCTCAGGCTGTCCTGGAACTCACTCTGTAGACCAGGCTGGCCTTCAACTCAGAAATCTGCCTGCCTCTGCCTCCCAAGTGCTGGGATTAAAGGCGTGTACCACCACTGCCTGGCGCTGGGGGTCTTTATTCTTCCTTTTGCTTTTATAAGCATTTTCTTTAAGGTGCAATTAGATTGTTGTACAACTGCTTGTCCTGTAAAATTGTGTGGTGTGATTGTGATGTGCTTTATATTACAATATGCAAAGAATTTCTTCATCTTACTGTTGACATGTGTGGGGGCATTGTCAGTCTTAATGTGTTCCAGTATTCCCATAATAGCCATGACTTCCAGTAGATGTGTAAGTACAGAATCAGCCTTCTCACAACTCACAGCAGTTTCCCATTGAAACCCTGAATATGTATCAATAGTGTGCTGTACAAACCTTAGTGTTCCAATGAAGTAGAAACTTAAGGGGTTCTTTGGAAAACCGATTGGATGGTGTTTTGCTGGGGCAAACACGTGAAGGAACATTAGCTAAAGTGGACACAGGTGTGAAAGGCTAAGGCAAACCTGTGAAAGAATGTTTCACTGAAGTAGAGGAGAGAGGATGTAAGCAAGCACATGAATGGACACATGATGAAAGATTCTTTGTTAATGACACACATGTATTGGTCTGTCTTTCATTGCTTAGTTGAGCTGCATTTGTCAAGACACCATAGAGAAAAACACACCAAAAAACTTCTGGTGGTGTAGTACAGTTTGTTACCACGTCTGCAGACTCTGGCTGATTGGATGCACATGCTGAAGCAAGAGCCATGCTGAGGCAAGGCATGTGGAGGGCACATGATGTTTGGAGAGTATAAGTAGAGCTTGGCTTGCTTATAGAGCTAGCTGTGCAATGCTTGTGGGTCTCCTGTCTTTGCTGGTCTTTGCTATCCTGAGAGAGGCACAGCTGAGAACCTCTCCTGGTGTTTCTGTTGGTCCCTCCTGCTGACTCAAGCCAAGGCCTGGCTGTCTCTGCTAGGTTGTGTCACCACTGTTGCTAACCCGACTGTACCGAACTGGACTGCTGGTGTATCCATGAGGTGTTTGCAAGTGGATTGAGCTGTTGCTGCCTGCTAGCCTGTAAACTGAACTGCTGATTTCCAGACAACACAGATGAGAGTCGTTCCAAAGAACCTTTCTGAACAGGTCCATTCCCCCACCTCACCCCGTATCCTTTCTTTCCCACTACCCCTGGGGGGTGGTGGGTTATAAGGAAGGCTAAAGTGTTTAAGAATCATCATTAAAAATAGGGTTTGAAAAAATTAAAGTTACATTCCAAACTCTGCAAAATGGAACACACCCATCTGCCAGATTCTTTTCTTTTGGTACCTCTAGAGTTACTTCTGGTGGGTAATGGAGTTTGGTTATACAAAGAACAAGTAGGACATTTTCTTATAATTCCCTTGGCTTGTTGCCTAGTGTTAGAGAATTTTTTTCTTTAAACCTTTACTCTTAACATAAATTTTTGAGGCTTCTAATTTACTATTAATAGTTGGTCAATTTTCTTGTGCTACCTGGAAAGCCTGTATGAGACCTAATATGGGTGATAATATGATGGGAAGTTTCTATTTCTGATTGCCTGTTGCAGTTATATAAATAACAAGGTTAATTCTGAATTATCAGGAATAAATTCAGCAGTTGTTACATATATAGAGCAACTCTTCTTGCATATTAAGAGTCAGTAATTTATTAAAAGGTTCAGGAAAATCTAATAATACCATAAGAACTGCATATAACTCTGATTTTTTGAACTGATATATATGGGCTTTGGATTACTGTGCTCATTTTGTCTGACTTACAGCCTGCCATTCCCGACTTATTTGCATCAGCATAAACATAGATGCTTTAGGAATTGGCATTCTTTTTACAAATTAAAAATTAAATTGGTTCTTTTTATAAACTGAAGATTCTTATTTTTAGGATATTTGCTGTTAATTTCTCCCAAATAGTTGCTACAATCTCTTTGCCAACCTTCATTGTTTATCCATAATGGCATAATCTCAGCATTGGTATAAAGCACTACAATTTTCGCTAGGTTTGTTCCTGACAATTGACAAAGTCTTATTTTACCTTTTATGATTAAATAAGAAACTTTTTCTATGTAAGCATGTAATTTTTTACCTTGTGTGCTAAGAAAATATATTGCATAATAGTATCTTTCCTTTGCATAATGAGCCCAGTAGAAGAATGAGTTGAAGGCAAAATAACCAATATACAATCAAGTTTGAGATCTATGCCATCCACATATACATCTTGAAGTCTCTGTTCTACCAGAGTTAACTTTCTCTCTGCTTCAGTCGTTAACCATCTTGAACTGTTGAAGTCTGAATTTCCTTGTAATGTTTGAAACAAATTACTTAACTCTTGAGTAGTTAATCCAATGGTAGCCTATAGCCAGTCATTATCTCCCATTAATTTCTGAAAACCATTAAGAGTTTGCAACTGATCTCTTTTGATCTGTACCTTGTATGGTTGAATTTTTTGTTTGTTTGTTTGTTTTTGTTTTTTTCGAGACAGGGTTTCTCTGTGTAGCTCTGGCTGTCCTGGAACTCACTCTGTAGACCAGGCTGTCTTCAAATTCAGAAATCTGCCTGTCTCTGCCTCCCAAGTGCTTGGATTAAAGGCGTGCACCACCACTGCCGACATATGGTTGAATTTTTGTTGACTTATTTTATAACCAAAATAGTTAACAGAATCTCCTCTGTGTATTTTTTCAGGAGCAATCTATAACCACTAGCATGGCAGAATTCTTTGTGTTTCTTTAAACATTTTCTCTGATCTGCATCAGAGTCAGCCAACAAAATACAATCCATAATAATGGATTGAGGAGCCGGGCAGTGGTGGCGCACGCCTTTAATCCCAGCACTTGGGAGGCAGAGTCAGGTGCATTTCTGAGTTCGAGGCCAGCCTGGTCTACAGAGTGAGTTCCAGGCCAGCCAGGGCTATACAGAGAAACCCTGTCTAGGAAAAACCAAAAGAAAAAAAAATTTATAATAATGGATTGAGGAAATTTCCCCTGAGTTATTTCTAGCAGTTGTTGCACAAAATACTAACATATTGTTGGAATGTTTAACATTCCCTGTGGAAGAACTTTCCACTGATATCTTCTTACAGGTTGATCATTATTATGAGTAGGTACTATGAAAGCAAACCTTTTCCTATCCTGTTCTTGCATAGGGAAAAGATAAAAAGTAATCTTTTAAATCAATTACTATCATAGGTCATGCCTTAGGTAATAAAGAAGGTAAAAGAATTCCACATTGTAATAAACTCATTGGTTGAATTACTCTATTGACTGCTCTTAAATCTGTTTTCTCCATTTTCCTGATTTCTTCTTTATAACAAACAAAGGAGAACTCCATGTGTTGTTAGATTCTTCTATATGTTAAGCCCACAGTGCTCATGTACCAGCTGTTCAAGTGCCTGTAATTTCTTTGCTTAGATAAAGGCTGCTGCTCTACCCAGACAGTCAACCATTTTAAGGGTACGGTATTGCAGGATATTGATCACACTCTGAGACCCAAGATTTGTTATTCACTAAAACAAGCTGTTTCTAGCTGTGGTGTGGCTCAGCCTTATCACACACCTTTAATCTATCTGGCTGGAATCTGATGCACCCTTTGTAGACACTTTTAATCCCAAAGAATGAAGATAAAGTCAGTTTGTAGAATCACTGTGTTTGAAAATGATGTCTAATTGAGTGGCAGACAAAGTGACAAATCAGAGAAAGATTTGACAAAATATAGGATATGTTCAACTCTCACAAGAAAAGAGGAAAAAAAGAAGCAACTTAAGAGAGAGCAGTACAGAAAAAGAGAGAGCAGAGAGGCAGTTTTATCTGGACAGTTATAGAAAGAAGATGCAGAGAACAGATTGCCAAAGATAGTATGAAGCTAAGCAGAGAATTCAGGAGAAACTGAAAGAAGCCAGTTTGAATCAGTTAGGGTGGAAAGAAGTTATGAGCCAGAACAGCTGAGTTGACCAGCCAACAAGAGTTCAGGAAGAACTTGTAAAGGTAAGCTTACTCAGCAGCAAGTACCAGGGTTTGAAAACATACTAGGCCTAGATAAGGTTGAACCAAGGCTACAAGCTTCCAGGACAAGGCCTGGATTAGCAGATTGAGGCAGTAAGCCTCAGAGACAACAATTACCTCAGGCAAGTAAAAGATAGATTTATAATAGGGTCATTGGTATTTCATCAGTGGCCCCACTTATAAGTTTGGAAACTCAATCCCTGTTATGTCCTGTGTTTGGACAATTGATGCAGCCTGGGGTTGTTTTTGATGATATATATCAATACCTTTCCCAGGAACATCTACCATTTCATACCTTATTTCATCTTGGGCTGTTTCTGGGATTCCAGAATATTATCTGAGTACACCTATGTTGTAAAAGATCTCTTCCTGATAAATTTATGGTTGTGTTAGCCACATAAGGTCTTAACTTTCATATTTGACCTGCTGGTCCCACACACTTAACCCATCACACACTTTGTGTTATCTGAGATAAATTTACAATTCCTAGACACAGGCTATAAAGCTTTTGAAGTGGTCATTCTGAATTCCAAGGTTTTTGTGAAATGATAGTTATGTCAGTTCCTATATCCACAAAACTTCTATTCAATAATATTTACTTGCAATTTTAATTTTGGCCTCTGATCATTAACAACTGTTTGCCAGAACACATGTTTTCCAATACTTCCAAACCCTCCTGTTCTTTCTACTGGAGTAGCTTTGCCTTTGGTATAGGGAAACAGCAGTTGATCAATCCTATCACCTGCATTAAATTGCATCTCTCTTTTTACATAGGACTTAGTTTTAATTTCTCCTTTGAAATCCTTATTTATAATTCCTGGATGTACAACAAATCTATAGGAAGTCAAATTCACTCCTTCACTACTGTCCCTGAGGGTAAATAACCATAAACTCTAATATATAACATTGAATTTTGGGGAATAGAGTAAGATCTTTATCTATGGCCAAGTCTACAGCAGTACTGCCCGCAGTAGCATACATTAGATCTACAATACTTAGTTAAGCTTTTTCTGACGACTTGTTATTTCCTGGCCGACAAGAGGCAAATGGCTCATACTTTTTGCTGCAGATCCTCCAGCCAGGCCTCCAAGGCCTTTCCTGGCAATAAGAAATTGCCTCAGATATCTCTCTTGGAACTATACTCATTGATCCAATGGCAGTCCTTGCCACATTGCCTGCACACCCCTGGAAGCCTAGGCCCTCTTTCTGGTTTATATTCAGAAAAAACATTGCTCTTAGAGATGACTTGTTCATAATTTTGTTGCAAATGACAAAATTTTCCACAATTAAAGCACCAAGCTGTAAAATAAATTATATATTCTAGCTAGCCTATATAAAAGACACAAAATCTTGATATTTTATTTATAAGCTGTAAGCCTAGATTGGACAGGTTTTGAGCTATTCTAACTTATATCCCAGCCATATATCTCTTGTTACTTGCTGTTTGATTCTTGCCTGGGTTATCCTCAGGGTCCATTTCTCCTGGCCATGTGCTCATGATCCATCTCCTCTCCTGGTGGCGTCCTCCTCTTTCTCTGTCCCCTCACTCCTTCTTCCCTAGTATCTTCTGAGACCCCTCATCAGTCCTCAAGTCTGTCCTTTCTCTCTCAATCTGCCCAATCACAGGCTTTAGCCTTTTATTAACCAATTTAACTTTAAATTGGGGAGCAAGGCTTACATAACAAAGGCTGGTGTGCATGAGAATTCACCTGTCTTGGGGCATATAGATTTTGGGGTATATAATTTAGCATTTGAATACATATGAGGACCAGACCAACCCCCAACACTGAACATTTGAGATCTGAAACCTTTAGTGACTTGGTCACAGTCTCTTTGCAAATGATCATATATCCTAGCATTTTGATATCAGAGACCTCTAGTTATATAGCTTGACCTATGACATAGCATGGTACACATAAGAACCAATATCGCTTGTATCTCTTATCCACTCATCCATAGGCACTGTTCATGCCTTTAATGGTCTAATAACTTTTTTACATTTTGTATTTGAATTTTCATATGCCAAGGTCTCTATCAACACCTGCCTTGAGCCAGCATCTGCTATGGCTTTGTTCACAGCTGAGACTTATATTTGTTTAAAAAAAAAAAAAAAATCAGTGAAGGACATTTCAGAGTCTTGTATCTTTTTTATAGATAAGGTGGATTTTTTCCAAGATACTCAACTTTATCCCAGCTCTTAAAGCTGATAAGGGACATTATTCTATAGTAGCATCATAAAATTGAATTTGTTCTTGTATATCAGAGCACCGCCCTTCACCCAGCAACTGATCTTTTACTATATTCATTCCTTCCATTCTATTTCACTCTTCAGTATTTGGGGGGGTTATTTTTTTCCTCCACCATGTTAACCTTTGCAACTGTAGACCAGCCTCTAGTACAGCGGTAACTAATCCCTTCCAGTCTTGGGTAATAATTCTATTTTGAGTAGCCCAGTTATTGAGAATTTGTTTCACATAAGGCGAGTGTATCTCATATGAAAATATGGCCTCTTTAAAACACCTTAAATCTATCATTTCTATAGGATGCCATCTTAACTTAGCATAGCCTTGTTCCACACCATTAGCAAGCATATGCTGTACATCTACTGGGAAAGCTGATGGTGATGATCTTGTAACCCAGGATACCCCTCCTCTAACTCTGGCAACAAGATTGATTCAAGATTAACTCTTTCTCTTGAAACACAGTGTTTCATCAGATTATACTCCCACTTTTTAAGCTTTTCTATGACCCAACCACCCTCTGGCACAGATTCTGTCCCTCCTTCTACTTCAAGAAACTCCCACTCTCTTGCAGAGTTACCAGGACTGAGACTTTTTGTTCTCTCTTTTCTGTGCTTCTGGCTTCCCCAGCACTTTCACATCTATCCATAATTTTTCCAGTTGCACAGTCAACTCTAAAATCTCCTTCAGAAAAGAAAGAGCAGAACCCTTTTGTTTTCCCATTTCAGCTATATTTTTGTTTCTCAGATCTCTCTATTTCCACTCAAAATTTTTCCAACTGCTCAGCCATTCTCCCAACCTTTTTTTTTTTTTTTTTTGAAACAGAATATAGGAAGAAAAAGAAAGAAAAAAAAAATCTCCTCTGGGACCAAAGCAGGGGATATTCCAATGGTTACAGCCATAAATAATTTTTTGCTGGTGTCTTCAAAAAAAATTCCATTCCTTCAGCCCCGGCTGTCTTCTCTATGGCATTTGAAATCAAATTTCCCATCAGCCTTGCTCCATCTCCAGGTGCCACTTGTAGCTGGACTTTGGCTACTGTGTGAGTTCTTTTTTCTTCTACCCTTCTCTACCCTTTTTTCCCACCCTTTCAACCCCTCAACAGTAGATAGAAGAGAAAAAAGAATAGAAGGAAAAGGGTTTGATGTAATCATTAGACTACCCCTGCTGATTAGGGGTGTCAAGTTCCTTGGGGCAGGTTTGATCTTCATCATCAGTATATTTAATGTCTTATTTATGTTCCTTCTTTGCACATGACTATTTAACAGACTGACCAACAACAACCAACAACCCATCCCCACCTCTCAGAACCCTAGCATTTATATACCCTCTGATAAGTTCCCAGAATTCCAAATGTCACACAATCACAGAAACTATATGCACCTGGTAAAATCACTCCCCTGCTAGAGCATGAGGCAAATCATAGTCAGCTGCTGTGGACAATCTGAAGAATCCCTATATCCCACACCTTGGATTAAAACAAAAACATATTCTTATAATATTTTTGTGTTTTTCAAAGACACTAAAATTCCAAAATTGTAGCAAATTCCCTCAGAGCAGCAATTTCAGTTGTATTTCTTATTGTGCATGTAGTGGTATTGCAATTGTCATAGTGGCCAGCTGGTGATCTTGCCCCATATATACCTTTCTCAGGGATTGCAATATATTTGACCATTTTTAGGGCATCCCATACTTACATGATAGACCCCATTTACTAAAATGTCAAGATATTTCTTATCACATAGCCAGTCACTACCCTCACATTTCACCCATAGAAACATAGACTTTGATGGTTCAAAGTCTATGTTGTGTGGCTCTGGTTGTGTGGCTTACAATCCAAAGCAGGAGTCATGCAGTTCCAAACTCATCTTTCATTCTGTTGTTCTCTACATAGAAATGCTGTGAATCGAAGTTCCTGAAAATATCCATACCTTTCACTAAATCCTCTGTAAGCCTGATTGACTGATAAGAACATCAAGGGTCTGTGGAGCAGTTGTAGTGTTGTAGGTTCAAAGCCCAATTACAATTTATCTCAGGATACCTTTACTCCCTAAATAGCTGCTTTTTGCCTGCCTCCATGTCTAACCTAACATCCTGTGACTAAAAGTAAAACCAGTTGGAATATATTAACTTTACAGATCTTCCTACTTAATTTTCCTACCAATACATTTGAAAAGTGCTCTTAATGTGTGAGTTGCTTTTTATTTTTTTTTATATGGAATTTGGGATAACCGAAAAAAAGTCTTTGCTCCTGGGCCAAAGTCACTCTCTCATCTTCTTTAAGGTAAGAGCTGTGATTTTGCATGGGTGGTACCAATGTGATGCATTAGCTTTCCCTGGGGTAATGTGAACAATTCTTCAATAGTATCAAGGTATAATATCAAGGTTACTTACAGAAGTGTGAGTCCTCCAAAGAAGGTGCTTCCACCTCTTTATGGATGACGATATCATGGAAACTGCATCACAGAGTCAGAGTCCCACTTTCTTTTTTTTTTTTTTTTTTTTTTTTTTTTGGTTTTTTGAGACAGGGTTTCTCTGTGTAGCCCGGGCTGTCCTGGAACTCACTCTGTAGACCAGGCTGGCCTCAAACTCAGAAATGCGCCTGCCTCTGCCTCCCAAGTGCTGGGATTAAAGGCTGTGCCACCACCGCCCGGCTAGAATCCCACTTTCATTTAACCTCTCACATTCTTGTAACAAGGGGGCAAGAGTGGACTCTTGGGTTGGGGTCCTATGATTCTTCACCTCTCCCAGTGGGGACTGTTAACAGGACTATTATCATTAGCATAGATCTAGCTATCATCTAATATTGTTTATTTGGTTACCACAGCTATAGAGTTTTCTCTACTGGTAGGTAGAGATAAGATGATCCTCATGGGCTTTGCAGGGAAAGCTGTGTCACAACACTGTTCTCCTTGAACACAAGCCTGTGGCTTAGAGGAGAATTAGCTTAAAACAAAGAAAACTTCAGCTCTTGGAGCAAGTCAGCTTGTCCACTGGTCTATTTAGTATGCATATGTAGTCTGACCTAAGTTTCCCTTATGTGAGCATGAGGACAAAGTGTGCACTGACAAAGTGGGCTGGAGGGCCTTACACATTACAAACATACAGTGTACCTCCATTATTTACAGAGCTCATGGGAGAATCCATCACTGGGACTGGATACTCAAAGTTGGCAGAATATAACCTAGGACTCTAATGCTCATTCTCCTGGCCCCATGATTCAGGCTCTCAGAGAGTTCTTCTATACAGGTCCTACTTAAAGAGCTAACAACAGGGTGCCCATTCCTAGATGTCAAAAAGATTTGTGGGGCGGTGCTGTTTCAATCACTCTCAGTGTCTTATTGCTGTGAAGAGACACCATGACCAAGGAAACTCTTGTAAAGTCAAACATTTAATTAGTGCTGCCTTACAGGTTCAGAGGTTCAGTCCATTATCATCAAGGTGGGACTATGGCAGCATCCAAGCGGGCATGGCAACTGAAGAGGAGCTGAGAGTTCTACATCTTGTTCCAAAGGCAAACAGAAGACTGGCTTCCAGGCAGCTAAGGTCTCAAAGTCCACCCCCACAGTGACTCACTTCCTCCAACAAGGCACACCTTCACAGCAATAGAAACCCTAACTAAAACACATGTTGATCCAGTATAGTTTAGAAGATATCTCTCTCAAAAGGAGGCATTTCTTACATAAATAATAATCCATACATGTTAAAGTTAAGAATCCTTGATATTGTCTGAGGTTTAACCTAGTTTTAAATACCATTTCAGGGCTGATGAGATGGCTCAGTGGTTAAGAGCCCTTGCTAATCTTACAGAGGACCCAGTCCAGTTCCCAGTACCCATATCAGTTGACTCATACCCACCTATTACAGGAGGTTTGATGCCTTCCTGGCCTGCATGAACACTGCGTGTTCATGGTGCACATAAACATTTTCTTAAAGCAAATCTTAACTACCATCTCTAAAAATATCTAATTGCATTGTTCAAACTGAAGTAATCATTGTTTTAGTGTCTTACTTGATTGTTATTTCCTAAAGCTGTCCTCCTCTGGCCCATCCCCTTGGTTATAATTAAAATTGTGAACCGCTTAAGCAGAAGCTGAGCCTGGGACAATGTTGGGGCTGACATCATAGGAAATGTGGCCATCTTTGCATATCACAATTCTGGCTTGCAGATTCAGCTGATGAGCAATATAAACAGGAATGCCCCCATGACCTAGTTGACCATGTGGGAAATATTTGCCTTTTTGGAATAAAGCCTGAACCAAGGCTCGGGGCTACTCTTTCCATCTTGTGGCATCCACCCTCTGTCAAGAGGATGGCTGCACATGGCCAGGTCAGCTGGGGTGAGCTATAGAGTCCCATAGGGCTCCTCCCTCTCAATGCTCATTGGCCTGATTAACCTGAAACAGCTGCTCTGACACGTGAGCTGCTGTGACCACCAGCTGCTGCAGCTCTCAAATCTGAGGTCCTGATCATGCTCCTTGGCTGTTTTCTTCCTAGTCACTAGAATCTGTGTCCCTAAGTCCCTGGCCAGTTACTGATATAGTGTTACTTGGCCTACCTCTCAGCCCTTTTAACCTACTCCCAATTTTGGAACAGAGTAGTTACTCAAAAGTCCAATGGAATTAAACTATCAACTTTGTTACTCGAGACAGCTAGGACTGAGCAGAAGTCCTTCCTAGTTGAACTCTGGGTCTTGATATTTCACGCTTATATCAGAGTCCTGCCACCCTCTACTAACAAATACAACCTGTGCTGCTGAGGTTCCCTGAGAGAGGGAGCAGGAGGGAGCACCATCCTGGGGTAGGGGACCCCAGGGAAGGATTGCTGCCGTAGTGGCTGCTGTGCTCTCTCTACCACCCCAAACCTAGCAAGACAGCTACCTACACTTCTTCTGTCCAGGTCAGAGGTCAGAGGTCAGGCCACAACGAAGTTGGACATTCTCCATGTATGCATTTTGAGGAATACAAAAGTCTTGTGTGGTGAGATGAGCAACAGGGACCCTACTCAGAGAAACCGCTTAAAGCCTGAGAGGGGAACCAATCACAGGGATTTCAGAGCCAGTCTTCCCCTCGGCTAGACATTCTTGTGTGGATCTGTCTGCTAGGCATTATGTACCCCAAGGAAGCATCAGTACTATCTGAACGATCCTGGGAGCAGGATTTCACCAGCCGGGACTAGGTATCTTCATCTGTAATTGGAACAGCTGAAATTCAGACTCATTCCCAAAGTTATGGTTTCCCTATCCTAAGGCCTGGCAGCCTTCCAAAGTTTGATTCCTAAAACAAAGCTCTTCCCCATTTCCCTCCTGGGTATTTGAGTTCCCGGCAGGCGACTCACCGGGTTGCTGTGGTGGACCATCCTTTCCCTCAGGACAGGGGTGGGGATGCGGGCGGAGCACAAGGTAGGAAGCCGTATCTTAACACCGCTATAAATTCTTCCCGAAAGAATGCTTTTGAGGATCTCTGGCTGAAAAGAGGGGTGGATTAAGATTTCAGCATTCCTTATGCAAAGTCCAGTGGACAAAGGGGAAAGTGACTTGCCGGAAGGAAAGGAAAACCTTGGCGTTTCTATTCTTTTGTGTTCACAAGCCCTGCCTCTCATAGTACTTCACCTTCCAGGGCCTCAGAGGGGAGAAGCAGACGGTCCAACAGCTCTAAACTGTGTGTACTGAGAAAAATTACTGAAAAGCAGCATGCCAAGGAATCAGAGAACACTAGCACACTGAAGCGAGAGCACAGGAGAATTAGCTGGGAGGAGTTAATGTGTTGGATATCCTTGGGTGGTTTGAAAACATAGGTTAAGGCTCTTGCAACTGGTTCCTTATGATATAAGCTACTTCCCTTCATTTGGTTGTGAAACACTCTGTGGTTAACCTGCCCCAGCTAGATTCAGGGACTCAACGGTTGGCACAAATGACCGTTCACTTCCTCAGCTCACTCTAAAGCCCTTACAGTGCAACAGTGAGCAATGCTGGGTTCTGTCTTCCAATTATTACAACTGGAAACTTGGCTTTTTAGCAAAACTTAGGAAAAACCATTAACAGCCCTCACCAGAGTTAGCTGTCTACTTCCGGAAAATTGCTAAACAAAGAAGAGGAATTCCTTTGAGCATAGATTCTGGGTTTTATAATCTTTCCTCTGGTGGGAGGAATTGGGGTCAGAGAAACCCCTGAAAGAAGAACTATTTCTTTACCAGACAGAGAGATGTGTCTAGTAGATAGACCAAAGCAACAGTCATCTATTTACTCCCTGGAAAGACACCAGCCTCAGGCTAACTTCAGAATTATGGAATGTGAGGGAAGACGTCCAGATTCTTGGTAAATAGGCAGAAGCCATCGGCAACATGAGTGTTTAACTCTGGGAGAAGAAGCTATCCAAATGACCAGGCTAAGTACAAAAGACCTCAGGAAACAGCACAATCGATTAAAAAGCAGGGACAGAGGTGGGTGGAGTCTTGTGCCAAGGAACATATGAACACTGCCTCAATTCATTTTTACTATAATCCTCTAAAAAAGACTTTTTTTTCCCTCCCCTTCTGATTTAATGGACAAAAAACCCCTACCATTCTGAAGCATTCTTCTTCATCATCAGACACAGTCCTGGTGAGTTGGAGAGATGCAACCTTGGCTTCCTGACTCTGAACTCTTGTCTCCTGGAAAGGTCTCCAGGAGGCCCTGCTGAGGACCCAAGGGCCGAGGGTGTATTCCCAAACACTTGTTGCTTCTTCCATGGAAGAGAATTTCATTTTTAAATGTGTTTTCTTGGCAGTAGACGACATCTTTGCCCCATAAAGGAACCAAATTAAAAACAGTTGTGACTGCTCTTGCTTGAGAAGAATGTATACTTCCTCAGCGCTCACTATTTGCCCTTAATTAAGCAGAGCTTGGCTGCGTGAGAACTTGAGTACTCTGGCTCTGGTAAGGCCATTAGAAATTCTTACACAACCCAGCTGTGGGTTCCTGTGAACTCTGGAAGCCCCTGCATCCATCCATACAGGATGATGGCACAGGTAGGCTTCTCTTTGGGGATGAGGGCCTGTCACCTGCCAAGTTGTTCATAGGAATTTATTCCCTAACTTTCCAGATATGCAAGTTAGCCACTCATGTTCCATAAGCCTCAGAGTCACACTGTGTGTCCTCTTGGTTTGCTGAATGTATCACTCCCAGAAAACCTGTTAGAAGCATTCAGTTACTTGCATGGGGTCGGGGGTGGCACAGAGACCACATGCAGATTTTGTGCCGTACACAATTTCCTTTCACAAAGGAAAAGTATAGTCTGTTAAGTTTTCAGACAGCAAAGAGGGTATGTGAGGCGCACATAAACTCAACTCAAAAACCCTGCTCTCCCACATAAAACTGCGATGTATGGACAAGGCGAGCATGGGACCAGGCCGCATGCTCTGGAGATGGCTGAGCAGGAGACCTTGGGGATGGGAGTTCCCTCTGTGTCCTCATGTGTCATCCCCACACTGCCCCTCCACTCCCACTCCCTATCTGAGAGCATTAGTCTTGTGGAGGAGAGGTTTACACTTCAGCACCTACAACTCTCTGCTCCTCATTTGCGAGGGCCATGGGCCACCTCTCCAAGGAAAGGCACAGAGTGAAGCAGTGAGAGGGACCTGAGGCACTCTGAGCAAGGTAATGACAATATGCAGGTGCCTATTGACTGGGTAACTACAGCTCTATTGTCAGTTCCCCATTGGGTAAGTCCTCCTCAGTCTGAGGCCTACACAAATCCTACAGGTACTTTAACCCTCAAGAAAGCCTCTGAGGAGCCAGGCGGTGGTGGCTCACGCCTTTAATCCCAGCACTTGGGAGGCAGAGGCAGGTGCATTTCTGAGTTTGAGGCCACCCTGGTCTACAGAGTGAGCTCCAGGACAGCCTGGGCTACACAGAGAAACCCTGTCTCAGAGGCCTGGGCAAGACTGGTGTGTGTGTGTGTGTGTGTGTGTGTGTGTGTGTGTGTGTGTGTGTGTAATGGAGGGGTTGTTGTTTTGTTTTGTTTAACTTTAGGTCTTGAATGTTTTCACTGGGAGAGCAGAGCTAAAAAGAACAAGAAATAAAGGATACAAACTGTCTTAATACTTCTAAGGGCTTCCCAGCCCTACAAGCACGTCTATACCCACCTGTGCCCACCAGATGGCAGTGTTCAGTTAGTCAAGATAGTCAAGAGGTTTATGGCTCCGAGTGTAAGATAAAGCTAATTGCAAACTGCTCCAGGACACTCAAGACCATCCTGTGGGACATCTAGATGGTGGTACCCCAATATTCTATAGTTGTTCTGAAAGTTGGGGGAGATGTAGTGAAGAGGAAACAGCAAGCAGCATTCAGAAATCAATTGGCTAACTCATGCTTCAGTGTCAAAGATCACATTTAAGTGAACTAAAGGAACAGTAAACAAGGTGGGATTTTTTGTTTGTTTGTTTGTTTGTTTGTTTGTTTATGGTTTTGTTCTGTTTTTGTTGTTTTGAGACAAGGTCTCTCTAAGTAGGCCTAGCTTTCCTGGAACTCACAGAGATCCACCTGTCTCTGCCTCTCAAATGATGGAGTTAAAGGCACATACCGGCACACCCAGCTTGTGATTTTTTTTTTCAATCTTCAGCTTAACTGATTGGCTCCCACTCCATCTTTTTCCTTCTCCAGGATATTTGCTGTGTGACTCTGCTACCTCCAAAGAACTGTCCTGAAAACAGTTTGATAAAGGGTAGAGTCTTGTGAGACTGCCTGAAGCTTCCTCTCCGTATCCACGCCCACATTCTCTAGACCTGCCCGTGCAGAGATTCGCAAACTGTTCAGATCTTGTGGATAAATTTATACATCATAGCCTCTTGATAATACTCATCAAGGCCCAACAGATATTTTATATCTCTTATAAACTGTTTATGGGTGTGGTGGTGCAGGCCTTTAATTTCAGCACTGAAGAGGCAGAGGCAAGAAGATATGCATTTAAGGCCAACCTGGTCTACACAGAGTTCCAGGATAGCCAGGACTATATAGTAAGACCCCTGTCTTAAAAATAAAAAGAAAACAGTACAATTTGTACTTTAAATAGTCCTTAAAGAAATAAAAAATGTAGTTTGATAGTTATCATTTTGTTGATAATTAAAAGATTGGACATATCAAGTATCTACCATGGCCAGTGTTCTTCATTCCTCTCTAGAAATTCAAGTTGTCCTCAGTATGACCTCCTGTTACCCTAAAGTACTCTAGTATTTTTTAAAAGATTTTTTTTTTTTAATTTATGTGTATGCACACACACAGGAATCAGAAGAGGGCATTAGATCCCTGGAGCTGGACTTACAAATGGTTGTGAACATTCCTGTGGGTTCTCAGAAATGAACTCTGGTCCTCTGGAAGAGCAGCAAGTGCTAACTTGCCAAGCCACCTCTCTAGTCCCTGTTAGGATTTCTTACATTGTGAGGATATGGAGAGCAAATTTTTAATTTCTTTTTCTCCAAGAATGTCTAACTTCTAGTTGTGAAGGATGATTTTTGCTGGATATAAAATTCTGGTGGACAGACCATTCAGCACTGCAATACCATCTCCTCTGTGGGCCATTGTGGTTTCTTTTTTCTTTTTTTTTTTTTTCGAGACAGGGTTTCTCTGTGTAGTCTGGGCTGTCCTGGAACTAGCTCGGTAGACCAGGCTGGCCTCGAACTCAGAAATGCCATTGTGGTTTCTTACTGCTGAACATTGGTGTCCTTGTTCCTGTCACATACTTTTCTCTGTCTGATTCCAACATTCTGCATCTCTGTGGCCTTAGCCTAAGATGTGCCTTACCTCTTTGTTCCTTGGGTTAGGTTACTTAGGACTTGCTAGGCTACTTCTACACTTGATGTTTAGGTCTTTGCCCAAACTTCAAGACATTGAGAGTTTAATTTTTGTATGAATGGTGTGTATGTGCATACATGCATGTGAGCAGGTATGAGCATGTGTTGCAGCATGTGCATGGGAATTGGACAGACTACAGCCCCAACATTAGTACTTTCCTTCTATCTTATTTGAAATAGAGTCTCCTTGTTATTTGCTGTTACTTACACAGAGTGAGCTGACTAGCAAACTCTGTCTCCACTTCCAGTCTCATTATAGGAATACTATAGGCTCACAATACAAGGGCTCACATTTACAAGAGTTCTGAGGATCCACACTAGGATCACTATGCTTGCATAGAAAGTATTTCACCCACTGAGCCACTGTAAGCCCCTCAGTGGCCAGGTCCCACCCTCAGGCTACTCAGATGACAATAACAGCTGTTTCCAGCCCCTTGAATCACAGGCAGCCAAGACCCACCTTACACAGAACAAAAGCCCACGATCAGACCACAGAATCCCACCAATCCCTGAGCTTGACCCAAGATCAGGCCACAGAATCCCACCAATCCCAAGCCACCCTGGAAAGCACCCCCACATGAAACCATATATAAGGCCTGCCTCCTGTTCAGTTCTTTGCTACTTCTTGCCTGAACAGAGAGATGTCTTTCCCAGTAAATCTCTTGTGTGAGGACTGTTGTGTGGTGTGTCTTTGTAGTGTTCCTTGGTTCTTGACTGCCAGGATACCTTTCCCCTCAGAGCTGTAATACTTTCATTGGTTCCATGACACAGACAGGCTCTCCTGGTACCTACGTTTCCCCTTGGGGTCTAAGCCACACTGGGCCTCTAAGCCTCATTTCCAGTCCACTGGGCTCACTGATTGCTTGGTGCTCCATCCACCAGTAGTAATTAGGTAAGTTTCCTTTTCGGTCAGTGTAAATATTTCCCTGAGTCCAAAAGTGTGAGCATTCAGTGCTGGGCCCCTCTCTGGTACTATTGGAGGTGGATATACCCCAGCCACAGTCAGCTGAACTCTATTGGAGTCACCTAGGTGTATTAGTTTCAAAAAGACATGAAGGAATCATGGAGAGCAACTGAGACTTGACACTGTGTGGCAGGACTGAAGTTCCTAAAGAGAGTCTAGGAGAAGCTATCGGAAAAAAGCACAGCCCAATTGTAATGAGAGTCTAAGAGTGTATAAAGGTCTAGGGTTCAGAGGCTTTAAAAAGTCCTGAAGGTTTCAGAAAGTGATTTAAGGCAATAAAAAAGTTTCATACTTCTTTCCCTCCTCTAAGCTATTGTTATATCTAGATTTCAGAGGTTTAGCAAACCTATACTTAACAGTTCAACCAGATTACTCACGTGGTGGGGTCTAGAGACTTCATCAGCAGGTTTTCAAAAGGACATACTTGTCCCTATAGCACCTAAAATGACTTCTAAAACACCTGTGCCCTAGGCTTGATTTCTCCATGATCAAACTAGAAATTATTGTTGATGTTGGTCAGAGACTTATGGTGCCCTTATTGGTCTTGTAGGAGACATGCCACATATTCAGGAAGGCATTCTATCTTCTACACAAAACGTTGGATCTTTTATATTCTAATTAATGACACATGGCACCACAGATGGGAGACAGGGGTTTTTGTTAAACTTTACTATAGAATTCATCACAGCCACTTATCAGGCATGATCAAACTACAAAGGACACATCCTACTCTCTCAACCCTTAGGTACAGACATGGTAGATGAAGTGGCCCGATGCTCCTCAAAGCTCCTTACATCCCTATTAGCACCCCTTTTAGATGACAGTGATCTGCATCTGCTGACCTGCACTGAACTACATTAACTCATGAACATACTCAATTCCACTGCACTGCACCACACTGCAGTGACTCCCAACTGACTGAACTCCTAATTCCACCACACTAAACTCAACTGACTGAGCAAAACTGACTGACCTCCAACTCTCTCCATGAACTACTCTTAAATAGCCTCCCTTTCCTGTTTGTTCTCATGAGAACTGGGCATATCCTATCCCTCCGACTCATTCTGTCAAATCTTTCTCTGATTTGTCACTTTGTCTGTCCCTCAATTAGATGTCACTTTCAAACATGGCTGCTTCTTTCTACAAACTAACCTAACCTACATTGTTTGGGATTAAAGGTCTATACTAAGGGTAAGAAGGCTAGACTGATCCCATGACAGATTTCAAATTGGCAGTTCAGGAGATTAAGCCTAAAAACCTAGGTTTCAGGTAGCTAATCAGAAATTTCTCCATCACCTGGCCTGAAGCAAGGACAATGGGTCAGCAGTTTCCAGCCAGCCCTCATGTCCAGTAATGGAATGTCCTTAGAGATAAAATAAGACAAAACCACCTACCCAGGAATTCCCCTAATGTGCTATAAATTGGGCCTGCAAGATCACTTAGGTATCTCTCTATCTTGGTGATGGGGAGATCCCAGCATGCTGGACTTATGCAGAATAAAACACTCTTTACATTTACATACTATTTGAGTCTGGGGTGTCATTCTTTGGCAAATCATGGACCTTTACAAGGGTGTGTCTGTATTCTAGCCAGAGAAGCCATGTTGCTGGATTAAAATTCTTCTACAATGTTCTATTTTCTTTCCATTCTAGAGGAAGATGACTTGCTGCTCATTTTAAAAGGCAATTTAACATCTATAGGCTAATCCTAACCTTGAAACATTATCATCTTAGTGAAATCTGGGGTGAAAACAGAGAAAAAAATCTAAACATGTTAGTGCAAGAAGGTGTCACAGGACAGTAGAAATATAAAGCCAACAGCAAACACAAAGAAGGTCAAATCTCAGTTCATCAGGGGTTTTGTTTATTTGGTTCGTTGGTTGATTGGTTTGGTTTATTGTTGTTGGTTTGTTTCTTTGTTTGTTGTGTTGGTTGGTTGGTTTTTAAGACAGGTTTCCTCTGGAACTCACTTTGTAAACCAGGCTGGCCTTGAACTCAAATTTTCTTGCCTTTGCCTCCCAAGTGTTGGGATTAAAAGCCTACACCACTACCACCCAACGCCCAACACCCAACACCCTCTGCCCAGCATGTGTTTTATCTATTGAAAAAACTTGTTACACAGAAGAAATATGCTAAAAACAAAAATTGAAAATTCTGTGTCAAGCCAAAAGAAAAACCAAAACAACAACAACAAACCCTGTCCTAGAATACATAATATCTATTTGTCTCAGACAAATACACTTAAAGCTAGGGAGTAGCCACAGAGCAATTCCCCATTATGAAGTGAATCTATTTCATCATGAACTTAGCTCAGAGAAGATACATCTGTAGACTTCCTTAGCTTGGAGCTTGGCTGTGGGTATATTCCCAGCCTGGAACTGACACTGTCCTCTGCTCCCTGAGAACACTTTTAGAGTGATGCTTATTAATGAATAAAAACATAAGAACGAATACATAGACATATGAGAAAACTATAGACATGTGGACCCCACTGGCACGTGAGCACCTGGCCTCTAGCTCACTCTTTGTCTTGGCTGCTAGCCCTTCGACTTAGGAGAGAGGTATTCTCTACTTAGATCCAAAAGTGCTTAACTGGGTCCTACAGTAAGTCTGTATTCATCTGGAGGAATTCCCATGCTGTTTTCCATAGTGGTACTGTACCAGGTACACCAGAGGAGGGCATAGGATCCCATTACAGATAGTTGGGAGCCACCAAGTGGTTACCGGGAATTGAACTCAGGACCTCTGGAAGAGCAGTCAGTGCTCTTAACCACTGAGCCATCTCTCCAGTCCTGCTCATTTCTTTTCTTAATGACAGCCATTCTGCTTAAAATACAATCTTAAAGATTTTTTTTTGTTTTAGTTTTTTCTTGAAACAGGATCTCATGAAGGCAAGGCAGGTTCAAACTATCTGGTTAGCTATGTATGATCTTGAATTTTTGATCCTCCTGCCTCCACCTCCCAGATGCCAAGATTACAGGCATGCACTATGCCCAGTTTATATAGTACTAAAGAGCTTCCTGGCCTTGTGTTTGCTAGGTAAGGACTCTACCAACTGGCCCACATCCCACTCCCTAAAGCAGTTCTCATTAGTATTTCCTCGATATCCAAGGAAATTGAGCACTATTTATCAGACAGTTTTACTCCTTTTGAAAATTGTATATTAGCCTATCCATTCAGTGAATGATTTACATTTTGCAGTTCTTCATATATCCTGGGTATTAAATCCTGTCATATGTATAATTGAAAAAATCTTCTTCCCATTCTGTAGCCTGTCTCTTCACTCCAGTAATTGTTTCCTTTGCTGTGCAGAATCTAGACTTCATGTAATTCCCTTCTTCAATTCTTGGGGTTATTTTCTGAACTGATGAGTCCTCTCAGAAGATGCTCACCTATGCCTGTATTTTGAGGTGCTTCATTCAAATCTTCCTCTAGCAGTTTCAGTTGCAGCATCTCCATTAAGGATTTTGATCCATGTTGAATTGATTTTCTTTGTGCAGGGTGGTAAGGATCTAGTTTCATTTTACATGTAGACATCAGATTTCCCTGAACCATCTGTTACAAAGGCTGTCTTTTCTCCAGTATATGTTTCTAACAATTGTGCCAAAAATTAGGTGGTTATAACTGTGTGGGCTTATTTCTAGGTCTTCTAAGAGGCAGCCACTAGTCTGTCCTCTTACCCAGAACTTCAAATCCTTTGTTCCTGGTGATGCCTGACTAACTCTGATAACTGACTCACACGGTGCCATAGCCCTGATACTGCTGATGCCACTGTGACCTCCGGACCTTGTTTTAGATGAACTCTCATTGTCTTTTGTGAAGTTATGTGCTCTTTCTTTTTGCCCAGCTTTATAAATTTTAAAGAATCAGTCTCTGAACAGCTGAGATACCACCTATTGCCGTGTTTGGAAAAAGACTGTATAACCATGGGTCCTAACCATCTTTCAGCCAAGCTTGAGTTCAGAGCCAGACACACCTGTGACCTTAAAGTAGCATCAAAGTGTAGGCCAAGGACTTGCAAATCTGGTTCTTTCATTCAGAAGCTGGACTGCTGTGTAACTTGCCAGAGCAACGTTTATCTGAAGAATGACATGGGTGGGGACATGAGAGAGCCTTGTCTCAAGGACTTTCCAGCACAAGAGACAATAAGGTCCCTGGATGACAAAAAAAAAAACAAAACGCTCTGTTACGACTTCCTGCCCATTGTTTCCCATACCTCATTTCCTCTCTATAAAAGCTGGTTCTCATCCCTGAGTTCTAGAAGTTAGCTTCCCACACTGTCAGAGAATCGGTCCATTTGAATTAATCTGATACCTTCCCTTTTACCATGGCCCTCCTGAACTTTGAACAGCTTTCTGACTTAGATCTATTAACAAATGTGGGGAGCAAGCAGCTACCAAATTTGCCCTCTGGGTGGCACTGTCCATACACTGTTTTCTATCAGGAGTCAGAGTTACGTACTTGTGAGCTAGCTGCTCATAGAAAGTGACCCAGTTGTTAGCTTTGGCAGACACTTTCCAGCAATTTCTTGGCATCTTTTCACCTCAGGATCTCGGTCTTCTCCCTTGAAACATGAGCTACCTACAAATGCTTTGTTGATAGAAAGTAACCTCATTGAAATTGTGGGTATCAGTAGACTCTAGGATGGGTAAGTCACACCAAAATCACCAGTGGACACCAGAGTACACTATTTCCTCTGTTTTGACCATAAAATCACCATTTGAACTTTCCTTGGGCCATTTGTAGTACCATTTGATATAGTTCTTAGAATCTTGGTAATCTCAACTTTATCTCCAAGGAGTAACGTGGTAATTTGTCTGTTTAAGATACAGTGCTTCCCTGGTCTTCTGTCCATTTATAGAAGTGCATAATAGGCAGATCAGCCTAGAGTCCTCTGAAGCTAATGCACTCACTGGGCAACATGGACATATGTACCAATGCATCCCATATTGAAAGAACTGTGTTCTAGTGAGTACTGCATGGCCTAGAATGTCTTAGATTCTAATCAAAGATAGCCATCTAGTGTTTAAGTTTCTATATAATCTTGTCATTGGAATTTCTCTGTTAAAGTTTGTATAAGTGGCATGAGATTTCTTTTGAAATGAGGGGTGTTCATCTTTTAAAATGCTTTAAGAGCCTCTGTGGCCTAGTGGTGCAGGCTTGTCATGCAATATACTTGGGGGGCTAAGGCAGGAAAATCAAAGGTTCAGGGAGCATCTTTGACGGCAAGTACAAGCTGAATTCAGCCTGGGAAACCTAGGGTGACCCTGTCTCAAAAGAAGATATATAAAATATGGACTGGCATATAACTCAATGGTATTACCTAGCATGTACAAGGCTCTAGATCAAATGCCCAGGACAGAAAAATATTGAAACCTCTAAGTGCTATGGCAAAGCCAAGTCCTGTGGACAATGGGCAAGGCGCCAGAAACACAGGTCAGTGTAAAAGCAGGGGAGAGACAGCTGCTTTTACAAACTGACTGCATACTTAGTTTGTCTGGGGTGCTACTGTTCAGGGTGAGGCCATAGCTTCTATAACCGCATCGAGCCAGAGGATTCGACTAAGATGTTCAGTCAGAAGGGTATTACTGGACTTACAGACTTTCTCAATTAACTTTTGTTAAATTAGAAAGCCTCTAAACTCACCACTTAGGAAAGACCCACAGGAAGTGACTGATATGTCAATTATTACCACGCAATGTGCCACCTGGGCAGATGCTCTAATGAGCATAGATGAGGGGAGGCCTGTGCTAGACAATGAACAAGCTTGTGTCCCCACCAGACAAACCCTACAAGGACTGTTGTTACACTGAGGGTCACAGAATGTGCCCCAACAAGCTGACTTTAGCCACCCATCCTCAATAAGACAAGTAAAGCAGCCACATTAATAGCAAGGAGAAAGCAAATTTTGTTCAGTGGTCTCATTAGGGAGATCCTACGACCCTCATAAGCCTATTTTGTAAGATTATAAACCCTGAAGTAAAGTTACAGTAGAGGCCAGAGTTACGCATATCTAAGTAGTCCCGGTCAAGGTGTGGTCCGATAGGCTGTAAATCTCCTTCTGAGAGAAAAGTTTTCCCACTGGCCAGCCTAGGCTTAGACCTTTTCTTCTTCTAGAAGAAGATTCCTGGGGAATTCCATTTTCTTGAAATCCATTCCTTCAAAAGTCCGAATGCCAAAAAGAGTGACAAAAGTGTCTCTTTATAGTCACTTTAGCCCTTCCAGGCCAGGTACAGAATCCCTGATCTTCCTGGGGAATCTATTAGAATCTAAATGGAAAACAAATGATAAAAGGGAATAATGATTTATTTGAGTCACAAATATTACATCTTGGAAAATTAAGGAAAGCCATATTGAAGAAAGGGCACATAAATGATCATGAAGTCCAACTAAAAACAAATTGGAACTTCTCAGAATTCCTAGACTTTATCAGCTATTTTATAAAGCATACATGTGTTGACTAGATACTACAAACACAGTTAACATAGACTTTGTATAGAACAATGCCTGACATTTGTAGACAACTTCAAAATTTGGGGAGCAGGAAACTGGGATGAACTCATCCCAGCTACTGGACACTGCCAAATAACATGTCTTCCTGTCTTAAGATCCAGATGCAAGGTATGTGTCTTCCTACCTGAAAGGTCTGAATTAGAATTGGATTCACTCACTTCAATCCAAGCAGAAAATCTTACAGGTGTGCCATCCATTTTCAGATTGTACTTCATTCCAGATGCAGTTAAGTTGACTAGCAAGAATAGCCACTGCACCCGGGGAGCTGCAGGTATGGGTGACAACCGGAGAGCAAATGATAACTTTCTGATGGATTCTAGAGAACTGCATGTTCCATCCTCAATACCAAGAGATTCAGATGAGCCAAAAAGCTGTATCTGTTGCTCGAGTGACAGAAAAATGAAGCTTCTTGGATATGGACCAATCTGATCCCATAGGCTCACCTCATACTCCAGGTTTACCTGTAAAATGCTCATGAGTACAGCTCTGTTCAGGGCTTGTAAGCTGTGAACAGTTCCAGATGTTCATCCTATGGCACCAAGTCCTTAGGCCTTCCTGGCATTTACTTAGAGGTTATGGTAGGCTGTGACTTAAGTTTGAAAGATGCTCTTTTGCAAGCCACTAAGAAAGCTCAGTTACTCCAAAAGTGAGAAGTAAATTCTATTTTCTAAAATTGTTGGATTATATTACTGCAGTGTTTTAAGAACCATCACCTTTGGTGAGATATTAGCCAGAGGCTCGAGGAGCCTACAATTAGAGGGAGTGTTTCTACAGTATGTTTGGTAGTGTTTATAGCAAGCCCTAGTTAACAGAAAGTGTGTATTTAGCACCATTTTGGTGCTAAACTCTCTGCTACATTAGTTATCTAAGGTGCTACTTCATATGGCCCAATTTTGAAAACAATTTGCCTTGGATTCTGATTAAAGCAAGAAAATAGAGGTTAATACATGCATCGGTTACTCTTTTATTGCTGTGGTAAAATGTCACAACTAAGGCAGCTTAAAGGGGGAAAAATTTATTTTGGGCTTAAGATCCCAGAAGGTTGAGAGTCCATGATGACTAAGCAGTGTCATGTGGCAGGAATAGCTGCAAACTCACATCTTAAAGCAAACAGGAAGTAGATAACACACTCAAAATGATGCCAAATCGTTTCAAGTGTCAAATCTTATCCCCAATGACACACTTTCCCCCAAAAGGCCAGACTTCCTACTCTTCCCAAACAGCCACCAACTGGGGACCAAATATTCAAATGTTAAGACTTATGGGGACCTCTCATTCAAACCACAATACCCAATCAAAATCAGGATCTAATCTAAAGATCCTCTAAAATATAGAACCCCTACATGGGTTTCTAGTTATAATGGGGGTTCTGAATCTGGATTTGTATTTTATACTTAAACTTCTTGGGATTTAAAAGGACTGCACTCAGAGGCTGAACCCAGAGAATTTGCTGGGTTCAAACAAGCCATCTACCATTACTAAGAGGAGACTAACAGCAGCGCCTGTCCTTGGGGTTACTAAAGCCCTCACAGCCCTTTAATTAGAAGGCCTATGAGGAAATGAGAGCTGGATGCTTTTCTACATACTTGGAGAGTCCCTTACCAGATAGCGTGACACTGAGTGCAGTAAGAGTTAACTACTGCAACCAAAGCATCTAGGTAAGACTCCCCTGTAACACCACATTGATTGAAGGAAGCTTTCTAGTCCTGATGTTGGGACTAGGCTCCCTTAACTACCAGTGTTTATGTCATTGATACTGAGATAGCTTCTGTGTTGGTCCTGTCCCTGGAATAATCTGGAATGCAGGTGGCAACAAGGCTGCATCTCAGTGCCTCTCCTTTTTGAGGGTCCAAGGAAGGTGGCTGAGCTAGGAGCAGATGCTTCTTTGTCCTGGTCTGTGTTACAATGATATCCTCAGTCCTATTGCAATGCTGTGCTCTCAATACTAACAGTGAGAAAGGTGGTCAACGTGCAAAAGGTGAGAAGCCTATGGGAAGATTTGTCTCAGCAGATAGCAGCTCATCAGCAAAGGGAGGTCCAGTAAAAGCAATTATTAATGGGCCTTAGGGGACACATGTTCCCCTCATTCTAAGCACTTATATTAAACCTACAATTGACCAGGAAAAGCCTCCCCACCTCTGTTATATTTAGTCTATCTATGAAACTCTAGAAAATTCTCAGCAACAGTAGGAGCTTAGTATGTTTGTCAGGGAAAAGTCATTCAGTATTGTCAGAGTAGGAAAATAATCTCAACTTACTACAAACCTTACACATGCACAGTAGAAAGAACAATGGAACCCACGGGTATGTCTAGTTGGCTTTAACAAATATCAACATATGCTTTACGTTGACTTCTATTCTTACACAGCCCTGATGGGATAAGGGACTCTCCAAGTACGTAGAAAAGCAACCATCTCTTGGGTTTCAGCTATTACTTCCAATTAAATCTTTAAACATCAAGATCAAATATTTTCAACTCCAGGACAGCCAGGGCTATACAGAGAAACCCTGTCTCGAAAAACCAAAACAGGAGAAAGCTTGAGGAAGCTCCTTGATGCAGTAGTTACCTATGCCATTCTTCTCCTGCTTAAGGGGAAGCCAGATGGATTGGATATGTACCAGATGACGTTAGGTCACACTTCTGACCGCCATGTCCACTTGTTTTCACCCAGAGTGACATCTTAGCTGCTGCTGCTGGAGATGACTATCAACTAAGCCAACAGGATCATCCTGAGGTTCACTGCTCAGGATCCCCCAAAGATGCCATACCTAGCCAGTGAGTGTCAACTCAGTACTGTGATCACAGATCATGCCACTCTGCTACCCTTTCTGGCCACCTTGAGGATATTTCCAAATGTATTAGTTAGATACTCTAGCCAGATTGGTGGCCTCTTAAAACATTACATGTTAAGAGCTGGTGAGCAGGTTGTATGACATGGCAAGGAGTCACAGGGACAAACAGGATGCTGGCCACCTGAAGAATAAGGATCAAAGTCTGCCACCATTGTCCAAGCAGCAGTTATGATGAAAAGCAAAAGTGTGATGAGAAAGGAAAATAGGAGAGAAGTCTACAGAAGAGGGATAGGAGAAACAAACAGCCATTCAGAGAAGCCAAGGGTGGGATGGGGTTGGAGTGGCTGTCGGAATAGGTTTCAGCTCTAAAGCTAAAAAGCCACCACAATCCCAGAAATGCAGGAGGCTGCTAAGAGGGGGATACATCCAGGAAGCAGTGTTCTCTGGATAGAGTCAGAAGCCATGCCACTGCCTGGTTTCCATGGGAAACATGGTGGCTTCCACTCCCCACAGGATAAAGTAAATTGAAAAAAATTAGGTTTTGTTCTCATCTGCATCAGAAAAGAACAAAATGCAGGGCCTGCCCACAATTCTTTTTCAGGTCCTATCCCAGGGGAACTTGATGTTGGGTTATTGCTTTTATTTCACGGGAGGGTACTTATAATGTTCTTTGCTGAGCACTCTGATAAAGAATAGAGTCAAGGCAACCAGAATAGTACAGTATCTTCATGGCATCATTGCACAGAACTGAGGATCACTTGTCAACACTTCTTAATATTACCTTGAAACATGGGCACAATTATCAGAGAAATCATCTTTTGTATATTAAGAAAGTGTTTTATAGACCCAAATAACTTCCTTACTTCACTCTAATCCCAGTGAAGATGTAATCCCAGTTAGGTCCTTATTATTTGAGGCAACAGGAAGGAAAATGTCTCACAATTTTACTCTTACTTGATAAGCCCAAGGAATGACCCAAAGTAGCAGGGAACATTGTCTTGCAGCCTTCGCTGGTAAGACTACTGGAGGCTCACAATCCCCAGAGGACCTTGTCTTAATAAGATCGGACCAAGGAGCAGACTAGCTCTGCATCCCACTCCGCAAACAGCACGTTTGACCAACAGCTCCGAACACAGCCATCGTTAACTGAGCTCTGGCTAGAGAAGAAAGGTAAGAATATCCCAGATCTCATACCAGCTCTAGCAGCTGCCTCAGCACTACTGAGAAGTGTTGGCTCAAGCTCTGGACTTGAGTGTGACAGGACCAATATTTCCACATTCTGGTGACAGAGGTGACTTCACAACTCTGGACAGGAAACTGGGCCTTGCTTGCTGAAAGGTGAGGAAACCATATATGAGCAAGTCAACACTCTTCCCAGACATTTTAAAATAAGATTGAGTGAATACTGATGACATCAAACAATAGAAGGTTCCAGAACGGCATATTTCTATTTCTAGTTCTTTTTTACTTCATGAATGAATTTCCAAGCTGTTGCACTCATCATATGCCTCTGGGAAACAAAACAGGTGTGTCTGTCCTGATGAGGACAACCTGCTCCCAACAAGTACACGGGGACTCAAAATATTCTGCTGTGCTCACCAGGCCAGGGAAGGGAAGGAAAAAAGTGAAAGCAAAGGGCCTGTGCAGATGCAGGCTGCATAATCATCACCCAAGACCTGAAGAGGATCCACAGGATGAACACACAAAACCCACTGACATCTGCTGGCAGAGCATCCCTCTGCTGTTCTGTCAACAGAGCCCCAGTCAACAGGAGCCATGGAGACACCATGAAGTAAGCAGCAACACAATGATGTCAAGCAGTAAGTTCTACAGCTCAGTCCCCAGGGTATCTAAGGAGAAGAAACCCCATTCCTGGGCCAGGCCCCTCGTCAAGGAGAAGGTCAAGGCCACCCCAGAGGCCACTGCCAGTGTTCAGCTAACAAACACGTCTACTGCAGTAAGACATATCCTGTCCCTGTGTTGCTAAAAGGAAATCTCAGAGCATGACATCTTCTGGGAAGAGAGGGTGGAGGGAAGACTGCAGGATTCAATGATCTCTCCTAGACTCCCTTGTTATAGACACAGCTACGAAAGACAGCATTCGAATCCACTGGCCATCTCATAGGCACCTCTCTCTGATATCAAAACTACTATCTTAGAGATCCTCCAAAATATATGAAGGTACCTAGCCTCAGGCACCAGGGTATATCTCATCCTGTAGAAAGTAAATCCTCCTCATTAGTGGAGGGAGGGGATGAGTAGTTGGCAATTCCTGGATACTGTTTTCTGTGCAGACACATCCTGAGGCATCTGATGTATTGATTATAGGTTCTAATGAGGTGCTTCACAGGCTTAGCTGACCACCTCAAAGCTAGGACTGCCCTCTCACCCTACTCTTCCATAGTCACTTCCTCTTCTGGGCTTCCTATAGCTGATTCTCAGAAAAACATCTGCACAAACACAGGTCTATGATTTTTTTTTGAGTTCAGGGAATAGCAAAACACTCAGGGTGTAATTTAATATCAATTTCATAAAAGGCAACTTTCAAGCTGGGTACATACCTTTTAATCCTAGGTAGAGGCAGGCAGATCTTGAGTTCAAGGCCAAGGACTTCCACAATCTATTCTTGACAGGTAAATCAAGGGAAAACATATACAATGTGTACAAACACCACAGGCTTGTCAGGTTTAGTTGGAAACATGCCTTCAAATCCAATTTTATATTTCCATGGAAGAAAGGTATTTCCCTTAACCCTCCTTTCCTCAGACACTACATCTACTGCAGTTTTGGACAACACAAGAATAGCATCCTGGCTGTACTTAACCAAAGCCTATACAACACTTTCTGGAAGTATGGAATCTATTCAGCAGGAAGAAGCTTCCATCTTAGACCCGGACTGATTTTTTAACATGTCTTGCAACTGAGTTTCATCTTCAGCACTGAAGTCTCATCACCTTGCTCTGTTGGGCAACCAGCAGCACTGGCAAGAGGCCCTGTGGGATACTGGGTCTTCGGAACTCTTCTACTCACCTTGTGGTTTTTATTTAATAATCTTATGAATCATTTCCCTCCCATCCAGGCTACACCTTAGCATGCCCTTTTAACCACTGTTTTACACCAAGTCAGTTCAGGGATGTTCTCACTCCCCTGTGTGTCAGCTGTGCCTGTCCTCATGCCCTGTGAGCTGATTTCCCATCCTCACTTGCATGGACTTGCTTATCATCGAGATGCTTTTCTAAGTCTGTAAAACACTCAGAGGCTAGCATTAAATCAATAAAGCAAATCCCTTTTTTTTCAAACAATGGGGTGAGACCTTGGAAACCTTCCACCACACTAAGTCAGTACCTTTCAGGAATCAGCCCCTAATAAGAGCCTGAAAGAAAAGTATCAAAGTCCAACACAGAATTAAAAGTATCCATTGTTTATGTCAAATTTTTCCCTTAAAAAAAAGAAAATCAGTCTTGTGTACAGAGGTAAGGGTGGAAGCTACCACCTTAATTGTCACTACGCAATCCAGTCATTCTCCATGAGCTGGCTGACTCCTCATCCTGACAGTGTGGCCACAGGACTGGCAAGTATCTCTTCCACCTCCAGACTCAGGGTTAGGGCTGGCTCCCAATGCTCTGTCTGATTAGTCTAGAGCTAACAAAGAATAAAGTGTGGTTGTACCTTCTCACCAGCTGTGCCTGTACAGGCTTCTCAAGTGGTGTGTGCAGTCTCTCTAGGCTGAGTGGTAGCTTACTGCTACCTCTACATTAGCCATACCTGGCTGCTATCAGGGCTCGAGACTGGGTGAAGGAGTTCCAGCCCCAGTATGCTGTCTTGTAGGAAAGAAGTCCGTATGGCTTATGCCGAGGGATAACTGCCTACCTTTGAGGGAAGCATAGTCATTCATCTGCATGGCTCTATCATGTACACCTTGATAAAATTCTTGCTCAAGAACCAAATTTTGAAGTTGTTTTCTTTGAACTCTGGCATAGTGCTCCTCTTCCCACATTTTGTGGTTGGTTGGTTTTTAACCCAGACAGGCCCCTTCATCTTTTTTCCCTCATCCCCTCCTGATTACTTTGGTAATCTGCTGAACCATTTTCCACGCCAGTCTAAGGCCTGCAGATCTGGCACACCTCTCCTACCTTATTAAAAATTCCTTCCCACCATGGGCTCGGCAAAGCCTTTATTAAATCCCTCTGCGACACTCAAAAGTACTTACCTCTCTTGTGAACCAGTCATATACAGTCTGGTGAACTTGGCTCGAAATCTGTCTGCTCATGCCAAGTTCTCTGAGCAATGCCTGCCTTTCCTGTTGTCCTCCAGCCTCCGACGGTTCATGGCAGCCAGTTCATCAGTGACTGCATTCTCTAGTATTGCCTCAGATGATTCGCTCTGTCTTGGCAGGTTGTGATATTACTCAGTTTCTGTTTCCCAGCACTCAGACTAATGTCATCTGCTCTATCTACCTCCACACACACACAAGCCATGCTGCAGAAGACTCAGGTCTTATTTCAAAGACTTTCCTAATTCAAGCAGTTCAAAGGCAGACTATCCATGATTACCACAGTTTCCCATGCTTTTGGACTCATCAGGATGCTGTGTCATGGATCCTTCCCCACTTTTTTATTAAAGGTAGGAACCTGGAGATATGAACCCTTCTCTCCCACTCTGCAGTTCTGCCCACGGAGTCTGTGTTTTTGGATCCTGAGAATGATTTACTATTAATTTGTACTCATTCCCTTACAGACACACAGCCATGAAAAATAGCAAGCTAACACTTCTCTCTTTTTCTCTTTTTTGCCCACATTTTTCCTGCCAATTCAGAAGCCAGTGCAGACGGCCTTTATCTGATCTTCTCACAGTAATTCCTCTCATAAGGACAGGTTCTTTCTGGGTGACATCTCAGTCTCTACTGTCTTAATTGCCCACAATCACATATCAAACCGATACCACAATCTATAAGCCCATCTGTGATATTTAGGGGGCTATAATATCCTCTAGTCCAGCCTTTTGGGAAAGCTATATCCCTCCATAACTCTGCAATAGACCCATTCATCTAGGAGACTTGCCACACAGTACCATGTAGAGTAATAGTCACACTGAGATGCCACATGCCCCACACTCTCCACCTTCAGAAGGAGCCTTAGTCACATGACTTGCCACCCACAGCAGGGACAATGCAGCTGCTACCACAGCAAGGTGGTATTCAACCCAACAGTACACAGAGAATGGTGGCCATGCTGGGCTTGCCAACAGCTTAGCTTTGACTGCAGATCCCATCACCCACAGGGGCAATCACATAAGTGCTCCTCCCAAACCCACATTCCAGTGCCAGGTGTTGTGTAAACTTTCACTGAAGCTATAAAAACAAATGTGTACTCACTTTACACAGGGCTCCAGTGAGAGAAAGAAATCATTCTGAAGAGGTATAGCTTGGTGAGTCATGGAGTTTTAGGTTCAAAACTAAAAGCCTAGAAGCAATATACACAAATCAAGACTGTCTGTTCTGCATTGCTTCTTCTTCACATTTGGAGGATGTCTTAGTTAGGGTTTCTATACTAGTGAAAAGACACCATGACCATGTCAACTCATATAAAGGAAAACATTTCATTGGGTCTGGCTTACTATTTCAAAGGCACTCTGAATTTCTGAACCACCCTTGAAAGCCAACCAGAACATTCTGGTATGAGAAGAACATACTGAGAAAGTAAGAGACAGGAAGGCAATATGGGTAATGTCAATTGTCAATCTAAGTTATTTGGAAGTTTTGACCTCAAACACATTCTTCTCTTTGGGAAAAAGGCCAAGACAAACAGCTTTGAATATTTTTGTCCTTATAGCATTACCCTGGACTTAGTGGATCGGCGCAGTATCAAGTCCACCCAGCTGCCCTAGTTGGACCCAATCAGCGGTGTGGCTGAATATGTCAACTTTGCTTCACAATTCAACATGGAACACAAATTCCAGGATAGGCCTCACTATAAGGCACCAAAGTCTACAGAATGAAGGCCTTCTCACATACAAAATAATAAGCACAGTGTCTTAGTCAGTTGTTTTATTGCTGTGAAGAGACACTATAACCATGGCAACTCTTATAAAAGAAAGCATTTAATTGGGGCTTATAGTTTTAGAGGTTCAGTCCATTGTGATCATGGCAAGGAACATGGTGGCATATAGGAACACACAGTAGCTGAGAGGTCTACTTCTGGATCTGCAGGCAGCAGGAATAGAGCACCACTGGGCCTGGCTTGGGATTTTGAAAACCAAAGCCCACCTCCAGTGATACACTTCCTCTAACAAGGCCACACATACTAATTTCTGCCAACTAGTGACACTCTTAATGATCAAGCATTCAAATATAGGAGCTTATTAGGGCCATTCTCATTCAAACCACCATGTATAGACTGCTCAATTTCAAATGAAAAGCAATTTGGAAGCCTGCAGAATGAAGAGGAAGTACTTCGAATATTGAGAGTAAGCCAAGTCGCCAGATGACTTTAATCTCTGAATACCAGGACAGAGTTGTGGGTGACGTTGCTGAAAACACCTGTCAGAAGGCTGAGACCTGAGCTGACATTTCATCCCCATGCACACTGGAGCTTCTAGCGCTGTGCTTTCAAGCTCCCACGTGGGCTGAGCAGACCTAATTATAGTTTTCAGACAACACTGACTCCTCTCATTGCGGGACTATAAAGAAAAAGGGTTTTAATGTATAGCTATTTTGAAACAGTGTTTTCATATGTAGTCCAGGATGGCCTCTATATTCTGGGTTTCCTGCATCTTAAGTTTTGAATTCCAGGTGTGAGCTAACACTCCTGGCTTCACTATGAGCTTCTCTTGGCAATTAATGTGTTGTATCGATCTCTATTATGTCATTTATTCTTTTTCTTTAAATAGAGCGATTTTAATACAAGGGATTTTAAAATGTAGTCATTTTCATATGACATATTCCAACCACAGTTCCCCCATCCATCTCCTTGCAATCTCCTGGTTCTTCCAACTCTACTTCTAGAGAAAGAAGAGTTTTAAGAGGATCAAAAGAGCAGCCCTGAACATTGATGAGCACCCAGACTTCCATTTTAAAATTAAGAACCATCCCATTCTGTATGAGGTTTCTTGGAAGGAGAAGGAAGAAAAGGTCTGAATGAGATACTCTGAAGGGAGTCATCCCAGGGGAGAGGGAATGTCACCAACACAAAGTGAATACTTGGTACTTACCTTTGTCTTCTTGAGAACCTGGATGTATTTGGTACCCATCACTCTTCTCTCAAGAATGCTCACATTTCAGCGCCTACAATGTACAAGTGCAGCATCATGGCTGACACCTGCATCCCATATCATTTCCCTTCTGTTTTTCAGACCTGGCTTACCTGCCTATTACTGGAACTTGAGATGTCCACTCAGCCTCAGGGACAAAGTACATCCTTTTGAACCAGTCTGGACTCCCTCTGTGAAGGAGACTTCATTCTCAAGCCCCACCATCGACAATGGCACAACTCATAGCTCCAATGAAGAATGAAAGGTTCAGAATGAGACACCAGTTTCACCCCTCTTAACTTAATCCTAGTATGCTAATCAGAAATGATGTAACTTTCTGAGGACAACTGTCCTATTTGAAGTCACTTGCCCTTTTTTGTGGGGCAGCAAGCACAGCATACCAGTGTTTTCACTGAGGACTAAAACATGCTCTACACCCAGTGTTTACATTCAAGTCAGCTCTAGCTTATGCATTTGCCTATGTATGGCACTTATAATGGTGGCTGGTGTTGATAACCCATGTAGAGACATATGCCAGATATGTATTCTAAGATATATATTCTAAGAGCACGTGCCAATATATTGATGATGATGGAAGTCTTAGTTGGGTTTCATTACTGTGAAGAGACACCATGACCAAAGTAACTCTTATAAAGGAAAACATTTAATTGAGGCTGGCTTACAGTTTCAGAGGTTCAGTCCATTATCATCAGGATGAGAAGCATGGCAGCATATAGGCAGACATGGTGCTGGAGGAGCCAAGAGCTCTATATCTTGATCCATAGGCCACTAGGAGAAGATTCTTTCCACACTGAGCACAGCTTCCATAGGACATTCAAAACTCACCTCTACAGTGGCATACTTCCTCCAACAACAAGGCCACACTTCCCATGAGCCAACCATATTCAAACCACCACAGTGGACACAGTCTTCTCAGCCTATTGAACTCCAACAAGGTCAAAGCCTTATGATGCATCTTTACTAGAGGGCAGCACAGAGTTGTGCCAGGGGCCAAATCCCAGATAGTTAGTCTCTTCCTTCTCACAGGACCCTAGGAATGTTTAAGGGACGAACAGAACTGCAACAGATCCTCCTGAGACTTTGGACGGTGGAGTGCAATGTCAAAATATTCTTTCTAAAATGCTTTCCAGCTTGTAGGGAGCTTAGTTTAGTACTTAGACTCCATCACCATGTGGCCTAACTTGAGTAATAAATCTCATCTTACTTTAAAGATACCTGCAGTCTGTAGCAGAAAATGGTGGTAGCAATCCCAGATCACTTTTTACTTTGATGTACCAGGAGGCCATTGTAGTCATTGGATCTGCTTGCTGTATATAAAACATGTAAGCTCTAGGAATCTGGGCATGTATATAATTAACACCACATTGTGCACTTTAACGTTTGCTAAGAGTACAAGTCATGTCTTCTTACAACTTTTCCAAATGTAGTAAAAGAAACTCCCCCCCCTCCCGAAACAGTGTTTCTCTGTATAGCCCTGGCTGTCCTGGAACTCACTCTGTAGACCAGGCTGGCTTCAAACTCAGAAATTCGCCTGCCTCTGCCTCCCAAGTGCTGGGATTAAAGCCATGTACCACCACTGCCCGGCTGTGGAAGAAATGTACTGGCATTTGATTTGATCTGGTGTTGAATTCCATACAAATGGTATACTACATTTATGCCTACTCATTGCAGTTCTCCTTGCCCGTGAGTAAAGAATACTTATTAAAGGTGTATTCAGGCAGCCACACTTGAGAAAACAGGCAAGAAATGTTAGAATGGGCAAGCATCAAGAAACTCTGAATCCTCTGATACAAAACACTACCATTCTTAACACATGTTGTACTAAATCGTGATGACAATGTCTAAAGCAGAAGACCGTGTATGTCACTGAAAGTGGCCAGTGATGGCCCACTGGTTGGGGATGCCTTCACCAGACAGTCAAAGTAGCACACCTTCATGAAGTTCATGCCACCAGCCCACATGCCACCAGCCCACATGCCACCAGCCCACATGCCTCCAGCCCACATGCCACCAGCCCACATCCATGAATCCAGAGTAACTGCTCCATCAATGAGGGATTCCATCTAACTTATTGACTAAGAAGCAGCACATACATTGGGAAAATAGGGAAGAGCACACACGCATCCACCAGGAATTAATTTAATAGTACTACCTCTCCTGGGTCAAGTCTTACCAAGAACATCCCCATGCTCAGTGACAGAAATGGAGTATCATCTTTGCTTCTAAAAAGAATAAACAAACAAACAAACAAACAAATAAGATCATGCAATAAGTTGTCTCTACCAGAATGGGAAAAATCTGTCTTTCCCAGCTACACTGAGTTGAAGAAGTTGGTAAGAAATCAGAAACTCAATCTGGGGCACAAATGGTTTTGTATTTCTAAAGATAACAAAAGCCACCTAACTGGACGTGACTAATTTTTTTTTGCAAAAGTAGGAAAGATGTAATCCCTGTCATCCCAGCTATAAGATGATCCCAGCTCTAACATTTTGTTAACCTGATCTCAACTTGCAACCTAGCCAGAACGTGGTGAGTTACAAAAGAAACAAAGCTCATGTCCCAGCTAGGAGTCCATGAGGGCATACAAGCACATCTACCACAGAACCCTCCTGGAAACACTACAGCAGCAGTGTCATCTTCAAATGTCAGAATCTCAACATGGTAAACAAATGGTTAACTATCATGGTGAATTATGATCTTGCACCCGGCTCAGGAAAACAGATGGAAGACTGAATATTCACACTGAGGTAATAGTGGATCCCATATGCTGCAGCCTGCACTGTAGCCATGAGGGTGCCTTAGACACTCGCAAAGCTCATACTTCCAAAAGCTGAACGCTACTGCCTGACAAAGCAGAGACATGCCTGTGTAGTGCTGCGCCAACATTGGTAAGAGCACTCTACTCTCTAATGACTCCCAATATTTAGAGTTCTTTATCTTCTAGAAGCCTTCTATGAAACATGGGTTTCTGCTCCAGAATCTCATTGATCGAGTTCCTCCAGTGTCAGCTGACCTCACTAACCACCTCGAAGACAAAATATTCACCCCATGCATGGTCTTTCCCCCATCCAATCAGTATTCAGTTCTCTCTGAATATTGAACCACCATCTTAGGGTGCACACAGAACTTGAGAGATCTAGAAAGCAGCTGTCCATCAGCTGGCAGCACTGGCTCAGCCAGTGATTTGGAAGAAGCCAGGCATGTCTGGGAAGACTAGCATTTGAGGACTATTCAAATATGAAATGTACTCAGACACATAAGCCAATGAGGGGCGGGAGGAGCTATGCATGATCTCTGACAATGCTCATCTAGAGTCAGAGAATGGCTGAACCATTCATTCCTTTACTCCATACCTCTCACTCCTTTACTCTTTGAATCTCCTATCTACATTCCAGCACAGACCCAGAAACCCAGATCGAATGAAGGGGCAAGTCACTAGTGCTTAGAGTTTGTCACCTCCGATGATTGGTTAACCCTGAGGTGTCTGAAGACTGTGTGTTTTCACTCTTGTGCTACTTTACAGTTTAGGAAACATCTATGTAGTTTTCATAATTATTTCTTACAGGGACCCCTTGGGCACCCAAATGACTTTCAGACAGATTCACCTGCTAACAGAAAGACAACATGGATCCTGTGACCTCATGAATATCACGCAGTTACCACAGCAATGAGGATGTATCAGTGAAGCAAGCATTTTAAGGGAACTTAAACCAAATTGCAAACACACAAAATTAGTTTCCTTGAGATTTCTAGTCTGTAAGAAAATCCCAAAATGTCAAAGAGTGGTAGAACTAAGAAGCTGTCAGATTTTAATGGAGGCAATGTCAAGACTGAAATTGTGACAATGGAGCCTTTTTAAGTGTCATTTTGTGTGTGTCTATATGCAGTCCTGTCAAAATATTCTCATTGCTATCAAAGAATGGGTGGGAGATACTCACACAGTATCACAGCAGCCGCTACGAGAGTGAGTCAGAGAAGGCTTGCAGGCAGGGCTGTGTGATACCAAAGCTTCTACAGGAGTCTGATTCTGAAATACTGTTTGGAAACACTCCCTGGAATATCTAGAAAGGTCCATTGCAGACAACGTCACTATATGTATAAACTTGTGACAAAGACACTAAACCAGGGAGCACTTCCCAGTGTGCTGTCTATGGATGCAGTGTGAGTTGAGTTCTGGACTCAGATTCTAGGACCCCACGCTCCATGGTCCCAACCAAGTGCTCTATGGAAAGCTCAATGTTGACTTTGCCTTCCTTAAATTCCAGGCCAAAACTGACCAAGGGCCTCCTAGGATTCCGATGCAAGCTGGGCTTTGAGAGACCAGGGCATGGCACCTGCCAAGATTGGCAAGCTAATTCCTTCCTTTCATAGGAGTACCAAGAGAAGCAGTGGTCCTAACCACTATCACAGGGGGACACATTCTGCTCCTTCCAACATGGCTGGTATCTTGAAATCTATATTCAGGCTACATTCCACAGATGGACATACTGAAAATAGGACTTTACTTGTCAATGCCAACTAAAGTTATAAAATCCTTGCTTGTGCCAACCAGCCATCATACACACTAAGGATACAAAATGTAACTCTCACATCTAGTGGGTCTTCAAAGTACTCAGACTAGATAAGTCACTACCAGAGCCATCATTTTCTCCTGCTCCTGAAAGAACTATATTCCTGTTCATCTGAAGTGGTCGCAAATGCATGGAAACAGTGACCTTCTGAATGGAGCTTCCTGGAGCCTCTGCAGAACCCAGGCTTAGAACACCTGCTCTGAACTTCCAGCTCTGGAACTGCAGCCATCAGCACCACACCAAGCCATAAAAATACTTTCTTCCAAATTGCCCTAGGTCCAGAGAGCCAGGAATGCAATGGAAGTATCATTTTCACTTTGACCTTTAATGAAGGACAAACTCTACCTAGAAAATAACAACTCTTGACTGAAATCCTAAACCAGAACCAAAGCTGACTTCTGTACCAGAACATTCCCAACATTTACACATTGGTTGAAGGCAGGAATCTATGTATTGGGGGGATGACATTGAAGAACAGGAGATATTCCTAAAGAAGCATGATCTAGTGAGGAAAAGTTTTGCTCACTCTCTGGGAGAAAGCCAAGCAACAAATCAGAAGGCCACAGCGATGGTAAATGTGATTAGACTACACAGACCATCTTTGGGTTCTTAGAACAGCACAGAGCACTGTGGCAGAGCCTGCTACACGATGTCTGAGCGTTTATTATCTTAACAACGGGAAGAAATGGAAAGGCAAAGAACCCATCGAATGTATGCTGACCTGGACTACATTCTGGAAATCACAGGGCACTTTCAGTGTTAGCAAGAAAAAGATATAGGTAGATATGACAGTCTGAATGTCAGAAGGTCTGATAAATAGCTGAAGCTGATATTTGTACAGATAGCTTTGGCTTGCCTCTCCCTTTAGCCACAATGATACTGTCCAGTCAGAGCACAGAAGACACACAACCTGTAAGCCGGCTCAGCTTAACTATGAATATTAAGGGCCAGGTTTGACATAGCCTGTGTCTACACAGAACTTCTAGATTAGGATGAGTCATGAGGTCTATTCTCATTACCTTATGCACAAGTGAAGGCCACTGAGCAAGCTGTAGAATAATCCATTCCACTTCCACACTGACATGAAGGTAAATGTCACAAATGACCACTTGCCATGTCCACTAATTTCCTCCTCAACAAAGTTTGCTCTATAGAGATTCTGTTTTCTTTGACAGGGATAAGAGGGCCATTAATCCATAGGCATTCCTTTACAGAGAAATAATCATGATCCAATCTGTGTTTCTGATCATATGGAAACACACCCACTATCACATGGGGCAAATCCTTGCAATGTATTAGTGTCTCTTGTTCTCTGGTAAAATTCTAAGTACTGAGAGTTCACATATGTGCCTTTTGGTCCCCAAAACAAATATGATTTAGGTCCAAGCAGCACTTTGTTCACAAATACATCATTCACAGCTTCAGTCCACTCCAGACATACAATATCCACTAGTCTTTCCTTCAGCATCTAACCAAAGTACGTGTGACCAAGGTGTCAGGACATAATATCAGATCCATACCCTGGGCAGAAATAAGTCCAAGCTGGGGTAGGTATAGAATAGTTCAATGTCATACGTCTTCAACTTTCATGACAACTATCAAGTGGTGGAAAATTTCAACGTGAAATAATGAATGAGAAGCCTACCCTAGGCCACAGGAAATAAACTGATGAGAAGGGGAGGGCTAGCATTGGTGAGGAAATTGTCCTGCATTTGCTAAATACGTACTTTCCCCTAATTCTAAGATCATGAAGAAAGGGCACAAACATTCAGAATGCCACCCATAGGTGACTCTGCAACATCTAGGAGACTCTTGAGCACCACTGAACCAGCTTCCCCAGCCTAGGAATGACGGGCACCCCAGCAAAGCTGTACAGTGGGTGGAAAGACAATCTCATCTTGTCACATCTGGAAGTGCTAGGATTAACTAGGGTGGATAGTCAAGGCATGTTGATAACCATTCTACAATACACAGGGCACCTGGCTACAAATCCATGTTTATTCAGGAGACTCAATTGGGACTTCGTCAGCTACTAAATGTTACAGCATTTTCAGACACTGTTTAGCATGCAGGCTGCAGATATGTCCCGTTGTCTGAGCTTACAGTGAAACAGAAGCATTCCATATGTCTATATCTACTGAAGCTAGGCTCTGAATTTGTGAGCGCCCCTTCCAACCAGACAAAGATTTGTGCCCACGTTATCATTTACACAAATGACAGACATGCTCAGGGAATAAACTAAGCATTTGGAAATTATCCATCTGAGTTACAATACCAATAAGGTTGAGTCCAGATAAACTTGTAGTTTTCGCACCAATTTCCAACACTTTGGAACCTTAGGACGTTATATAGAAGCAGAGGCATCTTAAACATTTCTCAAGTTTCTCATTGTAAGGGACCACACAGAAAAAGAACCTCCAGCAAGAGTGAAGATTGTGGTTCCACACCTGAAAAGTGAGCCACAGTCTTTCTCATAGTTCATCATTCTGGAGCAGTGTGGGGGAGCTGCCACCTGTGCCATGCATGTCGGCTTTCAAGGACATAGCATGTTTGAGTCGTTTCATGAGTTCTTTGATTTATCAAAGCTTAGGGTCTGAATTCCCAAGTGCTTAGCAAGGATTCGTCCAGTAGGCCATGCTTTCCTTTCCAGTGACATATGACCATGTGGAAATATACTATTTCTTCAAACTGGGGTGTGGCCTACAAAAACAATGGAATCAATAGGTTCTTGTGAACATCGTGTATCACAAAGATGTCCAAAACAGCCATATTCCAGCTTAAAACATGAGAACAAGTCTTTTGTGCCAGCTTTGACACAAAATGGGCATGTAATCTGAAGAAAATAGAGATACTTACTCAAATATTTTTGCAAATTTGCATGCTGAAGCAACACACAAGGAATCTCTGACCTGGGTACTAGAGCTTGTTACACAGAGCTAAGTGAATGAGCTCTAGAGTTTCCCAGAATCCACCCCTCTGCTGTGCACAGGCACCTTTAGGACTTCAGGTCTGGATACTTGAAACATGGTAACAGTTTTGTATTGTGTTATTCCTCTGGGGACACTAATTTACTATGGCCAGAACACTAATCTGACCATCACCTATTCCACTTGAGACCAGATCAGAAGTCTCTGGATGCTAAATGATGGGCTAGAACTCAGCTGCACTGGAGCCATGTTAGGGATGCCTGAATCCAGATTGTCATGAGATGGACCTCAAGCTACCTGCTAATCATATCTAAAGCATTCCAATGTCTCTCCCCCAAAAATGACTACTAGCAATATACCATCATTCATCCCAAGCCTCATTACATTTTCTTAAGCCTCAAAGACAACTAACAAACTTAAACTTCTTAAAACTCTTCACAGGCAAAATTTGAAAAGTAGAATCATACAACTGTCATTTCTAAAATAGATTGCATAATTCATTCATTTTTCTGGGACTAGTCTGATAGCATCTCAGGCTATCAGCAAAGGCAGTGGCTACTCATGGAGCTGTGACTCTTGTCACTTTTAGGTAACATGTCAGAGCAGCAACAGGCATGTGTATCAATGCCAGATCAGATAAACAGGACCCAACACATCCTCTACCAGGATATGGTTATTCAAATTTAGATCTGTGCTGGCTATCTCACACAAGAACATAAGGATTTAAGCTTCAAGTTATTGCACCTAACTCAACCTAATATAGAGGGATTTTTCCAAAATGTGAGCTTGCGGCAAGGCAATTACTAGAAGCCCAAGAGCTGAACTTACAGGCATAGGGTAGAGAGCCTGGTTTCCTAGGGAATATTCAGTGTCTCCAACAAATCCATCCAAAATGCCTACTTCTGCAATCAGTGACAACTTTAGTCATCCAGCCTCTTCCAATTATCTCCTTCTCTGCTGTCTCTGGGAAAGTGCTAGCTCAGCTGTCCTCTGCAGGGTGTGCTCAGCCTCTTCCTGGTGCTTGTGCAGCACTTCTCATTATGTAGAGAGACATTTCCAGCCATCACATTTTGCAGAGGGGTGCTATGGAATTAAGACAGAGTTAGGGAAAGGGCTTAAACAATAATTTGATAATCCTATAAGGCATAGACTAGCCCTAACAAAGAACCACACAGCCACAAACGCCAACGGCACTGTGCTTGAACACACAGACGCTGGGACTTTTAAAGCAATCTAAACAATTCATACCCTTTGGTATCTGTCCAGAGGCACAAATTAAGAAGTTAGGGGTTTTAAAATATTTAAGACCTAAAGTACAGAAAGATAAGTCCAATCCAACTGTCTGAGCCCACTAATGAGAATGGGACTAAGACATCTTCCACCTAGCTCTTCAAAGCTTTCCCGAAAGACCCTTCCTATGCTCTACACTATGCCTTCTAAGTGGTGTACACAGTAAAAATAAATCAGCTTTGCCCTGTTTCCTCTGGAGATAAAGGCCCCCATAAGTGCCACCAAGATGCACCACTAGCTCACCCACTGGAATCCATTCCTGACAGCTGGGGACAGAACTCAGGCAAGAACCCAGCTCCTAATGTCAAAGATACTAACCCTCAGACCAGATCATCCCCAAGTCAGTTAAAACTCAATCTCAAGATTAGCCCCTCCACCATCAAACACTAATTCTCAGAAGATCAGCATTCCCACAATGTGACTCACGGACCTTAGTTAACCTCCACTGTTATTGTCAAGATAATCCTTCTCCATTGTAAAGATTGAAAGGACTCTAGCCAGCCCCAGCATGACAAACATGGCTCTGGCAAGCCTTGCCCTTACCCCTCATTCCCTCTGCCTTGCTAAAAAAACATTACATTCCTAAAGTTAGCCTCACCACCCCCCAAAGTATATTCCCTCATTTGTCCATTTCCTCCTCCTGAGACTGACTACCAAGGTCCAGCAATCAGAGTATTAAAAATCCATCCATCAGCCGGGTGGTGGTGGCGCACGCCTTTAATCCCAGCACTTGGGAGGCAGAGGCAGGCGGATTTCTGAGTTCGAGGCCAGCCTGGTCTACAGAGTGAGTTCCAGGACAGCCTGGGCTACACAGAGAAACCCTGTCTCGAAAAACCAAAAAAAAAAAAAAAAAAAAAAAAAAAAAAAAATCCATCCATCAATCAATGAAAAGCCCCCTCTGGTTGCTCTAATTAACATGCCCAATTAAAATTAAACACCTCATCCTAAACTCAGGATTTACCTTTATAAGCTAGCAGTTTCCTATATACCACATCTGTCTCATCTCTATCTGGATTCTGTCCTTTGTGCCCCATCCCCAGGATGAATATCCCTTCCCCCTCTTCCATGTTCCTCCCACCCTTCTTTCTTGTCCTCTACCTCTGTCTTTGTTTCTTATTCCCTGCCCTTTGTCCCTTGAGGCAAATAAATCTCCTTTGTGCTGAGATTTTAGTCTTGGTGTGTCTTCTGACAATACCAGTCCTTTCAAAGGTAAATACTAAGTATCAGGTCCCAACCTCTCTGTGGGAGGAGACACCTCATCTCCTCTGACATAGCTGTTTTGCAAATTCCACAACCCAAGGTGCCACAGATGGAACTATACTATGATACTGTGAACCCAGTCAAAAACCTGACTCAAGTCCAAAGGCCTTTGTAGAACAGACTTCTTATTTGCTTCTAGCTAGCTTGGCATAGCATCAAACTACTATCTAAACAGCTATGCTTATATCCACAAAAGGACACTTCAAGCCTTAACCAGAGAACTTCTTTGCAGAGAACAGGGGCAAACACAGAGATCCCTGGCTGTACATGAAACCAAGATTGACAGCTGGCTTAGCCCTAAGTTGATATGTCTATCAACCACCTTCAGGCTCAGAAAATTTCACAGAAAAGGATGCAATGAATGTAAGACCTGAAAGATAAGGAAGGAGCTGTGAGGACTAAGGCATCCTCCACCTAGCACTTCAAAGCTTCCCTAAAAATCCTTCCTATGCTCTACACTATGCCTTCTAAATGGTGTACATAGTAAAAATAAATCAGCTTTACCCTGTTTCCTTCCAAGCATGACATGACTGTGACAAACATGACTCAGCAGCTGCTCTTCCTGATACTGGGCTGATTTGAAACTGGCCTGTCCTGTTTTGTTGTGGAGTGCGTGGGGAGTACAGGATCCTACCAACTATTCCTGAACTGTTTGGAAACTAAGAGATTCTGGTAAAGGGCATGGGCACAATATTCACTTTGTACTCAGTCATAAGTGAGCCCACCAGGTTCCAGTGGGCAATTCCAAACCCATGGTCATCATATTGATGGCACAGAATAAACTCAGCAGGACACCAATAATCTGGGATGGATTTATAAAGAAGTAGGGCTAGAGAGAGAGAAGAAATGAGTGGAACGGTAATAAGAATGCATTATATCCATAGGTGATTATCAAAACACTTTTATAATAAGAAAATGTATTTTTAAGTTTTATTTACTTATTTTATGTATATGAGTGCTCTACATGTATGTCTTCATGATGGAAGGAGGTATTAGACAGGAGAGGGCATTAGATCCCTCCCCCCTTTTTTAAGATTTATTTATTTGTTTTATGTATATAAGTTCACCGTTGCTCTCTTCAGACACACCAGAAGAGGGCATCAGATCCCATTACAGATGGCTATGAGCCACCATGTGGTTACTGAGAATTGAACTCAGGACCTCTGGAAGAGTAGTTGGTGCTTTTAACCACTGAGCCATCTCTCCAGCCCCATCAGATCCCTTCATAGAGGGTTGTGAGTCACCATGTAGTTGCTGGGAATTGAACTAGGGACTTCTGGAAGAGCAGGCAGTGCTCTTAACTGCTGAGCCGTCTCTCCAGCCCCAAAATAAAATGTCTTAAATGTGAAAGTAGAAGGGGCTTTGTGGAGAAGGAAGGGTGGAATAAGGGGCAATGAGTGAGTTAGATAAAACACTGTGTGAATCTACACTTAGTAAGAAAGAAGGGCCTGTTCAGGCAAAGGGGAGACAGCAGGAGGGAGGTGGACTAACAACGGAGTATTGGAGGAACACAAATACGAGCAACGGACAGTGGTGTGTATGAAAACAGCATACAAAGTGATGGATTTCCATGTCACAACTGGACGATCCTACAGCAGTAACCCACTTAGGAAAAACATTTGCTCCAGGCCTGAAATTGTGTTTGTTTCTCTTCCTTCCACTTAATTGCACCCCTGGCCAATGTGTCCACTGCCATCAATTACGGCTGTGCAGTCAGACATGAGGCTCTGGAAATTCAGAGATCTAGAGTATCAGCTGAACAGCTAAAATCCCTTGACCTAGAACCAAGAGCCTCAGGCCTCGGAAGCACCTAGAACCTGCTCTGTCTCACCTCTGTCCTGTCTTTTCTAGCCTTTCGGGCTCACAGTCATGTCACTTTCATGAGCTTCTGCTGCACTCAGCAGCACTGATAGAACTGAAGATGTGAAGTAGTTGACCTACTTTGTGGGGTTTCTCATAACTGAAGGGAGACAGCTGAGGTAACGCTACTCAGATGGACTCTGGAACAGGAAGCCAAAACAAACCCCTTTCTCCTCTGAGTTGTTCTTGGCCATAGTGTTTTATCACAGCAGCAGAAAAGTAATGCAGTCATGAAGACACTCTTCCAGATGAGGCCCCCATTGAGATCCACTGTAAGGATAGTAGGATGAGCTATGTGTACGATAGAAATGCTACATTCAAAGAGGAAAGTTAGATAGTGGCTAAAGTCAGCTGGTCTGGCGTCATCTCATTCAGAAGCTCTAGAATGTATCCTTGGCATTACAGAGCTCCTTAAAAACATGCTGGTCCAGCAACATTCAACCATCAGACTTGTACAAAGGATGAACTGGGTTCCTGCCTGTGGTCAGTGGAGAGAAAGAAGACCTTACATAGTAGCAGCTGATGGACAGGGGCACTCACTCTACAATGAAACTCCAAAGCAAGCATGGTCAGTGGATTTGAATCTTACAATCTGAAAATAGAAACTTAATGTAAGAAATGTCATCAAAGTACATTGACTTTAGGTCTCATTATGACTAGTTTTATTTCACTAAGTAGACTTGATACGTAACAAACCTAAACTCAGGGGTTTACAGTTGTGGTGCTCCATATAACAAGAAAATCCCTCCTACAAAGTTCCCATGACCTGATGGATGGGGCATAGTTTCATGTGGTGCCCTAAAACCTATGGGGGTAGGGCAGCCCCAGAATATGGCCTTTGGGGGACATGGGTGCAGTAGCTGCAGCAGCTATGGGACTGACTAGAAATTACCAGAAGTTCCTGTGGGGGGCAAAGTAAAATTGTATAAGAGTGCAATCGATAGAGAGAGGAAAACCAGTGGAGACAGGTGTGTATCATGTTGCTATTCTGATGCTCATGAACTCATTGTGAAAGAATATGCATTAGCACCAAAGAGTAGATGCCATATTGGATACACCAGGTCATGTTTCTTAAAAAGAAAATCAGTGAGGTGTGTTTAGGGAGATTCCTTCACATGCCTTACTGAAATACACGTACATGTATATTGCCTGCAAGGTTTACCCTAACAACAGCACCACCAAGAATCCCAAGCACATCAAGCTTTGCACATCAAGCAGCATAATTTAAAACCATCTGGGAGAGTACTAGGTACAGCTTTTAGAAGGGCAAATGCTTGAACTGTAGCCAGGTAGCCAAAAACTGACAAGAGTTCTTGGGCATTGTGTGCATTCTGAGCAACTCGAAGTGCTGCTTCTTTGGACTGTAATGTGTTTTGCCATTTTGCCTCCGGAATTCTCAGGCTTATGCTGTTTCAACTTGGTTAAATGTATTTAAAACAACTCTTTTATAAACTTTGTCATAGATTTTATGCTTTTCTAAGCTATCAGTCTTCCCCCATCTAGATGGGAATGCCAAAATATAAAACCATGATAAGATTTACTTCATCTATGGAAGTATTCTCCAGTAAATCAGCATCCCATGTGGGCATAAATTTTCTCAACCTACTTTAATAAGGGTTCAAGCTCTCCTCTAGCTCACCACCCACCAGAGGTAGTGGGAAAGAAAGGTTATTAGGACATGGGTGAAGTTGACCTGTTTAGAAATAGTTATTTGAGGCGATATCAATCTTTATTGTTCTTAGTCCAGTCCACTCAGCAAACACCAAACACGAATCAGCAGCTGCAGTGCAGTCCACTCAGCAAATACCACACATGAATCAGCAAGGGCAGTTCAATCCAGAAGAAACCACAAGGTTTGCCAACCGGACCAAGTTTTCTATGAAGTAACCACAAGCAAAGCTCAGCAACACAATGTAAAGTGAACTAAAACATGTGTATCGTTAGCAAAGAATAGGAAGGTGGAACAAAGTGAACCAATGCTCAAGCCCCCACTGTCTGTGGGGTCCCATTTATATTCCTTTTAAACATCATGCATCCTTTCACATCTCTGCTATGGCAAAACATCCTTTTACCTGTGTCTACTTCAGGAAAACATTCTTTCACCTGTGTGCCCTAGCAAGACATCATTTGACATAACTGACTTTCCAAAGAAACCAGAAGTCTCCACTTCAATCCCAATTTTATATGAAGCAGGATTTTGAAGTTTCACAGAATTTCTGCTTGGACGTGGCATGAGAGCCACTGCAGCAGGGTTTGGAACCACCTTAGTGGAATAGGGTGTCGTGATATATGTAGTTTGTAAATGGCAAGCCTGATTTCCTACTAAGACCAGTATATTATAGACTTTTATATGCAAGCTACAGAAATAACAAAGAACCTTTTTTTCTTTAGACAATATAAACACCATACTTTCCAGCTTATTTTTTAAAATGGTTAAATGTGACTTGCATGTTTTAGTAATTTAAACATTGGCATGCTTTTAGTGTTGATGGAGATGCATGATATACAAGAAGCACTCAGGGACTGGTGACACAGGACAGTAGTTAAGGTCTTGCTTCTCATGTATGTGGCCCTCGATCAGTCTCCAGCTACCAAGTAATCTCATTTCATAGTAAACAGAACCAGTTATGAATTTTAATGATGGATTTCACAAGACAACAGCTAGAAATAGAACCTAACTTAGACCAGTTTTTATGGGTTATTGTATGCATTCTGCCCAGAAATAACCTAAGTTCAGGTATTAAAGTAAAATTGCAACAGTGAAGGCCAGATTTGTGTCTCCTGCAACAATGGTGTTTTTGTGCTAACAAAAGCCATGCAGGTTATGGAAATCTTTCTGAAACCACAGCATCTATAGAATGTAGCAATGGAAGGAAAAATGAACCTCAACCCTACCAGAAGGAAGCCCTATTTAGGCAGGTCCATCTAAAGAGATCCATTAAAGCAAGTCCAGGGCCACTGTACTGGATAGTTTTATGTTAACTTGACACAAGCTAAAGTCATCTAAGAGGAAGGAGCCTCAACTGAGAAAATGCTTCTGTAAAATGGGTTGTAGACAAGCCTGCATGGCATTTTTTTTTTTTAATTATTGATAATGGAGGAGGGCCCAGTCAATTGTGGTGGTGCCAGCCCTGGGCTGGTGGTCGTAGATACTATAAAAAATCAGGCTGAAAAAGCTATGGAGAGCAGGCAAGTAAGCAGCCATGGCCTCTGCATCAGCTCCTGCCTCCAGATTCCTGCCCTGTTTGAGTTCCTATCCTGACTTCTTTGATGATGAATAGTGATGTATAACTGTAAGCCAAATAAAAGCCTTTCCTCCCTTTGGTGGTTTGTCCTCCCATACAATCATGTGTTTGAATGCTTGGTCCACAGGGAGTAGCATTATTATGAAGAATGACATTGTTGAGTAGGTAGGGCCTTGTTGGAGGAAGTGTGTCACTCTGGAGGTGGGCATCAAGGATTCCTATGCTCAAGCTATGCCCATGTAGAAGACAGTCCCTGTTCATTGTCTTCAGATCAAGATGGAGAACTCTTGGCTCCTCCAGTGCCATGTCTGCCTGCATGCTGTGATGTTTCCTGCCATGATGATAATGGACTGAACCTCTGAAACCATAAGCCAGCCCCAATGAAATGTTGTCCTTCATAAGACTTGCCTTGGTCATGGTGTCTGTTCACAGCAATAAAACACAACTATGTTGGTTTGAACATGATGTTTAATCACAGCAATAGGAACTTTAAGACACACACACACACACAAAGAGCAAACACTAGTCCTGTCTCATATATGAATTGACTCAACACAAAATCACATTGTAAATGATTATGCTACCATGGTCCTTTGGAGATATCCTTAAAACTAGTGGGCAGAAGTTCAATCAATACATTTGTAGGAAGGCAGAAGAGGCCCAAGATACAAACACTTATTCATGTGTACTCTTATAATGGCAAGTAGACTGACTGGTCAGACATTGGATGAATGGAATAATGTCCTCCACAGGCTCATGCTTTGAGTGCTTGATCTACTGCTTATAATGCTTTTTGGAAGGCTATAGAGTCTTTAAGAACATGGGGTCTACTACTAGATACTGTGGCATCCTTTTGGGCTTTCCAAGCCCCTTCCTGGCACTGCTTTCTACACTTTGCCTCCTGCCTGCTACCATATGAGTCTCTGTGCCACATGTTCCCAATGCTATAGACAACCACTCCATCATGCCTTCCTCTCATCATGGACTTCGACAAACTTTTCCTTCCTTAAAGTTGCTTTTCAGGTAGTATCACTGACACAGACATAACTCCCACTTAGTTGCTTAAGTTGCTTTTAATTGTGGTGTTTCACAGTAACAGATTAAACTAGAACTGCTGAAAGTGCTAGCCATAATGGGTCTTTCACAGACCAGCAACAGCAGAAGATGAGACTGTCACTGCCCACCACAGGTGGACAGGTGAACACTCAACTCACAATCCTCTATGAAAGTCATTCAAGACTCTCTATCAGAGCAGGACACAAATACTACATACCAGTTGATTAAGACAAATATGCAATAAAAATCAAAGAACCAAGCCTTTATTTGAGATGCCTTCACCAAGGCTGTGTCCTCCTAGTACTCACCGTAGGACCCCTACTCAGGTATACACCTGTTCAAATGGCCTAACTACCCTCTAAGCTGACACCCACAGAGAGCAAAGTACATGCAGCTCCTCTACTTCTCTGACCAGAAGCCTACTCCTGACCAGTGCAAAGGGTGGACGTATCCAGACAGACTGAAACTAACAGCCCATTGGTACCAATACAAATCCCAGAGCACAATGAGAGACAGCCTGAGGTCATCTGTCCACACAGATGGCTCCTTGACTAAACCAGTTTAGGCAGTTTATTCTTATATTCTGATGCCTAAGTAAAAGCAACTTAGCTTCTTGTAGGTAATCCAAGTTGCTAGTTGAAACAGTCAAGTACTACAGAATCTTAAAAATTAGCTTTCAAATACAAGCTATTCCGAGCATCACCTATTCCCATACAAAGCCAGCCTGTTCTAGATACTCCACTGCCAAAGTAGAAGCAATGGCATTAATCATTTCTAACCTAAATGCCCTTTAGGGGGACTTCCTACTCATGCAATAAAGATCAGAAGATCCTGGCAATGAACCAATTGACAGCTTCAGGATGCTGCTCTATAAGAAAACTGACAGGACACAATTTCCCTGATGCTTCAAAAAAATAAGATAAAGACATCTTAGTCAAATCAAAGATACAGCTTCCAAACTCCAGACAACACTAATATAGGTCAACTTAAAAACTGTAGACCACCTCAGCCACCAACTGACTGTGTATAATCATCCTAGTACTGGTGGCGGGCCAATGCACAAAGTTGAGGGGCTTCCTGAAGACCCATAGGCAGACCGGCCCCTGAGTCTCCAATCTGTTGTGGTTTGAATAAAATGTCCCAAGTATTCTTGGACATCTAAATATCCACAACCCCAGTTATTCCCTATTTGAGTATATTTAGAAGAGGTGCTTTTTGAGTTTAAAGACTCCCACCATTCTGAGTGTACACTGTCTCCTGTCTGCAATTTGAAATGTGTGTTCTCAGCTGCTGTTCAAGCAGCCTGCTGCCTCCACTCTTCAAATTCTTGGCCACAGTGCAACAGGTGAAGAGGATTCCCAAAATGAGAGGCAAGAACAGCCAGACCAGTCCACTACCTGAAGTCTTAGATCATCATCTAGGGTACCTTTAGCAGCAGAGTCTGTTCTAGTGGGTAAGTCCCCTGGCCTCTGACCAGAACCATAGTGCCCTCTACTATCTGAATGATGGATACAAGCCTTAGCTTCAGTCAGCCTCTTTCCCATGAGCTGTCTATAGAAGGAGCTGCAGACACCCTAACACAGCTTACCTCTGCTAGGACAGTTAGCTTCTGCATGCTTCAGCATGCCATCTTCTGATATAGGGAGATATTCTTAGTTGTCACAAAATCTGGAAGTTAGCATCAAGATAGACACACTAAAACCCTGCATTACACAACACATTACTAGGGAAAAATTATGCAGTTTTGTGGCAAGTATTACTGAATCTAAGTAACAGAATCAGGGATCATATGTAAGGCCAGAAAAACTTTACTTTTGCTAGGAACTATGATAAATAAGGTCATCCCTATCAGAGCCCAGTGGTGAGTAGACCAAGAAGGCACCAAGCTTCCTCAAGACCCTACTGTGCACCACTGCTGCCCTCACACATAGGGTGTATACATAGGTATGAAGGTTGCTTCCAATGGAGACCACTGTGCACCATCCTGAAGTCAACCATGAAACCAACTACCCCATCTCCTGGAGGTCTAAGTACTAAGTTTTACCTCAGGAGCCTAATCTTCTGGGTCTCTGCCCTTTCTGGGCTCTGCTTTGTGCCTATTTACGCTCCTTCTTCAGCAGCAGACTAGGACTAATCAGACTCCTCCAAATGGCGAATTCAAACTCCAATCACTAGGAGGCTAAGGCTCCCTTTTTGCTTTCCTTCATCCTCCATTCTCTAGAAAGTTTTCTTATATGCAGATCAACATCAAAAGTAGCTCTCAGTCCTGACCGCTCAGTCAACTCCACATGACTGGACTTCTGCCAATTAGTCAGGCTGGCTGCACTTCCCCAGCAGGAAGTGCCTAAAAATAGAATGTTATCAGTCAATATGGCCCCAAGTCATGACTGTCACTGGTTGAAAAGAGCTGTCTGTACAAATTCAGGAAAAATTACTCTTCATGTCTGATAAGGCTTAATTCTATAGCATACTGATCAAAGCTATATACAGAAGCTACAGTTCTCTGTGGTACTCTGGATCACACCCTACCTTGAAGCTACCATTATTCTCTTGCATCTGTTACAAACATTGGACACACTGCTCTCTAACAGAGGTAGTAGCAGCCTCACTTAGCACATCTTGACCTTCTATCCTGGAGAATGTCTCAGGATCTACTTGGTTTCTAACCTTTGCCGTTCTCATCAGTTGGGAGCTGTTTTTTTCTAAATCTTTTTAGTTCCATTGTATTTTTAGTTCTCTTGAGCTTCTGGGCACAACAATCTTGATCAAGCTAAAAATCAAGACTATGAACCCAACCAGGAGATCCAAAATGACTGCATCCAGATGCCATGTATCGTGTAGCCTCGTTGGTGTCTTTGATGGCAGCAACTGGCTAGACAATGCAAATGGGTGTGAAGATACTTCCCATGTCAAAGGAAGCCAACAACCAGAATACTCGGGATCAGTAGGGCATCTGTTACTGATCCTGCATTAACAAAAGTCACAGACAGGGAAATTAAGATACTGGAAGGTCTTGATATAACTCCCAAAACAGGATCAGATCTAGGATTTTAGAGGGATGCTTAAAGCATAGAAATTCAGACATCCATTGGACAATGGAGCCATTGAAGAGCAAGAAAAGGTCTTCACAATCCAACACTTCACATCCAACACTGGGTAGGCAGTGTTTGGATGGACAGAGCAGGATGCTGAATTTAAGAAGGCCTGAATGGGTGTATTGACATGAGCTAGCCATGTCAAGAAACAAAACCTCAAACCCATGGGGAAGCCTCCGTCTGATCTAAGTGGATGTTGATAGTATGTACAGAAGTGCACTGTATCTTTGTCTCCTGCATGTTTAAGCCTGAAGACTGCTCTCCTACAGAGGTCGCACCTATGGAGATTAGTGTAATTACTTCCCTGGCTCAGCTGTATGTAACAAACACCCTGAGCTTCCATCCAGGGGGCTGTGGCTTCCCCAGAGAGTCCAGTTCACCCCACCCCAGATTTTTTTTGCTGTGTGTGTCTTTCCTTAATTCCCTTGCTACCCACCAAGTCAGGTCCATATCTGGAGTTATGCTGGATGTGGCAAGAAGTACTCATCACAAACCAAGAAAAGTACTCATCTCGTGATGAAGAAAAACAGTTAAAAAACTACATTAATGACTAAAACCATCCCCTTTCAGATCCTACAGTTTAATGAAACTTATCTGTCCCTCAAGTATAACACCTGTATAGCAAGCCTCAAAGGGAAATGTTCAATATTTGCCTGGCAAGTAGCTAAGACAGGCCATATACCCTCTACCTAGAGAGTCATCACCCAAAGTCAATCCCGCCCATCTGAAATCACAGGAAATTTCCAAACTTCACCATGTATCATTAGTTTTAAAATGTCAATGTGCCACAACCTAGAATCACCTGAAAAGTGCTTCACAGTGGAGAAATTGAGATCAAACTGGCCTGTGAGTGTGTCTGTGGGAATTACTAGCTAATGTAGGGAGATCTGGCCTATTTTGAGACACCATTCTCCAAGCAGAGACCCTGAACTGTGTTAGGACTGGAGAAAGCCGGAGAGAGACAAGTGTGATGATATAAGGAGGGTCCTGTCCCCAGCCTTATCGTGCATGCACACAAAACCAATCCTTACTGCAGCACTGCAATGCCTTTAGTTCCAGGATAGGTTCTGGAATCTGTCTGAGCATGAAAAAGGTAAGCATATTAGGGTTTGTTAGGTCAGAGTGATCGGTTGCTTTGTTTGCAGATGGGTATGTCTATCTCATGCAGGTAGCACAGTCTCAGGCTGCTAAGCCATCCCTGAAAATCACATGTCCGCTCATGAGGATATTGCTAAGAAACTAATTTGCTTGCTTAGTGCACATGCTCTAACCTGGGAAGGTGGGGGCTGAGTGAAGTGTTAGGGCTTCTGTGAGCTCTGTCAATGCTGGGCTATCCTAGGCAGCCTCGTCTCACAAGAATGGTCACCAGTTTCAGAGCTATTTTAGCTTTGTATGAGGATTGTCTTTCATGAGAAAATTCCCAGAGGAAAGTGACACAAATCCAAGCTAGAGACATCCTAGCATGGCCCTCACAAACCACATCCTTAAGACTGCCTACTGCTAAGCTAAGTGGGATTCCTTTGGCACCACCTGGTGGCCAAGACACAGCACAACAGAATGCTCCCCCCAGGAAACAATGACCTAAGTCACTCCAATGGCATACATTACTCCAATGTTGAACAAAGGAGCTAAATTTGCTTCAGTTGATGGAGAACTGGGGGAGGTAGGTTCTTGCCTACAGGTGTCAAAGGAGCCAGGCTCCAGCCTCTGAAATCAGACAAAGAAGGCATAAAGGTCAAGGGCAAGACAACCTTGCAAAGGGTCACTAAAATCCTAGGGCTCTTCTCCTAGGAAAATACATATGAACAGGCCCTTACGAGAAGCCTGAAAGTGGTCTGACCCTAATAACATGGGATGTACACAGCTGCTTAGATATTCCTCTTACAGGTCACTAGGCCATTGCTTGATACCAGAAAACATCTATTGTTCCATCATTCAAGATCCAACCATTCATCACCTGGGTCAACCTTTAGAAAGCTTTCTGTCAGAAGACATGTCAGCAAGTCAAGGTGTGTGTTTCCCTGCACATGTCTCCAAGGGTCCCTCACAAGTCAAAACTCACCTTTTCATTTGACAATGGAGTGCAGTAAAGCATTGCTTTCTACAGGCTCATTCCTTCCCTTAGCAAAGAGAGACAAGAGTTAGACAGCTGGGACTAAAGGCACAGCACGTGCTCTCCAAGGTGCTCCCAAGTACAGTCTGGCTGAAGAGCATATAGCCCTGACAACAGAAAAGGGTCTTTTAAGGATGGCTTTAACATGGTTTTTTATAAAGCAGTCAAACCTAACAAACCAGATATGGTGATTTTGTCAGATCTACCACCCTGTGGCAAGGGATGAATGAAATCTATATAGACAAGGCTTCAATGCTTAGAGTATTCATTGTGCACGCACATCTCATATGCTTTCCATCCTTCAGCTTCGCTCTTGTCAGGTCTGCTTTTCTGTACTCCCTGATCATGAGATGCCCTGTTCAAACTCAGGAAAACCTGGTGAACCCAAAATTGATAGTTCTGCCCAATCATACATACCTTCCAAAGTACTAAGACCTGGCTGCAGTCTTGCCGGGCAGTGGTGGCACACGCCTTTAATCCCAGCACTTGGGAGGCAGAGGCAGGCAGATTTCTGAGTTCGAGGCCAGCCTGGTCTACAGAGTGAGTTCCAGGACAGCCCGGGCTACATAGAGAAACCCTGTCTCGGAAAAAACAAACAAACAAACAAAAAAAAAAAAAACAAAAAAACAAAAACAAAAAAAGACCTGGCTGCAGAATCCTGGGGGACTGGCGGGTGAGGGCACTAGTGCCAAGTTATCCATGGACCACACTGACAGCCCTCCCCATCTATTCATGGAAGGGTCTGAGTCTTTTCAGCCTCTTTACTACATCAGTCTGCATTAGGAGCCTCAACCCAAGGACAGCATCTTCTGTGGTTAGGAAGGCCACTCTTTAAGAGGCAGAACCTCTGTAAGGCATGTACTGATTTGGAAGGGATTTACACAACATACCAGATATGTGTTCTATGGAAAGCACTGTCTGGAAAGTCTCCAGGCTCCAGGATGAAATCTGCCTACAGTGATGAGAAAAACTACCCCCTACTCCCATATTGAGTCCTAAGAGGGGAAAGGGCACATTCTCAGGCCGCAGCAACCTTCCCTATTCTGCAGCCAGTCCCTGCACACCAAACTAACAACACCAAAAAGACCTTCACCTAAGCACAGCCTATCTTACAGGGCAAGCAAAAGAACATGGCTTCCCTTCCAGGTGTCCCCTTATAGTTCAGTTGGACTGTCCAAGGACAATTAGGTGACAAGTACCTACAAGCATCATAAAGTTCTATTTTGGTGTAGGAGGCATCCTGGCACCCAGCAAGCCTGGAGATTGTGGAACATTCTTAGGTCCTAGACACTGTGATGGAAGAAAACACATTTGTCTTCCCCAGCCATACAGTCTCTGGCTATATGTTGCTGGTCTGGCAGTGCTACACTTATGGCATGACGTTGTCCGGGGAAGGGGAACCCATCAAGTTCACAAGTTCACCTATGTGGTGAAGAAACACAATGGGAGTTTCCAGACTGTCCCTCTTCCACAAGGAACACTCTAACCTACAAGAGCAGTTGAGCCTCTCCCCTCCCCTCAACTACATAAGACTATCCTGAGAACTCTTTCAGTTTGTGCATTTCTGCAGTGCTAGCTAGAAGTAAGGCAATTTCTTTTTTTTTCCCCAACACATTTTTATTCACTTCCTGGTTCTTCCCTGTCCTCTCCCCACTGTTGTTAACTTCCTCCCAGGGGGAGATAAAATCCAATTTGTGATACCTAGAGCATGGTCAAATTCTTGTGGTCAAATTTTCTGACCACAAATGGAGCTGAGTCCTTCCCCTGTTAGTTGGGATTTCATTTCTGTGAAGGGACACCATGACCAAGGCAACTCTTATAAAGGAAAACTTTTAATTGGGGCTAGCGTACAGTTTCAGAGAGTCAGTCCATTACCATCAGGAAGCATCACAGTATGTAGGCAGACATGGTGCTGGAGGAGGAGTTGAGAGTTCTGTATTTTGATCTGAGGGGAGCCAGGAGGAGACAGTCCTCTCAAGCAGCCGGGAGGAGGGTCTCGTTCTACACTGGGTAGAGCCTGAGCAAAAGAGCCTCAAAGCCCACAACTACAGTGACACACTTCCTCCAACAAGGCCACACCTCCTAATAGTGCCATTCCCTAGGCCAAGCATATTCAAACTATCATACTGTCCTACATCCCTACTGGAAGTCATCTACTGTGGAGGGCAACACTCCAGCATCCTATCACAGTTTTTAAGAGTTGTCTCTGATGGCTTCTCAAAGTTTCTAAAGTTAGGTAGCATAGCAGAAGTATCAGATCAGGAAGCAAGCATCGAATTTGGATGTTATGATATAAACTTTCACTTTGGGTGCTACCCTGAACTTCTGGAACTTTTGGAGAAAGACATGTCAGCTCTACCTCACATGGTGTTTATACAGAGCCTTGCTGCCTTGTAAAAGTCACACCACCACCTGTTTCTGCCTATTGGGGGGAGAGGGAGTCTTGTCCCAGGACTATGGAGTCAATTTGACAAATCTTTCCCAGAAAAAGTACAACCCACCGCTAGACCCCAAGGAGTGTCAGGATTTGGGGCATTGATATTTATGCATGGTGATATTTTTGATTAAGAGACAAACCCTCTAGGCCCCTAAGGTACACTTCAGTTGCCCTGAACAACCTCATGCTCCAGGGTTTCAGAGCAGTCAGGCACTTGCTAGAATTCATGATTAGGTTGCTATCCTCAAAACCAATCTCCATGACTATACCCTTCTCTCCCAGTAATAACCTGAAAACCCATTGAAGGGGAGTTCATGCTGGCATCACATTCCAAGTTAAAGACAATTCTAGAGCTGAATTATAGGTGTCTCATGCATGACATCCTCACAGGCGGAGGCCTTGAAGTCTTTCTAGTCCAGTATGCCTTATGTTCCAGGACAGTTGTCAAATGCTCCAAAAGGCAGCAAAGACTCTTTGCTAGAGTGTTTAGCAACTCTAATCCATGCGCTGAGGGAGGTAGTCAAGACTGCCAGGCCTTGTATCCAAGAGGATATCATACATCTTTGGGACCCTGGGATGCTGGATGCTTGTCCTGGGCTAACTGTGAGGTAAAAAGATAGACTAGGATGTTAAGTAGCATCTTTCCGACAGTCATCCATGTCATCTAAAGACACAGTCACTTTGGGCATTCCATTCTCAGAGGAAACATGGCCACCCACACTGTGCCCTAGAACTGACCTAACTCAGAACCTATCTATTACATTTCCAAACCAGTCTACACTTTGTTGATCTTAATTCCAGTGACAAAGGAGTGTCGCAGATGTGTCTCAGAAGCTGAAGGGAGTTAGTCATGGCAGGAGGAAAAGGGTTCAAGCAAGTGGTCACTTCTGCATAAACATTCATCTTGGGCAGGCTCACAAAAACTAGACCATGATAGGGAAAAGGACAGCTGGAGTCGCATCCTAAGAAGACTAGGCCTCCCTCAACACTGTCCTTGTCTCGGTTCTAAGGACGTTGGCTTGGCCCTTACAGGAATGGGTAAAACTGAGTCTGAGTGGATGCTGAGTTAGCTCACACACAGGGTGGGGGTTGGGGGTGGTTCTCAAGGACATTACTGGATTTTAAAAGCTTGAATGCCTGTTCTCTTGTATAACATGTAAAACAGCCTGGGCAGAAACTACTACCTGAGTACCTTCACTGGACCAAGGATTTCCTCTCCCACCTATGCCTGACAATGTCATCCTCCCTTACATATACAGCTGGAGCCATGGGTCCCTCCCTATATGCTCCCAGGCTGGTGGTTTAGACCCTGGGAGCTCTGGTTGGTTGGTATTGTTGTTATCCCCATGGGGTCACAAACTCTTTCAGCTCCTGCAGTCTTCTCTCTCACTCCTACATTGGGAACCCCATGATCAGTTCAATGGTTAGCTGTGAGCATCCGCCTCTGTATATGTCTGGCTCTGGCAGACCTCTAAGAAGACAGCTATATCTGGCTCCTGTCAGCATACACTTCCTGGCATCCACATCAGCGTATGTCTTTGGTGACTGCACAAGGGATGGATACCCAGGTGGAACAGTCTCTGGATGGCCCCTCTTTCAGTTTCTGTCCCACACTTTGTCTCCATATTTGCTCCATGAGTATTTTGTTACTCCTTCTAAGAAGGACCAGAGCACCCACACTTTGGTCTTCCTTCTTCATGAGCTTCATGTGGTCTGTGAGTTGTATCTTGGATATTGCGAGCTTTTGAGCTAATATCTAATTATCAGTGAGTGCATACCATGTGTGTTCTTTTGTGATTGGGTTACCTCACTCAGGATGATATTTTCTAGTTCCATCCATTTGCCTAAGAATTTCTTGAATTCATTGTTTTTAATAGCTATGTAGTACTCCATTGTGTAAATGTACCACATTTTCTGTATCCATTCCTCTATTGAAGGACATCTGGGTTCTTTACAGTTTCTGGCTATTATAAATAAGGCTGTTATGAACATAGTGGAGCATATGTCCTTGTTATATGTTAGAGCATCTTCTGGGTATATGCCCAGGAGTGGTATAGCTGGGTCCTCAGGTAGTGATATGTCCAATTTTCTGAGGAACTATCAGACTGATTTCCAGAGTGGTTGTACCAGCTTGCAATCTCACCAACAATGGAGGAGCATTAAAAGTAACTTTTAAAAGGAGCGAGAGAGTGGTGGCAGGTGGACTTGATGAGTGGGCTGGCGATGTAGAAGACGTATCCCAGCTCATCTTTCTCAACGAGTTTGGAACAGCGGAGACACTCCTAAACTCTGAAGCTCTCATGCTTCTGGAGCATCGAAAGCAGCAGAATGAGAGTGCAGAGGATGAGCAGGAGCCTTCAGAGGTCTTCATAAAATCCCTAAACTATACAGCCCATTGCAGAGAGACCAGTATTCATAGCTTGCTTCTCCAGAAAAAGCTACATAAAGTTTGAGTTGGCCTGTTTAGCCAATCTTTGTCCAGAGACTGCTGAAGAGTCCAAAGCTCTGACTCCAAGCTTGGAAGGGCTTTCTGAAAATGAGGAACTGCAGCAAATTCTCTATGATATCCAGACGAAGCGCAGCTTTCAGTACTAATCTCCAGACATCACTCCGTTCTTGAGACAGCTCTGGAATGTTCCCAAGCCTGGGTGGGCCTCATACAGTAATGCTGCTGCAGAAGACAGTGGGGCTTCTTTTGCAGTTTTTGCTTTACTGAAATAGAATGTCGCTCTGTAGTTAGCAAAGTCGTAATGGTCCTCCTGCCTCAGCCTCCCAAGTGCCAGGATTACAGGTGTGAACCAATACTTATGGTTTGACTTTTGGAGAGGAAAGAAAGGCTGGGTTGGTGAAGTGCTAGGTTACCATCTCCACAGTAACCATTAGACCGTTATCACCATGTCTTCTTGTTGTAGCCTTGTACGGGCTGCTATGGTCAAGTGTGCTGTAATCCTGAACTAGTGAGGTAAACTAACATTAAACCATTTGTAGACTACTTTTGCCATGGTTTTTTGGACTCCATGTTATTTTTTTTTGACATTTCAATTTTTAATATCAATATATTTTGTAGTTTTTAAAACTACAACTGTATACACACACAAACACACACACACACACACACACACACACACACACACAAACACAGAGAAGCTGTGGAGATGGATCCACAGATGTGGGGACCAGGATTTGGATTCTCAAAACCCACATAAAAAAGCCAGGCAATGTAGTAGCCCACCAGCATGTGGGAGGCATGGACAGGGAATCCCTAGAGCAAAACGGCAAAGATTAGGTTAGCTGTGCATAGAATTCAGGTCAACATGAGACTTGTCTTACAACATGCCTGACTTCACCTCAGGCATGTGCACATATGTGAACCCATACACGCATTCAAGACTCTCACATGCAAGGAAAAAATAAGCAGCTCTAAGTCCTGAGAATGTTCATCTGGAGAGAAGTTGAAGGTTGGGGTAGGGGAAACTAGATTCTGACATGTTGTGGGAGAAACTAACTTTTTAAGGAGAGATTTGTTTTTGCTAGTTGTCAGCACTGGTGGCACAATCCAGCAGAAACCACAGACCTCTGCCTAACTGGCATGAGTCAGTGGGAACAACCAGAACCAGCAGGAATACCAAAAATTCTCTGCTGTGCCTCACTCAACAAAGATCAGTGAGGATGCTAGACAAAGCGGCGTGTGGCACGCAATGCAAACGCACTGTCACGATCTGTAGAGTCCTACTTACACTTTTTCCAAACATCACATGTCCTCTCATGGGTCTTGCTTCAGCAAAACACCAAAGTCTGCATCATAAGACACAACCAGCAATTTCCACTGTAGAACAGGGCCCATGAATGAGGCTGTGTGAGATTTCTGAGACCTTGTGAGAGATAAGAGTCTTGTAATCTCTGTTCCTCCTAACGTGGGTTGTTCTTGGGATATGCTTTCATGCCCCGTCCAGGTGTGACGGACAGTTCACTTTAGATTATTCATTGCAACTGGGCGATTTGTTTAAACAGTCTACAGAAAAACATGTCTTTGCCACATGCAGCCTGACCTTGTGATTGCACACTTTACCCATGTGATTCTTCTTAACCCTCAGAGTATAAAGTATCTGATACTCTGAATAAAGTTGGCTATTGCATAAGAGTTTTGAAGTGGAAATTTCTGGTTGTGTCATGTGATACAGACGCACCATGACATTTTGCTGGGGCAAACTTACATGATGTTTTGCTGAGGCAAGACCCATGAGAGGACTTGTGATATTTGGAGAGAGCATAAATACGACTCAATGGACAGTGATGGGTGCTTGTAAACCTAGCCTTACAACATTTAGTTGGTCTCTCATCTTTGCTGGTATTTACTTTGTTGAGAGAGGCATGACAGAGAACTTCTGACATTCTGGCTGATCCTGGTCACTCCTGCTGACTTAGGCTGATTTGCCAGAGGCCTGGCAGTTTCTGCTGGATTGTGCTAATTCTGCTGAGTCATGTCTGATGACACTTTTGACCTGCATTGCTGATATCCTGACATTACTGAACTGAACTGCTGGTATCCTGACAACAGAGATTGAAATCACCCCCAAAGAACTATTACAAAACAGGTCCATATCCCCTTGTCCTATTTACCATATTTTCTCCCCTATCTTTGGATACTGGGCTATAAGAGGGGTCAAAGCATTTGAGAACCTTATTTAAATATGTTTTTTTAAAAAATCTAAGCCCTTAGACTTTAGACCACCTCATTTTTAGGTCCTATTCTCCCAGGCCCATTCTGCCAACTGGAGCAGTAAACAACTCGGGAATCCTTCTCAGGGGTCCAGAGCAGCAGTGAGATGCCTTCTCAGGCAGCAGCTTGCTGGCCTACATTCCTCTCCTCAGGAAGCTAGAGAATCAAAGAAGCTGAGCTAGAATACCTGTGAACTAAGACACTTGGATTAGAACCCTACAGTACTCAGTGCACTGGTCAGAGTCAGTCCTCAGGGAAACGTGATAGGTTCAAGTGACCCATGAGACATCCAGAAGAAGAAAACACACACAACCCAACTCCACAAAGACAGAACCAGCATTGGTAACCCTAACCTCTCCAAGGACTGCCCTGGAGCTCGATCAGATACTAGACCACTCAGAAGTATGACCAGCACCTGTGGTCCAGCCCACAAAAGCCTACCCACTTAAGGGCTCAGTGGCTGTGAACTAACCATGTACAGCCAGTGTCATAGTAACCGGGAGGACAGAAGCACACCAAAGGAGTGGAGAGCTGCAGCAGCCACTGAGTGAGACTGAGTTCAGCCTCCATACAGCTCACCCAGGTCTCCACATATATTCCCTCCTCGAATGTCCCCAACATCGGGGTAGGCCAACTGTCTAGGCCTGTTCTATCTTTATTCTTCATCATGCCTCTCTTTTGTTGGGCTTTCCCAAAGAACACAGGCCAGTGTGGCTTGCAGGGCCTGCATCTCAGCCTCCTGAGACCTGAAACTTAGGTTATAAAATGGAATCAGATCATCTATTTTCATCCTACCTTTTGCCAAAACTGTTTTAGCCCTCACTTGTCCTTATTGACCCCTTCTATCAATGTCTGTGCCAGTACTAATCACGAGTCTGCTTTTCTCTCTTCCACTGATGCCCACTGTAATTTCTTAGTGAACACAATGCTCAGCATTTTGTTACTTAATAAAATGAGTTGAAGAGGGTATTTTTTAATGCTCAGTTCTGTAAACAGGGCATATATATATTATATATATATAATATACACATATATATACACACACACACACATATATATATATATCTCCAAAGGGGAATCTGATGGAACACACCAGTAAGTTGTCACTTGAAAGCTTCTTGAAAACAGACTCTGAGGATGGGGGGCATCCTCTCCCAGCCTCAAACATATTTTCAAGTAAGACCCCAGAATGTGCTCCCCGACCCCATGTGGTTCAACAGGGGAGGGGAAAAACAGCAAAATAAATTGCACAGCCATAAAGATGTGCTCATATAAAAGGGCTAAGGGGTGAACCATTTTCAACGGAAGTTACTAGTGTTTGTCCCACAATCCAAAAAGGCCTGCACTAGAAAGCTCATTGATCTAAGAGGACGACAGGATCTGATGCCTGGGACTCAATTTTGAACTCTGTCTTGGCTTCCCCAGACTGTTCCTGAATCCTAAGCGCAGATTTACTGTTAAACTTTTGCTACTCATTCTTTTACTGAAAAGCTTACCCCTAGGGGGCACTCTGCACTGTCTGGGACTCTCCATTGGCAACTCAAGCTGGCTGCCCCAGTTGCCTGGAAACCCTGTTTGCTGTCACCTTTTGCTTGCTTTAACAGGGCTGCTCCAGCCATCTTTGTTGGATGCTATGAGCACCCAATCTTATGTTTTTGCTCTTTGCTTCTGCTTTTACTTGCTATATACATAAGAGCAAATGTAGCTTATGCATTTCCACACATCCCATCATTTAAAATGTTAGATGGAAAGCAAGGGAGCTACCTGGGACTCCACATAAGTAAAGAATTATTACATGCTAAAGAACTGAGCAGTGGTTATCCTATGGCAATATGATATAAAATGGCACGTAAAAGGCTGTGCTGGCTAGTTTTACATTAACATACACAAGTTGGAATCACTTTGAAAGAGGGAACTTCAGTAGAGAAAACATCCCTACCATATTAGCCTGTGGGCAAGTATTCAGTCATTTTCTTGATGAATGTTGGGGGGCCCAGCTCACTGTGGGTGGTGCCACCTCTTGTGGTGGTCCTGGGTTGTATAAGAAAGTAGGCTGAGCAAGCCATGAGGCACAGACTGCAGTAAGCAGAACTTTCCCACAGCTTCTGCTTCAGTTCCTGCTTCCAGGTTCCTGCCTTGATGCCATGGGCAGACCCAGTTGGGGGTCCCACACGAGGTGGGGGGGAGAACCAGGGAACCAGTAACAGGTGGGCAAGGAGCTGGCAAGTGACAAACAGACACAGACAGAAGAGGGTGCTGGATCTGAGTGTAATTCATATGTGCAAGCATCAAACTTTTAAACAAAAAAGAGGAAGTTAATCATTATACAATAGCCAAGATCAGTCAGGCCACACATGGCCAATTTCAACATCAAACAAAAAATAATTTTTCATAAGACCTGTCGGGAGTCAGACAGTGATTTCACAAAAATCATATCAGTATTGTCTGATGTTAGTATATTCTTAGCCTTTGGTTCTGACAACCCATTACCCAACAAACCAACATCCAGCCTTTGAATCGTGTCCCTTAAAGCTTATCTCTCCAGCCAATTTAAAGTTTGCTAAAGAACTTCTGGCTCCATTAACCTCCATCCATCTATTGCCTTGCCCATCATACGCTTCTGCACATGGTACCAAACTGTTGCTGTCTTATACACCTGTAATGGATATTCCTAGTGAACTCATCTGAACTCTGTCTGTCCTTTCTGTTTTCCTTTTAGCTGCTTCATTAAAATCCTCTCCTTTTCTAAACTCTCTAACACTATTTCCTATTACTATAATTCATAGCCTTTTATATAGCCAACTCTGGAGTGTTCAATCTGATAAACTCTTCAATCATACCCTGTTCTCCAAACTGAATATTTCCAAAAAAAAAAAAAATATTAGTAATGCAAAAGTTATAGCACAGAACCCTCCCCCGGTAATAGCAAGAACAAATTTGGAACACATCCTTTTTCAGGGCCGCCAGGGCTCTCCAGGAGACAGGCTTCTGTTGAAGCACTCGCCTCAGGAGTGGCCAAGATTTACTCCTGTCACACCGACTTCATTGGAAGTGCGGTGGCACCTTGACTTTCATGATGGACTGCCATGTGGAACTGTCAGCTGACATAAACTGTTTCCTCCCCAAGTTGCATTTGGTCATGGTGTTTCCAAAGAAATAGTAATTGTAAGACATGGGTAAAGGCCTCTCTGCATTTGAAGCACAGGTGTTCATTTATGTTTTTCTGGCAGTTAGCTTGACTAATTTCCTCTACAAACAGGAAATAAAATTGATACAGGCCAATCTCTGCTAGGCAGTGAGCGCCTCTATGCTTGTGGGAGCTTTGCCAGTCCTTGTACCATAAAGCGGTGAGCCATAGTCAGATAAAGCAGGAGTTAAATGAAGCCTTGCTCCTGGGAGCAATCGACTGACCCTTCTCCACCTCAGGATCATCGTTCTGCCTTTAGCCCCTCACCTGATATTTCAGCTACTCCTCCCCTGCCTCAGCAACTACACAAAGATCTACCCCAGCGGTCTTGGAGTGTGATCAGAGTGGAGGGCTAAGTAAAGTGACAGGGAAAACAGAATACGGTTCTGTGCAGCTGACCCTCTAACCCTCCTATGAGACTGTCAACAGACCCAGTCTGGATGGTCTCAAGATTAGTACCTGTTTGATGAAAAAAGCTGCTTGGAGGAGAGCATCCAACCGCTGTAAAAGTACTAGTGCTCTCATTGAGTGAGAAAGCTGTATATAGGCAGAATGTCAAATGCAAGGGGATGACACTCCAAGGTAAGGAACATTAAGGAGTGCCCACAGCAGAAGCCTGGTGGGAGAGAAGGGGGAACAGATTTCTCTTTCGGTCTCAAGAGAAGCCAACCCCAGCAGTCCCTTGATTTGGGGCTTCTGTTCTTAAAGGCAGATGTCTGTTCTTTAAGCCACTCGGGTTTGGAGTATTTGGTTATGATCATCCTTGTTAACCAACATTCCTCCTTATCCACATGCAGACCTACAACTCAATTCCCCTTCAGGTGGGGCTGACTCGACTTACAGGGAAGCAGATCAGAATACCAGCTAGCAGCAGGCAGAGCTCAAATGAAAGGGTCTAATGACACTTGTGCCCTCCTCTAGGCCACCAGTGGGGCAGAGTTCACTCCTCTCCTTTCAGAAAGCAAGAGAATGAAGAAGCCTGGAGCATCCAGCTTATCAGCATCCCTTCTCCACAGAAGCTAAGGCGCCTATAGATGTGCTTTTGGAAGGAGCAGACCTCTGGTTTCTGTTAATTCAGACAGGGAGAGAAAGCTAACAAGAGGCTTCAGAAGCAGCCACCCTGGGAACAAGGTCAGAGGGCACAGGCAGGAGCTGGGATGGAGTTCTCTAGCTTCAGGACCTACACGAAGATCCTCAGCACCCCCTGGGAAGAGGGCTGAGCTAATTCCACAGAATGGCTTGAAGGAGCATCCCAAAAGCATCCCATGACACAATTTTCCCAATCAGGATCAGGATGAGAGCACAGTGCTAATTAGACATGCAAGTCTGGGCAGGCTAGGGTCTGCCCAAGCAAATCGTCATAGAAGCAGTCTCTATGCAACCTGAAATAGGTTCTATGACCCTTAGATCAGATCCTCTGTAAGAAAGTACCCATAAAGATACAGGGTAATCACAGGGCCAAGCCCTCATTCCTTGAGCACAGACAGATAATATACACGCCACTCCCCAGAAACAAGCATTACAACCAGACACACGACCACATGTTTGAAAGCCAAGAGGGCTGGTTTTCCAGCCTACACTGGAAGAAGGAAAAGATGTGTAAACCTTATAGTTTGAACCCTACTAACAACAAACTTGGCTGAGTAGCTAAAACAAAGTTCACAAAAAACACAGTTCTTATGTAATGGGCTTCTCTCTCTCTCTCTCTCTCTCTCTCTCTCTCTCTCTCTCATTAATCATCTTATTTGTTTACATTTTAAATGATATCCCCCTTCCAAGTTACCCCTCCACAAACCCCCTCCATCCCATCCCCTCTCCCCCTCCCCTTTGTCTCTGAGGGTGCTCCTCCACCCACTCACCCATGTAATGGGTTTCTCTGATATGTTAAAAACAGCTCTAAAAAGCCGTGGTGGCAAATGCCTTTAATCCCAGCACTTGGGAGGCAGAGGCAGGCGGATTTCTGAGTTCGAGGCCAGCCTGGTCTACAGAGTGAGTTCCAGGACAGCCAGGGCTATACAGAGAAACGCTGTCTCGAAAAAACAAAAAAACAAACAAACAAACGAACAAAAACAGCTCTAAAGAAGGCAGACCTCATCTTGAACCCTAGTTGTACACCACTTATGGCTTCTGAACATGGACAAGCCAAAACCTGAACCCAATGCCCCTGATGTAAAGATAGTATTAAGCTGGGTGTGGTGGCCCATGCCCACTCGGAAGGCAGAGACAGGCAGAGCTCTAAGTTCAAGGCCAATCTGGTCTACAGAGCAAGTTCCAGGACTGCCAGGGCTTCACAGAGAAACCCTGTTTCAAAAAACAAAACCAACCAAACAAAAAGATAGTGTTCAGATACCACACAGCCAGTGCCCAGAGCTAGTTCTTGTAAAGTGTGCACTAAATTAAGAAGGTAAAAACCACTGCCTCAGAATATAGCCCTAGGTAGGCAAACATGAACACAGATGAGGTGGGATTGTCCTCTGGCCTCAGCAAACCACTTTACCTGGTGGAGCACAAGACAGGTGAAGGCTGAAGCTCCTGAGCTCCAGCACTGGAGCAGAAGAGGGTTGGGGGTGGGGTGCAGAGCAGGAGACAGTAAAAAGAGCCCATAGCTACTACAGGAGAATTTCACTGAATGGCCATAGGACACATGATTATTAGGTCCCTAAATCTTCCATACAAGGTTTGCCAAATGAAGCAGTTACCCATCAGCAAAACCTTGAAGGATCATCCCAAGCTAATAGGCTTAGCTGCCTAGGAGTGAGCTTCAGGCAATTCATAGGTAAGGAAGTACAACAGGATGTGAACTGGAAACTTAAGGGTTTTTTGGAAAGTTGGTTGGATGGTGTTTTGCTGAGGCAAACAGGTGAAGGAACGTTTCGTTAAAAGTGGGCATAGGTATGAAAGGCTAAGGCAGACTCATGAAGGAATGTTTCACTGAAGCAGACACAGGAGAGAGGATGTTCTGCTAAAGCAAGCACATGAAAAGACAGGTGATGAAAGATTCTTTGCTAACAACACGCATGTATTGGTCTGTAATACACTGCACTTACACTGCATAGTTGAGCTGCATTTGTCAGGACACCACAGAGAGAACAACATCTAAAAACTTCTGGTGGTGTGCTGCAGTTTGTTGCTGCTTCCAAGGATTTGGGCTGATTGGATGCATGTGCTGAAGCAAGAGCCATGCTGAGGCAAGGCATGTGGAGATGTTTGGAAAGTATAAATAGGACTCCACCGAGGAACAGAGACAGAGCTTGGCTTGTTGGTACAGCTAGCTGTGTAACACTTGTGGGCCTTGTATCTTCGATGATCTTCATTTCTCAGAGAAAGGCATAGCTGAGAACTTCTCCTGGGGTTCCTGTTGGTCCTTCCTGCTGACTCAAGCTGAGGCTGAGGCCTGGCTATCACTGCTAGGTTATACCACTGCTGTTGCTAATCCAATTGGACTGCTGGTGTACCCGTGAAGTGTTTGCGAGTGGCAAGCTGCCACTGCCTGCTAACCTCTGAAATGAACTGCTGATTTCAGACAACACAGATGGGAGTTGCTCTAAAAAACCTTTCTACACAGGTCCACTCCCACCCATCCTTTCTTCCCACTACTTCTGGTGGGTTAAAAATAAGGTTAAAGCATTTAAAAATCATCATTTAAAATATGATTTGAACAAAATTAAAGTTACAGAATGTACCTGAATTATTATAAGTAGCTGTGATATTGGCAGTGATGCAAAGCTCTTACAAAGTGTCTGCTATAGATGACCTCAAACTGAAAAGTGACTCGGTCCATGATAGAACTGAAAGCCGGTGTGGTTTATATGGTCAACTTGGCACACATGAACCTTGAGTCACGTAGGAATAGGAGAACCTGGATCAAAGAGTTGCCCCAGTGAGATCTGTGTGGTAGCTTCATCTGTGACAGGTTGTTTTGATAGTGTGAGAGGCCATTAACCCACTGTGGACAGTCCCGTCACTGGCCAGGCAGTCCTGGCTTGTAAAAGCAAGACGGCTGAGCACAAGAATCATGATCTAGAGAGCAAGACAGCAAGCAACATTCCTTCTAGGTTTCTACTCTGAGTTCCTGCCCTGACTTCCCCTCAGCGGTGGGCCGTGAACTTGAAAAGCAAGTTGAAATAAGCTTTCCTCTCCCAGGTTGCTTTTGGATCATTCACAGACACAGAAAAGTGAACCACAGCAGACATCATGACAAGTCTACGAGCTTGCCATGACCCTGATCAATTGAAAACAATGTATTTATAGAGACACTAGGGAGGAATCCAGTAACAAGCTCCCTTAGGGACAACTTAATTCACTTGTTCTTCCCCTCTGAAGAATTTACAATGCAGAGGCTAATAACTTCTGGTTAGGTTTATGGAGTCAAGCCGGGATTCCTGTAACCAGTCCTCAGAGTCCTTCAACCAGAGCAGTTCTTTGGGGATAACAGCTCAGCTCCCCTTTCCATGTGACAGACAACCTCCTAAGACCAACCCAGAACCAAAAAGCACCCAGAAGCTCATTTTCCTCCCAGGTAACTTAAAAAGCCCTTTTAAGTCACATCTAAGTCCACCTAAATCTTCAACCTGTGTTAGATTTTAGGCTCTCCAAGATCCAAGAAGGCAGGCTATGTAGCCAAGGACCCTGCAGGTTGGTTCCAGCAATGGAAAACCTACTTCTACCACAGACAGAGCTCTTCTAGGGTACACAGCAACCACCTGGAGAGTCTGTCTTGGTGCAGACTGGAGATGGATGAAAGTGAGGCTACGAAAGAGGTGACCCTAATTCTGATTATTCCAGAGATCAGAGATGGCCCCTAATATGATCTACCTCAGCTCATTTAGGAGACCAATACTGAGTTCTGAATACTGATTCTGAAACTCCTTTAGAGGGTAGGCTGTGAGGAGGCAGGGTCAGTGACACAAAAGACACTCTGGGGCATCAGCCTAGTTCCATTAGTGGCACTGTTTCAGGCTGGATACAGGTGAGGACAAGAAAAAGCCCTTTCCCCTATCTAGAACTGGACCTAAGAAATCAAGGGGAGTAAGGAAGAGGTTAGATATGCCTTGGATGATTCTTGGATGTCCAGAATCATCTCATTGTTTTCTGTTCCCAGGACAGGTCTAGCCAACTCTGATGTGTCCCATTATGTGTGGAAACAAGAGGCAAATTTCCAGCTGGGGGCTATAAGACAACACATCCAAGGCCAACTGAAGGGGTGTCCATGTTCCCCAATTAAAGTTACCGAAACTAGCTTACCCAAGTCTGACTGTCCCATGTTTTTCCATAAATACTTTTGGGTCCCTTGCTTTAATGCAGCATCTTCGGAATTGAATGCAAATTTGTGATATTTTACGCTGCCCATTTCCTCACAGCAATCAGCAGCTTCATTTGAACTGTCTGGAAAGCTCTGTGCTAGTGGGGGAAGGGAGAAACGCTATAACCAGTGCCAAACAACACAGTGTGTAGCTTATAAAGAGTATGACCTCAAAGTGTGCTGTCTGGAATGGCCTAGAAATAACAGGTACAGGAGACTGAGGTAGCTGCTAGGCAGAGTAAAACCACACCCATTAAATGTATGAAAGTCAGGCAGGACAGGTAACTCCAGGACGTCAGGGGCCAAACTCGGAGTAGAGGGATAAGGTGACTAAGACCTCTGATCCTAAGACCACTGAAAGGATTGGTATCAGCTTAGGACCCCCAAGACCAAGTTCTTAGCATAAAGGAGATGTATTTGCCCCAGAGAGACAAAGCAAAGGGAATAAGAGACAACGACAGAAGATAGAGGACAAGGCAGAAGGGGAAAGGAACAAGGGAGAGGGGAGAAGTGTATTTGTTTAGGAGGGGAGCAACAAATGACTGCCCCTGGAGAGAGGAGACCGGCTTAGCCCATAGGCGAATGGCAGTTTATAAATGTAAAAGGGGTAACTTTGTGTTAGGATGTGTTTGATTTTAATTGGGCATGTTAATTAGGTGAGCCAAAGAGGGCTTTTAGTTGTTGGAGTTCAATACTTTGATAGCTGGACCCTGGTAGTCAGCCTTAGGGGGAAGTGGCCACCTAAGGGAATGCACCTTGGTGGCTAGCTTTAGAAATGTACTATGATGGGTTTGTAGCAAGGCAGAGGGGATGGGGAGAAGGGCAAGGCCTGCCAGGGCCATGTTTGCCATGCTCAGGCTGGCTACAGTCCCTTCAATCTCACAGGCTGCAATGGACGAATCTATGCAGGGCATAATCAAGGAGCAGAAATAAGCCCAGGTGTTGAGGCAGCTTGGAGCAGAGTAGCACTGGTAAGATGGAGATACACAGATTCAAGCTAAGTGCTTTTATAAACACTGGATTTAATGACAGGCTCAATGTGGGGAATGGAGATGAGGGTGAGTGAGGTTTCTGCCATTGCAATGAGGCTGGACCACACACTAGTCAGTGTGGGAAAGAACATGCCAATGGAGCCTGCAGTGAGGTGGGAGGGGCAGGCAGGGCATTCCTATCAGTTGGCCTGTGTCTGTCTGAAAGCTAGCAGCTTTGAAGACTCCCTGAGACAGTGGTGGACGCATCTGGGTACAAAGACAAAGTGGGTACAGGCAGCCAGGCTAATTTCTAGAGACTGAAGTCATTGTCAGGACACATCAAGTGTTTCCTCACTTGGCTTACTGCTGGACAAACTCGGCTGCTTGTCTTCAAACAGTGCTGCCAGATGTAGCCAACCTGTTCCTTATATGTGAACTTAAACCATTTCACACACCCAAGTGCCCCCTCTTACACTAAAACCTGGAAAACTTGACACATGGTACACCGTTTTTATAATGAATAAGCTGCCCCATATCCAAATTCTCTGGAGCTTTCATGTAATTTAAGATAAAAAGCACACCAGAGTCTGGATTCTGTCAGAGAACTTGGCCCTGAAGTGTTTTGTAGGGTCACTCTTATTGTCAGTAGCAAGGCTGATACACACAGGACAGCTACCAGCTGGTAAAGAGCCTTGAGCTGGAGTCACCCCAGCAGTCTTTGTACTGTGCTGAGTGGTAACTTTAGTATGGTTTAGAGAAGTTATCGCTAAACTGTTATCTAAAACAATTCTTTCTAGTAAATCAGAAACTCACAGCCTGCACTATCTTCTGTCCCAGAATCCTAGGACAGACACCTTGCTGTTAGAAAAAAAATATTCCCAGCCTATCCTTAGGGCAGCACTAGACCAGAGCCATCTGGTAGTATGTTCGAAACCCAGGGAAAGTGTCTTTCATCTGCACTGTGCAGTGAGGTGGCTAAAAGAGTAACAGTGGGACTGTCTGAAGTCATAATTGTAGTTAAGTAGCCACATGTAGCTGGTGGGCAGTTTGGTGATTCTACAGCAACACCAACAAGAAAATGGAGAAAGCAAGCTAAAGACCCTATTTACAGGAGCAAGAAAGTTGCAGTTTAGAGGTTGGGGCAGGTGACTCATTGAGAAAGTGACTGAGAAGTTAGCACTTTCGAGAGAAATTAACCAGGCAGTGTTGGCATTCCTTCTAGGCTCTGCCCCACAGTTATCTGGCAATAGCCAGGTGTGGAACTCACTATAAAAGGGCTCACTATAAAAGAGGCTGCTTGTCCCCTCCTCACTCTTTTGCTCTCTTCCTCCTATCCCTTCTTTTCCCATCCCCCACTCCACGTGTTTATGGCTGGCCTCTACTGTCTTTCTCTGTCTCTACTATCCCCTCATCTCCCCTCCCCATGCCCTAAATAAACTATGTCTATACTATACTGTCCTTTGGCTGGTCCCTCAGGGGAAGGGATACCACAGCATGGGCCCGCAGAGGCACCCCCTTCCCCCACACCATACTGTGCCTCTACCAAACATATCCCTGGCTTTTTCTTTTTATAAAAACAGGTGAGATCCCTAGACTAGCAATTCTGGCAAACAACAGATGTCACAGAGGGCAAGGGGTAGCATTCATAGAACCTTAAAAATGCCTATCAGCACAAGAGTACCTAGTCAAGAAACATTGGGGCTCCTACACAGGACCTAGGAGGACATGCAAAAAACTCTCCTCTATGAAACCCATGAACTCCTATAGGCTATAAATTCATTTAACTGCTAACTAGTCAGCAGCTTAGATTTAAGATAAGATATATCAGGCCAGAGAGTAAACAAGTAGGTATCTAGGTGAACCAGTAGGGGGCGGTCGGGACTGGTCCGCAGGGTAATTAGCAAGACAAACCTGGTTCCAAATTATAAACCAGAAATGGACTTTATCATTTGCTGCAAATTTCTAAGAGCTCTCCTTTGAAAGGCCACTTCCCGGGTTTCCAACTAGGGTTTCCGAACTTTTCAAACACGTATCCAGATGACTTCATTTTTCCTTAATGAAACACTGCAAGGCTCAGAAAATTCCAGGTTTTGCTTTCTTTCCTACTCTACGAATGGAGTTCCACCCTCACGCCCTTCCCAGAGATGGTGTTAGGAAACAACCCTGCCATCCTTAAGAATTACATCCTTTACTCTTGGCTTCTTTGCTATTAGGAAATTTTAAGAGTAAGTGCAGGGGAGAGAGGGAGAAGAGACAGGGAATGAGCGAGGCATAGGGTCTAGGAAGGAGTTCCTAACCATACTCAGTGAAAAGCAAACAAATAAAACCCCATACGGCCGGTGGCTTCAAGTCTTTTGCAAGCCGGGGCGCCAAGCTGGCGGAAAGCTCGAGAAAGAACGGCTCCACCAGAAGGTTACTGGTTCAAAGCCTGACAGCCCAAAGAAAACCTCACCGCCCGTACCTACAACCCTCCGCGCCGCCTTTTCACGGCTCGCGATACGTCACTTCCGGGGCGGAGCCGTAAGCGGGGCGGGGCGGTGTCCGCGCAGGCTCGCCGGGCTGCAGCCTCCGAGCCGAGCGCTTGACTATATATGGTCAAAGCTGGGGGCGAGCCGCACCGGGGCCGCGCTTCCGGGTTGGGTTGTCCGCAGCGGTAGCGCGCAGGGCAGGCGCGTACGGGCCTCGGAGCCGGGCTTCGGACCGCCCCCTCCGCGCCCGGCACGCCCGGCGCCGCCTTCCGCGCCGTCCCTGGGCTCGGCCACTGCGAGGTTCCACTCGAGCGCGGCGCCGTAACAAGTGGGCGAGGATGCCGTACGAGATCAGTGAGTGCGTGGGCCTCCCCGCGCGGCCGCCGGCTTCTGGGGTCGCTACGGGCAGGAGGGCGCGGCCGGGGTCTCGCACGGCCGCGGGGTGCGGGCTGGGAACCCCGGAGTGGGTGTTGTGGGCTGGGCCGGTCGAGCTGTGCGACCCCGGGGCCTGACTGCCGCCGCCGCCGCCGCCGACCGGGAAGTCCGCCAGCCGTGCCCGCAGGCGGCAACAGGTGACCTGCTCGGGACCCCCAGCGCTGACTGCCTGCAACTCCCTGGGCCCCGCGAGGCCCGGATCGCCCCTCATGCACGGTGCCGGGTTTGTGTTTCCTCAGAGAAGGTGTTCGCCAGCCTCCCCCAGGTGGAGCGGGGCGTCTCTAAGATCCTCGGCGGAGACCCCAAGGGCGATCATTTCCTCTACACTAATGGCAAGTGCGTCATCCTAAGGAACATCGACGTGAGTACTCTGTGCCCGGCAGGGCCTGCTTCCGTCCTTGCCCTGCGAGCTACCTTCAGAGTCGGGAATTCTTGCCCTTCCGCCCCCTCACCTCCCAGTCAGTTGGCCTGGGGAGAGGGGGAGCCACGCCCCTTCTGCTCAGGAACCACACCTTGGAGGCTCAGGGGACTGGACCAGACTGTTTTCATCCACCCTTACCCCACTCCCCATAGACTGGCAAACTAAGACTTGGGTCTGTTCAGTCCTTAGAGCCAAAGGCTTTGAGTCTGCTGCTGCTTGGTCATGGGGTGGTTGTTGATTGGTCCTTCCTGAGCCCAGTTTCCGCATTGAGGAAACGGAGATAGGGAGATGATCCTCCACTTCCTCTGGCTGCCTTGGCTGGCTGAATGAGCTGCTCGGCTGTCCTAATGCTGTCTGTGCCTGGCATAAATGGAGCACTTAATAAATGGCCCTTGTGCTTAATCATCCTAATACCCTGGGCTTCCTGGTGTGCCAGAGCCCAGACCTACACACCTAGTCCTCTGCATGCCAACTGTGATGGACTTGAGTCTCAAAGAAGAAACAGGAACTAGTGAAGTCCACTGGATGGCTCTCTGAAAATGACCTGTTGTCCCCAGGGCAACTTTTTGGGAGGCCCTTGCAAATTCATGTTTTTCCTTCGGTTGAAATGAGTCAGTCTGCTGGACCGCCTCTCCGTTTTCAGGATGTGGCTCAAATCTTGTCTCTCCTTTCCTCAGCCCCAAGGAATTGTATGGGACAGAAGCTGAAGCCTGGAGTTAGGGGCATGCTTGGGAAATGGCTGCTAGAAAGGTGGAGGTTTTGATTGACTGTTTCACCAGGGCTTTCCCCTTCAGATCCTGCATGCCAGGAACATCATTGGTCAGGTGAGGTGGCTCATGACACCCCGATATCCTCCAACAGCATCCCAGTTCGCTGAGGGTAGACCCAGTTTCTTTGTAAAAAGAGGCTGCATTTTGAATTGTGGTGACTGCTGACTGTATCTTTGTAAATCTGATTAAGCCAACCAGTCATCAGCCCTGTGATGGCTTCTGACCTCTAAAGGATTGTTGGGCACCTCAAGTGAGGTGGAAGTTTGGGTATGAGCCTGCCTTGCTATTTACATGGATTCCTAGAAAGCTGACCCAGCCTCTTTAGAACTGGGAAAGCCTTCTCAAAGGCTTAACACAATATCGAGGTCATAAGATTTCAAGAAAGTAAAGGAAAAGTGGAGATAGCTACAATAGGAGCTCTGTGGAATTGACAAAAGATGTCTAAAGCATCTTCATATACCCCTAGCTGTAGGGTATTTGGTTTCTGTCCCCTACACAGCCTCCCCACTCCACTTTGTTGCAGTTTACTTCCAATTGGGAAAACTGCACGGAGTGGTCACTCCAGTGCTAGGCCAGCTTATCCCTTGAATTTGCTGGCTTGGTACTATCAGAGGAGCAATGCACAGGGAGGCTGAAAGGGGTGGGTTCGCCGCCAGTGATAATGTATATAGTCAGTTCTTTCCCCTCTGGACTTCACTGTTCTCATCCTACCCAGGTTAAGTTCCTAGCATGCCAGACAAACACTATGGGGTAGGGGTCTGTTACTATATTCTTTGTGTGCAGGATGTCATCAGGCACAGTTTGCTGATGGGCTACTGGTCCTCAAAGATGGATTCAGTTTTTCTTAGGACAGAGTGTTGCTAGAGAAAATGAGGTGTGAATTCTCAGGAACATTGAGGATGCAGGAAGGAAGGAAGGTAGGAATCCATGCCTTGTAGACCTCTGTCCTTGGTCACATTTGGGGTTCTTCCATGCCTCTTTCCCCAGATTCAGTCCTATTCCTCAAGTGTAGAGATACAAGAGCCAAGACTGCTCTGATCCTCATAGCTGCCATGTCACATTTGATTAGAGTCTGTCAGACTTGCCCTGTTTTTCCCTCTCCCGTATCAAAGCACCGTACTGGCTGCCCCGAGGTCTGTTCTTACTGTGCCTGCTGGAGCCGTTCTGATTGGTCACCCTGGCTCACATTGGGCAGCGTTGCCCCAGTGCTCTTCCCTCGACCTTCCCTTCTCTGTCAGCTCCAGGCTCACTTGCCTCCTCTCTTCACATGCCACACATCCTTCACAGCCCACCTGCTCCTGGTGTGGTCTTCGCCTAGGTACTCCTTCTCCTGTGGCTTCCTGTCACTTCTTATACTCTGTGGCGAGATTACCTCACTAGAGGGCCTGTCTCTTAAACAGCGTTTCTCCTTTTAGCCTTCTCTTGCTTTCTGCTGGCAGTAAATGTGAACAAAGCTGTTGCTGTTGTCATTTCTAAATGTTCCAGGCTATTCTCTCTGGCCTGTTCCTCCAGGAAAGCTAGGCTTTTCCTGTGTGGTTCACCCCATGTCCTTACACTAGAACACCTGGCCCACAGTACTCCAGTGAGCTCACTGCACCTATTTTCTTTGCCTGTTAGAGCTTCACTATATTGCCAAGGCCACATAAAATTAAGAATACTCTGTTTCTGCCTCATACAAGGCTAGCATGAAAGGCACCACTGTGCTCTAAATTTTCTGGTACACACCTTTAGAATTTATACAAGAATATTCTTGTCAGCCTCCTGCTGGGGCTGCCTGTCAGCTGTTCTGTGACTGAAAGACGGCTTTGTGAACCTGGCTTTGGAGAGCTGGTAGCAAAGATGCTCTCTGCCTCTTTTTCCCCTTGTCCTGTTGCCACACTTGAAGAAGAAATTCTCTACAGGCTTAAAGCATGAGGTGGTGGAGGCCATCTGGAAACTGGCATTTGGGAACTTTCAAACACTTCTGTATCTTGGCAGATGTGAACTCCTTAGCAGAGCTATGGTATATATCTAGGAAACTCAGCTCTGTGTAATCAGATCTCAGGGAATGACACACAGCAGTTGGACTAATTACTGGCTTGTGTCTTTGGACCAGTTCGAGGAGGTTGAACTCTAACCAGTTTTCATTTGGCACCATCTGTTACCAGCCCATGCAGGAGCATCCTATGTGAGTCCCTGGAGGTGGGGGTGGAATAAACAGGATTTGAAGACTCAAAGTCTCTCTGTCCAGGTGCCTGCCTGCTGAGTAGTCACTGCTGCATGTCCAGCATGGCTGTCAACCAAGGTGGTACAGGTTAAAGGGCCTGCTTGTAGAGCACACTGTCATAGCAAAATGTGTTCTTTGTAGCAGAACATGGTAGTGTGTTTGACTGCTTGGACAGAAATGAACACACAGTAGCAGCTTTGTCCAGAGCCAAAAACTCTATTCCCTTCACCCCAAGATCACCTGGTGGGTAAGGGCTAGACAAGGTGCTTCAACACAGGGCAGACACTCAGGGTCTGTGAGTTCAGGTAGGATCTGTGGGTACCAGTTGAGTAAAGCTAGAGTAGAGGCTGTAACAGCATGGATGAGGGAGAAGACTGGACTGAGAAGACTCATGTTGGGAGCTAGACACTGTATATGTGGCTCAGGCTATCCTGCTGTAACTCAGCATTGTTCTTTAGGGTTGTCTCATCAGAGTTTCTCTATGTAGCCCTGGCTATTCTGGAACTCATTCTGTAAACCAGGCTGGCCTCAAACTCAGAGATCCGCCTCTGCCTCTTGAGTGCTAGGATTTAAGGCTTGTGCCACCACTGTCCAGCCCAGCATAGTTCTTAAGACCACTGGAAACATTCAAAAATATGTGACAGTAACAAGGTGACAACTGCTCATCCACTTGACACTTGTGTTTAAGTTTGAGGCTGGGAAACTCATTAGCAAGCTGGACATAAATGCATTGCTCAAAGACTCATCATCTAGGTAGCTGTCTGTTTCTGGATATTTCTAGTACACATCCACTAAGCCATGGTATCATTTAGGTTAGCCTATGAGCTGCATGCCAAGACTTCTGTCACTGCTTCCTGGGAGGGAAATGGGATTTGTTCACTATCAGTGTTTAAATATAGTACATTTCTGATATTTAATAGGTAGATGTTGCTGAACATTCTTCAAATCACAGGACCATCCTGTAACAGAAATACCTACTCCAAAATACCAGGAACATGAGGTTTGAGAGCCCTGTTAGATAACATTCTCACACACTATAAGCTATTGTACAGGGTGTCAGCAGTGCTGTGTCGCGTCATGGACGAAGAGAATAATAAGGACAGCTACTGGAGAAGTAGCACTTGGGGGTTCAGAGCAGGAGCAAGAGTTCTCCCAGAGGAAGAGTTAGACACACAGCGGATGTGGGCAAAGTCCAGACAGGAAGCCAGTGTACTGCAGGGTGACTTTGGTTTGGTGTATATCTTCTGGGAGGAGCAGGGAGGGCAATCACAGTTCCCTGTGATATAAAAGAATGAAAAAAAAAAAAAAAAAGCAGCAACAGCAGCTAGTCCTTGAGGCCGGGGAAGAGGTAGCCTGGACTCCCTGAAAAGCTTGTCCTGTTTTGCTTCTGCCATCTCAGTGGAGAGTGCTCCCTACCTGTGAGCCTCTTTCAGAAAAGATTCTAGTTCCCACCTTTGATACTGGCCTTGTTACCTTCCTTAAAAAGGCCCTGCTCTGCCTCTGTAACCATCTCCACCTTCAGTGTGTCCACCCATATAGAAGCACAGGTCATATCTGGGCTGTCACTCCCTGAGAAGGACTTTATCTCATTGGACCTCTTAATGAATGGGGTAATGTTGGGATGGAGGAGGAGGAGGAAGAAGAGGAAGAGGAGTAGTCTTCAGGTATAGCCAAATTGACTCACAGAGCATCTGCAGAAAGTTGTCTAGCTGTGCTGGTTCTCTCCTGACATCTTCCCTGCCTCCCTATTGGGTAGATGGAATCATTTCCTAATATCTCATGCTCAGGCAGGTGCCAGGCAGGTAGCAGGAGGTACAGAAGCAAGGTGGCAGTGTCTTGACAGTCCAAGGGTCACTGATGCTTTCAGGTCACACTAGAATACTCCTAGACCTGTAAATGAACACCCTACCTCTTCTCAGGACCTGGCTTCATCCAACATTACAGCCATGTAGAGCCAGGGTAAGTAAGCTCTTAACTCCTGAGCTCAGGAACCAGACCAATGCTGATTCCAGCTATGATAGGAGAATGGGACCAAATGGAGTAATGAAGACTGTTAATTCAAGCCCTGGCCTTACCACAGTTGGCCTGGGTCACATCTAGTCATTTAGTGTCATTGTGCCTTGGCTTATTCAGCTAGGTATTAGTTTATAACCTACATCTTCTTGCAGAGAGTATCAATGGAAGGGTCAGCTCAGTGCCTGTCATAATGAATACAGGGTTCTTTCAGGATGGTGAATCAGACACACAAGTTCAGCATAAAATCCATTTAGTATAAAGTGTTGGTGGGGTGTACCAAAAGAATGCACATCCCAATAGGTGGATGCTGGGTACAGGCATTATGAGTTCTTTTCAGTGTGACATGTCAGGGAAGGACAGGTAGACTGGTGCCCTTTGCTAAATCTTTGACTAAGAGATGGGGATTGAGGCACAATTTAATGGAAGTAGGTGGACTTTCAAACAGTGCTTTGTGGAGCATGGGCTGAATGAATGATAGAACAGGGAAAGGACTTTGGACCATTGTGAGCTGAGAGTTGTGTTATGGAGCCAGAGAAAGTGTCCAGTGTGCTGTTTGGTGACTTCCTAGTCAGTGAATTATCAGGGCTGGGCCTGGTACTATTCCCATCCTGAGGGTGGCTCTGAACACTTAGACTCCTCCAGTTCTCTCTCTCTCTTTTTTTTTTTTTTGGTTTTCGAGACAGGGCTTCTCTGTGTAGCCCGGGCTGTCCTGGAACTCACTCTGTCGACCAGGCTGGCCTCGAACTCAGAAATCTGCCTGCCTCTGCCTCCCAAGTGCTGGGATTAAAGGCGTGCGCCACCACCGCCCGGCCAGTTCTCTCTTTGCTCATGTTGTAGTCTGGGGTTTGGCCCAGGTATAAGTTCTGCTGTGGATGTGTGAAGGTATGTGTACTGTGTTAGAGCTGGATTACTGCATTAACACAGGGTTGGCCTGTGTTCCTGGTGAACGGAGGGGCCCTATAGAGTGTGTTTAACCCAGGCCTTCCCATAGCAGGATCTGCTCCCAGTCCCTGCCACCTCTAGCCTGGGAGTACTTGGAAATGTACCACACAGGTGAATGGTGGAGGTTGCCCAGTGCTCATCTCCTTGGGGTCCAGGAGACCTTTGCTGTTAAAGAAGCACATGGAGGTCCTTTTTGTGGCACTGATGGACATGGCTTAAAGGTTTACTTTCCTTGTTCCATTGGGTCCTCTGTGGACTGCCATGGTTGACTTAGACAGCCTTCATCTGATCCTAATACCTCATCCTGGGGGAGGATGCTCTGGAAGCTGCAGGGCCTACACTGAATTGCTGCTGTCCTCCCACACAAGTTGTGTTACTGGGAACTCAGAAGAAAAGCCTGTGGTTCCAGAACACAAGATGGACCAGCTGACATCTAAGGTTAACACCAGGAACAACAGGAAGACTTGGGTTGAAAATGTGGATAAAGATGAGTTCATTCCAAGGCTGGTTAGAAGAACTGGGCAGCCCGGTAGAGAGGCCCTGAGGCCCATGGAGTAAGGAAGCACTTTTTGCATTCTCCCAGGAATCCTGGGGCCTCTGACTCCATGCCCCTTACAGTAAGGTAAGAAGGAAGTCTAGGTTGTGGAAGCTGTTCTGAATGGTGACCCCCCAGCCCTAACTAGGGCAATGGGGCCTACACAGTGGTAACCATGTCCCATGCTCCTGAAATTCCTCAGGTAGGTTGCTCACTCTAGGGAGGAAGCTGGGAAGAGCATACTTACAGGATAGGGGTGAGGTTATGTGTGATCACTCTGGTGTTTTCTGTCCTGGACTGAGCCTCCTGCAGTCAGACACACAGTAGCCTGGGCCAGGGAAGCCATCCTATCTTCCTGGCACTAGTAACTGCTCCTGCTGTGAGCCTAGGAGAGTTGGGAGGAGGTTGCTGACTCAGATGCAAGTCATTATCTGTAATTTGGAGTCTTTTGACCCAGTTGTATTCAGAATACAAACGAAAGTGCAAGTGCGTGAGTGAGAGAGAGTGAATGATTCATCCAGCTTAGGCGGGGATTCGGTGCCCTTTGGGGCTTTACAGGCCCTCTGCTGGAGCCCTGACCATTTAGGGTCAAGAATGTTGGCCTTGGCCTCTGCCTCCTCTCCCTCCATTTTGGGATGCCCTTTCCTGCTTACTTGCTTCCTACCCTTGGAAGGCAATGCCGCCTAGAAGGTCACACAATTTTGTAGCTAGTGTAGGCCTGACTGTCCTTAAGAGACTCTGTCAGCTGTAGGTAGGGACCCGTGAGTCGCAGCCAACTCTAGGTGTTTCAGGTACTGAGAAGGAAGGGGCTGGTCAGAACATGAAGCTTGAGCCGATCTGAGCAAGAGAAGGTTTGCCTGAGTGCTTTGTGAGGTGCTTGGAGGCACACAGCTGGACATGACTAGTTCCATGACAATAGCAACACTCCCAGGATTCCAGAAAGCCCCCTGGCTCCTACCAGGCATACTATATCTCCAGTGGTTCTTGATCTATTTTAATGGGAACTACCAGTTCTAGAACTGGCTCACTGTGACAGAAACAGTGTCTGGTCTCTCCTGGGTCGTCATGACTGGAGGTTCAGGTGGCTAGGTGTTAGTAGTTTGGTCCATTATGTGGTTGAACAGTGTTATGTTGGGGGTGAGAGGATATACCATTCCTAGTTTTCCTGTTTACTTGTTGATGGCTATCTTGGTTATCCTTGCCTGCTGCCACCACTCACTCATCTTACCCGGCATCTCCTCTACATCCTCTACAATAAACTAGCTAAGCCACTTCATCACAGCTCTTCTGTGCGTCTGAAATAATTTCAACATGGAAAGCTGGGCTCCTCCTCTCTGTACAGCATGTCTGCAAAACACTTAATGTGCCTGAGAATCCAAAGAGGACACCGAGGGATGTCCTCATACCCCAATTTGAGGGCCCCTTGATAAGCCTTCCCTGGTGACCTTTTGTGGACATAGGGTTTCCTCTAGTGAAGTATCCCAGGAATGGGATTGTTTTCTGAATCTATGATTAACTTTTCTTTTTCAATTTATTTTTATCATTAGCAGGTATGTGTGACACATGTGTGAAGGTCAGGACAACTTTGGAGTCAGTTCTCTCCTCCCTCCTTTATGTGGGCTCTAGGGATTGAACTCTGGTTGCTTTACCCAGTGAGCCATCTCCCCACCCCATACCAAGTATTACCAAGCTGTTTCTCAGTCTTTTTTATTTTATGAGTACATACTTATTCTAAAACTTATGAGACAGATAAAATAAGTGCTGTGTTAAGTTTTAGAAGAAAGAGAAAGACTGGTGGTGTTTTTTTGTTCTGTTTTCCCACACCTCACACCAGATATTTAGCACATTATTTGCTAGGTGCTGTGATGGCTCATGGGATGTCCTATGAAGCAGGTCACAGAAATGTTGTCTGGCTGTAGGTGGGTGGTCTCCACCCTGAGGGCACTGCAGGATCCCTTGGCCAGGAATAAACAAACCCTAGGGTCTTAGGAAGCCAGACAGAGACTTAAGGAAAAATCCTGGCACCACCTGTGACTCTCTCCCCTTCTGTGATCTCAGCCTTGAGTCCACTAAGCTGCCTCCTTCCCAGAGAGTACTGGGAGAAAGCCGACAGCAGGAATCAGGATAGACAGCCTCATCGTTACTCCTTCAAAAAGCAAGCTTACCTGAGGAGAGACTGAGAAGCTTCTGTGGCTCTGCTGAGGGGCTGCCGCAGGGATGTGCATGCTTGTGAGAGAGAACTGGGAATGAATGATCAGGGATCTACTTTTATAAACTACACATCCCAAACCTCATTGCTGAGGAGTAGAGAGGTTTCTAGTCCCAGCTCCTGCCCCATGCTTTCCTCAAAGGCCAGCCATTTTTGATCTGTATTATGAGAAGTGCAAGGAATCCTTTTTTTCCCCAAGCCCAAGCTTCTGACAGAAGGTTCCCAGCTTCATTCCTATTCTGCTCCTGAACATGGGAGCCAGGAACTATCTGTGACAGACTCAAAAAGGACTTGAGTAGGATTGGCAGTGCTCAGGGGAGATGGCTTGGGAGCTGGACATGATAGACTATGAATTGTCAGCTAACTGCTGCCCACATAGGAGAACCATACAGTTCTAATCAGATGTTTGTGTGATGGTCCTCAAATGTGTGTGTGTTTATGTATTCAGGGAAGTATAAAAAAAGCTGGCAAAAAGTTACCTCAGATTCTGTTACCCTAAGAGGCCAAGTAAGCATCACTAGATGGCCAGGTAGGTATTTTTTTAGGACTTTGGCAATGATAGTCTGATGTTTAACCTGTGTGCCCTTGCCCTGGTCTTGAGTTGGGGAGCTAGCCGTAGTTGGTGCCTATACATTCCATTCCTTCTATTCAGCCTTCACTTTTCTCCCCTACAGAACCCTGCTATTGCTGACATCTACACAGAACATGCCCATCAGGTGGTAGTAGCCAAGTATGCACCCAGCGGATTCTACATTGCTTCTGGAGGTAACTTTGAGTACCATTCCTGGACACATGTATGACCCTGATGGCACCTGCTTGACTTGGAAATTGGGTGGGGGTCTGGGTAAGGGTATGGAGAATAACACTGATTGGCTTTAGTTAAAGTGGCAGGAGAGCATAAAACTCCAAAGTGCCCATTGCAGATCTAGAATGGACACTTTGTAGTTTGCAGTGTTGCAGTGCTCTAGCTTGTTCTGTGTGTTCTGTGAGGCCCCTGCTAACCCGGCCTGGGCATGTGGTGGCTATTTTGTGTCAATCTACTGGCTGCTCCTTTCCAGCCAGCTTTGCAACCAGTGTTGGCATTGTTTGTGAGAGTTGGCCTTTATGCCCTCCAGCCTGGGTCTCTGTATGGCTCAATAGGGGGACTGTGGCAGATGGGACAGGCAGTTATTTGCATTTGTGGTGGTTTGCACTCTTAGCTCTTAGAAGTAGAATTTTTCCATTTGCAGATGAGAAGAGGAGGCAGAGAAGGTAGAGTGACTATGCACCTTGTATCTCATTCATTTACTCACTGGAATCATTCATTCTGTTTTTCATTCAGATATCCAGTAAACAATTAATAGCCTGCTTGCTTATCTTTGTTTCTAGTACAGGGAGGGAACTGTGAAAGAGTAATGTCTGGGACTGAGAGCCCAGACACTTGGCCAGAACAGGGATGACCAGGATTTTTAGGTGCTGTGGCCATCTTTATCTGCACTGCTCTCACTCAGGCAGTGTGTCTAGGAGATGGCAGGCTGTAGGTCTGGGAGGGCCCCCAGCCTGCCCCTTCCTGGTTATACATTCAGCCTGGTAACATACATCCTTGTACCTTTAGTTCTTTCTGTGTACTGGGGCTGTAGATAACTCCCTCATGGGTTGAGGATCCAAAAGTGGTGTGTGTTTGGTACTTAGCACAAGGTCTTTTAGGGGTCATGGCAGCTATCGGTGAAGCAAGGATACACTTAAGAGAGAAAGGGCCCTGTAGAAGCAGGACAGCTAGTAGGTATACTACTAGCATTATTGTGAAGGACTGGACTGAGCTGGAGTCCAACCCACCCTAGGCACTTACCAGGTTTGTGTTTAGATACTTTGACTCTGTAACTCAGATCCCATCCATGATTTGTTGTAACCTTTTAGTTTTTGGGTTTTGTTGTTGTTGTTGTTTTGTTTGTTTGTTTGGTTTGGTTGGGGTTTTTGTGGAGTGGGGGAGTGGTTTTGTTTTTTGGGGTTTTTTGGTTTTTTTTTTTGCTTCTGGCCCTGCTTACCAGCAAAATGTCTCTTCATTTAAGCCCCAGAATTTGGCTGGAATGCCTTTTAAAATTATGTTTAACACTGAGCTGAGTGCTCTGAGAAATCTGTTAAGAGAGGAGGGTTGCTGGTGAGGGCAGCCACTCAGCTTGGCATAGCTCCTGCTTTGCCATCCCCATCTGAGAGCCTGTGGGCCCAGAGCTGACCTTACTGTCCCCATGGGACTGTTGGACAAGACAGAAATCCAATGGCCTTCTGATTGAATGGAGAATCTATGGATTTGACAAAGGAAAGTCCATGAAAGGGGACATTGATACGGTTTTGATGTTCTCTTAACGCCCTGGTTTGCTGTCAGAATTCAAGAAGCTTGTGGGGGAGATCACATTTCCACATTTCCAGTGTACTTTGAGGAGAGCAGGGTAATTGTTAAGGGGAACAGTGGGACATTTGCTGTGCACATCCCTGGGCTAAAAATAGTGTTTTGTGTTTGAAGTAAGGGAGGGGATGGGGAAGCTTAGGAAAAGCTGTGCTGGCATGGCAGGTCAGCTGCTGACGGGTGTGCCCAAAAGGGTACGCTCTTAGTACTTTGAAGCCTGCATCTCCCTCCTAGCAGGGCCCCTGTTTCTTTGAAATGTACAGATGCTGTCAGTCCAGCTGTTCAGCAGCTGGAGGATAGATATTTCTGGAAGGATACTAACAACATGAGGGATCTGTCCCTGGAGCCCCAGCCCCTGGGAAGGCCCTCTGATCACAGGAGACATTCTTTTCTTCACTCTAGACAGTGATTTCCAGACAGCCCTCAGGATGTAGGAGAGGCCCCAAGTCAGGGTACCTGATTTGACCTAATGCTCAGGACAGGCTTCCTAAAGGGAACCTTGAGATGAAGACTGGAAGGTGCACCCCAGGGCGGAGAGTTCCATGGGCTGGGTCTCCCTGGGTATGAATAACAGTCACTCCTCTCAAGCTTTTCTCCTCCCTCCTCAAGCCCCATGGCATTTGACGAGAAATGTGTGCTCCCTACACCACATGTGTCATGTCGAGGGATGATGCAGACTCAGAAGAATGGCTGCTCCATTGGCTCTGTCCTCAGTCCAAGTGTGAACATGAGTTTGCCTAGAAGCCCATCCCTAATGTCACACTGCACTCACTGGGCAGTTTTCCTGGTGCTGTACAAACCAACAGATTTGAAAATGCTTCTCAATTATTTGGTCTCTTTGGGTAACTACTCTGTCTTGAACACCTAGTGTGGGATGTGGCCCCCAACTTGTGTTTGACTACTGGGGGTCTACCCTGATAAGTTGAGGCTTTGATATTAATCTTCAGGTTCCTCCCATCTCTTTCCTATTCCAACTGCTTCTGAAAAGAGTGAAGTGAGGCGTGAGGAAGAGGCTTCTGGTCCAGTGGCAGAGACTGCATATAAATGGCTGGATACCAGTTGAGCGATGGAGGGGAGATTTACATGAGGAGTAGCAGCTGGTCCGTCAACCCAGGGGTAGAGACCTGCACAGCTTGAAAGGGGAGACACCATTCATCCTATCCTTGTTGTCTTGCCCAGGGGTCAGTGTGGGCCCTGTTAGGGAGGAACCTTGTCATCGGTGCTTGAGTTAGCTTGCATGTACACATAGGTATGTGTCTGTCATTTTTATTCATGAGTACATGTACCTACATGTGTGTATGTATGTATAGAGTGCCTATGTATATGTAGACTGCTTCTGAATATTTGGGGGTGGGGTGTGCACAATGCCTTTGCTTGTTGGTTCAATGACTGACCAGGTGTCCATTTTTTTCTGGAACATGCCTCAACACTGCTGTCTACTTGGATGGCATCCACAGATGACTGGGGGGAGGGGCTTTCTGGCATACTACCACTTAACTTGTAACCTGCTTCTGGAGATTGATGTCCCTCTTACATGTTCCCCAGCTGGAGATGGTATAGCTACAGCATTTCAAGTCTGGTGATCTCCTGGTTCTAGACCAGCCCTTTTCAACCTCAGGGTCAAACCTTTCACACAGGTCACCTAAGACCATTGGAAAACAGATATTTACATTTCCATTCATAACAGTAGCAAAATTATAGTTATGAAGTAGCAACAAAATAATTTTATGGTTGGGGGTCCCCACAGCATGAGGAACTGTATTAAATGGTTGCAGCATTAGGAAGGTTGAGGACCACTGCTCTACACAATGGCCCTGTGTTTGCATGTAGTCAGGGTCTCTAAAGTGCAGAGCCTTAGTTCATGGTCCACTTATAACAAGGACTGACTGCACCCGAGGACTAGCCTGAGACTTTACACGTGACCTTTTTTGACCTCATAGCAACCCCATGAGATGGCCCTGTAGATAATGCTTTTACAAAGGGACCATAAGTGAGGTCCTGATGAGGTCCAAGAAGCCCTAACCCTGCAGCGACAGATTTTGTACAAGACCTGGCTGCTAGCTGCTGTGCTTGCTGCCTATCACCTCTGCTTAGTGCAAAAAGTGATGCTGTTTTCAGCTGCTACTTGGGGCTCACTAAAGTGGTTTGGTATCCTCAGGAAAAGCTACACCCTGCCTGCCTTCTTGGAGGCCATGTGAGCTTTGTAAGCCTGAAGAGTTAGGTAAAGCACTCCCACTTCCATGGCACAGGCACCGTGCTAATTTGGGAAGAGGTGGGTGGGCCCTAAGTATTTCTTTACAATCTGTTGGCAGCGTTCCAGTGGGAACAACTCGCACCACCGTCTGTGTTCTTTCTTTGTACCGCCTACCTCATCAGTCTCACAGAAGCTTCTTACTCAGCCCCGGCTCTTACACATGGGGAGGAGGGGTGGATGTTCAGGAGACTGAGACTGCAAATCTGCTTTTGGGAGCAAGGCTTATGGAGTGCAAGTGGCCACAGGCAACCACAGTGTCACATGGTATGCTCAGCTGTACCTGTACTTGACAGGAGAGGCAGGCACTTGAACATTGTCATACTTCAGAAATGGAGGGCTCAGTTCAAGAGTTAGGGAGGCTCTGCAAATCATACAGGGAACTGCTTCTTGGTGTGCTGGGGTTTGGCCATCCTTGGGCTTTTTCTGCTTCCTATACAAGGTTTGCTGGCCAGCTGGATCACTGGGTACTGTGACAGCTATGTGGAGGCATATTAACTCTTGACTTAAGAAGGGCTGAATGATGAACCTGGACCAGAAGAAATAGAGCTGATGCTGAGGGTCCTCTTTCCCTGACTGGAGGTGACATGCACCCTTCCACCCCTGTCCTGTCCTGCAGATATCTCTGGGAAGCTAAGGATCTGGGATACCACACAGAAGGAGCACATTCTAAAGTATGAGTACCAGCCTTTCGCTGGGAAGATCAAGGACATTGCCTGGACTGAAGACAGTAAGAGGATCGCCGTGGTCGGGGAAGGAAGGGAGAAGTGAGTTGTCACCTTAGCCCCTCCCTGCTCCTACCCCATACTCATTTTCTGGCAGCTCTTCGTAGAAGGAGGCTGCAGTAAGGTCTGTATCTGCTTGGACAAGTGTGGCTCCACTCCTGAGCATGCCAGCCCTCCTTTCCCAGTAGTGTGACTAGTTGGAGCCACTTTAGGGTCAGTTTGTCATGTATAAGGAGAGATTTCACATCACAGTAGGGTTGTTAACCAAGGCAGAGTATCACATCTTCCCACACAGTGGTGTCTTAAGCCCTTTACCTCCTAGAACTCTGGATTCTAGTTGTTGTACCTATAGCCTAGGCTGCAAGAAAGTGCCAGGTGGTAGAAGTTTTACTTTATTGGGGGACTCTCTAAGCAGTTACATATAACCAATCAAAGATTCAGGAAGTGCAGGGCATGAAGGTTCTTGTTGTTGTTGTGTATTTGTTTTCCTAGATGGGCCTATATCCTCAGTTTCTCTGTCATTCACTTCTGTGCAAAAAGGTGACTAGATGCTGTTGCAGAGGTGGCTGCCCCAGTGGGGCTAGTGACCAATAGGATGAGAACTATAGTCCAGGTTTTCTTATTGGCAGCAAGTAGTAGCTCCAGCAGTATGTTGTCATGGGTTCCAGCACAGAGTGGGCCAGCTTCTTTCCACTAGGAGATAGCAACTTGCCTATTGCCTGATTTTCCCAAAGAAAGTTAGAAAGTGATGAGGCCAGAAAGATGTTCCAAGTGCTGCTTCCTATAGCACCATCCACGTGGGAGGTGCTGACACTGGGCTCTGCAGTTGTAGACATCTGGCCCCTTTCCCATATTGGCTGCATCTCTTCTGGGACAACCTTTGGGTATAGAGCTTAAAAGGCCCAAACGAGTCCTTAAGACTTATGTTTCTAGAGCATCCTGAGGTAGGAGTATAACATCCTGTGCTCTAGCAACTCTGATGTGGTCCTTCTGGGACTGATTTTCCTCCCCTTATTTCTCTCTCGTTGACCCTGATTGGAAAGGTTTGGAGCTGTCTTCTTATGGGACACTGGCTCTTCTGTGGGAGAGATCACAGGACATAACAAAGTCATCAACAGTGTGGACATCAAGCAGAGCAGACCCTACCGACTAGCAACAGGGAGTGATGATAACTGTGCGGCATTCTTCGAGGGCCCCCCATTCAAGTTCAAGTTTACAATCGGTGTAAGTGAGCTTTCTTTTTTTACGATGGTTTTTGGGTGTGTTTTGTGGTTTGTATGTGAGACTCTGGGGCCTGGGTAGACGTGATTAGATACAGATGCAGGAATGTAGCAGCAGGCTTCAGCTAAAGGGGATGTCCCAGGATAATGTGAATATACAAAGTATGAGGGTAGTGAAAAGCTAGTGGATTTGGCTCTGTTGAACTAAGCCACCAAATTAGCAAAAGGTTTGCCTCCAGGACATCTGGGTTGACCTCCCTACAGAGGCTGTAGGAGCAGAGATGCCTCAGAGTGGGAATCTGATTGGAGGAACCAAGTGCTCAGCCTGTTTTCAAAGGAACATTGCTTGGAGTCTCTGCTCCGCAGTTGTCCCTGGCTTAGCCAAGTAATAGGCTCCTTCACCTCCTGTTCCCATCATGGGCTGCTGATCTATGGGCCTTGTCTGAGGGACAGCTGGGGGAGCTCATGATTTGTGCTTGCTGCTCTAGTGCTCAGGCTGTACTCTTGAGAGCAAGTGATGGGGGTGAGGGCTCTGTGACGTGGGCAGCCCTTGCAGCTCTCTGCTTGCCCTGACTTTCCCAGTGACTTTTCCACATACCATGAACAAAGCAGCCAGTACTAGTTCTGGTAATAGGAGATCCAGTGAGTGTTTAATCAGAAAGGCCATGTCTTCTGTCCTTGGAGGTAGTTGAATTTGGGGCTTCTCCAAAGTCTTCAGACTAATCCTTCAGGAATGTTAGTGGTTCCAGTGTCCATACCTCATTGGGGATTAAATGAGATATCCTTAAAGTGGCTTGTTGAGGAGGACTGTTAATTTTAGTATTTTAGTAAGAAGTTATAAATAGCAGGCATAGCATCCTTGGCAGGAGTAAAAGCAGGACTCTTGTAGTAGGCAGTTTCCATAAACAGTCTTGGCTTAGGGGTACAGATGACTATCTAGGGATTTCCTCTTTGTAGTGTTTGATCCCTGTGAAGCTAAGTGAGGCCCGTGTGGCCAGCAGGTTTGCTGATCCAAGCCCTTCTTAACCTCCCATAGCTCTCATCCTGGTCTGCCACAGCTCCCATTGGTCGGTAGTGACGGCATGGCTGTTGTGGGAGCTTGGTTGAGACATGTGACTCAGGGTCAGTTTCCTTAAGCAGGAGTGGATGCCCCTTGGGCTGTGGGTTGAGGACTGCCAAGTCAGCCAATCTCTGGGTTCTGATCTTGGGGCAGGGAAGACAGTGAGGTTTCTGTAGTAACCAGAGGCTGTCCTGCCATTTTTTAATGGTGCTGTCTGCCTTCCCTGGGCCTCCCACATAAACTCTTTGGACTCTTGGCCTTGATCTGAGCTGTTTGTGGACTGGATTCCCTTTCCTGTAGCAGGAGTAATCATTTATTTCTCTTGCTCGTGTGAATTAGACTTGGGCAGAAAGAGCACAGAGCAGCTGAAGAGCATTTAATGAAGCTATGGGGTCAGAATTCATTGCTGGAAAGGAACCCGTGCCTGCACTCTCTACCACTATTTGTATGGGATCACTGGGAGCCCAATCAGCACATCTCCTTTTTCTTTCCTGGTATACAGACTCCTATCACACAGTCCCAGCTGTCCCTGTTCCTATGGATGGGCACCACCATCTATGCTAAAGTCCTTGGAGCCTGGGTAAAGGCCTGGAAGAGGCAGAAAGGGTTAGGTAGAACCTGGCATAGAACTAGTTGGTTCTGTTACCTTCCAGCTTGGTGTGCCTCTGTAGTCTCTCAGACTAGGAGACTTCCCCTCCAGAGCTCATAGCTACAGGGAGGGTTCGTTTTTCATCTAAAGATATTCCTACAGGCCCAGCTGACATAAGGGAGAGAGGACCCATTGGTAAGGTACTAAAGACTTGGAATCTGTAACTGAGTATATGTCTGCCTTGGGCCTACTGGCCAGCAGGAATGAAGCTGCAGTTGTAGGGCTGGACAGTGGGCTGTCTGCCTTGATATGGGCTCCTTCCTGCTGTCTTCCTCCTGGCTGTGAGTGAGGTAGGGCAGGAAGACTCCGATTTGCCCCAACTAAAGGAAAGGTGTACTGACAGATGGGGAACAACAGAAAACATATGGCAGGTGAGGTGTGTGTTAAATAGGGGCTGAGCATCCACATGTAGGTTTTGATGTTGAAAGCTAGCGGTGTAGACATTCTGAGGAATTCATTGAGCTCTTCCCAGTGAACGGCTTTAAAAATTAAAAATGTGAGGGTCATGGGGTCCAGGGTCATAGGAGAGACCATGAGATGAGACAGGGATGAAGGAGTGAGTGGGACCATCTCCTTGTTGCTGGCTATCCCTGTCATTGCCCAGTGGGCCCATGAACAAAGAAAATGTCCATGGTGGCAGAGATGTATGTTATGCAACTTAGACTGACAACATAGACTTCTCCTCACCAAGGCTGACCTGGCTACAGCTGCTGATGAGTGCCAGATCTGCCAACTACAGAGACAAATACTGAGCCCCAATATGGCACCATTCCCCATGGTGACCAACCAGAGAAGGCAAGTTGACTACACTGGACCACTTCTTCGTGAAAAGGGCAACACTTTGCCCTTATTGGAGTAGGTACTTATTCTAGTTATGAATTTGCCTTCCCTGCACGTGATGCTTCTGGCAGACCTGATGGTACTTGAGGTGTGAGCATCCCAAAGAACATAGGGATGCTCTTTGGAATCTTTGCCAGGTCCCTATAAGTGAATCACAGAGGAGACAGGGCTCTGACATTATCTGTAGACAGTTCTTCTCCCTTTGGGAGACCAGTAGGAATTGAGGAGAACTTCTGCAGAGGGTTCTTAATGGGTCCTTAACCCACATAGTAAGCATGTCCATGATAGAGTTAAGCAATCAGTAGCCCAAGAGTACCTGAATTCCTGTCAGTAGAGTGGATTAGAATGTCTACTTGAAGCTTACTGAAGAAGATAAGGATGGGAAAAGGAAGAGATGGGGGAGGAATCTTGGAGAACTCACTGTCACAGCCTATACCCAGGTTTATTGAGTGTTGGCTACAAGTAGCTAAGAGTAGTTCCAGGGGAAGGGGAATGACTTCACACAGGGAAATTGGAGACTGAACCTGTGAGATTAAATGTGGCCATCTGGATGGCTGGGCTAGGGACCAGAAGTCTTGTTTGGCTGCAATGGCAGGGTTAAGGTAGCCATGTGAGGTGACTGAACCTCTGGACTCAATGAGACTTTCCAAACCTCTCCCTCTACACTGCAGGGCCCTCCCTATGGGAAATGTTATTCTTAACCCTCGTTTTCTTTGACTAATGGGCTGCTGTTGGCTATTCCCTGCCACACAGGGTCTATTTCAGGATCAGACATGTCTCTTGCCCATGTTCACTTTAGTGCCTGGCTGAGTTACAGGAAGGAATGATGAGCTAAGGCTCTAAATGAGTTCATATAAGCTCTGTCACCCCATTTATTCTCTGCTGTCTAGCCTTCGCTTGCCTCTTGGACCTTTGTGATCTCTAGAGCACACGACCTCACCCCAGCCAGATTGTGTCTTTTCCAAGAAAGGCCCTCATAGGTAGGGCTTTGGAGCTTGGTCACAGGCCTTATTTGAGGACCTGGAGCCTGTGAGTTGCTTCCAGTCTTGCCTCCAAGGATCATCCTACATCTGGCCGTGCAAGTACTAGATGTCTCTGTGTCTGACCCCAGGGGGCCAGTGACAGGGAGTTTGTTAGAGTTGGAATTGAGTACTTGGTGCCTGCTTAGCTCTAATGTTTCTTTCATGGCATGTTCCTTTCACAAGTGATGAGCCTTCACTTGCCTCTTAGACCCCCAGTCCACCCTCTGGTTTCTAGGCTTTGTTCTCTTGGAATGGACACTTTGGCTCCTGAATTCTAGAGTGCTCTGATACTCTGTCCAAATAGAGGGATACAGAAGTGAGCTGACACCTGTGGCTCCTCTGCTTTCTTTCCGTGGAACAGGCAGAGTAGGGAGACTCCATAACTAGAGCAGGGACCTTTGGTGCCATCATTGACTCCCAAGACTGAGTACTGCCCTGGCCTGCCTTAGGCCTTGCTCTCAAACTCTTAGTTCTGATTAAAAGTCACAGCCACTGTTTGATTTCTGTTAAAGGCATTTGTTCTTCACAAACATCCCCAGAGCTAAATAGACCTAACAGGAGGTACCTCATGGCTGTCTCAGAGCCTAACAATCTAGGAAATAAGCATTCTGGGGCCCCAGAGGGAAGAGGATGCCTCAGGAGGCAGGCCTGGCTGAAGAATGGCCTTCCAGACAGAGCAGTGACCAGACAGGAGCAGGAATGCTGAGCTAACTGCCATGATGGACTTGCCTGGGAGTTTCTCTAAGCTCTGAAGTGTTCTGTGGACTGATGAATCTTATTGGTGTTTGGGAGGGTGTGTGTTAGGTAGAGAGCAGGTAGAGAGCTTTTGTGAGTTTTGTCAAGTTTGTGATAGCCCTCTCTTCCACAGGACCACAGCCGCTTTGTCAACTGTGTGCGATTCTCTCCCGATGGGAACAGATTTGCCACAGCTAGCGCCGATGGCCAGGTAAGAACTGGAGCAGACAAGGAGGCTGTACATAGGCAGGTTTGTGGCAGTGCTCCAGTTCCCCACCTCCCAAGGTGTTACCTAAGCCCAGCATTTTAGATCTCTTATTACATTTCAGAGAATGGTCAAGGTTCCAACTGTACAGCCACAATTGCTGGGGAAATGGTGGGCTAATAGCACACAATACCAGCTTCTACATAACTTGTTTGTTTTTTGAAGATTTTCATTTATGATGGGAAGACAGGAGAGAAGGTGTGTGCCCTTGGAGGAAGCAAGGCCCATGATGGAGGAATATATGCCGTGAGTATGAATATGTTTCCCAAGATGCTAATTTTACATTTGACCAGTTCTATGTTGATAGTCATCAAAGATTGTTTGAAGCTAGATGAGTTTGATATAAACAGCTAAGAGTTGAGCCATGGCACAGCGTTTAAAAGGTCATAGTCAGGTGGTGGGAGCAGCCAGTGGCTGAGCAGGAACCCTGGGGGACTGGGCCCATCCTACCACCTCCTTCAGTTCCAACCCTCTGACATGTGACACTATTTTGTTGAAATAGATTAGTTGGAGTCCTGATAGCACCCATTTGCTATCTGCCTCTGGAGACAAAACCTCTAAGATTTGGGATGTCAATGTAAACTCTGTGGTCAGCACGTTTCCCATGGGCTCCAATGTTCTGGACCAGCAGCTGGGCTGCCTCTGGCAGAAGGACCACCTCCTCAGCATCTCCCTCTCTGGATACATCAACTACCTGGACAAGAACAACCCCAGCAAGCCCCTCCGGGTCATCAAGGTAAGCCTTATTCTAGGCGTGCTGTGAATAGAAAACTCCGTTGGTCTACTGTGAAAGGGAGGTACAGGGATGGTTAACTAGAAGACCTATGTCAGGTTTCATTGGCCTTGGGAGTTTGGCAGAAGTCTGCTTGGTCATTTGGGGCATTAGTAGCTTCCTGGAAGTACTGGGAGCAGTGCAGAGTTGGGTCTGGGTCTTTGGGCCACTGTTTTCTGCTGCTGGAAGTCACTACTTCCTGAGTGACTTGGCCTTCTGTTAGGACTTGGACTGTACCTCAACTGCAGGGCGAGAGTGGGAACATTGTTAGTGTTAGGACAGGTTGTAGAGCACAGAGGGTGGGATGGGAGACCGTCAGGGCAGGTGGGAAGAGTATGGAAGGTAAGGGAGGAGTGAATGAATGACAGGGGTGTTCAGGCTGTGAGTTCAGCAGAGAGATGGCCTTGAATCTGGATCACAGTGTAGTTTGAAAGACCCTGGGGTTCACAGCGTAGAGGACAGGAGCAGATGAAGTTGGACAAGCTGCCAAGGCCCCAGTGGAAGCCCAAAAGGCTACCCTGGACAGAACATAACTTGAAGTTCAAAACCCTCCCTGGGGCTCACTCAAGCCAGGTGCTTCAGGCTATGTTGTGCTTCCCTGGCTCCGTCTGCCCCTGCCACTTTTTCCTCTCAGGAGACCTTTAGCCAGAACAGCTCCCAGAATCACCTTTGCCATGTCGTTTGGCAGTTTCCAGGGCCCTTTAATGACTGAGCCATGACCATGACCAACAGAAAGTTGGGGAGGAAAGGATTTATTTGTCTTACACTTCCATATTATTGTTCATCATCAAAGGAAGTCAGGACAGCAACTCACACAGGGCAGGAACCTGGAGGCAGGAGCCGATGCAGAGGCCATGGAGGGGTGCTGCTTACTGCTGGTTTAGTCTACTTTCTTCTCGAATCCAGGCCCACCAGCCTAGTGATAGTACAACCCACAGTGGGCTGGCCCCTTCCTGATTAATCACTAAGAAATGCCCTTCAGCCCAGTCTTACAGAGGCATTTTCTTGATTGAGGTTTCTCCTCTTAGATGACTTTAGCTTGTGTCAAGTTGACATAGAACTATTCAACACACAGGCTCCATGCCTCAACCCCCATCTTGGTTGTTGAGACTTTCCAGAGCTTGCATTTTAAGCTGTTCCCGTGAACCCTCGAAGCCCAGCCCTTCTCTCACTAGTGCAGCCTGCTATTCAGAGGGCTAAAACATACAGGGTGATATCCCCATTCTGTAGGTGAGACTGCACAGAAGCAAGAGGCCTCCTGACCTCCCAGCACCAGGTATAGGCCCTGGGGATAGAATTGGAAGCCCCCTATTGTTGGGTCCCAGAGCATAGTTGTGTGTACAACAGACAACAAAACATGGCTACCACTGCCTTGGCAAGGTTGTATTGCAGCTCCAGTTTTAATGGTGAGAAGTCAGGCAGACCTAGTCCCCTACCAGTACCTGTGCCCAGAAGAGCAGTTTCTGGTGGGCTGCCTCCTGAGCGTCAGGGCCTGACTGCTGCTGTGGGCTACCCTTTCTGCCAGACTCTATGAGTCCTGCTAATGCTCCTTGGCTACACCAGCTCTAGGATTATCATTCTAGGGTTTAAGTTCTCAGAGAAACCTACATCTTAGCCTCTCTGTATAGCTGTATGGATCATGCTAGGTGGCAGCTGCCATTCTCAGGCTACAGAGACCATAAGCTGTTCTAGTGAACCAGATGTTTGAGATTGGAATGTGATTCTTAGTTGTCTTACCTGGGGACTTACATGGCCTTCTTACCTGGGAGATTTATAGCAAAGGGCTCACGACTGGTCTCAGTCAGGGTCTTTGGAGCTGGCCTTTGTGGTGTTTTCTCTAGTTTATGTTTCTCAAGCTTAAAGGTATGTAAAAGTCACCCAAGAATACTAACTTTTTAAACAGTTCCACTCAGAGAACTAGACATTGTAGTGAGGACTGAAACCTTAAATCTCTCAAGCAAGACTGTTGTTGCCCTAGGCAAGGAGTCCCCTGAAATCTTGCTAAGTGCAGGTTTTCATTCAGTAGGCCAGGCAGTATGCTCGGTGCCCTTGAGGACTATGCTGGGTTGAACAGAGGACAACTTGGGCCCATGTCTTTTAAGAAGTTATTCAATGTGTTCTATCAAGGATTGTCACTGTTTTCTGAGGGTAAATGCCATATTGTAGCAAAAAAGGAAACTCATGGAATCCCTGAGACAAGATGCAAGGAGAAAGTCCCAAGCATGAAGCATACCTGACAGCCATCAAGGGTTCTAGAAAATAGCAGAGGCTAGTGGAGACCCAGGGAGAGGGTGAATGAAGTTAGACGGCAGTTGAGTGCTATCTTAGCCAATTACAGAGAAGGCGAGAGAGGCCCCCTCTAGAAAGTCCTATGTACACAACAAAAATTAGTACCAAGGAGGGCCTGAGCACAGGACATCCACTGTCTAATTCTATCCTGGCTGCCTCCCTCCCTGTGAGAGACCCAGCTGATGTGCCCATGGAAATAGCAGGGGCAGGGTTTCCCTCTACAGGTGCCTTATGGCTTTGAATGTAGACCTTGTTCTTAGCCCAGTAGGTTTTAAGTATTGAGGGAAGCAGCATTTGGTGGTTTGTCAGATCACCTGACTGGGAGATGGATGACTGATAGTGGGTGGCTCGGGACTTTCTTATGGACAGTGTGTCTGCTGGAGAACAAGCACAGTTCAGCCTGTGAGTACATGCTACCTTAATTCAACCCATCCTGTTGTCTCTCTTTCTCTCTCTCAGGGTCACAGTAAATCCATCCAGTGTCTGACAGTGCACAGAAACGGTGGCAAGTCCTACATCTATTCTGGGAGCCATGATGGACATATCAATATCCTTTGAATGAGAGGTTGGCATAGGCACTGGCAAGAGAGAGAATTTTTCCGTTCCCATGGTGCTGAAGGCCAGGCGAGCCAGATGGCTCTAGCCCCAGCTGCACTCACTAAGCAGTCTGACCTCTGGTTATCTGTCTGCACCTGGTGCTTTGACCTCTCCAGGCCTTGGGCAGAAGAAGGCCTTGGCCCTGCTTTCTGCTCAAACTAGCACGGTGCCTGTCTCAGCACTTGAGCTCCTTTGTCTGTAATGACAGTGCATTGCTGTGTCAAGCTCTGTCATTGGCAATGAAGTCATTGATTCTTAGGATTAGGATACAGACCCTTCAGCAGAGGCACTTTGTTTTAAATGGGGAAATTTTTTAAAACTTTGTTTTAAGTTTGGGAAACTGAGGCCCAGAGAGGCAAGATAACTCTCCCAAAACCACATGGCCTGTTATCAACAGAACTGGAGCCAGAACTCAGGAGGGAGTGGGTTCTCTTGCCCCAAGTCCCCAGTCACTTATTAATTATTAGGAGGTATGTAACCTATTAGAGGCATGTCTGCTGTGCCTATGCTGTTACTTGGTTTGTGCCCACTGTGAAGCTGCCTCTGCAAGATGACCTCTTCCTCACATGCTGCTGCCTTCCTGGAAGAGGCTGTCACAGTAGCCTCACAGCATGTCTCCCAAACCTACTTTGTCTCAGGTTTTCACAAGACCCAGGAAGATCTGCCAGCCTAGAAAGGTTGGATAACCCACCCTCTACACTAGGCAAGAAAAGTGTCACAGCTGGTGACCAAGCAGTCCTTGGGCCGTCTGCCCTGTAGTTGTAACCAGGTCATGAGCACCACCCGTGTCCCTTATGCACCTTTTACAATCACACTTGAACCTTTAGTGCCTTGTCTAGATTTCCTCCTACAGCTCTGTAACTGAGCCACCACGGAAATGATGCTACTCACTTGAAAGGAGATCTCTGTGTTGTACACTTTAGCACCACCTTATCCCTTGCACCTGAGGTCAGCACTACAACCACCCTGTAAAGTGGCCTCCTCACCCTAGGGTGGTGCCCACTAGCACCTAGACAGTAGTTACTGAAGCACTGGGCACAGCCGCTTAAACCTTGGTACTCCTTAGCCCAGTTACTGATACAGAAACACAAAAGGGCATTTGGCTCATATTCAGTGGGTAAGCCCTCCTCGCAAAGGCTGCTCAGGAGTAGTCAGTGATGCCATAGTTAGAACACGCCACACAATCTGGAATTGTTGTAGTCAGAAGTGTTTTATCCTTTCTTGTCTCTAGAGAATTTACATAGAATATCTCTCGTGGCAGTGAGATCCAAGTCTAACCCCGAATTCATTTGTTTCATGTGTACTTACAGTTTTAGGATTATAGTACTATATTTTCTTGTGTGTCGTGTTCTGACTGAACCTGCAACCTGCATCACTTTCTGGCCTACCATGGCATTGTATTAGTACTCAGAAACTTTGGACTGTTACACATTAGGCATGTCAGCTGTCAGTGCCATCATAGACAAGTCTTCCTATCCCAATACATTGGCTTTGCATGCATTCTTAAAAGAAGATTGCACTATTGATTGCCTTGGTCCTTTGGCTAGTAGCCAGGCTGACCCACTGTCTCACACTGCCTTAGCTCACAGAAATTCCAAGCTTGGCCATCCATGAGAATACCTCCTGTCCTTTCTGCAGTATCTTCAGCCTGTGTGAAGGGCAGCCATGGCTCCCTAGAGCCATAGGCGCCACCATCTTGACATCTGGTTTCTCCTTAATCATACCCCACATTACTGGGATTCAGAGACAGGAGAGAATGACTCTTTCTCTGGAAAAGGCCACACAAATCAGGTGTCCAGGATGACTGTGAACGAGTCTGGGCAGTTAGTCAGCTGCAGCATGGATGACACAGTGCGCTACACCAACCTCACACTGAGGGACTACAGGTAAGTCCTGCCTGAGGAAGCCAGCCTTGGGTCTAGGGAGGCTCAGAATGAGCCACAGGTACCTATAAAGGTTCCAGGGCAAGGGTGGTTCCCGCCTGCCCTCTCTTGTTTGTTTTGTGTATCGTTCACATACTAAGCCCAGCATGGTGAGCAACAGGGCCCTGCTAACTAGGTTCACTGGTATAGACCCTGCCCCAAAGCAGACTGCAGCCCCATGAGTCATTAGCTTGTCTGTTCTCCTTTGTATCTTTCTGCCGGTAGAGACAGTGACAGTGGAGCTTAGGTTGTTTAAAAAAAAAAAAAGTCAAGTGACCAAGGCTCATGACATGCCAGGTGTTGAGTATGAGAATCAATCTCCTTTTTGGATATACGTGGGCATGTGACACTGAATCAGAGGCATCCATCTACAGTGATTATAGCTGAGAGCAGGCAAGAGAGCTAGATGGGCTACTCCAAGTTGTTGGCTTAGTAGACTCACCAACCTTCACAAGACCTCCCCACTACACTAACAGTCCCCAACCCCTACGCCCATCCATCATGTAGTCCTGATGACTCCAGTCCTGGTCTTTCTTGACTCAAATCCTGCTAGGAATGTGTCTGGCCTGGAGAATGATGGGATCCTAGGGGACATCTTTATGAGCTCCTCACCCCAGACTTGGGCCTGGCTGGCAGCAGGCCTGCCTGTGTGTCTTGTGTGTTCTGAGCAGTGGCCACTGGGCACTGAGAATAAAAGCACCCCAGAACCCAGGGCTCCCAGCTGTCTGCTTCCTATTGCCTTGTGACATCCCTTGTGAAAGTTGTCCAGTTTTCAGCCTGTAGCTTGCAAGGCTCAGGAGAACGTGGGTGCTCTGGAGGCCAGCCATGGCTTAGCCTAGTTCTGTGGAAGCTTGCTAGTTAACATTTTCAAGAAAGATGTGGCTATAAATTATTCTAGATGAGTTTTGATAACATTCATCTAATATAAGGGGGAACTGGGGTCTTCATTAAAGGTATTGGAGTTCCAGTTCCCCTCTTGGGAGGAGCAGCTATGACCCTCAGAAAGACTCTCAGTCCTATATGTACCTAGAAATTGCAGTCTTGGACTTCCAGATGGGTAGGAGGTAATATGGCTGCATTTAGCATAGGTGACAGCAAGAGGCTGCCCAGTTCCTTTAACCTCTACTTCTTCTTTTTTTTTTTTTTAATAATTTTTTTAAATTTTGTGAAACTTTTTTTTTTTTTAATTGTTTATTTTATGTATGAGTACACTGTCTCTGTCTTCAGGCACTCCAGAAGAGGGTATCAGATCCCATTACAAATGGTTGTGAGCCACCATGAGGTTGCCGAGAATTGAACTCAGGACCTCTGGAAGAGCAGTCAGTGCTCTTAACCTCTGAGCCATCTCTTCAGCCCTAACCTCTACTTCTTGCTGCCACCTTTTCCCCACTCTGCTCTCTCATGATAAAAAGACCTCAGTGCCCTCTTGTTGCCTCATAGTTTAGCAGGCTGCTCTTCAGGAGAGGTTATAGTAGGATTTTCTTCTCTACATAGCTAAGTGGTACAGTTTCTGCAGTGTGTGTATTGATAGGACGCTGAGCTACTTGAATGTGGAAGTAACCTGTCCTCCCTTCCCTTCCCCTCCCAACAGTGGACAAGGCGTTGTGAAACTGGATGTTCAACCAAAGTGCGTAGCTGTTGGCCCTGGGGGATATACCGTGGTCGTGTGCATTGGACAGGTATGGGTAGCTACATTTTGTTCAGAAGTAGTGGGATATGAGATGGAATAGTTTCTGGATTCCACCCGTGCCTGATTTCCTTTTTCTGATACTATGATAAAACACAGACCAAAACTAACTTGGGGAAAGAAAGTTTATTTGGCTTTTAATCTACTTCCTAGCTCATGATTGAGAACCAGCAAGGCAGGAACCCTTGAGCTGCTTACTGGTTAAAGTATTAAAGGCTTGTGCTCAGTTACCTTTCTTACCTATCCCAGGACTGCCTGCCTAGGGATGGATAGTACCACCCACAATGAATTGGGCCCCTGAGTCAATTAGCAGGCAAGACAGTGCCTCACAGGCCAATCTAGTTAAAGCAATTCTTCAGTTGAGGTTCCGTCTTCAGGTGACTCTTCCAGTGTTTTGTGCTGCAGGCTCATTTGGCTGTGCCTGTGCCTTCTCAGAGTCACTGTGCTGTTAGATAAAGTGCTGTCCCCTAAATTGAAATACAGGAAAAGGGCAGAGCTGGGCTCTAAGCATCAGACCAAACTGTAGGCCCGTCTGTCCATAAGGGTCTGAGGCACACTCAGCTGTGTTGTTTTGTCATTATCCTTATCTTAGCCCTTCCCTAGTAGAGCTGTGTGATTTAAGTCACTTCCTCACCCTCTCTGAGCTCTTGAGTTCTCCCTAACAGAAAGAAGCACAGGCTGGTCATGAAGACACAGTTGTCCTACTCCTTGCACAGCTTAGCTGTTGCATGACACTGCCACGTGAGGATAAGGTGACGCCCAGGCCACGCTAGGTTCTAACTCTGAATCCCTGCACACCTTTTCCTCTGGAGTGGCTAGAACAGAGCCCTCAGCTCACATCTGTGCCTGACCCACTTTGTGCAGAATTCTGCTTCACCACGTCATCTCTGCAAACCCAAACATCCCATCATGTGGTCAGGGCCAGCAAATGACTAGTGGTTCTTGTTGGCATGAGTGACAGACCCTGCTAAAGAAAGGGCCATTCAGGATCTCCCCACCCCTCCCTGAAAAGAGAGAGTGGATTCTATGTCCCAGATAATCAGATGTTTCTGCCAGATAATTACTACACTCAGTCTGGGCCAGCCACAGGGCACAAAAACGAATGTACTGCATGCAGTGCCCTGGGTAGGGTTGCTTCTCCATGGCAGAGCTGCCAGCCTTGTATCAGCACCTGGCCCTGATGGACAGTGCGTGAGGACTTAGGGCCTTTTCTGTGGCAAGGACTCAGACAGACACCTTGTCCTGAGCCTGTCTTACTTCAATTGAGATCATTATGACTGAGCTGACCCTGTCCTTGAGCCTGATCTGAAGAGTTAGCCACAGTGGGTAAAATCAGGGACTCAGACTACTTGCCATTCAGAAGGTAATGGCAAATTCCTCAACAGTATCCTAGCAGCTCAGGGCTCCCGTTCCCAGATAGAAGGGTTTTCTCTGTGCATATGTATACACCATGTTACCTGCTAGTTGTGGAGGACAAGCCAAGATCTGTGTGTGACCTTGACTCCTAATCAGCAGGTAGCTTAGTCAAGATCAGTCCACCACATTTCTCCAGAGCCCTGACAGAGAACACATGGAAGTATCTTTTATTCAGGCAAACATGGCTGGCCCCAGCATGGCTGAGTATGGTGTAGCCTTCTCCACACACAGTTTTCTACCTTCGTTTTAAAGCAGGGTAGGTAGGACTTGCAGGTTCTCTCAGAGCAGTATCATTTGCAGACCCCTTGTTGACTCCCCTTGTTAAGCTATTTTGCCTAGCCCCTCTTCCTCATGCATCTGGGGTTGCTGCATTGTTCCCTCAGGGCTCTACTGCTGACCTAAGGTTAGAGAGAGACTTAGTTCTAGGTGCCTAGTAACCTTTGTCATGGATACCACACTGTCCCCTAGGCTAAACAAAAACCTGCACTACATAGCATTAGCTGTTTCTTGTATCTAGGATCTAGAGTTGGAATCCTCAGGGTCAGGCTACTGCCCCTGATGGTTAAGAGTCAAGTCCTTTCCTGGTGATTCTGCCCTTTGCCCTTCAGAGACCAGCACTTCACATGGTTCCATCACTGAACGTTTTCTCAAGTTCTGGCCAGCAGCTAACTGTAACATAGTCCCGATGGGGAGGAAGGTAATGCCTCCATCAAAAGATTGAAACTGACCCAGGGTGTGGCTTAGAGCCAAGAGCCACTAACCAGAACTCGATTTTCCTGCTGCTGATCAGTGTCTCAAGGGTCTACTGATTTGACTACATCTTCCATGTCACAGATTGTCCTTCTGAAGAACCAGAAGAAGTGCTTCAGCATCGACAACCCTGGCTATGAGCCTGAAGTTGTTGCTGTGCACCCTGGTGGGGACACAGTGGCTGTTGGTGGCACGGTAAGGCCCTTTCCCTTTATCCAGTGACCTTGGTATCTTTTTGGGGCTCAGAGAAGGCCAAGGTATTCAGTCAGTATATGGCAGAATCCCAAAGAAGTAGGCTCTAATGCTAATGAAAGAATGGACTTGCCAGAAAGAGCAAGCAAGCAAAGAGAGAAAGCTTTCTTCTCCCATGTCTTTTATATAGGCTGCCAGTAGAAGGTGTGGCCTGGATTAAAGGTACCTGTTCCTAACTCAGAGATCCAGATTAAAAGCAAGTTTTCCCACTTCGAATGATTTAATTAAGGGGGTACCTCAGAGGAGTACATATCTGCTTGGATTTTAGTTAAATGACAACCAAGAATAGCCATCACACAAGGTGTACCTGGCACATGGTGACAGGAAGTTTGTAGGAGACAGGTATAATGCAGCTTGCCTGGCACAAGTGGTATCTCTAGAGGCTGGGGAGCTGTTTGTGCAGTTTTTTCCAGGTTGACCTTTCAGGGAACCATGAGCACTATCTTTGGAGCCCCCTTGGCAGGCAGGTAACACACAGAATGAGACTAGGGAACCCTGGGGTCCAGTCATTTCTGCCCAGGAGAAGCAGCTGAGGTGAAACACTTGAGGGGGTATGTGGAGAGGAGTCAGCCATTTCTTGGCAGCCAGAGCCCAGGGCACATACTGGTGCCTAATGAGCCATGGCAGAGCATTTGTTTACTGAACCCTGACTTTCCCCTATGTCAAGGCACATGATATTTATGCTTTCAATCTCTGACTACAGGATGGCAATGTGCGTGTGTACTCCATCCTGGGTGCCACACTAAAGGATGAAGGCAAACTCCTAGAGGCCAAGGGGCCAGTGACAGACTTGGCCTACTCTCATGATGGTGCCTTCCTGGCTGTGTGTGATGCCAGCAAGGTGGTCACAGTCTTCAGTGTAGCTGATGGCTATTCGGTGAGTAGGGTACAGACCCCTCCCATCCTATACTAGGGGAGTACTCTAGCCAGATGTCCTTGGGCTTTGCCTTCCTCAGCCATGTCTTCATCTTTATGAGCAGCAGGCACCTGGTGGGGCTCTTGGGAGGATGCTGTGAGCTGGGGGTAGTGTCAGGTACCGGGCTTCTCCCTGTTACTGCAAGGGCTGGCTGGGAGGACACATGGTGCTCTGGCTTTGGCTCTGATATTAATACCTCTGGTTTTTTTTCTGTACTAGGAGAATAATGTTTTTTATGGACACCATGCAAAAATTGTGTGCCTGGCCTGGTCACCAGATAATGAACACTTTGCCTCTGGCGGCATGGACATGATGGTGTACGTGTGGACACTGAGTGACCCAGAGACCAAAGTCAAGATCCAAGGTAACTCCCACCCTTGGGTCTCAGCTACCTAGCACCTGGGCTCTGTGGGCTTCTCCAGAAATAGTACCCTGATCATGGTTTCTAGGGTCAAGTGACCCTGGGGTCTGTGCTTTAAGAAGTGACCTGATGGGATGTGGCTCCGTTCTTCCCTCCAGCACACACTACACATTCTGCTGACCTGCAGAAGAATGTCCTGAGACATTCATTCCAGTAGGAATCCTTCATCTCCAAATGTAGGGCATACATGAGGAAAGGCTTTTGACATCTTTTCCTCTCCACCTCACTCCTATGCCTTAACCCACAACCAAGTTATCTTATTCCCACCATTGTGTTGTCAGTAGAAGGGTAATTGGATCCGTGCTTTTCCAAGGAGACATATTTTTTAAAAAAATGATTATTCTGATTATCCACCGTCTTAGCACTGCTCCTGCTAGTAGCTCCATGTTAGGGTCCACAGTCACATAAGGCTGGTGGTCCTGAGTGAGACAGCCATTTTTATACTGTCTCCTTGGTCTACCTGCTACTCAGAAGATAACCCTTTGTGTTCACTGGAACAGGGATCCTAGCCTATGTTATCCCAAGACTACCTCCAACAGCTACAAGTCAGGGAGGCCCACTATCCTAGAAAAGCAGACTAGGAGGAGGGGCCCTGAGACAACTTCCAAGAGCCATTTTGGTTTGTAAGGAAATCTAGAAAGTTCACAAATGAAGTGGATCAGGAAGGTAATGTGTCAGGGATAGATGTAGTGCATGGAACGGATGTAGCATCTGTCTGCTGTGCTCACGGATTCCCAAATACAAGGTACTTGCAGCTTACCTTGCTGTGGAGAGGATGCTGCACTTCTGAGGCCCAGAATGGCTTGATCTCTCTCCTGAGATACATCTTCCACATTTGAATGGGGCTGCTGAACCAAGCTGAGAGCCACCTAGGTATTGAGAACAGGAATCCTATAGTGGGACCCCTTTCCTGGAACTTAGAGGCCCCTTGGAACTTTGAGAAGTTGGGGTTGAATGAAGCATAAAGGTGCAGTGTCAAGAGCAATGCCAGTGAGATGGCAGTTGGAGTCCTGTCCTCCAGTGTGACTTCTGGGGGAAACACCAGACAGGTCCTCAATACATTTCTTGTCTATACCACACCTCTTCCACTTTTTTATTGGATATTTTATTTATTTACATTTCAGATCCCATCCCCTTTCCCCATTTCCCCTCCCTAGAAACCCCCTCTCCCATCCCCCCTCCTTTTTTGATTTTATACCATTTTAATTACATGCAAGTATTAAGGTCAGTTCTAGGTTGAGGAACTAGCAATACAATAAATGCAAATAGTCAAGGAATAAGCAAGACAATAGACACAAATAGTCAAAGAAAAAACAAGGCAATAAACAAAATTCCATGAACACTCCTATGATCAGTGTTTCTAAGGGCTTATCAGGATGATCAAAATATCTGAGCCAACTTTCCTATCTCAGCCCAAAGTCATTTTCATGTCTGAAGCCTTCTTCCTTGTTCTAGCCTAAAATTTAGATTCCTGCCTGAAATTACTTCTTTGTTCTAGCCTAAGATTTTGGATTCCTACCTGAAATTACTTCTTTGTTCTAGCCTAATGTCAGATTCTTGGCTGAAGCCCACTTCCTTGTCCTTGGCCAATGTCATATTCCTGCCAAGCAGCCCATTTCCTTGTCTTTGGCCCATGTCAGACTCTCACCAAGCAGCCCCAAAAGCTCCCCACCTCTCCTCCTTTTTTATTTCATTAACAAGACTGAGCCTGTTTTAGGTTATTCTGCCAAGAATGCCTTCCTTACCCATCGTGGAATATGCATTATCAAAAGCAATGTACTTATGTCTTAGGTTGGTAAGGCTCTGTGCAGAATCTTACCCATCCTTGACTTGCCAGCCTGTAATTTAATAACTCTGGGGATTCATTTTCAGGTTCAAGCCACATACTTTGGCTGCCAACATGTTGATGTTGTTAAAGACAAGCTTTAACACGATGGGCAGGAATAAAAGTATTGCCAAGACAAAAAGGGCTAGCATGATCGAGCTATATATGTCATTCATGAAGCTTGACCAAAATAGAAATCCTGACCTCAGGCCATGGGTTATTTTCTCTGCAGTATCTGCTGCATCATCTCTTCCACTTATAGGCTATATGTGACACTAGTAACAGGACCTTCTCAAGACATCAAAATCCAAAGAACTCATGTCCTTTGTCAGAAATGGCATAGCAGCATTTGCATATAAGGTGTACCCATTGACACACTTCAAAGCATTGTTAGTTGACATAGCAGTGTACATGGCACACAAGCATTTGCCATGTTGCGGTATTTAGAACATGTCTTATCTGTGTAGAGCACAGCACAGCCAGAGCCATTGTAAAGCTGGCTGGTTTCCCTGCTTGAATGGTTCAGTCCTAAATGCAGCTCCTGTGGCCCTGTGTGTTCCATCCTCTGTGACTGTTGGTCTGTATGTAAAAAGGGATGCTTTTACCCAAGAGTTAAGACAGGAGCCATTCGGTGTAGGTGGTCTGAAGCCAGGAGGTACTGCTACCTCACCTGCTCTCGCCTCTGTCCTCACCCACTTGCCCTTGTGAGAATGGAATTGCCACTGTGGTAGTTTGTGCTTCTGGCTTTGGCCCAGTGGATCTCTCTTAACTATAGGTAGAGGCAGAATGGGCCCATTCTTCAAATTCCACTCTTTTCCCAGATGCTCACCGGCTGCACCATGTCAGCAGCCTGGCCTGGCTAGACGAACACACACTGGTCACCACCTCCCATGACGCCTCTGTGAAGGAGTGGACAATCACCTACTGAGGACGCCGCTCACCCCACGGACCGAATCAGGGACTAGAGTTTAACTGCCTCAGAGCACCCTTCTCTTAACTATTTCTGTAACGCTCCCCTTCCTGCCTGCCCTGGGAGTGGGGAGGGCCTGCAAATACCCTCCTCTCCTCAGGGTGTCCATGTCTGTACGCGTCCTTCTGAGAGCTTTAGACAGTAACAGTTTGCACACAAGAAATAAAGCAAGCACTTAAACAGCATGTGGAGCGTACCTAAAAACTTACAGCCCACCAGACCATGAGAGCGTGGAACATTCCAGAGGCAGCAGCCTCCAAAGCACAGACCCAAGCCCCTGTGGCTCTTGCAGCTTCTCAGGAAGCTGGGTAGGGAGCAGGCCCCGGCTCCCCTTTCCCATGCAGGATGCATTTGCACTGGAGAGGAGGAGCCACTTGGCAGACGTCAGCATTCTGTGTAGAGCAGGTCTGTTCCTCGGTGTAAGTCATGTTACATGGCTGCCTCCCTGGAGCCTTCCCCAGATCCCATGGGGACATGTGAACCTTGATCTCATTGTCAGATTTTGTGCTTGATTTTTAAGAATGGAATCATGGGATTTTTTTTTTTTCTTTTCTTTTTTTTTTTTTTTTAATGTATCTTGACTGTTGTCTGTCTTGTTGCTGGCCTGGCACGCTGACAGTACCGTGTCCAGACAAGTAGAGCCCTTGTTACCCAGACTGAGGTGTCCTGGTCACGTGATTACCATGCTTCAATGTTTCCCTGTCTCTTCCCAACTCTGGCCCCAAGAGCAGAGATTAAGGACAAGATGATGTTACTGTAATTTGTCATGTTTTTACCTTTTTTCTTTTTCAGTGCAGAAATTAAAGTAAGTATAAAGCACCGTGATTGGTAGTTTCTTTGCGTGTGTCGGAATCACTGGTAAACGTTGGCTGAGAACAATCCCTCCCCTTGCACTTGTGAAAACACTTTGAACGCTTTAAGAGATTAGACTGAGAAATAATTAAATATCTTTTCTCTTGATTGTGGATCACTGGCTCTGTGTGGCGGTGCGTGTGGGAGGATTGGGGGGTTGGGGGACCCATCAGCCAACTTCTCTGGTGGGGTCTTTATGAACCCACATTGTGGCCATCACATGGAAGGACAGCCCAAGAGAAACCAAGACTCTAGTCCTGTTCCCATTTCTGCTTCCAGACATCACATGGCCTGGCCCACTCCCTTTTTTTGTTTGTTTGTTTTTGTTTTTCGAGGCAGGGTTTCTCTGTATAGCCCGGGCTGTCCTGGAACTCACTCTCTAGACCAGGCTGACCTCGAACTCAGAAATCCGCCTGCCTCTGCCTCCTAAGTGCTGGGATTAAAGGCGTGTGCCACCACCGCCCGGCGCCCACTCACTTTCTTAGAGCTCAGTTTCATTTGTAACTGAGCATTGGATCTGATGCTGTCCAAATCCCATCTCACCCTCCTGCCAGGAACTGGGTCTAGGTGTTTGAGAAAACTTCTCATGCAGCCAAAACAACTCAAAACACTGTTCGTGGGTACAGGTTTTAGTCCCCGTTCTTGGTGTTGATTCTGCCATCCATGTGTAAAAGGATGGCAGAAGTCAAGAAAATTAAATTACACAGTGTGAAACGCAAACCACAGAACAAGGTCATTAACATGTTTGACGTTGAGACCAGATGCTTTCATGTCAAGGAGTCAGTGGGTGGATTTTCATCCAAGGTGCAAGCAGCACCTAAGGGAGGGTAGCCTGTCTTGTCCTTACACTACGTTGAGTTAGACATCAAAGCTAACAATGGGAACCATTTGCTCCAGAGTAGAAAACTCCCTGGGAGAATTCAATGAAAAGTTTTTTTTTTAAACAGATTTTATTTATCTGAGTATAAGTACATTATGTATTTCATATGTGGAAGTCGGAAGCTTTGAGTGAGGGCCTCTTTCCTGAACCTTGAGCTCATGTTCTCAGCTAGAATGCAAGCCAGCAAGCCCCAGCAAACCTGTCTGACTCCCCTGAAGCTGGAGGCATAGGCATAAAGGGGACACGTGGCTTGTTCTGTGAGTGCTAAGACCCCAATTCCCATCCTCATGATTCTGCAGTAAGTGCTCTTAACCACCGAGGCATCTCTGCAAGCCCCAAGTTTGTTCCTAAGAAAGAAACTGTGAAAGCAGTGACAGTTGACTGTATTCATAATTATCTCAAGTCCAAGCTGCCAGAAGACAGCTGTACCAGACCAGGACACACTTTGATGTGCTTGCTGCCTGTTAGATATTTTTTCTTTAATTTTTTTTTCATAAAAATAAGTACAGTTTTTAAACTACAAGAATAGAAACCACGTTGTGGATAATAGCCATCAAGTGACCCCATTGCAAGTGTTACAACCTAACTCCGAGGCATGAGAGTGTGGCTTCATTTCTTTGGAGACTTAAAAAAAAAAATGCTCCACACCTATGATCTTTGCCGTTTCAACAAAAAAGATCTGTATGTGCTGACAAGGGAGCACAGATTATCATGGTGGAAGCCCCATTTGTCATTACTGGTGGCCACACATGCAGGAACCCAGTTGCAGTCAGTGATTTCTTGGATGAGGCTGTCACAGTAGTGGATGGGACCTGCCCTCTTCTTAGGGCCAGGATGATAGCTCTGTGTCAGTCAGCTGCAGTTGGAGTATAGGTATAGCTTTGGCTTCCCAAAACAAAGATCTCAGGAAAAAAACACACACACACACACATGCCCTTAGGCTATACAGGATCGATATCTCTCTCTCTCAAACACACACACAGACACACACACACACATGCCCTTAGTCTACACAGAATCTGCATAGCTTATCCACCAGCTGGTCCCATCAACCAGCTTTAGGCAACATGAATGCCTAGTTGTCACCCTAAGGGAGTCATTGCATTTCACTTTCTCCAGTGGAGTCTCACTGGATATACTAACCATACTAAGGATGGGTAGGTTCCATGCGCAGCAGTAGATGGCCAACACAAATTCATTGGTATTTGGGGATGGTTTTGTTGTTTATCTTGTATTGCTCTGTTTGGTCAAAATAAACTCATTGGTATTTTGAGAGAGGTTTTTGGTTTTGTTTGTTTTGTTTTGTTTTTAAAAATAGCCTTGCAGGTCTTTTGCTTGTGTATTATGGTTTCCAGTTTTGTGTATATGAGATGAGAGAGCAGGTGTATGTTTCTCATGCTTTTGTGTGTGTGTTCTAGTTTGGTTTGGTTTCATCATTTATTGCCTGGGTTTTTTTGTTTTGTTTTGTTTTTTGTTTTTGGTTTTTGTTTTGTTTTGTTTTGGTTTGTTTTTTACTAAGGAGAAAAAGATTTTTGAGTTGTGTGGGTGGGAGGATTCCGGGAGGAGAAGTGGGAGGGGAAACCGTGATCAGAATATATTGTATGATAAAAATGTACTTTCAATTTAAAAGTAATTGCTCAATTAAAAGGAATCTGGATTAAAAACTAGGTGTGTGGACTCATTTTCTGGGTTCCCACTAATATGTTAGATGCTAAGTTGAAAAGGCCCAACTTAGGAGGTGGTTGACTCCTATGAGCTCAGGGATACAGCCTGTCTCTACCCATCACTGCCCTTCTAGAGCAGTCACCTGTACACCAGGCATTTGGCAGGAAGCAGAATACACTCTTATTTATGATGTTAACATGGAACCCAGGGTGGCTCAGGCTGGGCCAGTGCTCTTCCAGTAAGCTACAGCCCCAGCCCAGTTCCCAGTGTTAAAGGAATCAATACTAGCCTTATTAAACTGACCCTTAAGGGTGTGTTAAAGCAGAACTGCTTTTTTTTTTTTCTTGGACCTCAGGCTTGCTATGTAGCTGAAGCTAGCCCTGATACCCTGCCCTTCCTGCCTCCACCTCCCAAGTGCTGGGATTGACAGCTTTCACTACTTGGTTTTTGTAGTATACATGTACAAATTGAATGTGAAACGGAAGCTGCCACCAAGCTTCTCTTCTGGTGACCTCCATGTACTGACATGGTGATGACCAGACAGCTAGGCATGGAAGTACTTCTCCAAGGATCTTTTCGGGTTAGTTATGTGTGAAGTAAAGTGACTTTGCTTAGCAAGTCACTTGCCCCCAGTATGGATCTGGGGTAGGTGGGCTTTGAAATGTAGACCCTCCTTAAAGACCCCAAGAGGTTGTGATCATGTGATGTGCCACTGAAAACTGAGCAAAACTACACTTGAGTGTAGTTAAAGAAATTGGTAAACCCAGCATTCATCAGAGCATACTTAGCAGAGAAATACCCCCTAAAATAAGAATGGCATTGTTTTGCGTTTTAGAAAATGTCTCTAATATGTGAGATATTGTTTTCGTTGAAGCAAGTGAAAATCTGGTCTCAGGATCTTCATCTTGGACACTTTTCCTCAAAGCAGACCACGAGAAGCCAGACATTATTTGTCTTGCGTGATCTGAAACCACAGACACTGACTTCCCGACTTCTGTTAAGTAGAAACCCAGCTTGGATTTTTCTTGTATCCTTTTACCAGTTTGAAACATTATTTGGGAAATGATCCATTCATTTAAGCATCTGCTGAAGAATCCCAGTCTCTGAAGTCACCATGAATGTTACTTGTTAGACCATTATTTTAAGACTTGTTATAACTCCAAGTGACTATACCAGCTTTTAGGTCTCAGCTCCTGTAATCTCCAGTCTGGTTTGCATTGTCTAGTCTCACCTACCAGGAGGACGACACACACACACACACACACACACACACACACACACATACACACACACACACAGAGAGACAGAGAGAGAGAGAGAGAGAGACAGAGAATCCACTCCTATTGTATAGGAGGCCTTAGTTTTGTGAATATACTTTCAAGGAGCCGTAGGGGCTGGAGTTGGGGCCTGGGAAGAATATCCCACAAGAAGGTAGCCTCATGCCCAGCCTGTTTACTCCAGAAGAGGAGGCCAGGAGAGCAACCGACCTCCCATTCACAGCAAACTGGGTCACTACTGTGCAAATCCAAGGATATATTAAGGAACTTTGTTTTGTTTCTGACATGTATGTTAACATTATATTTGGATTGCAAGGTAGATTTTTTTTTAAAATCTTTTATCAGTTGCATGCCATTTTCAATGAGCAAGATAGTTTCAATACTCTGCAACTCAGGCAAAGCAGACACGGTTGGTGACTAGTGAGCATGCAGCTATGAAGATGGACACAGCTGTGGCACCTGGGCCACAAGCATGACAGAAAATCACCATACTACCCCTCATACTACCCACCATACTACCTTGTTTTGATCTGCAGCTCAAACGGGTTTTCCAACAGCTACATGGCTAACATTGAGCATGTATTTCAGCTTAGTGGAGCTTATTTTTAACTAATAAATACCCTGCCCAATTAGAATTCTAGGTATGATTTTATATATAAAAGTTTTACAGACCACTGAATGAAACCAACTCTAAAAAGCAATAATGTATTTCTATGGAATAAAAATCAACCTCAAATTTGCCCAATCATTTAGCTTCAGAAAGATGTGGAGGTTGCACCTGGCTCCACAGAGACTTGAGGTGCCAGGGTGAGGAAATACCCCGGGGGACCTCCACCACTCAGAGGAGAAGGAGAGAGAATTGGAGGGAGGGATGTGGAAGGGGATAAGTGGGAGGGGGCAGTGAGTGGAATGTAAAATGAAGTAAAAAAAAAAAGTTCTAATTCCTTTAATTCTTACTTTTTTATATATTATTATTCAAAAGGGACATTTTCCCAAGAAAAACCTGGCTGGACATACAGTTCAGTGGGACAGCGACTGTCTAGCATGAGAGCCCACCTGATTCCATCACCAACACCTAAACATATAAACAAGAGTGTAATTATTACTCTGGGTGAAAATTAAAGGTCGTTCCCAATAGTGGTGAGAGTCTACAAACCAGAAACGGAAGGCAGGCTTTTGATCCTGATCTTGAAGCATAGTGGCCATGAAAAGCTTAGGCCCAGGCAAGGTAGTACAGGTATTAATCTCGGGAGACAAAGTTCAAGACCAGCCTGGGACATAGCAAATTCTAGGTGAAAAGCTTAAGTCCAGCTGTGGTGGTACACACCTTTAACCCCAGCATTCAGGAGACAGAGCCATGCAGATCTCTGAGTTCAAGGTAAATCTACAGAGCAAGTTCCAGGACAGCCAAGCTTAGGCAGTGAGGGAGCTGAAAAACAGAAGGCTGGTAGTAGAATGGGGCAGGGGATGCATGTTCCCACCCCAGCAAGCAGCAGAACTTGGCAGTTGCAGCCATATGGCTCTGGCTTTAGAGTCAAGAATAGAAGGGCCACATAATGAAATTCTCCACTGGAAACCTCCTAGGCCAAGTCTGCACAGTTCAAATCATTCAGCAACAAAGTTTTTCATAGTTCTACTAGGATGGCTCATTAAGCTCCAACTTAAAGCATCCCACTGTTTTCCAAACCCACAAAGTCTCAAAATCCACATTCCTCCAAATAAAAACCTATCACAGCAATACCCTACTTCTGATACCAACTTCTGTCTTAGTATTTTACTGCTGTGAACAGACACCACGGCCAAAGCAAGTCTTATAAGGACAATATTTAATTGGGGCTGGCTTACACGTTCAGAGATTTAATCCATTATCATCAAGGTGGGAGCATAGTAGTGTCCAGGCAGGTATAGTACGCAAGGAACTGAGAGTTCTACATCTTCATCTGAAGGCCACTAGGAGAAAACTGACTCCCACATGGTTAGGAGGAGGTCCCATTGCCAACCCCACTGTGACACACTTCCTCCAACAAGACCACACACACTTCAACAAGGCTACACCTCCTAATAGTGCCACTCCTTGGGCCAAGCATATTCAAACCACTACTACCTTTTTCTAGAAATTTCCTCCACTTTGTTCCCCAATTGCCATTTAAGCTCCACTTCCCTGCTCTTCCTGAATTCTGAGGGGAGGAAGCAGGAAGAACAGCCTGGGGTGATGGAGACCTCAGGTGCTTGCTGGACATGACCTGATAAGGAGAGGGAAGTTTAACCTGCCTTCAACTCTGTGACCTCCTCTGGTGGGGACAAAGGTTGGGCAGGGGTGTTACATGACTTACAGGCCCAGGCAGGGGATGGAGTGTTCCTCACTCCCAACTACTCTCAAGATGAGATTTCCGGGGTTGAGCAGGACTCAACCACACCGCTGCTCTGGACTGGCTCCTCCTGGTTATATGATACCCCGGCACCACACCCAAAGGGATTTGGGGGATACTGGCCCAATGCAAGGGTGCTTGAGCTCCAGATTGTGAGGCTCCAGCCTCACATTCCCCATTCCAGACAAATCCCCTCCCCAGTTCTCAGCTTCTCCTCACTTGTCAATTCCTTTTAAATATTTATTTATGGATTTTTATGTATGCGAGTGCTCTATTTATTTATAAGCCCGCATGACAGAAGAGGGCATCAGATCCCATTATAGTTGGTTGTGAGCCATCTATAATGCTAGGAATTGAACTCAGGACCTCTGGAAGAGAAGCCAGTGCTCTTAACCATCTCTGCAGCCTCCTTGTTAATATTTTTTAAATGTCTAGAAGGCTTTATTTTCTACAAACACCATAGACAGTCTCAAGCACTTAGGAGCCTGAGAGCCATATTTCCACACACTATGATTTGAGGGACACGAAATGATCCTTAACATTTAAATTCATGTGTTGACTCCTTTTGTTAATTTATTACTACATTATTACTTCAAAAAAATCATTTGGCTCATATTGAGTTAAGGGCAAAGCGTTCTGGAGATGAATACTAAGATTGGCTGCTACTGTCCATTAGACACCACACTTCATAAGTCACCTACATGCATTTGAATCTCAGATGAATGACACCTAATTTTTTTAGCACAAGTATGTCCCATGTATTGTACAGATAGCTGTACTGTTCAGAAAAGACCAGGCAGCTCCAGGAGGCATGGGCATAGAGACTGTGTTTTCAGACTCACTGTTTCTGCTCTCTTTTTACCTGTAATAACAGGGCTTAGATGGGCTGTAGTTTATCATTCCTCAAGGTATGGATGTGACTCCCCAAATAACAGACGCTGAAGCTGGGAACAGTCTACTGGGTAATTAATGCTAAATAACTGGACTCCTGCAGAGCATAATATAGAAACTTGAAACTAGCTGACTGTCAGAATCCTCTGCACAAGCCCTTATGATTTCAAAGTCAAGTGAAGAGTACATGGAAGTAGATGGACAGACAACACACTTCTTGGATGGAACAGGCTGCCTCAGGAAGCCGTGAGCTGCTTGTGCCTGTGAGTGTACAGCAAATGGGTACCAGCTCCACGGGTTAGGTTGGTGATGACTGAGCGAATGGACCATTTGAAGGCCTGTGGGTAGTATGCAGAAGCCAGGCAAAGTGGTGGAGCACCTGTAGGTACCTTGGGGGACATCATTACTAGTGCTAGCATGCAGCATAAAGGCAAGGCACAAGGGAGAGTGCTTATAAGAAGGGCAATGGGGGACGGAGTTCTGTAGAGCCTCCCACTGGCCAAACTGAACTGGCAGAGGCCTGGTTCACAGGGCACCTTAAGTTCCATGATAGGGGGACCCTTGGCAAAGACGCTCAGGTGCACAGCAAGATAGAGCAGCCCCAGCCTTGCTTCATCTCTGACTCAGATGGCTCCATCCTCCATGGCTGTATCTGTATTCTGGAAAGGATGGTGAAGGAAGAAGAAAGGTGGTGCAGGTATCAGGGAAGGAAAGCATCTTCCTGGAGTGACGGCTGAGTCCCTTAGATCTCACTAGCCAGAGTTGGACCACTACAGAGAGAGACAGCCAAAGCTAGGGACCTGGTGTCTGAACAGAACCAACAAAGCCAATACATACTCAACCAGTGTGGCTGTGAACTGAGATGTGGGCTCAAAAGGAACTCAGATTTGACTAGCCCGTGAGCATGCTTGCTAGTACACCAGAACCTGTCCTGTGCTGACATACAAAAAGGAAGAGAGAACATGTGTCAGGGATTTTAGCAGTGTCTATATCAGTAGTGTCGGCTTCCTTCATTGTAAAATGAGAATCAGAATGGCACACACCTCACAGGGCTGTGTGGGGTCTACTTGAGACATTCCAGGTAAAGATCTAATGAGCCTGACCCACAAACTTCAGACCTTGATATTGACCCTGGACACTTGAAAGATGCTGGATCTGCTGGACACATGAGGCTGTAGCAGGTGTGTGAGAAAGCCCAAGCCTCCCTCCCGGGTCTCCAGCCTTCCCTGCCTTTCTTCCTCTCCCCTTTCCATTTGCAACATCTACTTCATCCTACTGGGAAGTGACACTATCTGAAGGCTGCTGAGCACTGATCTACTAGTCATTAGGATAAGCCTGTTTTGTTGCTTGCATTAAATGCCTACAAACATGCATCTGTGGCCTGAAGCAAAGCTGTCCTGTTGCTGTCTCCGTTCCAGTCCAAATGGTCTGAACACCTCTCTCAACTAGTTGACTTGTTCTTAATAGGAACCCCAGACACTGCCTCACTTGGAGCCGATTTTTCTGCTCTTATAATATAATATCTAAAACCTTTAAAAAAAAAAAAAACTTAATTAAAAAAAAGTTTGAAATGTTATTTTTGATTGACAACTTGTTTGGATTAAGGAAAGCCTAGGGTATTAATAAGGAACACCTCTGAGCATGTCTCTGAGGGCATCTCCAGAAGGACCCGCTGAGGATAAAGAGACGCCCTGAATGTAGTTAGCACTGTTCTATGGACTAGATCTCCAAATTAATACAAAGAGAGATAGGAAAAACGAGCACTGGAATCCTCACATTTCTGCTCCCCAATCCCTGAGTGGTTTCTGGACCCATACCCTGTTGTCATGAGCTGTTGTGGGCACAGTGGTCTTTGTACTCACAGAGAAGCACTCGGAGAACCATAAATGTTCATCCCGAAGGGGTGTCTCCTCAGCGGGGGAGATAACAATCAGACACCTGCATCCCATCCGGAAAGCTGAGAGTTGATTTTGCTAATGACCTGGTGACCTTGCTATCTGTGGAGGCAGATTTCACCCAGATTCCCTAGAATGATTAATTACTTCAGACTCATACGATGTCTGGTCCACGTTGATGGTCAGTCTGCACCAGAGTTTCATTCTTATCTCTTCACAGGTTTCCTTCCTTAGGTGACCCCATCAGGAACCCCCTCAGTGAACTCTACCATACCTTAGCTACTAAGAAAAACTGTATCCTATTTTTTTAAAAAAAGTTTTTAGATTTCTTTATTTTATTCCATATGAATAAGTGTCTTGCATGCATGTGTGTGTAGCATGTGTCTGGTGCTCAGATTAGTTAGAAGAGAGTATTGGCTCTCCTGGAATGGGAGTTATAGTTGGTTATGAACCATCATGTGGGTGCTGAGAACAGAACCCAGGTCCTCTCTGAAAGTGCAACAAATGCTCTTAATCTCTGGGCCATCTCTCTAGCCCCCTTACACTGTGAGCCAGAACACATTCTTCCCTTAAGTTGCTTCCATCGGGTACTTTGTCCCAGCAAATAGAAAGCACCTGGACCATTTTCTCTACATGATTCTCATCTGTTCCAGGGTTTAAATCTTGGCTTGGGCCTTGAGCACATTCCTCTGTTTGCTGCAGGCCATGCAGCTCTGGGCACCCTCTGGGCTGATTCCTGAGATCAGCTCCTTCAGTCTCTGCACTCCTGACTTTGTGTCCTGATGGTGAGCTGAGACCTGGCCCTTGCAGGATGCTTAGCAGCCCCACCCTACCCCACCTCCAGCCTCTGAGCACCAGATGCCAGTAGCTCTCTTTGACTTAAGAGATTGCACCAGAAATATCTCCCTGCATCACAAATTGGAGAAGGATCAACGGAGTGTCATAAGCCTAATGGGTTGAACGAATTAGAAGTGGGGCTTATTCATTCAGTTACCTATCTGAGGTTTACTAGGGGCAGCAGAGTGCGGTTGGAAGGAGCAATCAGAGGGAGGGCCAAGCTGTAGAAGTGAGAATGACCGGAAGCTGAAGAAGAGGCGGATGAACAGTTTGGGAAAATGGTGAAGGCAGGAACAAGGGAGAAAGTGGAAGCAGAGGAGACAGAACTGAGGCTGAAGAAGCCTAGGCAACTGTATAACACCAGATAAGAGAAGCTTCAGGCCCTGTGGCTGGGACAGTTATAGAACACTGCCAAGCCTTTGGGAGCAAGGGCCTCAGACACTCCAGGTTAAGGAGCTGTAATAGTAGTCATTCTCAAGGGCAGAGAAGTCTTGATACCCAGCCCTGCCTAGAGGCTGTGATTCCTCCTGCTGTCAAGACAGCAGAATTCTTATGGCCCAAACAAATGGGTAACATCCAAGGGCAACACAAGATCTCTAACACTAGAGGGCACCACCTGCTGCTGTTGCCGCTATTCCTAAGAAGCCACAAAAGCTGCCAAAGCCCAGAGTCTCCTCACCTGTCCCCATGTCTACGTGGGGAAAGAAAAGGACTCCAGGCAAATTGATGGGTGACAGAGGAGTAGCAGCAGATGATTGTAGTCCAGTCTGTAAACTGTGTACAAAAGACTTCCTCTTACCACGTCAGGAGGCATCTGCCCTCGTTAGGTCTCTGTTACTGTGATAAACAACACTGGTCAGAAGCAACTCAGGAAGGAAAGGGCTTATTTGGCTCTCACGTTACAATGCATCATCCAGGAAGTCAGAACAGGAGCTCAAGGCAGGAACCTGGAGGCAGGAACTGAAGCAGGGGCCATGGAAGAACACTGCTTACTAGCTTGTTCCTCATGACTTGTTCAACCTGCTTTCTTATAGTACCCAGGGTCAACCAGTCCTGGCACCACCTACAAAGAGAACCTAAGAGCAGGAGAAAGGTAGGTTTGTTCCCCACCTCTCAGCTCTCTTCTCCTTTCTCCTCTCTTCCCTCTATCTCTTCCTATTCTGTCTGTCTTCATCCCCTCTTCCCCTTCCTCTTCCCAAAGCTAGGACATTAATCTCAGATATGGATGTCCTGGTCCTTGGGACTTCAGAATTTATATTGGCCATACCTCCACCCCAGTCTACAACTTGAGCCTCAGACTGTTGGTGCGCCTGGTACTGAGGATTTAAGCTAATATTGATTTTCTATCACTGGATTTCCTAGGTCTCTGATTTCTAGAACCTTCTTAGCCTCTGTGATCACAGAATCTACACTCGTGTCTTAGCCAGTGTTTTATTGTTGTAAAAAGACACCACGACCATAGAAACGTCTATTAAACATTTAATCAGGGCTGGTTTACAGTTTCAGAGGTTTAGTCTGTTTGCATCGTGGCACGAAGCAAGGTGGCATACAGGCAGACAAGGTGCTAGAGAAGTAACTTAAAAGCTCTCCATCTGGGTCTGTAAGCATCAGGAAGAGAGAGCCACTGGGTCTGGCTTGAAAGCCCCAGTGAAAGCTCTTCCTCCAAGTCCACACCTACTCCAACAATGCCACACTCCTAATCCCTTAGTAGTACCACTTCCTAGTGATCAAGCATTCAACTCTAAGAGCCTATGGGAGCCATTCTTATTCAAACAATCCCAATTCCATAATAACTGCCCTCACACACAACCTTTGTATCTGCTTGCTTTTGCTTTTCTGAGGACCTCTGACTCATATGATGTTTAATAACATGGTTAGACTCCCATATTTTTGGTGTACATCTGTTACACTTAATTTGTCTTATCTTTATGAGGCACTTTTCGAAGGGCTCTATTAGCTTAAGAAGTGATAGATATGGCCTATTTTATTAATACTGTCAATATATAGAAAAATATTGTGGGACAAAAACCTTAGGTTTTTAATGTTTTCTCTTACTGCCAGTCTAATGAAAGCTTGAACTCTCAGGACAGCCTCAGTCCGGTCTCCAAGACTGTTGTTCCAAAGAACCTGGATTTCTAACAGATTTGATGTCAAACTTGGTATCAGACAAGAAAGTAAAGTGACTGGCTGGGTTCTTTGCCACTTTTCACTCTGAGGAATACATAGATTTAATACTGGAATATTTGTGAGACCAGAACAAGGCAGCCTTTCTCAGCTTTTGGAGAGTTTAGCCCTATGGATTGGGGGCTTTCAGGCTCTTTTCTTAAAAAAATAAAACCAAACCAAACCAAAACACTAAACCTGAAGGATGAGATTCATGGATCAGAGAAGGAGAGTTTAGAGAATTTTATTATAAATTCTTGGTGGAGAGAGAGAGAGAGAAAGAGAGAGAGAGAGAGAGAGAGGTCCCAAGAAATAGGACATCACGGAGCTGCTAGCTGCTTTTACAGGGCTAGGGTAGAAATGAATGAGACATGGAGCTGACTGCACTGGTCAGTCCTGTCGGTCCAGAGGTATCCAGGTGCCTCCTCTCGTTTTCTGTCACACTCACTCACAGTCACACTCACTTGCACCCCACAGGGAGTGGTGCTTGTGTAGGTGACAATAAGAAACCAGATCTTTCTCCCTGAGCCCCTGGCTCCCAGCAAGGATGTTCTCAGAGCTACTGCTTTGAGATCCTGTCTCCAGTTCTTTCAATGCCACCATCTCTCTAACAGAAATCACCCAAGGGCCTTCTGGGAAACCAAGTCTTTTCTGGTGCCATACATAGAGAATAAGTTATTGCTGTGTGAGCTCCAAATAACGAAACACTATATCCATTAAATACACCCACACACACACACACACACACACACACACACACGCACACATGCACACACACGCACAACTAGAAAGCATTTATTTGTTGTTTAACATCATGTAGAACGTGTCTACACACACATGTGCACACATGCTTCTGTTGCAAAGAAGATTGCACCAAACGAATGAGTGCAGGCATTCAAGTGGATGTGCCAAAACCCAATAAAATTTTGAATTAGTAAAATCATGGCTTTTATGCAAATATGAGTAAAATTCAAAGCTTTTACTTATTAAATAATGAGGGGGCACTGTGATATTAAAACCAATCAAAAGAACATCTTAGAATTAGGCAGCTATGTAAGTTCAGGTATACATGTGTATATGCATATGTTTCTATGTCTTCATTTGTATGCCATAGTGATAACTCTGTATCTTTGATGGTCTTTTGAAGTGTCATCTTAATAAAACTCCAGTCTCCAATTAAAAAAAAAAAAAAAAAAAAAAGATCTACTCACTCATGGGGTAGTAAGCCATCCTCCTCCGTCTTTCCTGGGTCCATCTTCCTTGAAGATCTGAGGATCTGGGTGCTGTATCTCTCACACAAGAATCTCCTGGGAATCTCTGAGCTTAAGCAGTCCAGATAACAGAAAGGCATGCTTAACTCTTTCTCAACTGCTGCTCCTAGGTCCCAGAGTCGTCCTCTGTGCATCAGGCACCTCGCCCGGCTTTGTGGGGTACCCTCATCTCTGAGGGCAGGGCAGACATGATTTTTGGTTTTACTGACGTGAGGAGTGTTTAAGGAAGTGGTTCTAGAGCAGAAGTGGGGTATGTGCTGTGTTGCGGGGAGTCACGAGAACCCTAAAAACAAAGACCTGAGATCTAGCCTGGGGTTGAGGATCAAAAGGGGACAAATAGCTTAACTTTTCAGTGCAATCCTGGTTGTACAGCCTGCCCCATGACCACCTGTTCCCAACATTAGCCTTGATTCTTCCCTTGTCTCTGTTTTCTGAGGTCCCTGCTTGCACTGCTTGGCAGATGACATCAGAAAGCAACTGTGATTGTGACTGGACAGAGGTTGACCTGCCATGGGACTTCAGGGCTCCTGGCAGGCCCTCCTTATGCACCTCAGCCAACAGACATCCCTGTCTCTTGGCCTTCTGCCCTCACTATTTAAAACCTCCCAGGAAGGCTGTAAGAGACAGTGCCCCAGCTAGCATTGGCATTGGGAGCCTGCTGGGACACAGTAGGAGGTATATTGCCTTTGATCTCTTCTTCTTTGTTAAAAGGACAATCTGGTAGGGAACTGCTCAGCAATTACCCGGTTTAGGTTGAGAAGAGACAGTTGTTTCCCCCAGGGCTCACCTCCTTTGGAGAAATCTCCTTTTACTATTAAATGATGATTATCCCAGCTCAGAGGAATGGGCAGAGGCCTGATAGCTTCGTTTCCCGAGCCCTGTCCTTTCCATTCTTTCCTATTCCCCACTGTTCTCCCCATCTCTGTCAAGGATTTGCTCCTCAAGGTGCCAAAGGTCCCCTTCTGTCATCTTCCCAGTCATCTGCTGGGGTCTCACCTCATGACATTATAAGCTCCTATCTTAAGAAGGGTGGGCTTTTAGACAAGTATCTCTCAAAGTAAGTCTCTTACCACTGGAATCTGCACCTCTACCCAACCATAGCTGTCTGTCACTGTCACTGTCAGTAACAAGGAAACACGCACCCCCAGGCATCCCACCATCCCACTTCTATACCTGAGCCAATAGGAGTTTTCAGGCACCAAAAGACAGGGCTACTGGTGTTTTCTTTTGTGCAGTGGTTTCTCTTTTTATCTATACATACATATGGGGGTAGGTTGGAGGTGCACACAAACCTGTCGTGAGGTGACATGGCCCTATTTATTATCACAAATTTCTTGAAAAATCCCCTTTTGTTATCATTTAATATATATTTATTCATCTATGTATGATTTTTGAGACAGCAGCAGGTGGTGATCTTCCTGCCTCAGTCCCCTGAGGGCTGGGGCTATAAACATACTCCAACATACTCGACACACAACCCCCTTTCAAACCACTTTAACTTAGAAGCAAGTGATAAACCACCACAGAATTCTTCTTGCTGTGTTTATAAAAAGAAAAAGAGGCCAGGGATACGTTTGATGGAGGTGCAGTACGGTGTAGGGGAAGGGGTGCCTTTTCAGGGTCCATGCTGAGGCATCCCTTCCCCCCACCTCCGGAGGTACCAGCCACATGACAAGTATAGTATAGAAATAGAGTTTATTTAGGGCATGGGGAGGGGAGTTGAGGGAGTAAGAGAGAGAGAGAGAGAGAGAGAGAGAGAGAGAGAGAGAGGAAGGAGGAGGAGGAGGAGTAGAGGCCCTCCATGAGCATGTGGAGAGAGAGAGAAGGGGGAGAGGAATGGGGAGAGAAGGGACAGAGAGGGAAGAGGGGAAGAGAGCAAGAGAAGAGAGCGAGGAGGGAGCAAGCATCCCCTTTTATAGTGAGCTGGGTATACCTGCCTGTTGCTAGGTAACTGTGGGGCGGGGCCTAGACGAAATGTTAAAACTTCTCTTGTATCTTTACTCCATTGTATCGGTTATTTCACAAGTGTTACAGTATTTTATGATCCCTTCTTTGCAATGTCAAAAATGCAATAGGAAAATTCTTCTCACTACTCCTCTATATGATACTTAGCCATCACTGTGTATATGTTCTTTAAGGTGTTAACATTATTCATTATCTAAAAAAATTAATCAATTGGCCATTTTCTTATTGTTTTTTTTTTTTTAATAACGTTTGGTTCTTACATGCTATTTCTATTTTTCACATGAAGTATCTTCTACTTGGTGAGATTTCTGTAAATGTCAGATTTATTCAGAGATGCACTGGAGTGAGAAAAATAAAACCAGGGTAATACTTTTAGGAAAGAGAGAAGGAGTGGTGCTAAGAAGGGGAGTGAGCTTATGTCTTAGGGTTTCACTGCTGTGAAGAGACACCATGACCACAGCAACTCCTATAAGAGAACACATTTCACTGGAGCTGGCTTACAGTTTCAGAGGCATAGTCCATTATCCTCATGGCAGGAAGCACGGCATCATGCAGGCAGATACGGTACTGAAGAAGGAGCTGAGAGTTCTACATATCTGAAGACAGCCAGAAGGAGACTGTCCTCTGGAGGCAGGCAGGAGGAGGCTCTGATTTCATACTGGGTGGAGCTTAGGCATAGGAGAACTCAAAGCCCACCCCCACAGAGACACAATCCCTCTAAAAAGGTCACACCTTCTATTTGTGTCATTCCCTGTGGGCCAAGCATTCAAACCCATGAGTCTATGGGGGGCAAAAGCTATTCAAACCACTACAGGTTATGTTCCATCACCCTTTGTGAATGGTAGAATAGTATCTATTGGTGAAGAACACCACGACAAAAGTTTAAGAGCTAAAACCATAGAGCTTTTTCCTTTACAATTCCCATGGGCTAGAGTGGGCAGAGCTCAGCCATGACCTATTCCAAACTGAGTTCTCCTGCAGCATATCAAACTTCAGTGTCTTCTAGGCAGCTGCTCTGAAGGCTTCCGTTTCTCTGAAGGCTTCCGTTTCTGGTGTGTAGAATGGAAAAACCCTTCAGTTTCTTGTATAGCTTGAGGGCCACAGTTTCCTGCAAGCTCAAGGGCTATAGTTTCTTATAGGTAACTAGTCTGAGGGCCACAGTTTCTTGCAGGCCACAGACTGGAGACAACCTCTCAGTTTCCTGACACATGGCTACTACTTGAGGTGGCTCACCACCCAGTGGTTTGCTTCTTCACAGCCTGAGTGGGAGAGTCTCCAGCAAGATGGATGCCAGTCTTATGCAGCTTAAGCACATGGGTGCCTCCCTCACGTATATTCTGTGTATCCAAAAGCAGGCCCTCAGAGGGTCTGCCTACAGTCCAGGGAAAAGCACCCTACCAGCATGCACTCCAGGAACCTCTCCTAACTGCCTGCTACGTACCTGGTCATTCAGTTAGTTCTTGTGTTGTGTATATGTGTATTTTATAAATGGGTTTTAGCCCAGAATAGGTTTTACAATTTTTAATATTTTAAACTCTGAAATCAATTTTTAAAAGCAATTGATTTGGTTCTGAGCACACTCAGGCATAGGCGAGCAGAAAAGCACCTCACTACCATGGGCAGCCTAGTGAGACTGGGGTAAAATCTGTCATTAACACAGGTGCCCAGCCACTGACTCTGTTAAGAAACACTGGAAGTTGCCATGAGATTGGAAGCTGCAGGGAGTTCTGCAGGGTGCACTCAGAATGTGTGAATTGTTTAGAAATGACTCTCCTGCCTAATTCTGATTTGAAAAATACTAAGAAGGTATTTTAAACTATTACCAATTTGCAGAAAATTGACGTTGTACAGTATTTGCCATGTGTCCAGACCAAAAGCTGAACACATCCCTTCCCCCAACCCTACTGTGTATGCGTGTGTGTGTGTGTGTGTGTGTGTGTGTGTGTGTGTGTGTGAACAAAATACTGGAGGCTGGATAATTTGTAAAGAAAAGAAGTTCATTTAGTGCACAGTTTGGAAGACTGAAAACTCAAGATCAAACGGTCTCATCTCTGTGACAAGGAAGCCACACTGCTTCCTAACAGGGTGGATGAGCTCATGTGGCAGAGGTGCTTGTCAGCAAAGAGATAGGAGGGGACAAGTGGCTACATGTCATCTAACAGGCTGCTCCAGGGAAAGCTAACCCAGCCTCTGAGAAAGACATCAGTCCCTCTGAAAGGCTCCATCTCCTGTGATAGTTAGCCTTGACAGTCAACTTGTGGACTGATAAGTGTATGAGATTAGTAAAGTGCTTCTGGGTGTGTCTGTGAAGATAACTGGAAGGGAGACCTCACACTATATTTGGGCAGCTCCATCCTATGGCCTGGGGTCATTGGTGAAATAAAAGAGGGAGAAAGAAGAGACTTAGGCCCTTCAGCCATGATGCTCCCTCTATTTTCTAAAGGCCCAGAAACAAGAAACCTACCCACTATGGAGTGAGCACCCTGAAATCATGAGTCAGAATAAACTCGTTGCCAAGAAGTTGTTTACACTGGGAAAAGTGTGACTGACAAGCCTCTCACACTGCTGATCACAGCAGGAGCTCACCCAGAGTTCCCAACAGGGATGAACCACAACCAAACCACCCCACCAGCCTGTCCCAGCAAGAAGGAAAGCAGCCAGCAAACAGCAAACACCTTTGGGCAAGGGTTGTGTGTTGTGGGACACTTGATCACACTGTGAACCCTGAGATTGTGTTGTTTCCTGGAAAAACCTGTTTCTAGTTGTGGTGTGACTCAGCCCTAGCACACACCTTTAATCCAAGAGCTTTCTGCTTATTGTAAACAGGATTAAGTAAAGTCAACCATAGGTCAAGTGGCAGAGCAAGCAACATGTTGACAGGGAGTGAACATAGGAAAAAACCATAGAGACTAAGAGGAAGTCAGGAGGCCAGATAGAGAAACAAACAGGAAGTAAAAAGGAGGGACATTCAGTTTGACATGGTTTTGGGACAGCATGGAGCAGGAGAACTTCCTTTTCCTTTTGAGATGTCAGCTTTGGATGAAAGTCGGCTGGGTGCTTTCTCTGCTTTTCGGGGCTAGCAAGCTTATCCCCAGCATCTGGCTCCCAAATCTTCATTGGTAAAAATGAATGACTGAGATTTTGTTAAAAACAACAGTTGTGACATTTCTAAACTTCAATCCACCCTGGAAATTTTGGAACTGTGGCTTCTCTGGATGCTGATAGAATTCAGCATCACCATGGAAACACCTCTGGGTGTATCTATGAGGGTGTTTTCAGAACAGTCTCATGGACCTGTTCCTTAAACTAAATCTCACCACTTCTGCATTTTCAGATATTGACACACATCTGGTTGGTTCTGTTTCTCTGGAAAACTCTGAGTAATACATCGAAATAGGACATGTCTCCTTACAACACGGTGGTAAATGCAGCACCTACTCGGGTCCTCTCTTAAAATGTTAGCGCACACACATCTCAGACTGTGAAGGATGGAGTGGAGCTTGAACTAGCTGAATTGGAGGCATGCAGGGAGAAAGAACCAGGGGACTTTGCCTTCCAGGGACCTTTGTCAGAGCATAGAGACATTTTTCATTGTCACAAAATTAACACATTGACCTCTTTCATTGTCCTAACACCTGGTGGGTAGAGGTGAAATATGCAGTTCAACCCCCATGATGGTAGTTATGACTGTTGAACATGAGGAGTTCAGCATCACCATGGAAACACCTCTGGGTGTATCTATGAGGGTGTTTTCAGAAAGGACTGGAGAGAGAAGACACAGCCCCTAGTGTTGGTGAACCCATCATTCCAGGTTGGACTGAGTGAAGAAGAAAGCAAGCTATGCACTTCAGTATTCATTTTCCTCTGCTTCCTGACTGTGGATGTCATGTGACCAGTTTCTTCAAACTCTGGCTGCCATACCATCCTCACCATGATGAACTAAACCTTCAAACTGTGAGTCTACATAAATCTTTAGGTTTCTTTGTCAAGTATTTGATCACAGCACAGAGAACAGTAACTAATCTGGCCTCACACGTGAACCTCTGAGGAACACCAAGGTACACGCAGGCAATAACAGCCTTGTGTGCTTTTGAGAATGCAATATCCAGTGTTGGAAATTTGACCTAAGTTAACTTCATTTAGAGAGTTCAAGAAATGCAGGGGTGTTGATGGAATATTTATTCTAGCTAGCTCATATAAAAGATACAGAACCTTGGTATTTTATTTACAAGCTGTAAGCCTACATTGGCCAGGTTCTATGCTATTCTCACCTATATCCAAACCATATGCCCCTTGTTACTTGCTGTTTGAGTCTTTCCTGGGCTGTTATTGCTCCATCAATCTGTCCTCAGGGTGTACTTCTCTCAGCTACGTGCTCCTGGTCCATCCAATCCAATTGAGGCCTCAGGCTCTTTCTCCTCTCCTGTGCTCTCTTTTGAGACCCATCACTCAATTCTCAGGTCCTGCCTTTCTTTCTCTACTGCCCAATCACAGGCTCTAACCTTTCATTAACCAATAGTTTCAAACTGGGGAGCAAGGTTTACACAACAAAGGCCACTGTATGTAAAGTTGTGCTTATCTGAAGGGCAACCAGACCTTGGGGATCAGAATTTAGCACTTACATACATAGCAACAGACCAATACCCAGCAGGGGGAGGGGGGCGGGGAGGATAAACTATATAATAAATAACACCCTATCCTCTTTCTTCATCTGCGAATAATGATGTTAAAACAAGATGGTGTGCAGATCCTATGAGGTCACGAGACCCAACAGGCACGCTACGTTTTAAATACCACTATCCTTTAGAAACTACCTGTTTTTCTCTTGTTCATATTGTATGTCAGAGGATGTTTCTAGAATGATGCTGAGAACAAAAAACCTGGAAATCTGAGCTGCACTGAAATGAGTCCTTTTCTGAACCTCAGGAAAACACATGTAGACATGTGTGAGTGTGCATACAAACACAAGCACTCATACATACATATATACATACATACATACACACACACACAAGTGTATAAGTACACACATGCACATAAACACACATCCACACATATATAAGCACATGCATACACACATATATAAGCACATGTATACACACATAAACACACACACCATATGCATTTAGTGTAGTGTTGTCACCACTCAACAACTGGTGGTAGGAAAAAATAGCATCCCTGATATCCCTCACAATGTATACATTTCAATCCCAGGAGCCTGTGCCTATGTCACCTTACTGCCCTAAGAGGAATTAAGGCTACTGAGAGAATTCATGCTGCTAATCAGCCAACCTCCAAGTGGATATTGTTTGTATGAATCCAATTAATAACCCTCTTTCAGCAGATTTGTATGTCTTATCCCATGTGTCCTTTTGGCAGCCTGGTGATATTGGAGCCACAGGTCACATTAGCTGATGATGTAGGAGCCACAGGTCACAGGGAGCACAATTTTCTGTTATTTGCAGTAAACAGACCACAAACCCTGATGATCCAGAGTCACCACCACAAGCAGAAAGAAGGATGGGCATGTCCTTCATCCCAGCCCGGCAAAGATGGCAATCAAAGCAAGGTGTCAGTGATTAGTTGTTGGTGAGGGTACCAATGTCATTCTGCTTCAGGGCAGAAGTAAGCCTCCCTCTGCAGTCTGAAACTGATGGAAATCAGCATGGTGGCATGGAACTGCAGCCAGGCAGGTCTGCATTGAGATTCCAGTACACGTCTGAAAATAGACGCCAACCCGTTCAGGTCAACAGGAGAGGATGCCGTGCCACTTTAGAAGTTTCCCTGATAGAAGACAAGTGGACCAGTTGAAAGCCACTAGGAGGAACAACGACAGGGCCATGGGAGCTGTCTAATGTTCAGGCTCTCCACCATCCTGGAGATGCAGCATTGACTGAAGCTCAATGATCTTTCTCATTCTGGAACATTCTTCCAGACTTGCTTTTTGTTCACCCCCAGCTTTAAGTTCTGAGATCTTCCTTTCATAAAGTTCCTTTATGGCCTCAGTTGCTCCAAAGTGTACCTACCCAGAACCTTGCACCTTGTTGCCAGATTTCTAGTCTGTACCCAGAACTGTCATCAATAAGTTCAATGTTATTTTTTGTGAGTGGAATGGTACTGTCTGCTGTCCTGAAATATTGAGCTGTGACGCAGAGGGACTAGGATGGAACCATCAGCTCACGCTCCAGGAGCTCTGGGGCCTGGAGAGAGCTGGAAATAATGTGAGGCCTCAGTGATGAGCCACATAGGGTAGGGAGTTTTTCCCAGAGTGGATGATGGCGGGCAGGACACCAAGAAGCACTACCAGAGAGGCAGGCTAGGCCTGTGGCACAGAGCATTCAGGAGGCTGGCGCAGGAGGATCATGAACTCAAGGCTAGCCTGGGTCACATAAGTCTTACTGTCTCAAAAGACCAAGCCTGTGTCACATACCGGACGAAGGTCCCAGGTTTCAGTGGCTGGAGGCTTTGGCTGCGGCGGGCCCGGGAGGCCCCAATGATACGAGGAAGTCCTTGGTTCCAAAACAATGTACAATGCTTCTGAACAATGTAGGTCTATGGAGATTAGACTGCTTGTTAGGACCCTGAGTTCTGGGGACGTAACCGAACTCCTGCTGTTTCTCCCTTGGAGTCTCGGGTTCTAGGCCCATGCCCAGCCAAGAACCAGGATACCCTTATGCAGTCCCACACTGTCCCTCTGTGTTCATTATGCCACTGGGGTAGAAGAGCAGACTGTGTTCAGGTCACATGTACCACTAGGGACCCTGAAGAATGAGCACACCAGCAGCAAGGACCTCAGTGGACCTACTAATTTTATCAGGTTCTCTGGAGCCTCTGCAGCTACCGTCAGCAGCAATAACAGACTTCCACCTTTTCTGTGTGAGTACCTGGAATGTTGGGATTGAGAAGAGGAGGAGCGAAAGGGAGCAGAAAGACTGATTGCGAAGCTCTCTAGAGGGACTTGTAGTAGGAGTGGGGACACATCCAGGACTGCCAAGCAGAACAGGAATATCAGAGCAGAAGCACAGGCTCCATAAGTGAACACCACTTGCAGGTCCTCCCCAGAGCAAGGAAAGAGCCAGGACACTGTTTCCTATCAGCAGATCGCTGTGCCATCTTTATCACTACCACAGTGTCCAAGTCAAAGATGCCAACAATCTCAACGATTCTAGAATGTTCACAGGCACCCTAGCAAAAACGCTATTGCAAAGGTTATCACAAAGGCCCCTCACTCTGCTGATAACCTGCCCTCCCTCTGCCCTCGGGTCCTGCACTCATTCTGATCTTGTCTAACTTCATAAGTTACTGTTTTGGAATCATGTGGTACAAGGGCTGGACTCGATGGCGGTGGCCAGTGCTGTCCAGATCTGAGTATTGCACAAGAAACTGCCTGGTAATGGCTCGGGCATCTTAATGATATTTGTCATCCTTGGCTGTGTAGGCTTTTATTGAACCCTAGCTATGAGCCAGCCACTGGGATAGCTGTGAGGTTACAGTTATGAATAAGACAGGTGCATAGCCCCAGCTGGAGCAGAGCTCAAGTGGTCCTGAGGAAGGCAGCAAGTCTGATTACAAAAGCAGAAAAAGCAGCTAGTCTTATGACCTATTATCTTTCAAGAACAGCAAATTTTACAAGATAAGTCAATTTAAGAATAGTCTTAAATGAAAAAGAGAAATGGGCTGACACTTGCACAGGCTAGGAGTTTACATGCTGGAAGATATGTATGTATGTATGTATGTATGTATAGGTACACACACATATATAGCATAGCGATTAAAACTTTAAATGTAGTGTTAACTATCATAAATATAAACAGCTTCTGATGTCCTTTTGTGATTGGCATAGGGGGAAATCCATGGGCCAATCAGGAGCTACGTTATTCACAACTAAGTTTCCATTACCTGGGACAATAGCTAAGGTTAGGGCTGCTGCTTACAAAGTTCCAGAGGCGTCTACTGTGACACATACTGTTTGTAGGGTCAGAATGGAGATCCAGATGGAATATGACAGAGACTGCCTCTCCTGGAGGTGTCAATACTCAGAGGGTGACCTGACCTGGCTTCTGCCTGGGATAGAAGCATTTCTCACTCACTGGGAAAGCCCTTGGGAGTTCCAGGGCTTTTGTTGGCTTTCCTACTCTAGTTAATTCTAAGGCTGCAGGTCATGGGCCAAGACAAGGCTGCTGCCATGGCTAAGTGTGCTCTTCCTAAATGCATTTAGACCCCACGAGAATGACCATGATGTGCTTACGGCCACAGTGCACCACTGTGAGACACACCAGGGTCAGATCACTGTCTGTCACGTCCCATTTATACTGCCTCACCTCCTCCACACAGTTTGTAAGACAGGGTGGGGAGCCAGTGATATCTCAGGTCCTGGATACAAGCTATCATCGCAGTTCTGGGCCCCACTGCTTTCGCAATACTTACACTTCCTCTGCGTCCTTCTGTAACTCAGTATCCACTAGGTTTTCTGGGGTACTAAAAAGAGACTTTCTGTAGTATCGCTTGGCTCTTCTAACTTGAGGGGACCTGTCACAAGTATCCCTGTATCAGGTAGTCACTGGTTGATCTGGGGTTTGGTGACTCTGGCGAGAAGGGAGCCACTATGGGAGTGACCAGCAATGCTTATCAAAGCTGGGACAGGGGCAGAGGAGGGGTGCGTGGAGTAGCAATGGTAATAAGATGGAGAGATCCCAGCAGCACTCAGCACATTGCTGGGAGCCGAGAGCAGGCTGGGAAGTGAGTTCAGGAATGTAAAGGAAGTTTGACAAGTGCTTTTCGGGGAGGGGGGAGGAGAGGGGAAAGGAGAGGGGGGAGGGGAGGGGATGCAGAAAGAAAGAAAGAGATAGATCCAGGCCACACAGCTGCAGTCTACACAAGGCAATACATGTACAGGGATCCAGGTCAGATCCAGTGTTTGCACAGGGCCAGTGTGGGAAATAGATAAAGAACTTGGTTACAGGGGCCAGAGAGACTGCTCCATGGACAAGAGTGCTTGTGGCTCTTCCACACTCCTGGAGTTCAGTTCCCAGCACCCAAGTCTAGCATTTTACTTCACCTGTAGCTGCAGCATGAGTGATCCAACATCCTCTTGCGGCCTCCAAACGCACATGCATTCATGTGCACGAGTGCACTTCATACATGTGTCCACACATGCAAAAATGCATACATGGGCATGTGTACCATACCCATACACATGAAAACGGGGGGTGGGGAGGAGAGGATCATAGCCCATCACTGGGATATTTACGTGAACTATTCAGATCTCTTTGGCATGCCCCAGGCTATCTGTGTGCCGAAGTCTGCATGCATAAGCAGTTCTTACCCATTTCTTTCTTCTTATTGGCCCCTGTTGCAACCAAGCAGCAAGCCTGTGTTTCTGTGTTAGGAACAATGAGTCAGGTTTTCAGTTCTAATGAGAGCACAGGAGGTTTTTCACCAGAAGCCAGGGTTGGGAACAGTGAGCCCACTGAGTGATACCTAGCACAGTAGAGTGGACTGCCAGCAGTCACAACGGAGAGCTGTGGACCATGGGGCTAATGGCGCTGGAGAGAGGGGGCTGGCAGTGCTTTGACTCTCCAGCACAGAGAAGAATGTGTGGCTGGGAATGTGATCCTGCTGCCATGAAATGGAGTAGTGTCTGCCGGGTGAGTGTCTGCAGTGAGACTCAGACCCTGCTCCACTCGCAACTTTATAAAGTAGGATGACTTGACACCTGTGGCCAGGCCAGCAGCCTCCGGACATGTCATGTCATGCTTGAAGCCTGTTGGTTAAAATATTCCAGGAGGTTCTTTTCTGTTTGGTTGGCTGTTTTTGTTTTTATGAATGAGCAATTTATTAACCCAGCATCCTTTGTTCTAATGCTTTTTTGTTGGCAGCTGCCACCTGTCCAGCAATCCTGTCCAGATCTCTCTGTTCCTGAGGTGTTAGCTTGTGGCCCCCATCTTGGTCCTCCTTTTCCACCATTTTCAGCCCCTCCAGGGCTTGGAGGACCTGGCAGGCCACACTCTTAGAGCCTCTGCTGAAGTGGCTGGGCCTAACACGGCTTCTCTGCCGTCCACCACCCTGGCGCTGTGGAAGCGGCTGGTGTGTAGAACAGACTCTCATCATATGCGGCAAGCTCTGTATGTTTAGCTGGCTTGACTGTGTCTACCCATTCAGGGACTTTCAGCTTCCCGGACTTTTTGAGAAAGGCTGCCAGAGCTCTGACAAACTCCTGCTGGTTAACGTCTTTTACAGTAACTCCAGGCATCATGCGGCCTCTGCACTGCCAGCCAGGGGAAAAGCTCCAGAAGGTTCTTGACCTGTGTCATGCAACTGACCCAGGCTTCTGGTTCCAGAGCCCACACTCTGCCTCTCCAGATTCGTTTAATGCAAGACTCTTGAGATGGTCACAACGCCAACTGGAGCTTGCTAGTGGGTTCTGACCCTGTATAGAGGGTCATGTGACTGAATATGGGGAGGATATTACAAAATATTGGCAACAGTAAAGGGACTGGAACCCACAGTGACCAAAAATTAATTCAAAATCAAACACATAATGGATCAGAGTTGTTTCTGACAGTGAATTCACCCATGTTGTGTGCCACGACCGCTGCAGCACTGGATCTGAACACACAACTTGAATGCCTTGCTCTAGACTCGATCTCATACATTACCAGCTCTGTCGAAAAACCCACAGGCTCAGATTTGAGACTACTGTGTGTTGTGACTTACAAACCAGGTTTTCTGCTCTTGTAAAAATACAATGGCTTAATTATGGAAACATTTAAGGACCAAATAAATTAGTGAATATTTAGATTGTATTGTGCTAGGGTGTTTTGGTTTTTTTAGATTTTTTTTTTGTTATGTGTATGTGTGTTGCATGTCAACGCAGATACTCATGTAAGCCAGAGGACCCCCTCTAGAGCTGGAAGTACGGGCAGTTGCGAGCTGGCTGATGTGGGTGCTAGGAACTGAACTCAGGTCCTCTGCAAGAGTATCATGTGCCCTTAACCACTGTGCCATCTGTCCAAGCTTAGGAAAGAATTTCTAGCAATTTCTAAATGACCCCCCACACAAAAACTTCTGCCATTTTGTACTATGTATTTATGTGAAGTAATGCTCTCAGCATTGACAACAACTAAATCAAAATACCACTCACTTTAGGAAAACCTCGAAGACTTTGTGTCCCGCAGAATCAAACTTTCAGCAAAGACTTAACATTTTTTGTGTAAAATAAACAAGTCACATCCATTTCATCAATGTGCGACTTTGCTTCTGTGTGCAAAAAATAGTAAAGTTGAATGTACACCTAAGATTAGAATGGATATCTTTAGAGTTTTATCAGTGAATGTTTGCTTTGGTATGCCTATTTTATATATGTTTATGCCTGGGACACATAAAAATTTCTTGGATGAGAAGGAGCTGTGAGTGAATGTCTATGAGACTTGGGACATTCAGACTTTGATGATTTGATTTGGTTTGGTTCGGTTTGGTTTGGTTTTGGTTTTTTGAGACAAGATTTCTGTAGGCTTAGATTTTTAAAAACCTACTTTGACCCACTTCTAGCCCACTATTCAAAGGTAGGGGAGAAAAGATGATAAATAGGATAAGGGGATGTGGACTTGTTTAGAAGTAGTTCTTTGGGGTCGATTTTAATCTCTGTTGTCGGATACCAGCAGTCTAGTTCAGTAGTGCCAGGACACCAAACAAGAATCAGCAATGGTGGCACAATCCAGCAGAAACTGCGAGATAAAGTTCTCTGCCGTGCCTCTCTCAGTGAAGTAAAGATCAATGAAGACTCGAGAGAGCAGAGAGACCAACAAAGTATTGCACAGCTAGCTATGCACATGCCCTGGTACTGTCCACGGAGTCCTATTTATACTCCCTCCAAACGTCACAGGTCCTCCCGTGGGTCTTTCCTCAGCAAAACACCATGTGAGTCTACAACCAGAAACTTTCACTTCAGGTTTCTCCGTGTAACAATCCTGGAAATTGCTTTGTAGACCAGGCTGGCCTCAAACACACATAGATCTACCAGCTTCTGCCTTCCGAGTGCTGGGATTAAAGACATGCACCACCACAGCCTGGTTCACACTTGATAATTATTAATACTGGCTTGTGTGACCATGGGCAAGTCATTTAACATATCTGATTCCTGTCTGCCTGTGCTCCCTGAGAAACGGAGTCACTGAAATCAAATAGACAGTACTTGTGGCAGGTGGGTGACAGAAACTGGTCTCCTCCCCAGGGAGGGGAGCAGTGAATGCTCTGGAGAGCAGGCTGCTGCCATTAGGCAGCTGAGGGAAGTTTGTGTTCCAAGTCTTTGCCTGGGGTAGCCGGATGATTAATTCGGAAGAGTAAGTCAGTCACAGTGAGATCCCGATCCTATCTGTCCTAGAACATTGAAGCTATTTGTTCACTCAGACCCTGCTGCCTGAGAACCTGGCACAGGACTGGAATGAACCAGTCAGGACCTCCCAGAGACTTTGTGGGAAAATTCAGATTGTGAGGTTGAACTGGCTGGGGGAGGCACACAAATGAAGGAAGCTTTTGTAGGGGACCCACGTGCTGAGCTAGCAACAGGAGAAGGGCTGAGGTGTGGGAAGCACAGATCTTTTGATGTCTGTAGCTAGGGCTGAGCCAGAGACAAGCACTCACTGCTGGCTCTGTACCACCCCAGAACAGGCTGCCTCAAATACTTGTGCTCCCCCCTTCCCTTTCTAACTTTGCTAGCTGTCTATGCCAATAACTGTGATTGTGGCTTAGTAACAATATCCAGCACCAACACTGTCATCTCTTGGTTTCCAAGATATCTTGCAGGTACCAAACTAGTGCTCACACGCCATAGATAAACACCATGGCATTGGATCCCACCTCTGCTCCTTGTCCAGCATCTTTGGATGATGTCTAAGGGCTGATGCACTGAGAGTAAATGCCATGGGAGTGCTGTCCCACTCATGACTCCTGCAGATACATTTTTTTCCCCAACTATTTTTGATATTTGGTTGGCTGAGTCCAATGGTAGACCTTTGGATATGGAGAGCCAACTGTGATGAGCTCTGTGTAGCAGCTGTGGAACTGTATAGAAGGCAGATCAGGAAGTGGAGCTTCTGCCCATGATACAGATGCAGAGGCTAGCCTTCAGAGAGGTTCAGTCACTCACTGCTCAGGCTTGAGAAGCCGGGACACTTGTGGGCTAGCCCAGGTTAAATACTAAGTACCGCATGAGTCCTGAAAAGGTGGGAGTGTCCCTGAGCTGAGGTTGTCAAAAGGCTTGGCTCAGGGCCAAGGCCACTGGGGAGGAAAGCAAAATATGGGTGTGATTTCTGTCTAGTCATTGTTCCAAGGGTGCAAAGACCAGGAACCTCCGTGACAGGCAAAGCGAGGAGAGCCTGGTGACAGGCACGCAGTTTAGCATATCAGCACCTGAAACTTGTACCAGGTGTACCCTGTAGGGGGTCAGAATGATAGACAGTACCCAGGGCATAAAGTCCTCTCTTGGTGTGTGACTTTGGGCTAGCACCTTCACCTCTCTGTGAGCTTTGATGCTGTCACCTATGAGCAAGTATGATGTAAACTTTGCTGAGTGAGCTAATGAGAAAATGAGTATAGCTAGGGATCTTGGGAGTTAAGGCAGGGTGTGGCTGCAGTTGGGTTGCCAACAAGGAAGAGCTGTGCCCTTAAGCACAGAAAAGACCTGGCGTAGGAAAATAAGAATTTTCCTACGATCTATTTTTGAGGTATTTAAAATTATTATTATTGTCATTATTATTGTTATTACTATTATTATTGTTATGATTACTATGTGCATGTGTGGGATGGGGTGGGTAAAGGTGGGTAGAGTGGGGGGAATGGGGAGAGAGAAGGCTTTCTCCAAGAATCTTAGTGTTATGGCTCTTTTTGGCTTTCTGAGGCCATCTTCACTTATGGTATATTTCTTTATTTGGGATGATTTTGAACCCATATGCTTTCTTTGGGGTAAACCCAGGGTTATATAGTTTTTGGGGAGAGTGTGAGAATATTCAGGGTGGGCAAAGATCATTAGCTGAAGGCTAAGGCTACTGAGATGTTTCATTTGTATTGGAGAAGAATGACTGACTACCTGTGACCACCTGGCTATGAGTCAGTCCTTTAATCCCAGCTGTCAGGGGTAGGGGTAGTTGGATCTTTATAAATTCAAAGCCAAGATAATTTGCATATTGAGTTCCAGGCCAGCTGGAGATAGACAGTGAGAGTCTGTCTCAAAAAAACAAAAAGTCAAAACCAAATTAAACAAACAAAATCACAATGGTGCCTAAGCATCCTAAGCATCGAACCCAAGAGACTGTATCTGTGTTGTGGTTGTTGGCGTCTGATTGTAATCTATTGTATATAGCGGTGGGGTCGGGCAGGGCTTTCCTTGCCTAGACATAAGATAGAACTGAACATACAGTACGGGTTTAATACAGACTGCTGAATGGACATGTGTGTGGTCAATAAACACATGCACGCATGGGCACGCCTCTTTTCCAGTCCTCTGTGCCGCTGGAGAGAATGTGAACTCGAGGACACTGGGATGCCCCACTCTGCACAGTACATTCCAGTGCATTTTAGCATCCTCGGGGCTCAGAGCATCATTTCTTCGTGCCTACCACCACACATATCAGTTTACCCTCTCTGACAACCCCATCTTCTGAGCTTCTTGATTTCTCCATCCCACCAGACCCATTTGAAGCAGGCACCCATGATCCCTGAGCTGAGCAGAGACACCACAAGCAGCCTGAGGCTGTTACTCTTCAGGACTATGTTAAGGAAAAGTGCTCACACTCTTTAGGTCTCTGTAAGACCCATGCTGGGCAGCCTGTGGGTCTTGGACTTTACTTCACCATTTGAATGTGTACTCAGTCTCCTAGATGGTGATGCCTGATGTTGCAGATCTTCTCAGGCTCCAAAGACTATTAATGTTCTTGCCAGATGGCTCCAGCCAAGCAGAACAAGAACCTGAGGAAAACTCTCAATGAATATCTGAGTATAAATATTTATCCTGAGTCCTCTGAATTTTATGAATGACTAACTTACAGACCTTAAAAATAGCTACAGTCAACCGGTCTCTGCTGAGTGTTGGGTGTTATGTCCACATGTTATTATTAATGCCCAAACAGGAACATGTTGTTACCCTTGGGATTCAGGCAAGGGTGACAAACTCAGAAGGGCTAAGTGTATGCCCTCGGGTTACACAGCTGGCTGGTAACAGTTGCAGTTTGAACTTTGGTTGACACATGTACAGAGCTTTGCTGTTCCCACTCATGCCAAACCTAGGGGTCAAGGAACATGTTCTGTATCTTGAAATGTTTAAATCCACTTTTTAAATGATTCTAACCTTAAAGAAGTCTAGAGAGGTCATTTACATTTATTGAATTTCTTAGCTAGGAGTGTTCTCCCCTTGCAAGCAGGAAGACCGACATTTGATCTTCAGCACCCACATAAATAAAAGCCAGACCTGATGGCATGTTCTTGTAGTCATGGCAATGGGAGGGAGAGACAAGCAGATCAGGTCAGTGACAGCCCCTGCTTTGTGAAGCAAGATGGATGGATACCTGAGGAGGGACACCTAGTATCAACCTCTGGCTTTCACACACCCATGCATATACAGGCCCCACCCAAATTCTCAGCTCTCCATCACCATTGGGCCATGGGAAAGTCACATGTCCTGTGGGATACCTGTGAGCAGGACAAGGAGGCAGAGAACTCAGCAGCTACAGCCGTCATGCAGACAGCCAGGCCCCTCTCTCTGCAAGGAGCTGCAGAGGCTCCTCTTGGTCTCAGTAGGATGGGTAGTAGGAGGCTTATGATTTACTGGGGGCTGCAGAACCACACTCTGGCCAGATGCAGAAACTGTGGGAATCAAGCAGCAGGAAAGACAGCTGGGCAGGAGGTCCCTGGCCCAATACAGTGCCCTGGGCTCCAGTGTCACCATAGGACTGTACTTCTGTTACAGGGAAGTCTGCCCATCCTCACCCAGCATAGAGCTCAGCACAGGGTCCTGCCTCCCTGTGTCAGTCTCAGGACCATTGTTGAGCAGCACTCCTTGGTAGCTGCAACCAGGAGGAATGGTCCTCTGGTCAGGAACAGCTAATCACTGCTCTGGGCATTGGAGAGCCAATGGTATGGAAGAGGAGGTCTCTGCTTAGGGAATTAAAATCTGCAGAACACAGCAGCTAATCCTGCTCCTCCCCTCCCCCCCCCCCCCCCCCCGGCAAATAAGATAGTCTCAGACATTGACACAGAGAAGAAAATTAAAGGTATTGAGGGTAAAATGGAGAAGGAGGAAAGGAGGAGAGACAGGGAGAGCAGGCCTTTGGAGTAGGGTCAGGTAGGCAGCATCTAAACAGCTCTGAGATGGAGGGATTTGAACTTCGTCCTAAGTGTGGGTGATTGGGAATAGCAGAAAGGCCAGGGGCAGAGAACATGGGGCACTGGCAAAAGATAGTGCTTATAATTCACTAGACGCTGCAAACCCAGATGCATAAAGTATGCTTATCAAGCAGCAGGGAAGACAGCTGGGCAGGAGGTCCCAGGAAGATAGTGAAGAGCTGGGGAACAGAAATGATCATGATGGCTTTCCAGAGACTCCCAGTGGGTTACTGGCAGCTCTAGAATCTCCAGACTGATAATGAACTCAGTCTGGGGTGCCAACACATTTCTCTGATGGCTGCAGCCATGTTGATGAATTAGGAGGACTGTCTGAGTTAGGCTGAGGTTATTTGGATTCCTAGAAAACCAACGAGGACTCCAGATAGTGTGGTTCACAGGAGTCTGACTTGCTGTAGCCATCAATCTGATGATGCTAGGTAGATGAAGAAGTCTCAGAAGGTTGTGGCCATTGCCTATGTAATGATGAGCTTTGTTGGGTGTGCAAGGTCCATGGGGTCTTACTTGTTTGACTCGACGGAGGCCAGGGAAACTCAAGGAGACAAAGGCTTGAAGCAGAGTTGATTGGACTGCTGAAGTTCACTGCAGTCTTCAGTGTTTGAGAAGCTTCTTAGCTAGGAGGACTCTGGCTGAGCAGGACCACCTCAGTCTGGATCTTAGGGGACAGAGTGTGTCGCTCAGTGTGTGTGGGGGCTTAAGACCATGGGTCTGGATGAAGTCACCTATGGTGCTTTGAATGAGAATATCCCCCATAGGCCCATAGGCTTGAATGCTTGGTGGCTGGAGGCCAGCACTATTTGAAGGGATTAGGAAATGTGGCCTTTTTGGAGGAAGTGTGTCACTGGAGGTGGGATTGAGGTTTTCAAGCCCAAGCTAGGTCCAGTGTGTCTCTTTGGCCTGCTGCCTCTCAACTACTTCTCCAGCACCATGGCTGCCTGTGTGCATCATGATGATAATGGACCAAACCTCTGAAACTGTAAGCAAGTCTCAACTAAATGGTTTTGTTGTTGTTGTTTTTTAATAAGAGTTGCTGAGGTCATGGTGTCTCTCCACAGCAATAGAGCAGGACTGACGTCATCTCTGGAGAGAACGTGCAGGAGGGTGGGGAGGAGTCCACCATTAGAAGTCTGATAGAGAAGGAGATAGAAGGAAACATGGGTGCATAGAATTTAAGGAAAGGAAGATTCTAGATAGTCCCAGGAATAAGAAAAGTGGTTGATTGCCTCAAACCTGCTGAGGGATTGTTGGATTCGGGACATCTGTCTCTGGGAGAGCCACTATCCTAATTGGGGTTACTATCACTGTGGTGAATACTAGAGTCAAAGGCAAGTTACAGATGCTAGGGTTTATTTGGCTTACACTTCCACATCCTAGCCCATCACTGAAGGAAGTCAGGGCAGGAACTCAAACAGAGCAGGAATCTGGAGGCAGGAGCTGAGACAGGGGCTATAGAAGAGTGCTGCTTAGTGGTTTTTCCTCATGGCTTGCTCAGCCTGCTTTCGTATAGAACCAAGACCACCAGCTCAGGGATGGCACCACCCACAGTGGGCTGGGCCCTTCCATACCAATAACTAATAAAAAATGCTCTACGGGCTTCCCTCTGCTAGATCTTATGGAGACATTTTCTCAGTCACGGTTTCTTCCTTTCAGATGAGTAAAGTTTGTGTCAAGTTAACATAAGACTAGTTATCATCACTGTCCCTGATGTCTGAGCCCTGGCCAGTTACCCATCTGCCTGCCTGCCTGCCTGCCTGCCTGCCTGCCTGCCTGCTGATGGGCTTCCCATGGTGCATCATGAACGAGCATCATTGGAGGAGACAGGAAGAGTAGATGATCTTGCTTTAATCCATGAGCCTGGAACCTTGGCCATGCGGTCTCTCAACCACAAGTGTAGGTTGTAGATGGAACCACAACGTACCACTCAATGAGGCTTTGCATCATTGTATCCCTAGCACACAGTAGGTGCTCTCTAACTGCAGATCGTTAAATGTATATATGAGAAATGTATCTGAATGTGAGTCAGGAAGCAAGGCAGTAAGCAGTGTTCCTCCAAGGTTTCTGCTTCAAGGTCCTGCTTAACTTCCTGCCCTGACTTCCCTCAATGATTGGCTCATGACCTGGACATCAAATACATGCTTTCTCTCCCAAGTTGCTTTTGGCCATGGTGTTTATCAAAGCAATAGAAAGCAGACTAGCACGGTGGTAATACATACATAAACATTTGAAAATTACCAAAAATACAAGAACAAAATTCAAAATAAAGAAGAATTACCAGGTGTCCAGAGTCTATTCAGATACACTCCTCTTCCGAATCTCTCCGCCAGTCCCGGTATCTCCAGGTGCTGATGATAGAAGAATTAGCCTGTATGGGTCACTTTTCAGCTGGGAATCTATGGCAATAAGTATTCATAAAACAACAATAACCATAGATGTAGTAGTGTTGCCCAGGTGGCACAGCTGAGTTTCCTCTGACTTGGGGTCTGAGAAGCAAGAGTTTGCCCATCACTGTCCATGTGGGCTGCAGGATTGACACCTACATGTCATTTGTGAGCATGCTGGGGCTCATCCATGGCCAGGGGATTTAAATCTCCCATGGTGACATCTTCATGTTAAGGGGATTGGATAAGACACACAGGGAGGAGCTGTCAAGGTCACTGGTTTGTCTGAGTAAGGCTTCATCTGCACATGCCACCACACTCCTGGACATGCTTTCAATCATTTCAGCTTGCTGCCTCCCATCTCCCGCCGTTAATCATTGATCGCTTATCACGATGGGCATCTGAGATGTTTACAATGACAGCTGGATGCAGCTTAATCATTAATGCTGTTTAATTTTATAAGCTCCCAGGTTTATGTCTGATCATATTTGGGAGCTGATCTATTTACGAAGCACAGTCCGTTTGTTCTTTAGACTAGACTGGGCAAGGAGGCTCAGGGCACAGGTGAGTTACTGACGACGCTGCCCTTGGGCAGCTTTGGGAGGATTGTGCCATTGATGTGAATTTCCAGAGCAACCAGGGGCAAGGATTTGACAAAGGAGGGACTTGAGAACTAGTTTTCAGGGGTTGGTAAAGAGTAAGTGAGAATATGCAGATAAAGCACTTAGTGTAATGTCTTGCAAACTTTCTATAGCAACAGCATTGTGGGTGGGTATGACTGTAGCCATTCCTATGTCCCCCTCTCCTGTTTCTCTCCTCCCTCCTCTTAATCGCCCTCTCCAAATCTTCATACCCTCCTCTTTCTTATTCTCTCCTTCTCGTTTTCAAAGTCTCCTATATTCCACATTCATCTCCAGATCCTTGTTTTAGAATTCACATTAGCATCATGCTAAAGGCAGAAACTAAGCTAAAGGGAGCATAGAACACCAGGAATAAAGCCACACTCTGATGATAATCAAGGCTGGGCCTTGAACTTGAATCATGTTTTTTTTTTTTTTCTTTTTACATTGTGTGTGTGTGTGTTCACACACGCGCGTTTGCAGGTCGGAGGACAACTTTCACAACTCAGTTTTTGGTTCTCTCTCCTTCCACCATATAGGTTTGTGGGGTTGGAATCAGGTTATCAGGTTTGGCGGCAAGCTCCTGTGTCTACTCAGTCATCTCACTAGCCCTGTGGTAGGATTTTCTGTTCGAGATGCAAGTGTTGGAGCCAACATTTGTTTCTACTCAGCTCAGCAGAGCCACATTCCCAAATGGATGGTGTGCAAAGTGGTGACCTAGGCACTTCCGGGAAGGGTGGCTCCCCTAAGTCACCTGGCCAGGTGAGGGAGAGAAGTCCACATCTCTTTCTGCAGTTGTTCGTGGCCTGACGCTGCTGGAAGCACCTTTTATTTTGACATGTCTGGTCTTATAGTCATTGCAGGCTCCAAATGAAGGCCTTGCTTCAGCTGTCTGGGGCTCAGAACCAGCCTTTGGGACAAGCAGTGTGGGAGAAACCACTTCTTTGAGTTGCAGTTGCTTTCTTTCTAACAGGGGCCAACCCTGCATTGCCTGCAGGGTTCATTAGCAGTGTGTGTGTGTGTGTGTGTGTGTGTGTGTGTGTGTGTGCAAGCGAGCGGGGCAGGGCAGAGGGTCATGGGCAGTAGGGTGGTTCTGGTGTTTTTCTAAACATTTAACAATCGACCAGTCTAGGAAGTGGTCAGTCACAGTGCAGAGCAGGAGTCCTGGTGTTTTGCTCCCTCCTTTGGCCTATTAACCCCGTAGCTGCTGGATTTTGAGGAGACCCGATGAAGAGAAGCATTGGCTGCCAAAGTGGCTGCTGGCGTTCAAAGGACTGGACCATTCCCTACTGAAGACAGGAGCATTCTTCTGTGGGAATTGACCTCTTCTCTTGGGTGGGCATTAGCGTAGCTTCATCCTGAGAGGCAGTTTGGTCACTGCGGGCTGAGGGCAGGGAGCTGGTACTTTAATTGCCCCCAAACAGATCTCATGTTTATCTTATGAATTTTACTTGTTTCTTATTCTATTTAAGTCTTACATAATTGTTCTGAGGGCATGCAGAGTTCTCTAGTTCAATACCAAGTGGATTTACTTACATGGTGAGTCACCTTAACCAGCTCTAAGATATCAGCTATTCCACAAAGCCTGAATTGAGCAGGGAGTACCATATCTGCCCACAGAGGCTGTTTGCTGTGCTCCCAGTGGAATCACTCTATCACTCTAGCTTCTCGACCTTTGCTGTGCTTTTGCTCTGTGAGGAGCTCAACTGATCCTCAGAGCAGCCCCTGCAGGTCGCCCTTTCCATTTGACATGGTGGCACAGAGGAATCAAGTAATTTTTTGCTAGCCACCCAGCTGTGTCAGTTAGAGAGCTGAGGTTAGAACCCCTGGTTCCTGAGTCCATGCTGCCTGAGGCATAAGCTCTCAAATGTGGCCTGGAACATACTGGATCTGAGGAAAGATGTCCTTGGCTCTGTAGTAGGTTCTGAAAGGTGAGGCCTCTCTAGTCTGGAGCCCCTACGGGTGCATTCTCCACAAGCAGCGGATTTTGCTGACTTATCTGAGGAGGAAATAGGAGACAATCCCACTTGTCTGTGAGTGAGGAAGAATCCCAGCTCATTACTCACAGTGGTCTCGCACAGGTGCCCAAACTATTACAGTACTGCATAGATTTGTCATCTATAGAGTTAATGCTTAAGAATGACAAGATTGAACAAAAAAACAAAACAAGTGAAAAAAAATCACATTTTAAGTATGTTTTCAGTCTTGTGTTGGGCTACACTCACAGCTATACTAGGGTACATGGACCAAAGGTTAGACCTACCTGAGCCAGGAGTATGGCTGCTTATAGCATTCTTCCTAGAAAGATCCATCTATCCCTCATCCCGTCCTAACACTTACCTGGTCCCTTGCATTGATATAGCATCAATGTTTTAGACTTGCTAAGTATCTGTCCACCCTCCCTGGTCCATGGTCCTTTCTCCTAGACCTGTCACATGGGCTCGGCACCTTCTCTGCTCCCACCCACCTCTGTCCTCTCCCTTTCCTCCCTTCCTGTGGCTGCTGTCTGCACACTCTGACCTTGACTTCTAGATGATCTCTGTGGGGGTGCCTAGTGTGCAGAGCTACACTCTGACCACAACTAAGGTCATATTTCTCTAATCTATTTCCAAATTTAAGCCCACGGTGGACACTGTGAACTCACTAATGGTGAATGTAAGGCTGCTCTCAGATTGCCTCATACCAGTACCAGTACCAGTTCCTGCCTTCCCTTTGGTTGACTGTTTGCTTTACCCTCCATGCTGGCCTCACTGGGTGATGAAATGCAGACAGAGTGGGTTGGGAAGTAGACTGTACAGGACAGCATGTAGAGGTGCAGGCGGTCCCAGAACATAAAAGCTGTTCACAGCAGTCACCCATCTTCCCACTTCCAAATCTGCAGCCCTTGCCGAAGTTATTCTGTGGTCCATCCTGTGATGGCACATCCATTCACCTGTGGCTTCCCCACACCCCCTCACTGCTCATGTCCTGTGAGGCCAGTCTATATACAGGCTCCTCTCTCAGCTCTGTCCTCCCCTGCCAGCATGCTCAGGACACCCTTGCTATAATGACAGCCCTCTCTTGATACAGCCAGTCCTTTGAGTCAGCTAACTTCATGACCTGCCACGCCCAGCCCTCAGTGGCCTTGTTTCCTATCCCTGCATCCGCCCCTGCTTGGCTGCTCCCTGAGTTCTCTTTCCCTGTGTAGGCTGTCTCAGGAATCCTCCCCCTGCACTCTCTCCCTGGGCAACCTTTCTTGTTGCTCGAATTAAGGACTATTTTTCACTTTCATCCCAGGGAGAATCAGAAACAAAGCCAGCAGGACAATCTCTCCATCACCTTCCCAGCCCTCCTCTGTCTGGAACGCTCCTTTAAGGGATTGAATCACACAGTTTTGGGGATTGGCAAGCCCGAGATCCACACAGCAAGCTACACACTCACTCCAGAACTGCTTTTATTTCTGTTCATGTGATACGGATTCTTTGCCTGCTCCCCCCACCCCCCCCACCCGCCCCAAACCACAAGCTCAGTGCCTCTCAGTGGAACTCCTTCCTTATGCCTTACCCTCTGTTCCCACATCACATCCCCTCCCTCGCCCCAGATCAGACACTTCCTAATCCTGTGTAGCTGGAGTAAGCAGTCAGACACCAGAGCTTAGCCAGGCACTTCCAAGGACCTTTTCTTGTACGCAGCACCCTCAATTCAGTGATCACCACAACGGAGAAGCATAGAAGTCACAGTCCTGAAGCCAGGATGGAGACCGAGGTTCTGATTCCAAGGGTTTGTTCTCCCCCACTGAGCACAGGTCTTTCAAACCCTGGCTCTTGCTTAGTCACACAGAGACCAGCCCTCAGTCCCCAGGCTCTCGTGCTGCACATCTTTCTGGCTGGTCAGGGTCCAGAGTGCCCCAGTGCCAGAGTGGGCAGAGAGGAATAGGCTATGACCTTCTGGTGTGAGAAGTGGGGAGGGGACCAAGCAGGGTTCCTCAGAGAAACAGAACCAGCAGGACATTCTCTCCGCCAGCCCTGCACCCTTGCTCTGTCTGGCTGACTCCTTTAAGGGATTGCTTCATGAAGTTTTGGAAACTGACAAGCCGCAAATCCACACAGCCAGCTACAAATTCACCCCAGCAATGTTGATTGTTACAGTCCCCAACCAAGACTGGAAACTTAGCAGAACTCCCATGCTGCAGCCCTGAGGTAGACCCTTTCCTCTTCAGGGCTCCCTTGTTTTTCTCTCAAGGTTGTGAAGTTTCTGAGGAAAGGCACCCACATTGTAGAGGGCCATTTGCTTTTTCAAGTCTGATGATGGCAAATGCTGATTAAGTTGAAAACCACTTTTTTTTTTAATTTTAATTTTTTTTTTTTTTTTTAGCAACATCTGGATTGTTCTGCAGATATCCAACCAGTGGCACTGTAGACTCACCATGTTGATACATAAAATGGGCCATCTCACACAGAAGAGCATCACTGATGAGGAGACAGCTACATCCGTAGACACAGATAGACAGACACAGGGAGACTGAGATACACACAGGTACACACAGAGATAGACAGACAAGCACACACTGATGCAGATAGGTACATATAACATACACACACACATACACACACACACAGAGAGAGAGAGAGAGAGAGAGAGAGAGAGAGAGAGAGAGAGAGAGAGAGAGAGAGAGAATGAGCTGTCCCTGTGTCCTAGCTTCTCCAGGGATGATACAATTTTGCTCTGAGGTACCAGGCAGACACAGGTCAGGTTTGCAGGAGCAGGCAGCAGGTGACAGAGGGTCTGAGTGAGACCCGGCATTTCCTCCTTTCCTGTAGGCCAAGGGTAGCCTAAGGTGCTGCAGAAAGGCTGGCAAAAGTTTCAGGGAAACAGGCCCAAGAGTAGGCTGTGACACCAGGTCCGCCATCAGAACAGGGCCTCCAGTGTCCCGCTGACATCTGGCTAAGGCAGCTGCGGCGACTTTTGGACCTGAATCCAGCCCAGGCTGAATCCTGTGAGGACGCTGCTGTTCTCAGGGTGATGGCTTTTATCTTAGGAAGTGGCACATGCATGCCGTGACTCAGCTTTGGCTACTCAAAAATTCAGAATTTTTTTAAAAAATATTTATTTCATTATAAAATTAAAGCAATTAAAGTGTGTCATTAGGCCAACAGGTTTTTTGTTTTTGTTTTTTTTTTAGTGAAGAAAAAAATGGGAAAACAAAACAAAAAAGATTAAAATTGCCATAGTATCATGAGTTAGGGTGACTGCGACTTTGCTGTTTCTGACCCATCTGTTCATGCATGAAAACATGTCTATCCCTGCTCATCCTCCCAGCCCCGTCTCCACTCCCCACCCATCCCTGCAGTCCTGCATACATTGTCCCTGTCTCAGCCCTGTCTCCACTGTCTCCACCCTGTGCCTGGCCAGCCCCTTGCCTCCCATGCACCTGTGAGCAGTCTGAAGGTCATAGCCTATTCCTCTTCTCCCCAAACGCCAGCTCTGTAAAGGCAAAGGGGAAGGCTGCTTGGCTCAGGACTGAATCCCTCATAGCTGGGATATCGGCACTTAGTGTTTGCTGAGTTTGTGCTACACATACATCCTACATCTGGATTTCAGTAAGGGGACGCAGACCCTGTCTATGTACATGCAAAGCTTAGCATATAAACTCTTAATTATCAGTATATCTGTGTTTAGTGTCAAACAATATATATTCACCTATATATTTTTCTTCACTTGTCAAATACAATTTTGCTCTGAGTATTTCTTCTGCCACAAGTTTTTAGATAACAGGCTTTTAAACAAGATTTTATTTTAAATTATAGATATGTATGGGTGTATGAGTTTGTGTCTGTGAGTGCAGGTGCCTACGTAGGCCAGAAGAGGGTGATGAATGTCTTAGAGCTGTAGGTAAAGGCAGCTGTGAGCTGCCGGCCTCATGTGAATGCTTTGCAAGAGCAAACCAGTGAGCCATTGCTCCACCCGAGATAACATTTTTAAAGGGCTATTAGACTTTCTATGGGCTGGGGAGATGCTCAGTTAGTTGAATGCTTGATTTGCAAGTATGAAGACCTGAGTTGGGATTCCCAGCACCCAGATATAAAGCGGGGCATTGCAGTAACATCTGTAACCTGAGCACATGGGAGGCAGAGACAGGAGGGTCCCCAGACCTTGTTGGCCATCCATCCAGACCAGTTAAATCTGTGAGTTTTAGACTCTGTGAGAGATCTGGTTTCAGAAAATAAGGTGGAGAATGATTGACACCTCTAGCCTCGAAGTACACGAGTGTGCACAGACACACCACGCACAAGCACAGACAATGTGCACAACATACGATACACACACTATGTAATACACTCAGAGAATACACAACACACACATACAGCACACTCATACCATACACCACACCACACACACACAGACAGACACAGACACACACACACACACACACTTCCTACTATGGATGAACTGTGACATACATAAACATTTCTTGTAGTAGGACTAGCAGTTAGACAGATCCCTCCCCCTCCGACAGACAGACAGATAGAAAAAGGGGCCACAAGCAGTTGTTTAAAAATGGCATTCTTCCAGGTTCTTCCTCATACTCCCGAGCAGAAGTAAAACTCTTAGTGCAGTGGTTCTCAACCTTCCTAAATCTGTGACCCTTTAATACAGTTCCTCATGTTGTGGTGACCCAACCATAACATTATTTTCATTGCTATTTCATCATTGTCATTTTGCTTCTATTCTCAGTTGTAATTTGTGTTTTCCAATAGTCTTAGGTGACTCCTGTGAAATGGTTGTTTGACACCTCACCCCACCCCACCCCCGCAAAGGGTTCATGACCCACAGGTTGAGAACTGATGTCTTAAGACCTGGTGAATTTTTTTTTCTGGCCTGCAGGGATCCTCGACTGTGTACTGGTCTGATGGTTTCAAGGCAGGCTCAGAACACGCTTACTCAAAAGTTTGGGCCTACCAGCCTCCTTTTCTTTGTTCAAACTGACCAACCCTGAATTAGGGAGAAAGACACACCCATGCACACACCCGTGAAGACCCTTAAAGCTCTAATATTCAAGGAGAGAATGGTTATGGCTTCCTGAATTCCCCCTCTGATTTGCAGAGGGTCTTTTGGAATCTCTCTCTCTCTCTCTCTCTCTCTCTCTCTCTCTCTCTCTCTCTCTCTTGTGTGTGTGTGTGTGTGTGTGTGTGTGTCTGTGTGTGTGTGGTGTGTTGTATGTAGCTCTCTGTGTATATATTTTCTCACCCCCAATAATAGTCTTTCTTCTTGGGCTGATTCTGTCTGCCTTGTCTGAGATTTCCCCTGCTTCTTTAACTGGCAATGAAAATGAAGCCAACCAAGGCCAAGACCCCACAATGCACCACGTTATCACCATTGCAAATATCATTTCTCAACATGGAAAATGTTGCAATGAATAGCTCTGGGTTGAAACCTTTGTGCTCAGTTTTTTTTCTTGTCCCAGGATACATTTTTACAAATGCTGGGACAAGTTTAGCTAAAGCATACAAATTGGTTTGACCCTCTAAAACATTTCACAACTCTAGAAAACTGGCAAGGCTTGGCACTCCTGTCACAGGGGGATTTGGGTTACCATTTTTGTTGTTTTTGTTGATGTTGGGTTTTGTGTGTGTGTGTGTGTGTGTGTGTGTGACGATAACTTGACAGGTGAGACTCAACATTTTGTCTCAACGTCCACTGGTTTCATTTTCCCTCTGGAGACAGACATTCTGGTGTTTCCAGTGTGTGCCTTTGTGAGCATGACCTTCTGATACTGTCTGCTGCAGAGAACAGCCTGCATTCTGTAAGTTAGGAGGCAGGTGTGGGAAACACGGCCATTGCCCTGTCTCATGTTTCCTAAATGGAGACGTGCCAGAGGGAACCAGGTCTCCCCAGGGATCTGGGGTCAAGTGAGGATACTGCACTGTCTCATCCTGGTGTTCTTGCCTGAGAGCATCTTTTGGCACACCTCCTGTGACTTCGTCTTTTTCTGTGTGTGGAGGACTGTGGCTTGAACCCAGGACTTCGTGCATGCTAGGCAAGTGTTCTGCCGCTGAGCTACATCTCCAGCCCTTTTTTTAAAAAAGGTTTTATTTTGAGACAATTTCTCACCAAGTCAGACTGGCCTTGACTCACTGTGCAGACCAGTAGGGCCTAGAACTTGTGATCTCAGTCTCCTGAATAGCTGGAGTCACCTTGTTGCCAGCTCCACTGGCTTGCTCATCATTGACAGCAGGTGGCTAATAGCATCCTCTCTTCTGCTCTTAGGAATAGGAAGCCCAAGACCATGAAGCTCGGTGAGAAGGACCCAGCAGAAAACAAAGAAAGCCAGCGGGTGAGGAGGAAGGTGGCCAGTCCTGCTTCCTTGTTCCCCCTTTCCTGTGCCTTCTGGTAACCAGGATATTCATGCTCCCTCCTCCAGGGGAGTGGGGCTGGAGTGACAACAGCAGAGAGCAGGGGGCTGATGTGACACAGTGTGGGAAGCTGTGAACTATACATAGGTCTGAGATGGGTTCTGCAGGGAGATGGTTATCAGAGTCTCTCTATGCTGTAGCCCCCTGGACTTACTGTGAGGGCCCTCATTCCAAAGGGCAAATAGGGGACATTGATGATGACAACAATGCGGTAGTTGTCCTTAAACTAAAGATACATTAATAAGCTGGGACAATGGCTCAGTTGGCAAACTGTTTGCTGAATAGAACCTAAGTAAATGTCAGAAGCGGTGGGAGGTACACATCTGTAACTCTAGTGCTGAGGTGGGGATGAGAACTACTGGATTTCTGGAACCCACAAGCCATCCAGCTTAGAGGAATTGGGGAGCTCCACATTCCATGAGAGATCTTGTCACAAAAAATAAGGTGGATAATGAGGGGAAGCCATCTGACATCAACCCTTGGACTGGATGCTATATGTATACCCCACCCCCACATATTACACACATGCCTGCACTTATGCACTCGCTCACTCAAAGTTTCAATAGGCATGAACTGAAATCCATCCCGCTCTACCTGATTCTGCCTCTAGGAAGTCCTTAGTAAAAGATCCTCCAGTAGGATAGAGAGGACTGACAAAGATTATTCTTTCAGGCAACAAGACAATATCAGGGCACTGGGGAAGATATGGGAGGCTGCTTAAAGCAATTTGGAAGGGGAGGAACTGGGGATCTACTTACACTGTGGGGGAATAAGGAATCTAGCACATAGGGGGAGTCACTGTAGAGAAAAGCCACCTTAGGTACCTTCACTGGGAGAGTGGGGATACCTTAGCCCTTTGATATCTGAGGTCTCTATGTTCCTTAGTCCCTGTCATTTTCCTGGAGTTTGAACAGCTAGGGAGCTTGCCTTACAATTTTAGACAGGCTGTTTGCCTCTTTGGAGCATCAGAATCAACTAAGAGACCTGCTGCAGGAGCCAGAGAGATGTGGCCCCACATCTGGGATTTCTTATAACCTGAAGTCTGGAGGCTCCAGGGAGCCTAGCACAGACCTGTCCCTGCACCACACTGTGGGATGTCTGCTAGTGTCTGTAAAATGGTGGGAACACCAAGTCTGCTTGGCTCAAACCTAACACTTAGCAGCTGAGAAGATCCCCTCCCCACTGAGCTTACAACCAAATTAACCCCACTGCAACCTCTACATGGACACCTATTCCCCATTCAGTTCTCTTGGACAAAGTGTTCTTGGCAAAGAATAGAAGTGGAGAAACTAGTAAGTAAAGGAATATCCATTTGTTTTTCTAGAATAGATGGGGTTTCAAGGAATTTGTGCCTTATCTCTTCCTCCTATGGTTCTTTTCTGTTGTTACCATAGTAACTATCAACTATCATTGTGTGTGTGTGTGTGTGTGTGTGTGTGTGTGTGTGAGAGAGAGAGAGAGAGAGAGAGAGGAGAGACAGAGAGAGAGAGAGAGAGAGAGAGAGAGAGAGAGAGAGAGGTCATCTCTAGGTCACCCTGGCAGCCCTCTAAGGTTTGATTTGAGATAGCTCATCTGAAGAGGGACATCTGACCTTCAGGGATCCTGTCCTCAACAATAAGCAAGATAAGGGTGGGGTAGAAAACCAGTTAGTTTCCCAAGACAGCCATCAGGGTGACACAGGGCCATGGTATAGCACCCAGCTGTTCTTGCATGCGCATGTGGACCACCTGTATCCTGGTACCCTTGAGCTTGTCCGGTGGGAACCAGGGAAGTTTTAAGTTGGATGAGGTCACCTGATGCAATCTCAGCAAGCTTTTAATAGCTGATGTGAACTGTTGCAGTGGAAAAAAAAAACCCAGTACAGAGGGAAGCTGGGTAGTGGGTGAGGAAGAAAGGAGACCATGACTGTGAAGTCCTTAGTGTGAAGGAGTGTGGCTATCCCTGGCTCTCTTCTGCTGACCCCTCCTGCACCTTAGGCCCCAGCCATGTTGTCTTTTTGTCTGTCCCCAGCATCTGTGACTGCAGGTGTCCCTGGCTGAAGAGTATCAGGCCGAGCAATGACCTGGACTCTATGAATCCCTGGCTGAGAACTGAGGCTGGTCTTTCTTGCCCAGTGTGGTTACCCTGGACAGCATTGTCTCATCTGGGGCTGGATGCCTTCAGGTGCATGTGACAATCTCATCCCCAGAAGTTTCCCTTCTCACATTCTTTGTCCTTTCCACTATGCATAGCTTCTCAGAGTCCTGTGTGGGGACTTGAACTCTGCCCCTCATTTCCTACGCATTCTTCATTGATCAAGCCCCTCAGAACATAGAGTTTATGCAGCCTGTCCTGACCATAGCTCACTGAAGACACTTCTCTGACTGACACTGGAGCAAACTGGCCACAGAGTAAATTGATTCTCAGGCTGTCCTGGTGTATAAGAGGTCGTTGTCTTTTTATGCTTTTATTGAGCCAGTTAGGACTGGCAGAGAGGGCCACAGACATTGCTGCACATTGCTCTGCAGAACTGATTCTACAGGACAATTAGGGAAAGATCAATATTTCATTTTGCCCTGGCAGAATGGAAGCTCGGAGCACTGTCAAGACTTGCCCGTGGACACAGTTAACGGGAAGAGTCAGCGCTGGAACCCACCCAGTTTCTAAAGAGAAAGCCAATGACCTTTGGTCTTAATTCTTAGGAGGTTTCTCTGGATTTGTGCCAGCTGCCCCAGCCAGAGCTCTGGCCTCGTTAGAGAGAATCATGAAGGAGAAAAAAAGAACTAAACCAAACAAAATGAAACCAAAAAAACCACGACTTGGGTGTGACTCCGGGGAGACAGCTGTCTCAGTTGCTTGGGAGTAGGGAGCAAAGTTGCTCGCTTCCTGTTCAGGCATGATCACATAGCCACGTTTCCTGTTCTGCCCGTCTTCCTGTGGACTCTGCCTCCTCACTGCAGAGATGCCCTGGCAAGCCCAGGGTCCTGAAGCCAGGAAGAAAAAAACATGGATGCCAGGGAACTTGCCTTAGCTTCCTGATACATGACACCAGTGGCCCTGGGGAGCTGCCTGTGGGTCACCAGCAGAAGAGGACAAAGGTAAACACAGCAGGGGTCTGGTGACTGCTACGGGACAGAGCTCAGCCTCTGTCTGGCAGCTGTGGAGCATAACACCTGGGAGTGGGAATGCCAGAGTTTGAATTCTGTGCTCTCTCCTGTTGGCCTTCAATCTCTACATACCCTTGTGTGTGTGTGTGTGTGTGTGTGTGTGTGTGTGTGTGTGTGTGTGTGTGTGGGAGAGAGAGAGAGAGAGAGAGAGAGAGAGAGAGAGAGAGAGGAGAGAGAGAGGTAGGGGCAGGCTACACAGGATAGACCACAGAGAATCAGGGAACCCTCAGAAGAGGGGCTGAGGAAGGAGATGGCATCCATTTGCCTAATAGGACCCCTCTAGACCTGATGGGAGTAGTCCACCCTTAAGAAGATGAGAGTTGAGAGCCAGGGGAAGCTGCAGGGTTTAGAAAAGAGGCTTAAAATACAGCTAGTGCCAGGCAGTTCCACCATGCCACCAGTACCTACTCAGGGCTGCCTCACGGGCAGGCTTGGCACCAAACAAGCAGCATAGCCCCAGCCCTCAGGATAAGCCCTGCTCATTGGAACCTGACACAGGACCCCACGTGCCAGTGCCAGACTCTCTTCTTGTGCAAATCCCTTACGATATGGATTCTATTATCACCCTCATCTGAAAGATGAGGAAGTTGGTCAAGGAGTGGCCACGTTACTGGTCAAAACTTACACTGTGGAAACCACAGTGTTAGGATCCAAAGATGAGAGACGGGAGAGTGGGGAGGGGAAGGCATATGGGTGACTTTCAGGATGCTTTCAGAGGCAGGGGCTTTGGCAATGTGTCTCAGGTAATGAGAGAACCTCTAGGACTTTGGGTGGGCAGGGTGGGGAGAGCTAAGCTTGTCTGTCTTGGCAGAGACTGAACCAGAGGGAAGGGAAGAGAAGAAGAAAAGAAGGAATTTTCTTTCATCCTTCCTTCCTCTCTCTCTCTCTCTCTCTCTCTCTCTCTCTCTCTCTCTCTCTCTCTCTCTCTCAAACTGGCTGTGTTTAGCAGCCCACTGGTGTTTTCAGCAACAGTACTGTTATTAAAAACCCATTTTACAAATGGACAAGTTAAAAAGAAACCTCCAGTCTCTGCTCAGATGCTCACTATTCTACGGTGCTAGAGTCTATCAAGACGAGACTAAGGGCAGAGGATGGAGTTGCTGTTAGGGGGCTACTGCAACTTTCCAAACTACACATGTGCCTGACCTTGGTCCCTAAACTGGACATTGTCTTAGTACACCCCAGGAGTGGCAGGACCTAACACCTACAAAATACATGCCTGTGCACACAAATATGTTAAGTGGTGGTACTCCACCAAACCACAGGCCTGTGGAAGATCTCCAGACCCCAGCAGGTGCCATCTAGTCAGCCTTCCTTTACCTAAGTTCTAGGTGTTCATGAGCATGGCCAGGTCCTGGGTGTGGTCATCTTGGATGAGGCTGGAACAGGAGTACCCGGATGCAGATCTTATATTCTCATCATAAGCCCTGCTTGCATCTCTATCTGCAGGTCCTTACTCTTAGGTGTGCTGACCAGTTTGTAGGCTGATGCTTTGGCCTGGAACTGTGCATGTGTGTGTGTGTGTGTGTACTTGCACACGCACATGCACACGAGTGTACATCTGTGTGGCTATCAGCCATCTCAGACTCAGGTGAAGCGTCAGCTGTGCTGGTAGGGAGCCTTGTCCTGCAATGGGACCAGCTCAGCTTCAGGCTGCTCCTCAGGCAGCACCAGGGACAGCTCTGTACACCTCCTTTGTGACACTGGATGGACTGGACTGACAAGGGATTCAGGGAAGAATGATACAGAGAAAGCACCTAAAACAGTGCCTGGCGGTAGCGCTCAAGGAGTGCTAGCCGCTGCTAACAACTTAGCTTTATCTTTTGCTCCTGCTGGATCAGACAGCGGCCATATCCAGCAGCCTAAGGGTCTCCTCCTACCCTGCAGGAAGACAGCTGCCTGGCAGGACTTCAGGGCGGGAACTCTGCTTTACCGCACCCACCCCACCCTCATCTGCTTCTTTCCTAGCCTGAATTTTCCTCTGGGATGCCTTCCAGTAAGGGGGCATCCCACTCTGACTCCGTCTTCTCCCTTCCCAGTACTGGTCCTTCTCGCTCGTCGTGGCCTCTCTCGTGGGAGCCTTCGGATCTTCCTTCCTCTACGGGTACAACCTCTCCGTGGTGAACGCGCCCACGCCGGTGAGTGTCCGCGCGGTCCATCCGCCAGAGGGCGCTGCGCCCACGCAGGGTGACCAACAAAACCAGGGTGACAGTAGGAGAGGGAGGGAGGGAGGGGGAAGGAGGGAGGAGAGGAGAGAGGAGAGAGAGAGAGAGAGAGGAGAGAGAGAGAGAGAGAGAGAGAGAGAGAGAGAGAGAGAGAGAGAGAGAGAGTTAGTTATCGCAGAACTGAGATATCCTTCAGTACAGTCCGGGCTTGGCTTGAGGGCTCTAATGCCAGTGCAACGATTTTAAGAGCTTGGAGCACATAGACTCCTATGTTTTGACTTGTTCTTTTTAATTTAAATTTTATTCACATTCTGAGCCACCTGCTATGGCCCACCCCTGGCTCCTGTTTCAGTCTGAGATCAATTCTAGGCTCTCTGCTGGTTGCAGGAGAAGGTCTGCCTGAGGCCAGGTTTTCTTCTGCCAGCTCCTGGCAGGATGGAGGAGGCAATGGGAAGGGCAAAGGCTGATTCAGAGCCCAGGCTTGCAGGTGGAGGGTGGGGCCCGAGAGGCTACCAAATTAGAGAAACCTGGGGAAAGGCTCCGAGCTCCAGGTGGTTGGAGCACTGGGCAGGCATGTTGGGGGCAGCCTGAGGCCCATAGAAGCCAGGCTGGTGGCTCTGGTACCTTTTGGGGCTTTGCTTTGAGTGCCATCATTCTCCTGTGTCAAATACAGGGGAGCCAAGGCTGGTGGATCTCCAAGAGGATACAGGTGCCACGGGGATGCAGGCTGCTTCAGTGCCAAGGCAGATCTAGGAATGCTGACATTTGAGGAGCTGTCCAAGTTATCTCAAAAATCGGTTCTGATGCTAAAGGCTGCTGGGAAAAAAAACGACATCAGGTCACTCTTCCAGATGTCTGCAGCTACCTGGGTCTTTGACTCTGTCATTTCAAGATGAGACTCTGACTTACCTGAGTTCATCTCTGCAAAAACAGGATGGGATATGGAAGGTTCATCAGGGCATTCACCAAGAGAGTGGGGCCTTTGTGATCCAACAGAGATATGAATGCTGCCTTCATTATTATTCAGAGCAGCACCCCAAGTTTCTCCCAGGAGCTTCTTGGTTCATGTCACCCGTTTTCTTGTTCTGCCCAAAGGCTTGATGCTTTTTTGTGTTTGTCAGACAATTTGTTTTGCTTTGTGGGACTTTTAACCTCAGCACCATTGTGTGGCCAGATGCCGGGGTAAAAAGATGAATAGGACTCACTGCCAGGTCTTGGAGGGTCCCTAACACCAGAAGCAGCAACAGATACCCATGACATTTCAAGGCAAGAAGAAGCGGCTTAAGTACAGCCATAAGCCTAGGACCATGAAAGGATCTAGTCTATTTAGGGAGTTCCGAGGAGACTGAGGTCACTGTTGGGGTGTGGTTATGGTGGTATAGATGGGAAAGTAGAACTGAGAGCTGAGCCATCTGTGGAAGGCATACACTGACCAGGCTGTGAGCCCCAAGAGAGGAGCCAGGCTAAGGGTCAAGCTCATTCAGGAAGCTTTCCAGGTCAGATCGCCCTGGAGCTGGATCCAGCAGGCTTGAAGTGGGAATCCCAGCTTCTCCTCGAATTAGCTTCAGTGGAACAGGGAACTCACCTGAACTAGCTGGGAGATGGAAAAATAATGCAGACACCATGGTCAGTGTCTCACCGTCTCTGCACTCTCTTTTGCCCTGTGGTAAGGGTAAAGGGGACAATGAAGCCATCAAAGGGACTGGGAACACAGCAGACTCTCCAAGGGAGGGAGCCTTGTTAAGATGGGACCATGGCAGGAAGCTGAGGGACAGGGACCTTGTGAAGGCAAAAGCAATCTGGGGAAGGAACATCTCAGCTACTAAGGCAGAGATGTCCAGAGAGGATGACAGATGCTGCCACCAGGGGGCGCTGTGAGAGAAAAGTTGAGTTGTCCACCACTTGGGCTGGACAGCGAACTCAAGCTCTGCACTGACTCCTGATCCCTTGTCACCAGCTTCAGTGATGGGTCAGGCACGTGTGGTCCAGGTGACAAGGCTGAGAAAGAATCCATGCTTCAGCTGCTTACCAAAAGGGAGTCAGTGTCTCACTTCTTGACCAGTCCATATACTAGCTGACCCTGGTCCTGACTGTCATCCAGGCCCAACATTAAGAGGTTTTTTTTTCTTCTTCTTTATTTTATTTCACGGAAGCCTGGAATACAACGATCACTGTAATCTCTCTCTCTCTCTCTCTCTCTCTCTCTCTCTCTCTCTCTCTTCATGTGCGCGCGCGCGTGTATACACACACACACACACACACACACACACATGTACAAAACACACACATACACCCTTGAGCTCTGGTTGTTCTGCCAATGTGAGGATCTGTCCACACTTCATCTTCAGGAGCCTCAGCAAACCTCATTGGATAGAAGACTGAAGCTGGGTGAGGCTAGTATGTCTAGGTTCCAGGGGCGACCATCGTCCAAACCTCCCCTCCATGTCATTACCCTAAGCGAACCCATTTACCCTGCTTTCAGGGATTCCAGAATCTGACTGTGTGCTCCTTTGCAGAGAGCACCTGTAGGGCTTCATGAATCCACAGAGGGTCTGTGGTCACTTCAAGACAGGTGGTGTGAGCAGAGCAGGGTATGCTTGAGCCACCTGAGGCTCCACCTTTGAGGGATCCCACAGGCCCATATGTCTGTATGTGAGCCTGCAGGACCTTGTCACCACCTTTAGTCATTGAATCTACTGTGTGAGGCAGGGAAGGCTTCAGTGAGATATGATTGATGACCATAATGGCTGCCAGCAATGTCTCCTCCAGTCCTGTCCGTAGCTCATGGAAGCATTTTCTAATGAGCTACCCTGTTTCTACCCCGATCCCAACACTTTCTCCTCCAGTCAAAGACCAGAGGGATGAATTCGGGTGCACCAAAACCCAGCAGCCTGCACATCACACTTAGAAAACCATGCAGATGTCTGTGACTACTCAGCTGTGGGGTCTGGTTGCTAGTGAGCACTGTTCTCAACACAAGGTGCATTCCCTTTATGTCTCTCCCATCCATTGGACCCTTAGTGCTGTCCATCAGACATGGCACATGCTGGAGCCACAGGGCCTTTGCAGTTTCTGTTGGTTTTTGGCTGAAAGGCTCTTTTTCAAATAACCAGTGCTTTCTCCTTGATTACATGCTGTTTCTTCTCAACTGTATCTTCCTCAGCGACACCTTCTCTGACCTGCTCATACAGGACAGAACCTCTCTAAACCTCTCTAGTCCTTCACTCAAATTGTTTCCCCTTGTAGTACTTGTAGTATTTGATACCACCTGCGAGAATAAGTATATCATTGCTTCTGGTCTTTCTTCCTGTTTTAAAATGTAAACTTCTTGAAGACACGGGTTCTCTGATCTCACTGTTTCTGCACTGCTACCAACTAGAACAAGACCCAACACAAAGCAAGCATTTACAGAAAATGTGTTCTGAGCAGATAAAAAGATAAACATAAGGCTTCTAAAGGATCTTCTTTTCTTTTGTTTCATATTTTGCAAGGTAATCTTGGTGGTTGTGAGACGAGTTTCCTGGACCTCTGTCTCCCAGTCAAATTACTATCAAGTGTGAGTCTTCCGTGTGAAAGAATTCAAGCACTGCCTCTGTTGTGTTCACAGATGCCACTCAGACTCAGGTCTAGTAATCTAGTGACTCATCTTCCTGCTCTCCTAGGCTGACATGCTACAGGGATCAGTACACATTTTTTTGTAAAGGTCCACATATATGGGTTAGCAAGGCCGTATAATTCTTTTTGCAAGTCTTCAAGTTTGCCTTTATGGTGAGAAAGCAGCTAGAGACAATATGTAAATAGACAAGTAAAACTGTGTACCAATAAAACTTTATTTACAAAAACAAGTAGTGGGCCAGAAATCATTGGCTAATTGAGGGTCTATGATAGCGTAAAGGTGCCTGGTGTCTTAGTGTCTGGCAAAAGGCTAGGTGGCTGAACGGTTAGTTCATGGTCAAAATTGTGTAATGTCTAACATGGATTGAAGTCATGTTTAGTTTTGTTCAGACAGAATTTTTCTGTGTAGTCCTGGTTATCTTGGAACTCTCTTTGTAGATCAGGTTGGTCTCTAACTCAGAAATCTGCCTGTCTCTGCCTACCAAGTGCTGGGATTAAAGGTATGTACCACTAAGACTCAATTTGGACTAAAGACTTTCTGTGATGTTCCTTTCCCAGGATTTCACCCTCTTGCTAGATTTTTTGGTTGCCCAGGCCTGTGTCTTTTTGTTTGTTTGTTTCCAGTAACTACCTCTATCATCTGTCTTTGTGTATCATCTATCCATGGGCCTATCTACAGGTCTGTCAAAAGCATTTATATATCCTTGTTGAAGGCTGCATAATCCTAGACTAATTTACATGCTAATCAGATGTCTTTGAACATTGCATGGACTCTCAGGCAGTCATGCAGAGAGGCTGAAGGTGCTGATCTGGCCCATGGCAGATGACCTCAGAGTCATACTGGTTAAGCATTGACCTTAAGGAGGAGAATGTAGCTCTTCGGGGGGCTGGTTTTGTTACTATTCTAGAAGAGTCTGATGAACAGAGTTGCAGAGGGAGATAAGCCTTGACTCATGTGGCCTCCCCATGCTTGGACTCATCAGAGAGGCCAGGGAGGGCTGGATGGAGACATTGCAACTGCAGTAAGCTGTCTGAGCTCCACACACAGCTCTCTGGGGAATGAAATGAGTATTCTGTCACTGGGTAGGAAGGACTGTTCCAGGGTTGGGTAGAGTGACACTGTCAGCAGGACACCTGCTATAGTCCCCTTTGTCCTAATATTATACACTGAGCTAAGAAGAGCAGAACTGGGCAGAATGACCTCTGTGGTGCTTCCAAGAAGAGCCACCAAGAAAGACTGCAGTTAGGAGAAAGGAGAGTGTCAGCAGAGATGCTCAGTTAACTGTGGATGTTTGGTTCTGTGAGACACTGGGCCAGCAACAGGTGGCAGGCTGATGGAATGGGGTACCCCCAAACCCAAGACTCTACTCCTCATTGTTCCACTTTCCGGCCTCTTTCTTGCTTTCACCCCATCTTGTTCGGTCATTGTAAAAGCAACAGGTCTAGGAAAAGAGCCGGAGACATAGTAACAGGACCCCCAGCAAGAATCACTTCCATGAGTCTGGACTGTGCCTCTTGTTTGTCTACAGACCATGCCAGGGTAATAATTCCATGGTGCTAATGAAGGGGCAGGGGGCAAGCAGCTGCCTGGAATAGCCTGCTCAATCATCTCAACAGCCAAAGCCTGGATTCTTCCCATACGCCCCTGGGAAGTCTTCATGTAAACCCACTTTTCATCATGTCAGCACATAGGCTTTCTTGTGGCTCTCCCTTCCCCTGTGTACCCCCTCCCTCTACCACCTCCCAGTGTCTTATTTATATAATGAGCATCCTTCCACGCACTGGTACATCTCCGTCATGGGTTGTTTTTTTTCACAGTGTACTGCACATCTCTAACTCAGGGCTGTCACTTCTAATTTGTCTCTAAGAAGCTGCTATGCTATTTAAATTGGGAGCATTGAGTCTCCACTGGATGTGGTTTGGTTTTGATCACAACTGGTAGGGCTGACGACTGGCAGAAGTAAATAAAGACCACAGTGTCACCATTGCTGGAGGGAGCCCTAGATCAGTAGGATGGGACCAGTGGTCACTATCATCAGAGAGCTAAGACAGCTGACCCAGGCAGATGACAGGTGGAGAAACACGAAGAGACACTGTTGGCATGAAGAAACCAGACAAATGTAGAAACAGTACTTCTGTTTTCAGGGGATGCCATTGAGACATAGTGAACACCTACTGTACATCACTTTGGTGTAGGGAGCCAGGTGACATGAAATGGCCCTGATTGGTTTCTGTCGCGCTTATGGCAAGGATCCTTGCCAAGGGCATCTCTATCCATTGTGGGTGGTGACTCTTCACAAGCCCCTCAGGCGTGTCTGGCTCTGCTAGGCAACACTCGAGTCCTCTGAACTACCACAACGTATTCTACTTCTGTGTGTATTTATTGGCACCCCTGAGAGTTGATGCAGAGGAATGCATGCCAGGGTCTTGGTGAATTTAGCAGTGTTAATATTACAAACCAAGCTGCAAGGTAATTTGTGTTCCATTGCCTGGCATTTCCTGCCCTCCTTTGGAGGAGAATTATAGAGTTCAATTTATTGCCAAAGCATGGCCCTTGGGTTCTTAGGCTGGGAGGGAGTGGTGAATTATTTATAGATTCTCATACTTCAGAAGCAAATGTGTGTAGATCTCTCTTATTTTACAGACCTAGAAATATAATGATATTGATTCCTCCACCACCAGCTCCCTCTCTGGGCCTTTTATTTTCTTCCTTTAAGTCTTCACAGTAAATCCTTGAAATGGGCAATGACATTAGTTGCAGGACCTAAGGTTCAGAGAGGTTAAGTAACTCATTCAGTCACCCAGCAGATAGGTGGCAAAGATGCAAATGGAGCAAAACAGATACCATGGTCCCTGGGCCCAGAACATTGTCCAGAGACATGAAACTTCTGCTGCATCAGGCCACCCCAAAAGTCACAAAAAGGACTCAAAGGTGCAAGCAAGTCTTGGATTCAAGGTGGATTCAACTCTCCACTGGTGACTTTCCCTTTACCTGCTGCCTCTTAGGGCATTTCTTTGCAGTTTAAACTCTAGTTAGCATTCCTTATGGGCTTCTATCAGCTCATCATCTTGCACCAAATGCAGAGGCTTCCTCACCACCCTGCCTTCATCCTCTCTAAACACTGGACGAGCCTTCAGGCTGTACCTACTGTGAACACTCCAAGCAACAAATCACAGCTGTCGATCCACACTCAAACCCTCGAGGAGCTAAAAGACTGACTAACTGTGTACTTATAGCATGTGCGTAAAGCCGGTCATAGCCAGCCCCTGACTTGCTCTCCAGCCTTTCTCCTGAGCTGGGCCATCCTTCAACCCACCAGGCCATGTGCAACATATTTATGTCCATACATGATCTCCAGCTTACATACCTTGTGTTTCCTTTGTCCATAGTGGTCCAGCCTGAACTGGGTCTACCTGGTCTTGGTCATGTGGCTAGATTCTATAGTCACAGCTTTTCTTGTTGTCATGGTAGACTTGTCTTCATTGGCTCTCAGGATCTCTGGAGGTAGAAAGATAGGAGCTTTAGCATCAGAAGGAAGATGGAGATCTGATTCCTAGGTAAGGAAACAGATGTATAGAGACAGAGAAAAAGACACGGGATAGACCTCTTGGCTGTAGGGCCAGTGAAATAGTAAAGCATGAGATTGCAGGATGAGGGCAGTGCAAAGTTGGCCCAGAATCTCACTACCACAGTGGTCTGAAGACCATCTTGGGCTGCAGAATGTTTTCTTCAAATGGAAACTGACAGTTTTCCCAAAGCATTGGAAGGAAGCATTAGGTAAATAAAGAGCTATATGTCCAAACCTGCTCACCCTCATGATATGGCATAAATCGTGCCCCCTTGAAGTCTTGCATCACTGTGAGTAGTAGTGCCAAGGGATCTGTCCTTTGGAAACTCATCTACTCTAACAATAAGCTCAGCATCACAGTGGCTCGATACCACGGAGACTCTTTATAAAACTCTCATTACTACCAAAGATAAGTGGTGTGGGATTCTGCTCCATGAAGTCTGTGGTCCCATTATTCTCAGTTGCATTTGAGCCCCTCTGCTGCATCTTGGGGGAATGGCCAGCTGACAGAGACAGGTAGTGAGCACAATGTCATGTATGAATGTACAGGCTCACAAAGTCACTTCCGCTCACACTCCTTGGGTGGCGAGTGCTCCTGTGATCCTGCCCAAGTGCAAGGAATGGAGTTACATGACTTTGAGAGGCAGCAGAAGATAGCACAGACTCCGTCATGGTGAGGTCTAGCAAGCTCTGTGGTTCTTTCAAATTTGTTCATGTTGAAGTGAAATTTCTCAGAATACCTAATGGGGACACGAATGCCTCCTGCTCAGCAGCCAGCTGGTGTGCATTCCATGTGTCATGTCCTTAACACCAAGCTAGGCAGCATGTAACAGAGGTGCTGGTAAAATCAACCATTTTTATGTTTTCTATGTAAAGCGTTGGAATCAGGCCTAAAGAGATGGCTAGGTTGGTAAAGTACTTGCCGCAGTGTGAGGGCCTGGGTTCTGTCTCCAGCATCCTTCTAAAGAGTTGTGCAGGGATGCTAGCTTGTAACCCCAGTGCTGGGGAGGAGAAGACAGCCCATTCCTGGTGTTCACTGACAGATCACCTAAGCAAGTCAGCAAATTCCAGACCTGGGTAAGAGACCAAACATATGGCTACTGAGAGATGACGCCCAAAGCTGAATTCTGGATTTTACCTATCTGTGCACCCACATGCACATTAAAAAAAAATAGTCGGCGGGTTTGGAGAGATGGCTTGACAGTTGAGAGCACTTGTTACAATTGCAGAGGACCTGGTTAGGTTCTCAGCATCCACGTGATGGCTCGCCACCATCTGTAACTCCAGCCTCAGAGTTCCAATGCCATCTTTCAGTGCCATATGGTAGACAGACACACATGCAGGCAAAACCACTCATACACATTAAAAAAAATATTTCAAGCTAAGTTTTTAGCCAGGTGGTGATGGCTCACGCCTTTAATCCCTACACTTGGGAGGCAGAGAAAGGCAGATTTCTGAGTTCAAGGCCAACATAGTCTATAGTGTGGGTTCCAGGACAGCTCAGGCTACCCTGGAAACCCTGTCTTGAAAACCCCAAAGCAAAGTGAAGCGAAGCAAAGCAAAGCAAAAAAACAAAATATACCCCTAATGTTTTTAAAAGAGTTGGAACAGTAAGGCATGAGACTGGGAGGGTGGTGAGGTGAGGGCCCAGGGGAAGTTGGAGAGAGATAAAATGAGTGGACAGTGAGCAGACGGGGGATGAGTATGAGCAAAAAGACATTGTATAATTAAATGAATTTTCAAAAATAAATAACAATTTGTAAAAAGAGTTGAAATAAAGCAGTGATTAAGATTTGTGTCTCAGGGCCGAAAGATGGCTCAGGGGTTAAGAACTCGGCTGCTTTTCCAGAGGACCCAGGTTCAATTCCTAGCACCCACATGGTAGTTTGCAACTGTACCCCCAGTTCCAGGGGACCGAAGTCCATTACACAGACACACATTGCAGGGGATCTGACACCTTCACACAGACATACACCAATGCATAAAAATTTGCCTTCATGCAGGCAAAACACTGATGTGCATAAAAATTAAAATGAATCATTGAAAAACCAAAAGATCTGTGTCTGATCTGAGCCCGCTGCCTGGGCTTCATTTTTGAAGACAGTACACACCAATGCTGTGAGCCCGGGCAGGTCCTTTATGGCTCTGTCTCCAAATCCTCACCTGCTCTGAAGGAGAACCAAAAATGCCAGCCCTCTCAGAGGTCGGTGGGTGGAGGTGATGTTAGGTATCCAGTGTTGGTGGAGGTGATGACACTCCAGTCCAGTGCTTAGAAGAGTCCACGGTATGAAGAATGGGTGCCCGTTTCACAGTTGTGTTTCTTTGTTTGATTGTTTTTTTTTAATCATTGTCATTTCGAATAGCCGTCTGACACAAAGCAGAAACCAAAATCTAAGACCAGCATACACACAGCGATCTGTTCTGTGTCACACACTGCAGGTTACACTGACCGATAGCAGTCGGCAAATCTGAAATTCAACAAATGTTCCTATGATAAATGAGAAGCGGTCTCATCACCTGGCTCTGGTGATGTCTCCTGACTGTCTCCTGAGCCATCGCTGGCTTCCAAGCAGGAAGACAAACTAAGGATTCCTGGCAGCACTTTGAAAGGCTTTCCAGGAAGCATAGCTGTGTGTTGTAGGAGACACAGGCTGTGTGTGGGTCTTCCAGTTTCTAGAGATTTCTGTAGAGGCTTTTGCTCTTTGATTTTCCAAAAGGAAAGCAACAAATCTCTGCAGACTTCCAAAGCAGTACTTGGCAGTCAGTTACTGCATACCTTCCTGTGCCCCACCATGCTCCCAGATGCTATGCAGCTCAGAGGGCAAGGTGCTGTTTGTTTTTAAGCCCACACCTGTTGGTTCTCTCCCAGTAATTCACTGTTGCCAGCAAGGTACTAAGACACTCTCCAGGGTAGGCTCTGGCTACACTCCTCTTGAAAGAGTTGAACTTCATGTATCTGTGTAGACCTGCTATAGGGGCCAAGGTCAGAAGCAAGAACAGCCTGCATTGCAGTCCTGTCTATCTAGTGGCAGAAATGGTGACTGTGAATTTCAACACACTCATTACTTTTGTGAGCTTCTCCACTGACCTCAGCCCTGATTATAATTGCTGTGATCTCTGTGTGCACAGGGCTGTAGTTTGTTCATGTATGCGGCTGTAGTGTTTGCCGTTATGATTGTTCTGTAGTTTGCTTACCTGTTCTGCCATGAGCCTCTGGGTTGTTTTTTTGTGGGGGGTAATTATTAGAAGCAGCGTCACCACAGACATTTGAGGAGATACACCCCTAGCCTGTAGGAGAGTTGTGTATTGGGATTTTCTAGAAGTAGACCTGCTGAGCTGGGCATGAAAGCATCTTTATCTAGGTTGGAATCGAGTGGGTTCCACTTCAGTCCTAGACAATTGTCCTTCACATCAGCCCCTAGAGGTCGGAGTCATCATTTCCATCCTGTGAGTGAAGACACTGCTTATATTATAAGCATGGAGCTCAGGTCTGTGAGTGTCAAACCCAAGCTTTCTCTGCAATGACATATGCTAGCAACACTGTGGTTTGTGGGCCCATGCTAGTAGCAATGTACGACCATGAATCTCTGGGGAAGTGAACTTCCTTGGATAGCAGAGTACCACAAACCCAGTCTTTGTTGCATGCTAGGATCCACCCAGTCCCTGCCTCAATTCAGCTGCAGTGATAAGGATGGAGAAGATGTTTAGACAGATCTGGCTGTGACTTCATGTGCATCTCTCTTTGACTAACGATATTGACTCTGTTGTTTCCTAATTGGACATGTACATGTGGTTTAGGTCTGTGTAGGTCTCTTGATCATTTCAAATTACATTTGTTTTATTGTTAAAAATATTTTTATGTTTATGGGTGTTTTGCCTGCAAATATGTCTGTGAACACTGCATGCATTGCCTGAAGAGGCCAGAAGAACCTGTCAGATCTCTCAGAATTGGATTTACAGATGGTTGTGAGCTGTCATGTGGGTGCTGGGTATTGAACCTAGGTCCACTGGAAAAATGGTCTTAACTGCTGAGCCATCTCTATAGCCCTGTATATGTCTTCTAACGGATACTTTATAATTCTTAATGTATCATGAAGACTTTCCCTCTGTAGCTATACACATTACAAATATTTTAACTTAGTCTGTGGCTTATCTTCACTTAAAAATGATTTTAGTTGCACTATTTATTTATTTGTATGTGGGTATATGCTATGGGACATGCATGGAGGCCAGAGACAATTTGAGGGACCCAGTTCTCTCCTTTTAACCATGTAGGTCCCAGGGATCAAACCCAGATCCTCAGGGTTGGTGGCAAGCCCCTTTACCCACCACTGCTTCCTGTTCTTAATTGTCCCTCACATCAGCCCTAGAGGTCAGAGTCACCATTTCCACCCAGTGAGTGAATACACTGCTTAAATTACAAGCATGGGCCTCAGGTATGTGTCAAACACCAGCTTTTCCTGTAATGACATATGCTAGCCACGCTGAGATTTGTGGGCCCATCACACAAACCACCTCACTAGGCCCCTGTCTTCATTTTTCGATCATGTCTCCTGAAGAACAATCGACTTGAATTTTGACTCAGTTCAAGTGAACATTTTTCTTTATGCTGATTATCTCTTCTGAAACATAGCTTTGCTACTGCATGGTGGCTCTTTTGTCAGAAGTGTGAACTTTTAACGTATTTTAAAATTACTATCACTGTGCAATGAAGTCAGAGTGTAGGGCCAGATCTGTTTGACTCCCAGGTTGTGACTCACCAAACAAGCCATGCTGTTGCCTCAAGCCTCAGTTTTCCTTCCTGCAATGTAAAAGACAGTTCCTCAGATCTGTTAGAGGAACCCAGTGTGATAAATGGGGGTGTTCTTCACTGTGCCAAGCATGCCAAGAGTGTCCTGTAAAGACCGTTTGTGTTTTGCATCTAGCAGTGGGCAGGGCAGAAGGAAATAACTCCTCCTAATGTTTGTTTCCAGTATATCAAGGCCTTTTACAATGAAACCTGGGGCAGAAGGCATGGACATCCCATAGACCCCGATACCCTGACTCTGCTCTGGTCTGTGACTGTATCCATATTCGCGATTGGTGGCCTGGTGGGAACACTGATGGTGAAGATGATCGGAAAGTTTCTTGGGAGGTAGGTAGGGGTGTTGTTTCTATTTGGGGGGCTCCCTTCTGTAATGATTGTAAAGAGTCGGCATTGTTTAATGGTGTCCACATAGGCAACAGGATCTCATACAGTTTAACTGGAAAGACTTCACTCATGAAGGGCTGGGGTGAGGGAAGAACTAGGGTACCAGTGTCCAGTGGGGAGAACGAGATTGCCAGTGTCCAGGAAGATTGGGTGATACGGTGATGAACAAGGCGGACAGTATGCAGGGACTGGGCTGTGCAGAGAGGAGAGAAGGGAAGAAATGCCCTGAATCCTCTGTCCTACTGCCTTCTAGTCTGCTGCAGGAAACCAAGATGCCTGGTTGTTTCCATCCCAGAGGCCAGAGTAGAACAGGGAGGGGAATGGGTCTGTGTCTGGAGAACTGGAGAACACCCAGCACAGAGCCTTCAGTTTGTTCCACAGAAGCACAGAGTGACCATCCTCGTCTGACAACCAGCTATTTAGGATGCTTTCCACTGTGTGATTGATGGACACTTGGGGAGTTTCAGGTTGTCCCCATCACTGATAAAGCTGCAATAAATTAAATATCAAAAACTACAGTTTCAAGCTGGGGAGATGGCTCAGTCAGTATAGCACTTGCCTTGTGAGTATTAGGACCTGAGTTCAGATCCTAAGAATCTACATAAAAAGTTGGGCACCATGACACATTCTTGTAATCCCAGGGATGGCCAGGCAGGAGGCCAAGATGGGAGGACTCCTGGAAGCCCATGGGCCAGCTAGTGTAGCTGACTTGATGATGTGCCAGGCAATGGGAGACCCTTTCTAAAAAAAAGACGGAAGGAAAAAAAAACTCCTGAGGTTGACTTCTGCCTTTCAAATGCATTCACACAATAATATACCCATGTACAACACACACACACACACACACACACACACACACACACACACACGCACGCACACAAACACGCACACACACACACCAGTTTAAGTCCCCCACCCCAGCCAAGCCTTGTCCAATCAGATCCACTTCACTTTTTTTGCCTCATCTCTAACTTATTTATGACATGAATCCTTCTCTCAGGGCAGATTGGTGTATTAGACCCCCCACCCCAACCCAGTATCTCCTCTGTCTCCTTTCTGTTAGCAACAGCCTCTTAGGGGCTGCTGAGGTGTGTGTGTGTGTGTGTGTGTGTGTGTGTGTGTGTGTGTGTGTGTGTGTGTCTACAAGACAGTCTTGGCCAGTTTCATGTCTGAACTTGAATCATGAGTCTCCCACTACTAGAAGATGACCTTGGCAGAGTCTTCTCATTTTTTTCAAGCCCAGGATGATGGCTCCCATGGAGGCTGTGTGACAGGAGCGAGGGAAAAGTTATGGAGAGAGGATGCCATGAGAAGCATCTCAGTGAACACAGACCGTGTGTTTGTGGTCACCTTGCCATCCATACAGAGTAGCTCAGGAAGCCTCTATTTTGCATTCACACAAATTTGAGAAAGGATCCATCAAGTCCCAGAAAGTCTCTCAGACCTCGGAATTACAGAAACACTCCTAAGAAGGGTCCCACTCATTCCTTCCCAGCCTGCCTAGCGTCCCCAACAAAGAGCTCATTACAATACCGATGATTCAGCAAGGTTCTCTGAAGGCCATATTCGAAGTATCCAAATGGTACCTATAAAGGTATATGGTACCCAGTGAGTGAGGGGAAGTTCTGGGGTTTCCTTTGTCCCCAGGTCCATGTCCAGGACAGTAACTACGGGCTTTCAGTATTAGGAAAGCATAGCCATTGCCTAGGGCAGTGAGAAATGATTTCTGAGGGCTCCCAATGTTCCAGACATTCTCACACACTCTCTTGTTTCATCTGCTCTCCTCAGGTAGGTCTATGGATGGAAATGGGAGGCCAGAGAGGTAGGCTCAGCTAATTCACACATGACTGAGCTCATGCTGGGAGCAGCACTGTCTTCACTGTTCAAGTGGATTTTGGGTAGGGCCTCTGCTGGCCACAGAACTGTCAGGTCTGTAACTGCTGAGCCATAGGCACACAGTGAGGTAGTACCCAGATAGCACCACCGGCCAGGGTCCCACACAGTGCTATTTCTAAGCTTCTGGCCTATGCTAGACCTGTCCACAGCCCTCCTACTTACTCCAGTTAGGCACAGTCACCCCTGCCCCAAGGCTCTGCGGACTGTGAAGTCTGCCCACCTTGTACCTGGCTGTGCACTCCTGCCCTAAGGCTGTTCCTTAATGAGGATCTGTGCCCAAGCAGTGGAATGGAGGACAGCAGCAGCAGTCTGGGCGTGCCATTAGAGGGTGCACCATGGTGTGACTAGGAAAGAAGTTCAGTGGACCTGGTCCTTTGCTCAAGTTGGGACTGGATACTGGTAACTCCAGCAGTGGGGGAAGGACTAACTTCAACAGTCTCAGAGGCAGTTGGTGGCAGCCATGGCTGGTTCACAAAAACCTCTATGCTCGGAGAGCAATGGAGACAGGAAGCTTGGATAGCCAGGAACAGTCTCTGGAGATAGGCCACATCAGCTTAGACATGCCCCAGGTATACATTTTCTTCCTCCTCATCTCTCCTCTGCTGTAGTCACAGAAGTCTCTTTCCCTCCTGACACAGGACAGTGTGTGTTCAGTTCACAGACATGGCCACAGGCTCAGCTTCAGCTCTGGGCGTTATGCTGGTGACTCATGAACTGTCCGTGAGTTACACAAACCCTCCGACCCACATGGTTCACAGTAGCATGAAAATAAAGTAGTGGCACGTGGGAGAGCCACCACCAAGATTGAAGTAGATGCTGGCTATAAGATGCTCATCCTAGAACTGGCAAGAGTTGGCCGTCATGTTTCCCATGGCCATGTGAGATGTGAGTGCCACGATCACAACAGACTCTTCCTGATGCATGTCATTAGTGCTTGAACAGTATTTGTGGTTTGTGTGTGTGCACTCACGAGTACATGCATGTTTTAAACTGTGTTAGAACTGTCCTCATTGCATGTGTTATTGAGTCTGATTTTTACCTATAGAAATAGATAAAAACAAGAAACAAACTAAGAAAACCCACATGGACTTTGAAATCAGATCCTTAATCAGACCTTAGATAATCCATGTGTCGGAACGGATGTCATTATGGGGGCAGGGCACTATATGGACACACTTGGGGCTGTGAACAAGAAAAGCATCATTCCTGAGACCCAGAGCTGCCCCTGGGGCAGAGAGGTAGTCTGAGAAGTTTATCTGGGGACCCTTATGGTCCCTGTAAGCACTGAGAATGAGGCACAGGCTCAGCAAGAGGTAGCTGGTCCCCCAAGGTGAAATTCTAAATTACAGATAAGCAGGATTCACCCCAAAGAGCACCTGTGAGGATTGAACATGATGCAGTTTACACAAACTTACATGGTGTTGCACGTCACTCTGGGAAGTCTTTGCATGGCTGCCATGGAGCCCAAATCAAGTTGACTGAAGCCCCCAAGGGAATTTGTTGGCACACCTGACTTACATTGGACCAGCCAGCTCACAGAATGTCATAAGGAAACCCAATTGATCTGTCTCTTTTCTCCATCTCTCAGCCCTGCCTTCCTCCTGTCAATCTTTTTGATGGAGGGTCAGCATAGACCAGCATTGTGATCTCTCTCTTAATACTTACCAGGTGCTGGGCTGGAGAGATGGCTCAGATGGGCTGGGGGAATGGCTCAGTTGTTAAAGGGCCCGCCACGCAAGTATGAGACTCTGAGTTCAGATTCCCCCTGAGCTCACGTAAAGAGCTGGGAATGGTGGCCACTTCTGGTAACCTCATCCTAGCTAAGGGCCTTAGGAGAGACACAGATCCCTGAAGCTCATCGGCCAGCCTAGCCAGACCAATGATCTTTGAGTTCGGTGGAAAGTGATGGAGGTTGATGCTCTTGAGTTTGGGTGAGATCTTCAACATGTTCATCCATGTTGAGCACGGCAGAAGAACATGTTTGATAGGGTAACCTTTAACCACGGAGCTCTATCAAGCACATAGGAAAAAAAATGAAGAATAGTAGAATTCAAGCAAGGAAGCAGGAAAGGATGGAGTGAGGTACCATCTTGGCATTCAGAAATAGTATGGTTTACGAGTTGCTGGAAGGCATATGGCACACGCACACAGGTTCTCCATTCACTAGGGCTTGCTGGCAAGTGCTTTACAAATGCAAGCCAAAGTAGTATCCCTCCGTCTCCCATTGATAAATACTGCGCCAGGTTCAACATGGCTGCATAAGGGGAGGCGTGACACAGTTCCTGGCCCTGGAGCATCGCCAGGCCTTTGACCCCATCATCCCCATGTGTGCTGATGACTGCTGTTGGCCTTAAACTGATCTGCTGTCTCTTCTATTTTACTTTCAGTCTTTCTTTCTGGGGAATACAGTTCCCCCATTACTCAGAGCTAATCACTCCATGGTGAATGAAACAGATGTGGGAATGAGGGATGGAGGTGGTCCTGAGGCTCTAGAGGATGAGGAACAGCCTTCTCCTTGGCCTTTAGGGTCATGGGAAAGGCTCTAGACAACACAACCACAGAGACCATAAAAGCCTACACGGTCCTCTGTAGAAATAGTCCATTGCTAGACTTGGCCTTGAATTTGGAATCATGAGGAGATACATGTACCCTCTGGTCCAATGACTGCTGCATTAATTATCCAGGGTGAACTTGGGGACATCAAGGGTAGACAGCTAAAGTGGACTCAAGAAGAAAAGGTATGGATAGGAAAAGAAGGAATCTATAAAAACAAGCAAATGACAGATGGGTTTGTTTTATAGGAGGAAGGCTTGTGTGTGATCTAGAAACAAATAGTATTGGAAGGAGAGTACACATGGCCATGGAATTGCCGGGAGGAGGAAACAAAGATTAGAGAATTAAACGATGATGTACAAACCTATGAAAAGTTAGTACATCATTCTCCTAGCTATTTGAAGGATGGAGATGACAAGGCCTAGAGAAAACTAGCCACTTTCTTTACTTGCATACATTTTAAAACTTTGTAAAAAAAATTATTTTAACCTTAGTCGTCTGTTGCCTTTCTGTTCTTACCTGAAAGTAGTTACTAAAGACTGCTGTACCAGGAAACTGCAAGGGCTCTACCCGGCTACCCGTGAAGAACAGGCTGTGTAAAAAACTATAAGGAAATACGCTTTTGCTTTGGGTTTAGATTCTGTTTTAAAGAAGCAGAGGTTGGAGTTTATGATCCAGGATTCACAGAATTTATGTAAATTTAAGGATCTCTAAAATAATCGTTAATAATGATCAAAACCTTGATGATGTAACTTTAGTAAATAAAAGACTGGGTTTAGGCTCTCTGGTCGGGAGAAGGAAAAAGAATGAGAATGAGAAGGAAAAAGGAGAAGCAGGAAGACTGATGGGAATTCTTGGGCAAAGAGAGAGCACTTGAACTGGCAGCCTGCATCTACTACTGACTCCTCATCATCACTGAATCTGCGCCACTCCCATTCCCGCCTTCCTCAGGTCCCTCCTCACGCTGAGGCTGGACCTAGGCACTCCTGACCCTATAGAGGCTGAGCTGGTAGAAGGTGGCTCTCAGGCTTCCCCTGATCTTCCCGGGTTCAGTCCAAATCTCCTCAAGCCGAGCCTTTCTCAAGGACCTGCTGCCCAACCTCTCCACTACCCTACTGCTTTTCCTCTCTGCCAGAGAGCCAGTGAGGGCTCTGGCAGCTTCTGGGTCACACAGGGAAGACCAGAGACTACTGGAGAAGCTCCCAGCAGTGAATCAGGCACCACGGGTGGGGTTGCAGGGAATCTGGGATTCTGCTCTCAAAAAACTGATGGCCCTTGTTTGTGTTGCTATGTTCATCCTTGGGAGAAAATGGAAACATGATGATTAAGGGCTGCCTCTGAGCCCCAGGGAGTCAGCGCTCAGAATTATTTGCGAATAAGTTTTCCATCTTCTCCAGGAGGCCGTCAGGCTGGAGTTATTTTGGGAAGAAAGATTTAATATGCTGAAGTTACTAGACGGGGTGCATCCCTGTTTGCAAATGCTTCCTGTCTGACTCAGATGTGACTAACATTTCCTGCAAGTCATCACAGACACCACCAGGGACAGCGTCATAAAAGTGCAGGCTAGAATCTCAGAAGAATCTTGGTTTCTCCCTTGCTCTTCACCTCTGTCTGCCCCACAGTAAACCCAGCAAGTCTATCCTCAAAATATGCAGGGACCTTGCTGTTTCTCTCAACCTACCTCGCCGTCAGCCTGGTGGACAGCAGCACTTGCCCACACCCTTGTGATAGCCCCTGCCCCCTCCTGGCCATGAACAACTCAGAACACAGAGCAGTCTTGCTAGAAGTCAGGCCAAGTCCATCCTTTCTTTGTCATCTGTGGCCACTCCCCTCACAGCTCCTGCTGTCCCAGAACATCCCCCAAGAACTCTCCTGCCACTCTTCTTTACCTGTTCGCTTCTGCTGCTTCCTCCCGGGTCCTCTACTGTCTCCAGCCATATTGGCCTCAGTGATGTTGTCTACTTCTCTCTACCTGCAGTGCTGCTGTTCCTGGCTAGCTGTCCGTCTCTCCATCACACCTTTGCTCGCATGCCACCTTCCCAGACATATCCTCCTGGTCCACTCTGTAAAATGTTACCCCTTCTCTGCTTCAGCTGCCTTGACAGCATTGGTCACCCCTGGCATGCCACACGTTTTATGTTGTTTAGTGAGAAGACTTAAGAATAAGGATTTTTGTCCTATAGTCCGGAATCTGGGTTATTGCTCAGCACTTACTCCAGTGTTGTGAATGTTTGTTGAATAATTGTCTGTGAGTGAATATGGTGGCTACCCTTGCAGGCAGATTGTGTCATGGTCACTGGAGGGCTAGATCTTCATTCAGTAGTAGGGCCTTGACTAAGGTCCATGCAAGTCTGTTTCCTCAGTATTATCTGACTTGAAGCTGGAGGGAGGGGTTAGTGGTTAAGATCATGCCCTGTTTTTCCAGGAAACTCTAGACTCAAGTCCCAGCACCCATTTTGTGGCTCACAACTGTATGTAACTTCAGTTCCAGGGATCTGATGCCCTCTTCTGGCCTATGTGGGCACCAGGCATGCATGTGGAACACAAACATACATGCAAGTAAAACACCCATACGCATTTTTTTTTAAAATCTAACTCATAAGGTATCTTATACAGGAATACACAGTGTTTAAGACTGTGCCTGCTCCATGGTGAAGCTTGTGGTGACAGCTGCACACCACATAGGATTCAAAGGGCAGCTTGGCAGTGTCTCCGTATGAGTGACTGTGGCTGAAAGGATTGTCAGCAGGGGGCACCAGAGATACTTAGTTCAAGTTTGTTCAAGGTTCAGTTTGTCTCTCTGCATGTCACCTATGTTGTCATTGGCTAGCCACACATTCCTGAGCTTATAGCACTGTCATTCCATGTCATGTGACTGTGCATACACACTATTTGTGAAGCTGAGGAGCAGCTTGAGAGCCACTCTATGATTCTCTCACTCGCTCACATCCTCTGTCTCCAAACATCCGCTTTCATGGTAGTGATGTCATTGAGGTGGTGTCTGTGAGTGAGCTGCGTCTTAATTTCTAATCAGGCCTTTTATTTCTCCATTCTTGAAATAAGGGCACACTGGTTTGGCTAGATCTGAGAACTATCACCTCTGACAAGAGTCTCTGAGAAGACTCTACCAACAGGGTTGGATCTGTGAGGCCTTACGGGTTAAGACTGTGACCATGAAGGGATGTTCCGAGGAGAGAAATGTGCTTACAAGAAATATCCCATCCCCCTTACAGCCAAGCATCTCCTATCTCTGGGATGGAAAGTCAAAATGAAGAGACAGCCTCAATGTAGTCCGAAGGCCAGGGTCACATACTGCCGGGTACAATTGCTGGGACCACAGCTGGGTCCCTAGAGGAAGTGCACACTTAGTAATGGGAGCAGAGAGAGTGTGTACTCCCACATGCTCCCCTTGGGAGGCCATTCATACTAATCCTACAGCAAGGTAGACAAAGGGAAAGGATGGAGAGAAGATAGGCAAGTGATAGACACCGTCCTGGTTACACACACTAGTGTCTACTATCTGGAATTGCACTTTTCTCCATTACAGTTACCTGAAGACAGCTGTATCATGAAACACTAAGGGGAAAATTCCAGAAGCAAACAGTTGTTAAGTTTTAGATTAATTGCTTTTCTGAATGGAGAGATGAATCTCATACTATCCTACTCTGTCCAGGGACACAGACTGTCCCTTCATCTAACATATCCACACCGTGCACACTACACACACTAATCATGCTTAGCCATCTCGGTATATCACTGGCATAACTGTTTTTCCATCAAAAGGTCCATTTAAATTAGATTTTTAAAAATAAAATCACATCACTTTTGGCCAATTAGCACATCCACATGACTTAGCTTTCTGAAGGACCTAATGGACACAAAGTTTAGGGTTCCCTCTTCACTTTTGCCCTTCAGTCCTCTTTGGAGACACCCAATCCTACAAGTTTGGGTATCTTTCCAAGGTTCATGCCTAACACACACACACACACACACACACACACACACACACACACACACACACGCACGCACGCGCACGCGCGCGCGCACACACACATGCACACACGCACATACATACACATACAAACACTCAAGTACGTACTTATACACATACATAGTCACACTTCTTTTCCACATAGATCACTGCATGGTTCACACCAAATTCTACACTTTGCTTCTTTATGTCTCTCTCAGAGCTCTTCCCACCTCAGAGTACAGAAAGCTACTTCTGATACCCAGGGGAACAGACTTACAATTTAGTTTGCTGTTAGTGAGCACTTGGGCTGTTTCAGTCATCTGCTGCTGTAGGATGTTGCTGTGTATCTTGGTACGATCACCACAGCTGCAAAGGTCAGCAGCTGTGAGACTGCCCGAGAAGATGCATAAAGGGAGAGAATGCAGTTCAGATGCTGTGAGGCAGAAGTCAGAGACAGCTGTCCTAGAGCTCAAGAAATCTAACTGCCAAAGGGATACCAACTCTCCCTTGAAGTCCCTTTGCTTCTTGTAATTTATGAAACAACTTTAGTGCTTCTGAATTCATTTAATGCTTTTTTTTTTTTTTTGCGGGGTGGGGTTTGGGGGTGAGGGAGGCTGCTTCCCAAATTCTTCAACTTCCTAACTTCATGCGTGACTCACAGCAAGTTTCTAACATGTTAGGGTCCTGGCTAACTTTGTATGACATAAGCATGTAAGAGCACCTGCCTCAGAATATCCCTCCAAGTGCTAAGATCAGGTTGAGTACTTAGATTAGGGCCTGTCACACAGCAAGGCTTGGTTCTGCAAGTGAGGAAAAGAAAACAATCTCCTCATTCCTAAAATACAGAGCTGTCGCAGGAGCAGGAATCCAGCCCCCAGCATGAGTCACAACTGTGAGGGTCTAGGGAGACATTCCTGAAACAGACAGCGGTCCTGAACCACAGCGGCAAAAGTAACGATTGCCAGGGGAGTCTGCCTGGCTCTGCTAGATGGTTCCAATCCAGCTCTACACCTAAAACTGTAGTTCATTAAATCTAAGCTGCCTATCGAGTATTAAGAAATATGATTGTTTTATTGAGGAAAGGGGAGAAAGTGAGAGCTGTAGGGAGGAGGAGGGAAGAAGGGAAGAGGAACACAGGGTCGAGTCTGCCAACTAGAACAGTAGCATGCCACTTTTGGATGCCCAGATGTTGTCTAGGCACCACACCCCTGGGTTTGTTTGTTTGCCTGAGTGCCTTTGACTACTGAGTCTAGTTCCAGCTTTTGTCCAGTCCCCAGAAGCAGACTAAGTGCCCAGTGGGCAACACTACTCCAAGCCAGCTCCTCGGGGTTCTCCTCTCAAGCCCCAAAGACACTAGCACCAGAGAGTGCCACCCCCTTCCAGAGTCTCTACCCAAATCATTCTTGATTTATCTGATTCCCCATGCTATGGTCTTTCCACTAGAATACTGAGTGGTTTCTGTTTTTTCCCCTTAGGCTAGTTCCTGCATGATAACTTGTCTTAAAAATGCTAAATAAAACTTAGAATTGATGATATCAAATCCTACTACAAGGAATTCACGGCCTTCAAGTTGGCAATGCCCCCTGTCTACCCCACTGTGAACCTGGACACAGGGAGTAGATGCCAGGTTCAAGGTCACACAGCCACGAGTGGGAGTGAGGGGCAGACCATGACCTCAATTCCTAAGCCCATGTTCGTCCCACCTCCTGGAGTGACTGACTTCTCGGTTTGGGGGAGAAAGGACACTGACATGCCTCACAGCATCTTGTCCTTATTGGGTCGCTTTTCCTTCCAGGAAGTCCACGTTGCTGGTCAACAATGGATTTGCAATTTCTGCAGCGTTGCTCATGGCCTGCTCACTCCAGGCAGGAACCTTTGAGATGCTCATTGTGGGACGGTTCGTCATGGGCGTGGATGGAGGTGAGACTTCACCCCAGTTGGGGAGGAAGGCAGTAACACTCCCAGGGCTGTCTAGAGTGGAGAGAGGTGCTTGAGGCTGAGATAGACTTGGAAGATACCAAGATTTTAGAACTCCACAGAAAGTAGGGCAGCCAGGGATGCTAAACCCTCCCCTACATAGAGCTGTAACAACCAACCTGAGAAAACCAGGCTTGGTAGAGCTGAGTCACTGCCAAAGTCCCAGATGGTTTACAGTGTGCCATGCCACCCTGATGAATTCTTTATAAACTCTATACTCTAGGTAGTAAGCTGCAAGCTCGGCTAAGAAGCCTGGGCTTCTGACTGCTCATTCTTGCATTCGTTCATCACATATTAGAATACTGACTATGCCCTGTGTTCCATGTACTGGGGAGAACCCTGCTACTGGGGCAGAAGGCACCTAATAAGGCACAAGTCCTAGGAAGCAGACAAGGCAGGGCAGAGGGCTAGCAAGGTTTTTAGGAAAGCCAGTTAAAAGGACTGGGAAATGTGAGCAGAGATCAGAATGAACAGAGATTGAGAAGTGACTGAAAATCTGAGAATTAGGTTCTCAGGAGAAAGAAGAGTGGTCCTGAGACTGAAGGTGATTGGCATTTCTGAGGCAGAGTGAGAGGCCAAGGATCCTGGAACTTGGTGAGAAGGGGAGTGTGGGAGCTGAGGCTGAAGGGAACCAAGGCCAGATGGTGCAGCCTACAGTTAGGAACAAGTGTCAGTGCTGAGTCTGAGAGAGAGCCAGAAAGGGCTGAGAGGGACAGGGTGTGGATTGCTTCATCAGTGCTACCATATCCGTGAGCACTTGACATGGAGTGCAAGGTAGATCCAGAAGTGGGGTCCAGAGGACCAGGGACAGTCTATGTGTCAGGCTGATTGTGTGGCAGAGCAGGCAGAGAAGAATGGCCAGACTCTGCCAAGGGAATGAGATTTACAGACTCAAATTCTTATCAAAGCAAACTGGTTTTGGCCTAACCCTGCAGATCTGTAGAGCAAAGACTCTAAGCCTCAGAATCAGCTCATCTTAGTTTGTGTTGTATTGCTGTGAAGACACACCATGACCAAGGTAACTCTTATAAAGGAAAATATTTAATTGGGCTGGCTTACAGTGTCAGAGGTTCAGTCCATTATCATCACGACAGGAAGCATGGCAGCGTGCAGACAGACATGGTGCTGGAGGAGATGCTGAGAGCTCTACACTGAGCATGAGGAGACAGACCTCAAAGCCCACCTCCACAATGATACACGTCTTCCATCAAGGCCACACCTACTCCAACTAGGTCACACCTCCTAATAGTGCCACTCCCTATGTGCCATGCATTCAAACACATGAATCTAAGGGGACCAAACCTATTCAAACTACCCCACGCTCTGAATGTTCTACACTTTTCCTTTTTAAAAGTTATTTTTATTTATTTTGGAGGTAAGCTGTGAGCCACTGTGTATGTGGAAGTCAGACGGTGGTTTGCAGGATTAGATTCTCACTTTCCACCACATGGGTTACAGGAATCGAACTCAGGTCACTAGGCTTGGTGTCGATCACCTTTACCCACTGAGCCATCCTACCTGCCTATGTTGTGTATTCTTAATGTTATCAGCTAACTTTGGGTTCTCTTGCTCAATTTGAGATAGAATTCATGAAGAGAGAAGGAAGGCTTCACCCAACAGAATATTTTGGATTTCTCATGGAATTCCATAGGCTTCAGGGTACAGCAGAAGGAGGAAGGCTTAAGGTGCAAATACTGTACAATACATTACCCACAGCCAAAGCAAAGTCCATGGGAACGGCAGATAGATATCAAGTGGGGACAAGAATGCAGCTTTCCTAGCTTTCTGAGTCTCTTCCTGAGTCTCTTTCTTTGGTCCCTGCTCCAAATAGCAAGGCTGCCCTGGTTGGCTGATGTCAGAATGAAATCATCCTGTGTGTGAAGTACTTGGCCTGGCAGAATCCTGCCTGCACCTACTCCAGGTGTGGTAGGATATTCTTGTCATGCGTGCTGCTGCTGTAAGTTTAATTCTAAGCTTGTAAGGGGGCAGCTCCAGGTTTGGAAGCAGGTCAGAGGAAGGCTGAGGAGGTGGGAGCTGCTTGGCAGCTTCCCCAGGGAAGCTCGGCCGTGCTCGCTGGAGGTTGTTATACTTCATCAGTCATTCTCCCCTTGCCTTTGACTGCCTCCTGGACTCATGCTGTACTTGTTGCTTTCTGAATTTCCACGTTCACAGATGAATGCAATTCTTTCACAGCCACAGCCTCAAAATAAATGCCTTTTAGACCCCTGTCCTGTGAGCTATTCAGAAAGGAGCAAAAGAAAAGGAAGAATAGGGGAACATTTAAAACACACTCTGATTTCTGGAACACAGAATCTTGAAGCTGTGCCAAGACCCAGAGACTTCGTGTCCTTTCTTCTCACCAAATCCTTAGAGCCGAGGAGGGCAAAGTGAGGGCAGTTAAGGTAAGGAAGTTGTACAGGAAGAGACAGGGGCTGGGTCGGCTGTGTGCTTATAATAAAGAGTTCAATCCACGGCTGGGGGTGCAGCTGTGTCCTGAGTGCTTGTGTAGCACTCACAAAGCCCTGAGTTCAGTCCCCAGCACCATATAAAACCAGGTATGGTGGCCCGTGTCACATGGGAGGTGGAGGCAGGAAGATCAGAAATTCGAAGTCATCCTTGACAGGCTTCACTACATACGGAGACCAAGACCACTCTGGTCTATCTGAGACACAGCTCCATAACAAAAGTAATCCCGAACATTCTAGAAGTAGAAAGATCTATTAATAAGACACTGTTTGCCCAATTTCTCATGGAAGAATTGAATCAGATTAAGAATGTAGGACACCCTTTTTCTCCCTAGTAGATTTGGAGAAACATCAGCATACTAATTTTATACAGAAATAAATATGATTCAATATGGCATTGAAGACAAATTCACACAGAATGCAGAATTTAAAGTGGGAATTTGGTGTTGGTCAGAGATTGTACTGAACATGGCCCAGGCATGACCTCTCTCTGGTACAGTTCCCCATCAGGACACAAGCCATGCCAGCTATAGAAGAAGCTCCATGGTTTCTGTTGCTGAAAATATACAACAATTTATGAGGTTAAATAATAATAACCTATCATAATAATAATTTGTAAGTTTAATGTTTTTAACAATATTATCATCTTCGTCATTTTCTATTTTGTAGATTATTGTTATTGTTAATCTTCTTCTGTGCCTAATTTATCAGTTGAACTTCCTATAGTCATTCAAATACAGGGAAACCTTCATCTGTGTAGAGTCTGTTGCCACCCACAGTTTCAGGGATCCACTGAGGGTCTTGCCGTGTGTCCCCTATGGGACAAATGTACTTCCAACTACTGATGAGTTCTGTGAGGAAGAAGCCAAGAGAAAGACATGAAGAGGGGCGGAAGGGCTAATTTCCCAGTACTAGTTGGGGAAGGTTGCAGTCAGGAGATGTATTAGATTTCTGTCATTACTGACACGAGATGCCTCAAACTGTGTGTGTTAAAAGACTAGCCATGACACTCATGGTTTCAAGACCCAGGAGCTTCAAATTGAGGTGTATTTGTTACTTTTCTTGTTTGGCAAAATACCTGACAGATGAATCTTAAGGGAAGAAGGGCTTGGGGATATAGTCCGTCCTGGTGGGAAGGCATGGCTGCAGAAGTATGCCGTAGCTGCTGTCATTGCTTTCCCAGTCTGGAAGCAGAGAGTGAACAGGAAGTAGAGCCAGTCGGTAAAACCTCAAAACCCACCCCTAATGAGGCTCTGTTCTCTAAACTTCCACAGCCTTCTGTGCCAGCACCACCATCTGGGGACTAAGTTTCAAATTCACGAGTCTCTGGAGGGTGTTTCACACCTAAAACACACTCAGGGTGTTAGCAGAACTAACTCTTCCCAAGGCTCCGACAGAGACCATGTGCATGGCCTCATCCCAAGCTTTTGGTGCTGCCCAGCGTTGTCACTTGTGATCCCGGGCTTGTTGCTGCTGCTCTCCAACTCTTCATCTTCTCACGACCTTCCTTACGGGTCTCTGTGTCCTCATGGGTCTTCCTATAAAATTCCTATAAAATGCTAGCACTGATTTAGGCCCATCCAAAAACCCTCATCACCTCATCCAGACATAATAATACTGGTAAAGACCTTGTGACCAGATAATGTCAGACCCGTGGGTAATTGAGGATAGAGACTGAATATGCTCACCTCCTACAGTAGGAGGTGATGTTGGACTGAAACAGGAAGGATAGGTGGGCATCAGCCTAGGATCTCTGAGGATAGAGGATTTGAAACAAACAGATGAACCAAAGTCAGTGTCCCAGAACATACTGAGCCTAGACTGTTCACTGTATCCCAAGGTTCACACGTCAAGGGAGAATGGATGGCAGGGAATAGGGTCAAAAGTTGAACAAGGCTGCTTAGGAATGGGGATGCTTACTTAGTTAGTGACATATCAGCCTGGACAGATGGTACCGGCATGCCAGGGTGTGTCAGGGGGTCAGGGGCAGATCCCAGGCTTATCATTTCCTCCTTCACCATTGCTTAGCCACAGTCACCATAAATTAACAGCCGAATATGCACTAGTAACTCTGCCAATCCATATGTGTGTGTACGTGTGTGTACGTGTGTGTACATGTACATATACATACATATATACACATATATCTCCAGAATACAATGACTCATGCTGCCTACAACTATACCTTATTCAGAGAGATGACAATTTAGTAATGCAGGTGGCTATCACTCCAAACAATCTACTTTCTCTGGGATGTCTTCAGCTAGCACACCTTATAGAGAATTTGAATAAAGATATCCAGCTGTCCACAGTTCAACCTTGCCCTGCTGGGTAGGGCTCGGCCTTGTCTTTGAGATGCATGGTGTTTGTGTTTCTCTCCTATGGCTTCGTGTACATTCTTCTCATTATCATCTCCTACTTAGTAGAGGGTCACATATTCACAAGATCACTGCATCTCCTGTTCCTCTCAAGGCACTGTCTAAGTCAAAGGTCAACTAAGAACAAATAGCAGTGTGTGCACACAGAGTATGTGCAGTAGTTTTTCATAATACAAAGCACAAATGTGCTTATAATACAGAGAGGGTGTGGCCTCATCTGTCCCTCCTGTTTACTCTTCTAGAGAAGTTAACACCACACTGTATTAGGTACTTCTATTGCTGTGATTAAAAAACAAAAACCAACCCCCCCCCCCAAACCAACCAAACAACAGCAACAAAAAACATGATCAAAAGTGACTTATGAAAGGAGTTTATTATGGCTTATATTTCCAGAGGAGAAAGAGTCTATCACAGTGGAGAGGCATGGTAGCAAGCAGCAAGCATGGCAGCAGGAATAGCAAGAGGAGAGCTCACACCAGGAGCATGAAGCACAGAGAATAAACTGAAAGTAGAAAAAGGCTATGAAGTCTCAAAGTCTACCCTTGTGATGTACTTCCTCCAGCAAGGCTATACCACCTAAACCTTTTCAAACAGCGCCACCAACTGGGGAATAAACATACAACTACCCAAGCCTATGGAGGACATCTCTTCATTTAAAATGCCATATGTCCTCATGGCCATGACCCACCCTACTTCTTCCCCATGGCAGTTGTCTTCGCTGTGAGCTGATGAGCATTCTCCCATGGTCTTGGTGTAACGGGCAGGAGACACAGTGGCATCTGTAAGTGAGGATCAGGTGACTGTGTGTGAGGAGGAGCCTCTCTCACTGTTGTGTCCTTCCCTCAGGCATCGCACTCAGTGCGCTCCCCATGTACCTCAACGAGATCTCACCCAAGGAGATCCGGGGCTCTCTGGGCCAGGTGACTGCCATCTTCATCTGCATTGGCGTGTTTTTTGGACAGCTGCTGGGCCTGCCTGAGCTGCTGGGAAAGGTATGTGAGGCCTCCTGGGCAGCCATGGCATGGCAGCTTTCATCTCCCTGCCACAGGAGACCTTCCTTTTAGAAAACTCATCTCTGAGGTAGTGATTCCTGAGGGTTCAAGTGTTTTATATATTCACGGGGGAAGGCTGTAGGTGCCTTTTACTTTCTTAGAACATAAATAGTACATAACAAACTCAAACCTTACAGAATGTTTGAACCCACTGCCCACTGACCGCGGTAGGCAGCTCAATTTGCATTTGTATAGACTTTGTTCTCTGCTTCACAACACCACCTATGCATCCTACCTGAACAACGTGTGGCTGGCTGTGGGTGCATTGTTCCAATACGTTCACGCTGTATATATGGTTCTGTAGCTTGATGCTTTCATTTTACACTGTTCTTTCCAAGGTATTTGCTAACTCGACCTCACTCTAGAGCTTTCTTTTTAGTTCCTTAAATGGTCATGTGATCTTACGTTTTGCCTCAATGTGTGAGGGACAAGAAGGAATGGATTAGAATCCCAACCCAACATCATACTTACTTGGGTAGGCTTGGCAGGGAAGCGTGTTCGTTCAGGTTGGTGTAGACTGGGCTGAGCCTAAGGAAGGTTTTCCTGAAGGTGAAGCCTCTCACCTGAGCATCCGGAAGGACAGAAGGACGAGTGAGGTTTAAGTAGTGGTGATGGGAGCTGGGAGTGGAGAGGTCCTAGAGACAGGATGAGACAATAGACGGGGCCTCCAGACCGATGTAAATATGACAGAGCAGTGTCTCTGAGTGTAGCTGTGAAGGCCTGGAGTCATGAGCCACATGGGTGAGGAAGACGCTTGAGGAGGAGGAGAGCAGCTGCTCACTAAGCCCAGCAGGCTTCAACCCAAAAGAACAGGATGCCTCAAGGGCACTGTAGCAGGGCTGTGGTGTGGTCAGATCCACGGTAGAAGGGGCTAGGAGGAGGTAATGGAAAGGGAACGGATTGGAATGGGGAGGGTGAGGCAGGCTCAGAGGCCCAGTAGAGGCTATGGTTGCAGTGGCTTGTGCTTAGTGCATTGATGAAGACCTGGAAGGAAGCTGAGTCCACAGTACCTATGGCTTGCGATGGGTGTGGGTTGGGAGATTGGTTCAGATATTTCCTGGGGATATAGAGGCCTCTCCTGGCCTCCTGTGGGATGAGTGCAGAAAGGAGGAAGACAAGATGCCTCAGCTCACAGCTAATACATGCCAAGGACTGTTCTAAGTACTTAAGCAGTGCCTGATGCCAACTGCTCTTAGCACCTGGATTCTGGCAGCAGGGCATTGTAACAAGAGGGCTTAACGAACAAGCGTACCAGGAAAGTGCTCCCACAGGCAATGCTGCTTAGAGCAAGCTGTCCAAAGCCTTACCATCACCTGCTGTGCCTCCTACCTAGATCCTGCCTACAATTTAGAAGCTGGAGCTGAGAGCTAGATGATGCAGGACTCAAGGCAAAGGGAGCTCATCCTTGGCTTTCAAATGTCTTCTGGGCATGTCTCACCCAGCCATGAACCCAATGCTGGCTTCTCTGGGGATGCTTGAGTTAAGGAAATGGGACTCACTGTGCACTGCCTGACTTCATTAGCTCTGGATACAGCTCCTATCTAACTCAGAAGAGGGTTCCATAGGCCCAGTAGTTGGGCATGCTGTTCACGATCATAAGACGATGCCAACTGACCAGTGTGCACCACGATTTTAAAGCATTTTGAATATTTTGATCATTTCACGTGTTAAAGTACTCATAGCAGAATTTACCATTCTAACCACTATTAAAATAGACATTTTCTTTTCAAAACTTAACTATGTCCTATATGGGTGTGCATGCCAGGCACACATGTGGAGGTCAAAGGACAACCCTCTACCACAGGTTCCAGGGATTGAACTAGACCCTTGATTTGCATAGGAAACTCTTTGACCAGACGAGCCATCCTACCTTTAAATGAATCTTTGCACCATTACGCATGACTTGCTACACCTCAGCCTCAGAGCCACCTGCCTCACCTCTCTGCTGTCTGTCTGGAGTGACTACAGGCACACTGGTGCTTTTCCCCTTTTACAAAAACAGAAACAATGCTTGCTTGATACTTCCAGTTAGTGTGGGTGTGTTGGAAACAATCTGTCTGCCAGGGTGAGAGGCCTCACATTAAAGTACTCGCTTGCTTCCCGTATAAAGATGCTTTTAAGTTCTCAAAGTTAGCATTTATCAGTGATGATAAAAACAATACTACAACCACAGCCTGAACCGTTACAATATAAAAGTGTGTATTAAAGCCAACAAATAGTATACTTATTCTCCAAAAATAGTATACTTATTAGAGCCTTAAAGTATATTTATTTAAGCCTCACTGTGCTCTAAATTCCTTGTCACCCATCAAACCTATTGGATGTCAATAACAGAGACTTTCTCTTATCCCAGGTCCTCCTTGAACCTCTGCCCTTACTCAGTTAACAAATGGTTAAAACACTGAGTTGGATGCTGGAGTCCAGCAAAAAGCATGTCAAATATAGTCTCATCTTCATGAGACTTCAAGAGCTGTGTGAACTTTTGAAAGCAGGCATGGCCCAGAGTCTCAGAGTCCCATGTTCCACTTAAACACCATTTCCTCTGGGAACGCATCACCAGCAAATGTGACCTTGGGGCACCTTGTGCAATGCTCTCTCCTGTTCTGTGACTTCTGTTTGCTTTTGTGTTTCCTTCCTCCTGCGGAGTGCATCTTGCTGATGGTTATATGTACTACAGTCTAGAGGTGTCAAGTTTATCCACCCACTCTGCAAGTCTGATGATATCCCCGTGTGCTGTGTGCCAGGTGTTGGGCTGGCTGCTGCTGCTGTGACTATGGAGTAGTCGGACTAGGCTCCACACTCATGGAAACAACAGGGAGGCAATTAGCCAATGGCTGACAGACATAAGAAGTGGGACACTGCCTGGGGAAGGCTGGTTTTCCTGCAGGAGTGATGTGAGTGAATGCCTTAAGGATAATTAGGATTTGTCTGGTCCAGGACTGCTGGGGAGGGAGGGGATTGAGTGAAGAGGATACTGTTGAGCAGGGAGGGGAATTGAGGCAAGACCCTAACATTTGTTTAGAGGCAAAAACCCAGGGATCGTATTCCAACTGCCCTGGACAGGGTCCCTTTTCTCAGGCCTTAGCCAATTTCTATCTCCGGTCATTTTGATAACATTGGGTTGGAGGTGATAATTCACAGTGGTTTTGATTTGCATTTTCCTGATGATTAGTGGTGCTAAGTACCTCTTCAAAATACCCATTGGCTGTTACTAAGGATTTATTTTACTTGTTAATTTTGTGTGTGTGTGTGTGTGTGTGTGTGTGTGTGTGTGTGTGTGATCCTGAGTTTATGTTTGTGTGCCAGGTGTGTGCAGGGACCCTTGGAGGTCAGAAGAGGGCATCACATCCCCTAAAACTCTTTTTCATGTGGATGTCCAGTTTTCCCAGCATCTCAGCCAAGACCAGAGGGATTGCCCTGGTCTGCAGAGAGCTGTGAGGGCTTGGCTTAGAATGGTAGCAACATGAGTGCTTGAGGCAATGTCCATTTAAACACCTCAATCTGAGGGCATCAGTGATGGTTGCTAGGAGCTTGTGAGAGGAGTCGGGGCTATCTCTGGGTGTCTGACTTTTTAGCCAGGTAGAGTAGTAAGTAGTATAAGATGCCAAGTCAGGAGCCATAGAGAAGGAACAACAGCTTTTAAAGAACCCAGGTGGCAATGAATGGTCCAGGTTCGAGCAACAGGGATGCAGGATTGACTTGCGAACATAGATTGGGAATGCTGCCTCTGGAATAGAGGGGCTCATCAACATGACGCTGGCCAGAAGCTCCAGCAACTATGCCCACTGCCTCACTGGGCCAGATGAGAAGATATCATTTTCTACATGTTGTCTATTTCTGAGTTAGTTTCTTTTATTGCTACAATAAAAGAAATGAGAAAAAAACATCATTATTTCTAGGCTGAGCTGACTCTGGCTAGGAAAATGTGCACATAGCCCAGTAAACACTGTGGCGGGAGATCTGTTTGTTGTGTCTTCGTCCTACACTCTGTGAAGGTGGCGACTGGGCCTCTGAGCAGGGAAAGGACATCAGACGAAAGCTTTTCCTTCATCTCCTCCCTGGTCTTGTGAGGTACCAGCCAAATGGGAGCCACAGGCATTTCCTCAGGTGTAAGGATTTTATTTCTTTATTTCAATCCTGTTTTTCATTTACCTTCAAAGATGGAGACAGCTAAGCTTTTAAAAACTTAAAGAACAAAAAGAGATGCTTCCACTCAGGTGGTTTCTTTGAAATTCAAAGGAGGAAGGAAGCAGAGAGAGTTACTTTTGGACCAGGATGTCAGAAGAAAAAGAGCAATCCTAGCACAGGATCAATTAAACTGGTGTGATTTCATCAGATTTGTGAAAACAGCAGCTGCGGGACATTTTATTCTTCCAAGTGACATGTTAAAAAGTATGTTAATAAAGTATGTCTCTAGCAAAGATAAAAAGAAGAGAAGTTGGTTGAAGGTCGAGGGCAGGGATGCGGGAGGAGAGGTATGGGAATGTGCTCCAGGCAGCCACTGTGGCTAGGGCATCAGGCCAGGCAGCTGGAAGCTCCATCTTCACAATCCAGGAATGCCAACCACACAACTCTGCTGCTCCTCCTGCTTGCATGGTGAGCTCCTCGTTTACCCAGCTGCCTCTCTAGCTGTGTCTGCCTCTACATTTGACTCTTAAACTCATCTGAGCTACTTCAGAGCATGGTATGAAAACCATTCACCTTTGTTTTCTTCTCCTATCTTTCTTCCACTTCCCCTGGGCTCTGCCTTAAATCAAACAACCTTCCCTCTGTTCATGCTTGAGATAGTCTTTAAAAGTATCTTGTTTTGTTTCCTTTTGTTTTAAGACAGGGTTTCTCTGTGTAGCCCTGTAGTCTGCTCTGCAGACCAGGCTGGCCTCAAACTCAGAGATCTTCCTGCCTCTGCTTCCTGAGTGCTGGGATTAAAGGCATGCACCACTCAGCTCCAGGTGCTCTTAAACATGTGTCAAGTCAGCATGTCCACATGAGTTCCTGCTTCTGGACTTCCCATTAGTATCCCCGAGGCCGCCTCATTCTCTGGCTTACCCTGCAACTTTTAAATATTGTGTGACTACCTCTACTGACTGTCAAAGCTGAAATCTTTTCTTTGCTCATTGTCCCCTGAGACCTTCAGAACTATTCTCATTTCAAACAAAATTGCTATTGAGTGTTTGATCCAAATTACACTAAATTGATACATTGGTTTGGAAAGAGTTGAAGTTGCTTCCTATTTTGTTTTTCTTTTTATTTTATCTATTTATTTTATGTATATGAGTACACTGTAACTGTCATCAGACACACCAGAAGAGGGCATCAGATCCCATTACAGATGGTTGTGAGCCACCGTGGTTGGCTGGGAATTGAACTCAGGACCTCTGGAAGAGCAGTCAGTGCTTTTAATCACTGAGCCATCGTCTCTCCAGCCCAGTTTCTGTTTTTCTGCCAAGAGTGTTTCCCTCCTCACTTTGGGTCTCCTTTATATCACTCGGTTGTAGTGACTGGAGTGCTGTATTTCTTTTTTCTCCCTCCTTATTGTTTTCATTATCTGCAGTTGCAGTTCTTGGAAGGAAGTTGGGGGCCTTGCACAAGCCAGGCAGCTGCCATACACTGATCTTCACTGCTGCTGTGTTCTTGACTAAGAAAACAGACATTGTAACTGTGTGGTGATTCTTGAGCTATTCTGTTTCATTGCTAATGGGATTTCTTTTCATCATTGTTTTCAAACTGGTGACTGGCAGATTGGTATGTGCTGATCTGGGACTCTTTTTTATTTCCTAGTAATGTCTGCCATTTTCTTAGCTAGATAGTTTAAAATGATGGCTGTGGCAGCATCCTCGGAGTCGAGACCTCCTCTTCCTCACTAGCAGTCAACCTGTTGTTTCTTAATAGTGATATCTATGACTGCTTGTGGTCTCAGGATGCGGTCACTGCCACTTGACACAGAGGCTGTCTACAGGGACTTTTATTGGAAACAATTATCATGTTTCTCTCTATATATATTTAAAAGGGCTTGCATGTATTTATGTGCAGCACTGGGTGCAGGGTCTGCAGAAGACAGAAGGGCATCATCAGATCCCTAGAACTGAGTTCCTGTATGGGCTCTGGGAACCGATCTCAGGTCCTCTGCAAGATCTGTGAATGCTTAAATCACGAAGACAATCCTCCAGCCCCAATGATTATCTTACCACTACCCACAAACTGCTGCCTCTAATTTTGTTTCTTGAAAGAAAGATCTGACTCTTGGCAGATACATCTCACTGTCTTCTCTCTGTAACATGTTGGAAGATGGATCTGACAGTGTTACTTCTAGAACTTTTAGTTTGCCACGTCCTTGAGAGATGGTTTCCTAAATAATTTGTCATTTTGATTGCACTTAAATCAAACTACTCAGGGTGATGTCTTCAATCCCACATAGCTCTGATCTTTTTTTTTTTTTTTAATTGCCATTCACTGTTTTGTTTTGCTTATAGAAAGTAATTCGTGAGTGCCTCCCTTGGGGAACCAGGAAGGTTGATTCTGAGGTCAGTTTACAATGAACCTCTGTAAACCCTCTAGGTTTGTTTGCCTAAGAAGCATAGTTTCTTCTCAGTGCAATAGATGTAGACCCAACATGGAAAGTGATTGTTCTGGCAAAATAAAAAGGATCACTAAGTTGTCGTTCTGTAGGCAATGGCCATCTCTTTATTGTTAAACTGTGTCTCTCATTGGCCTGGGACTCATGGAGCAGGACAGGAGAGTAAGACCAGCAATCCCCAAGTACCATTCATCCTCCCCATGCCGTGACATGTCTAGGAGATCATGCTTGGAAGGCAAGCATCTCCCTGCCCCCGCCCCCCCGCCTCTGTATTCTTAATGTCACGTCAGAGTCTAAACGCCATTATTAAATGGCACTCAGCCCTCAAATCTCCTCATTAGACATACGAGCTTTCAAAGAGGATTGTAACTGCATGGTTTCCCAATGGCCAGGTTCAAGTTTCCCAGAAAGGTGACATGCCAGGCCTGGTGACCCATTTCCCATTACCCTTCTCATCTTAGCCACCCTCCTGCCAGAACAACAAAGCCAGAGAACATAGAGTTGAAACATCTACAAGCTCTCATCCTGGGCCATCCCTGAGGTCCTCCTGGAACTAGCTTCCCCTCCGGCTTCCTTCTATCTCCTCTGACTGTGTCATCCTTCAAGGACCCGAGGGCAGGGCTCTTCTTGAGGCACCTTCTCTCCTGCCAAACACTAGAATTAGCCTTTCCCCCAAAAGACTCCTTCTTCTAGCTCTCTTTATTCCACATTGTAGTTAAGGGATTATGCATCTTTCTTACTTTCCAGAATACATGATCAAATGTCTCTTTTGTATTGCCATAGATCCAAACACATAGTCTGCCCTCTTGAGGAGGAAGGAAGGCACATTTTTGATCTTGGATTTTCTAGTGCTTCCAAGAATCCAACAGGACCCCACAGTACTAGTTTGAATGAGAATGGTCTCTATAGGCTCATATATTTGAATGCTTGGTCTCCAGTTGGTGGGACTCTTTGGGAAGGGTTAGGAGGTGTGTCTCTGTTGGAGGAGGCGTGTCATTGTAGGTGGGCTTTGAGGCTTTCAGAAGCCCACGGCATTCCCAGTTAGCCATGCTCTGATTCATTGTTGTCTAAACAGGTAATCCCTTAGCTACTGCTGCTGGGCCATGCTTGCCTCCTCCACCATACTCCCCATGGTCATGAACTCACTGTCTGAGACTGTAACCAAGTCCCTAACTAAACGCTTTCTTTCGTAAGTTGCCTTGGTCATGGTGTACCTTCACAGTAACAGAAAAGAAACTAAGATACACGCCCCATGCTTATGGGCTTGGAGGTGAATAGCCAACTCCTACTGGCCACCAAGTCTTCATGCTGTCTCTCTGGGGTGAACCACCTCTCCTGACTTCCAGTCCTCCGCACATCAAAGGCAGTCTCAGTGTCGATTTAGCTCTAAGGCTCCTGGCTGCCTGAACTTCTGATTTGGTGATTCATGCCTCCAGTGGGGTACTTTACCTCCAGAGGCAGCGTGGCCTGGCAGCTCTATCTGCAAGCAAGGGAGCAAAGGAAGCGAAGATAAATTTAACAGTTCTTGAAGTCGTGTCAAATGGAATTGTAAAGAAAGCCTTTGAAGATTGTCTGAACCTAGCTATCCTATCTCTGAAGGGCCACAGGGAAATGATTAGTAAAGTTGCCCTTTGAGGACATGGCTTTGACGGGGAGTTAGAAGGGCGGCAAATCTGGAAGTGAATCACAAGCCCCCGATGACTGTGCCTTCACTCTCTGGCCACTACACCCTTTGTAGCTTTCTCTTACAAACTGTCTCCCAAGTTTCTCCAGTTTCCAACTGCCACTTTCCAGCGCTCCTGAGATTTCTGCTTCATTTAGCTCCTGTGACCACTGGAATGAGCCTTCAGACCATGCCAGGTTCCTGGCATCCATAACCCTTGCCTCCCATAGACACACAATTCTTCTCATTTTTTCCCCTGGGCTTCCTAATATACTGGACCCCAGAGGGAGAAGCCAGGGAAAGCCTCTGAAGGCAGGACACCTCAGGGTTTAGAAAAGCAAGTGTCGGAACACAGAGGAGTGACCCGAGGGACAAGCGTGACCTGTATGGCTATAAGAGAACCCAGGAGTGGGAGAGTCATGGAGACAAACTCGATGGAAATCTTTCTAGAGAGGGTGGCATCTACCTTGTAGTCTGAGGGATAATCGCTCAAGTGGGAGAGAAAGGAAACACAGGCTGAGGGAATAGCCAGTGCAAAGCCAAAGAAATTGAGAGTCTAATATCTTTGGAAACCAAGACTGCTTCAGTAGCCATGCCTAGGACACACAGTGGCCGCGGATGAGACAGGCAGGCCAGCTGCTCCCATGTGCAGTAGCACGGTGGGAAGTGAGCTGAACTGGATGTTAGGAAGTTGTGGGAAAATCTGACCTCTGCTTCTCTCCAGCTGTGTGACCTGGACAAGCAACTTCAGCTCTCTGAGACTCAGAATCTGTGTCTGTAAAATGAGAATCACCTACATTCCATGGAGCCAATAGAACCATTAAATGAGATGCCATGTCCTCCCCTGGGATCCATTAAATGAGATGCTGTGTCCTTACCTGAGATCCACAGTTGACAGCCATCATGGCAAACTGACTGTGGTGACCATTAAATGAAAACCCATTTTCCTGCCTGCATTCAGAAGTCCCAGATTTGGGAGTCTAAAATCCTATTTGATTTATTCTCATTTCTAAGACCATGCAACCTCCTCTCCTTCCCTAGACTGGCTTGGCTCTCCCACATTCCACACTGCTTAGGCATTAATTACTCTGAGAATCCATGTTTCCTTTGCTATATCTCCACCATCTGCCTCAAGGAAGACCCAACTCAAACAGTCGAAAGGTGCTTTCCCTGGCCCTTCTGAAAGGATGGAAGTATGAGGCTGAGCCCAGGGGCAGCGCTCTCAGCACAGCTTCTGTTCACCCACTGAGTGCTCACATGATGCTGGTGCTTCCATAGAAGGGTTACCCTGGGAGAGGCCCTGTCTTTTTGCCTCACTCCGACTTCCTCTTGACTGTCTTAGGGTTCCTGTTGCTATGATAAACACATAGACACCATAAGAAGAAGAGGGCTAATTTCTGCTTGTAGCAGTAGATATTTAAAGCGGCGGCACCCAATCTGTCTTGTGTTTTGGAGCATGGCATGACTAGGCTAGGCCTGAGGTCACGAGCAGCTGTGTGTTCTCACTGCTGCCACGGCTGAGGCGGCCAAGGACACTGGCCCTGCCACCCATGAGAAGCCAGCGTGGGAGATGGCTCTGCCAATCCAGCCATCCACGTGGTACCCTGTAGGAATGAGACTCTAATGCTTAAAGATTAATCAAAAGCTTTATATGTTTGGTAATGCTCAATAACAAGATGCCCACATAATCAGAGATGTAACCCAATACCCAACCTTGATATATCAACTACCTTTGACTGCTAGAGACACACGCACATCCGCTTCCATGTTCTCCTCTCTCTGGTCCTCTCCTAGATCCTCCTCTTCCTTCTCCTCTTCCTCTCCTTACTTCTCCCACCTTAGCTCCTCCCAACTTGCAGGGAAAACATGCCATTACATCTGCTCTCGTGTCTGATCACAGTCTATAATTCAGGGAAGTCAGGGTAGGAACTCAAAGCATTCTGAATCTAGAGGCAGGAACAGAAGCAGAGGCCATGGAGGAACACCATTTACTGGCTTGCTTAGCCTGCTCTCTTATAGCACCCAGGACCATGAGCTCAGGAGTACCACCCATAATGGGCTGGGCCCACTCACATAAGTCACTAATTAAGAACACAGGCTTCCTTACAGCTCAATTTTATGGAGACAATGTCTCAATTGAGGTTCCCTCCCCTCAGTCAAATCTATCCATGTATCAAGATGACATAAAACTATCAAAGGCAGGAGTTCTTGAACAAAGTATATTTTAGCAGTCTCTGCTGACCTATCTCCCCACCCCCTGCTATCCTTAGCTCCCCCAACCCCCGCCAGCTTCCACTCTCATGTCCCATGTGTCCTTTGCCCATACCCTATCCCTCCCCATGAATATGTATTGCAATGCCCTTAGTTTTGATTTCTGAGGCCTTTCCCTCTGTGCCATAGCATCCAACGCTGTTTCCTCTGTAGGGAAGCAGCAGTCTCTCTGCATTGTGTCTTTTGCTGCAGAACTCTTTATCTTTCTTTAGTTTCTTTTTGTCTTTTACCGCTGTGCTAGAAACTCTTTCAAATGTCTGCTGCTTTTCTTCATGTTTAAAACAGTGCTGAGCAGGATGATAGTACAAGCATACAGGGACTGTATACATCATTTCTATGGTGACCACACCCACATCAGCAGGTTTTCTACCCCCTCTTCCCCTTGCCAAAGGTCAGTCTTCTCTTACCAGAGCAGAAGACACCGATCTGGAAACCCAGGTCCACTGCAGGTGATGAGGGCTTTCAAATGTATTAGACTCTCTCTCAGCTTCTTTGGTTTTGCACTGGCTGTTCCCTTGGTCTGTGTTCTTGTTATCAGCCTCATGCTTTCCTGCCAGGCCTGGTCTGCCTATGGATGTAATTACCACAGGTCCGCTGATTGGGCAAATGCACAACCATGGAAGCAGGACAGCTGCTGGTACAGGAGATGTGGGTTTTGAGATTCTTTCTCTCAGTCTACGTTTTGAGGACCCTTTGTGTTGACCTGTTAGGAATCTCTAGGATGAATGTCTTGCATCCTTCTAGGTGCCCCCAGAGAAGGATTCCCCTACTTTGTTATTCTCTCTTTAACACTGGGCTGAAAATCTCATTCCACAATTGTCACTAGGCCAATCTTTCAACCTCACAGTTACCTTGCTTGTCAATGTCCATATCGCCATGTTTACCGAATCAAAGATAAACAAGCATAGACTATCTACCTTGGTTGTGGGACGTTTCCTCGTTTTCTGTAAGCCTCTATCTACTGTGCAATATACAAATGGTACCCTGAAAACCTATAACAAATGGATTTTAAAATAACCCGATTATAAAATGCTGGATCAGACAACACTCTAAAGAAAGCTTAAAGCATCATCCCTTAAATGGAGAGCTGAGGCCACCATAGCTTCCCACCTTGCTTGAATGGCCTGTGATGTTCTCGCTACCCCCATAGCAGTGGGTTGCAGGCACAGGTAGTTGTATATCACAATGCCTGCAGTACTCTTAGAGCATCCTGATCCAGGCTGCAACTCAGGCCTCTTGAATCTGCATCTCTAGACAGTGCTCCAGAGGCTGTAAATGGCTAGCACTGGCCCAAATTGGTGATTGTTGAGAAACTGAGGCAGGATCCAGACACTATTGTAACTTTAAATTTTTCAAAGTCTACTTTTAGTGATCAGAGGTAGTGGGAAAGAAAGGATATGGGGGAAGTGGACCTGTTTAGAAATGGTTCTTTGAAGCAACTCCCATCCGTGTTGTCTGGAAATCAGCAGTTCAGTTCACAGGTCAGCAGCAGCAGCTTGATCCACTCACAAACACTTCACGAATACTCCAGCAGTCCAGTTTGGCAGAGTTGGGATAGTAGCGGTGGTGGCACTACCTAGCAGAGATAGCCAGGCTTCAGCACAAGTCGGCAGAAGGGACCAGGACCAACAGGAACACCAGATAAAGTTCTCAGCTGTGCCTCTCTCAGCGAAGCAAAGATCAGTGAAGACTCGAGACCCACAAGCATTACACAGCCAGCTCTATAAGCAAGCCTAGCTCAGCCTCACTCACTGTCAGCTGAGTTCTTTTTATATTCCCTCCAAGCATCACGTGTCCTCTATGGGTCTTGCCTCTGCACGTGTCTTGCCTACACATGTGAGTCTGTCTCAGCTGACATCACTCTGCCAATCAGCCCGAGTCTGTGGAAGTGGCAAAGAACTGCAGCACACCACCAGAAGTTTTTTGGTGTGGTTTCCCTCTATGGAGTCCTGACTAATGCAACTCAAGTATGTAATGTAAGGCAGACCAATACATGCATGTCGTTAGCAAAGACTCCTTCATCAAGTGTCCTTTCACGTGCCTGCTTTAGCAGAACATCCCTTCACTCGTGTCTGCTTCAACCAAACGTAACTTCACAAGTCTGCCTTAGTCTCTTACCTGTGTCCACTTCAGGAAAACACTCCTTCACATGTTTGCCCCAGCAAAACACCATCCAACACAACTGACTTTCCAAAGAACCCTGAAGTTTCCATCTCACATCACCTATTTTACTGATCAGGCTTTGTGGGAGAGCCTGGTTGTCTGAGCAACTAGCAAGGCCAATGTAGTCCCTGCTGCCTGCACTTGCAGGGGCATGTCAGTCTGTAGAATGAGTGCTAGCCCAGACAAGGTGGTTGCTGTACTCTGGTGAGGGGAAGAGACAGAAAGAGGCCTCTCCTTGTTCCCCACCAGCCAGCGTGCACCAGTGGCTTGCTCAATGCCTGGTGCTACAGTTGCAGCCTTGGGGACAGTCTGGGCAGGGTGTGAGACTAGGAATGAGCAGGCAAAGTCCTGCTAGGTACCTTATAGCCTTGGAAGTATGAATACCTCTGTATCCCAGCAGAAGAGGTTTAAGCAAGTCTCTCAAAGAGTAGCCACACTTGAGTCCTGTTGAGATGTGTAGCAATGGCTGCCTTTGACTGAGTGTTACTGGTAACTAGATGCCTGGCCAAGACTGTACTGTCCCCACTCTCTTTAGAGAGACAGTTTTTGTCAAGAGTAGTTATTGTCTCATTCACCTGGCTCTAGGTGACTACACCAACTTGTCAAATAGCAGTATGTAATGGAACTTTAGGACAGAAAGTCACACTGTGAAATGTCACCTCAAAGCCAGATAGGGCACTGTCCCTCACTGGACTTTGACTCCACTTCCTGCTGAGGCAATGGTCTTAGTGAGTCAGGAGAATAGGACCATCAGAACTTGTCTCTTTTTGCAGATTCCTGAACAGTCACCATCCCCATAGGACAGACTCTCAGAGCAACGCAGAAAGTTGGTCATAGGCGACAAAGACCACAAGCCTGTGCTTCTAGGACTCTCATTTATTCATTGGTTTAGTGTGTGTGTGTGTGTGTGTGTGTGTGTGTGTGTGTGTGTGTGTGTATGGTGTATTGCAGCTCTGTGGACCAAGAGCTTATGAGAACCTGGGAAACTGATGTCAGAGAGTCTTGTGAGAAATGCTAGAGGCATAAGGCCCAGGCTAGGATGCCCTACTGCTGCCTTGCTGACCCATCACTGCCCAGATCCTCCCGCTTCCTTCTGAGAATGTCTGGGATTAAAGATGTGATGACGAAATGAGTTAAAGATCAGTGTATTTTCATCACTGAAAATGAAACTGTCTCTCTGAAGAGAGTGCCCCGAGAGCAGTGTGCTTACAGGCATGGAGGATGTGAAGTGCCCCTGGGATGAGGGTTGGGAGGGACCATGTCTGTTTACCACATGCTCTGAAGAAGAGCAAGATGGAGGGAGGTAGAAGCTAAGAGTCCGTGAAGCAGACCACCAGTAGCTCTACTGTATCATGGGATGACCAGCACTGAGTGATGGGTCTCCAGGCTCTGTGATACCAATGTGAGCTGTTTGGGTTAGGCACAAACTTGGAGAAGTTGAAGGTATGACAGAAAAATAGATGGCGGTATCATAGCATCAAAGAAGCCATCTAGTTTATCAGGGAAACTGAGGCAGGTACTCATTTCAGTATTGCTAGGTTTTAGGTAAGGGCTCATTGAGTGTAGGAACACACAAAGGAAAAAGATTAACAGGCTTCTCCCCCTCCTCCTTCTTTTGAAAGATGTATTTATTTCATTTTATGTGTATGGATGTTTTGCCTGCATGCACAGATGTGTGTACCATGTGCATGCCTGGTGTGATGGATCCCCTGAAACAGGAGTTACAGACAGTTGGGAGCTGCCATGTGAGTGCTGGGAATGAACCCGGATTCTCTAGAGGAACAGGCAGTGCTGAGCCATCTCTCTAGGCCTGAGCTGCAGCAAAAGGCTCAGAGGTCTGGGCTCCAGGTAGCTGGATAAAAACCCTCAGTTTCTATATACACACACACACACACACATACACACACACACACACACACACAGAGAGAGAGAGAGAGAGAGAGAGAGAGAGAGAGAGAGAGAGAGAGACAGAGAATGAGAATGAGAATGAGAATTGAGGAGGAAGGGCAAAGCCCTTAAGAATGTGTCTGTTCTCCAACTCCTAGGCTCATACCCAGTCCTGAGATGTGTTACATATACTCAACTCAGATGCTACAGTCCCTGGGCTTGGGGCAGGGGACAGCAAATGTGACCTTAGACCAGCTCTGGAGTTAGTGTGGATCATATAGGCTAGTTGAGCTAAAAAGCAAGTCCGAGATCCTATAGATAGGAGCAGAAGAATCACAGTGTGAACTTGGATCTAATTTCACAGCCTTCCCCTGACATTGGACTCCAGTATCCCCAGATGACATCCAAGGTCACAGGAGCATAAATAAGTAGGTTCAGCCTAATCTGAAATCAAACTTCAAACCTTATGGATCCCCAAAATTCAGAGTAACGAAGGAGAAATCCAATCTATACAGAGAGTCTGCATGCATCCCGACAAGTCCCGCTGCATTTGCAAGCATCCCTCAGTGTCCTGCTATATTCGCAAACCTTCTCACTTTGAGTTCTATTTCGGAGCTGCTGATCAGTGAGGGATGAAGTACATGGCAGACAAAGAGAACAATGGGACTCAGAGGCCAAGGCGATCCAACTGGAAAACAGAAGGCTGGTGAAGGGAGTAAGCATGGGATTCTACTCTAAGGAGAGTGGCTTTGAGAACAGCAGGTAGCTAACTCCTTAGGAAGTAAGAGAGAGAATTTTACAGTTATAGTCATGGAATTTGGGTGTGTCTCAGCAAGGTACAGCTACAGAGTGGCCTGTTTGACCCTGTGGACAGCAGAGGTTAAGGGGACAGAGCTGATGACCACCTGCCAAGGTTCATCCCCACCCCCACAGCTATTTATAGTATATAATTTATAGTGTATATAGGGAGTGTAATTGTCAATGGAGTAGAAAATTCTTGGTACCTTGGCTTCTTCCGCTGAGAATCAGAACTAGCAGGGGTGCCAAAGACTCCATAAATATGTACAAACTCAATAACATCCCATCTAAGAGTCTGGCTAGTGGTGGATCATAGGGTCAGTGACCTTTAAAACCAGTGTGGAAGTTTGCCTGTTTTTCAAATAGGAGCAGAATAAAGTTGGTTTATGGATAGTTTTTGCTGTAAGACCCCCAGCCTCAGGTTCCTTGTCTATAAAATGGGAATAACAGAGAATTATCTTGAGAACCAAGCAAGATAGAAGACAGGCCACCCCTTCTGAAAGCAGGAGATGGTGGTGGACAGGAGGGGATGAGAACTGTATGTATAGGAATATGGGGTTCCCACAGGAGGTACTGGCAAAGACCTACCACATGAGGACATGTCCATGGATTGTCATGTCATTATTGATAACAGAGGAAAATGGGGTAATAATATAAACTTGTACAAAGATCTCTTATTTTGTAGAAATAGTATCAGGCCATGGATGTGCACCAAAAATACCTAGAACAAATATAGCCATAAGGAATGCAAATGTTATAAAAGATGGAACGGACTCTTGGAGACTAATTTGGAGGAAGGGAAAGATTGCTACACCACACTCAGGTGGCTCCACTGTATCCCAGGGCTCTGTGAAGCTGTGGCCATCAGAACCCTTCCTTAGGAAGTGGCTGAGGGTGGGAGTGGCAAGACCACAGATGTTCTGTAGTTACTGCTGATGACGCTGTTTGCCATCTGAGCCCAGCTCCTCCATACTCAGATCACTTAGATGTGGGGCAGAACCACCTTCTCAGGGTGGCCCAGCTTTTCATACAGCGTCTACCTCACAGATTGCCTGATACCCACACCTGTATCTTCCTTTAAGGGGATCCCTGCTGTGCTGTTGTGAGTCATTGGAGCTGAGTTTGAGTGATGACCGATGAATTCTGCTCAGGGACAGATTTAGCCTAATAGAACTGACACACAAATTCCCCAGTTAAATAGCGGCTGCCAGGTTTGAGAGAGCTACCGCTCTGTTTTGCTTTGAACTGAGGGACAATAACAAGGGAAGAGCTTATACAGGTGTCAGAAGAGCTAACCCATCATCCAGCTAGTCCCCCAACTTCTCGAGGGATATCCTATGGATTCCCTGACTATTCAGGGCTCAAGTTTCTCTCCAATGGAGCTGAAGTCATAAGAATGCTGCATAGGGAGATCTCAATTATGTTACTATAAAGTGTCAGCTCTTCTATAATAGTATGCCATATAGGAAAAGCTTAAGTTTACAAAAAATATGTCAAGAATGTCTCAGGGGGGTTCATGTCTAGCAGCTGCATCCATATCACCAGTCACCTCGCCCAACACATCCAATCTGCCAGCACGTGCTGAACATCCTCCATGCTTCAAGCATTGGCAGATACATCAAGATGTGAGACTAGGGGTGGCTCTTGGGAAACCCAGTCACCTGGAAGAAAGAACACTGAAAAACAAAGTAATTCAGCTTTTCACGAGCTGTATAGAAGACTCATCCCACTGACAGTCTCCCATATACAGACCATGAATAGGAAGAAATATAAAGAAGCGTGCCCTCCATTGTATCTCCAAAGAGCCTTGAAGATAGACAGCATCTTGATGTTTTACATTCAGTAACAGTCAAAGATGTCTCCACTAGTAGCCAGTGTGGCCCGATCACCTTCAGGTCCCCTTCTTCATTTCTCTGGGTCCCTGGACACTCAGTGTTGTACATTATTAAGAACTTGATTCTATAAGATCCATGGTGCCTACTCTACTTTAAAATGGTGACTGTCTCATGGTCTAGAAGGAGATAATATAAAAAGGACCAAAGTCTTCTTCCATAGCTTGGAAGAAGTAGGGCCAAGAAGTCTTATCTTTAAAACAAAGGCCTTGCAATTGAAAGAGCAAGACAGAGTTATTAGAACACCTGCATACCTTCCCCACTGAGGTGTTAAACATTGTCGTGGTCAGCAAGACGACCCACATCTCATACCCTTTGTCCACTGTACTCTCTTTCCCTCTCATTTGCCCCTCTGCACTGCCCCCACCCACTCACATTGCCCTCCTTTAAAGCCTCTTTTTTCTCTTCTCAAGGGACTCTTTCTGGTTTACTAGTCTTTATCAACATTTATTCTTGTCCAGATGCATGACTAGAATCTAGGATGCAGTGAGAGAGAATGAACTGTTCGCTTTTATATGGTTATCTTGAATTATATGTTTCTAAAATATATAAAACATAAAAACAGCCCAAGTCAGAGGCCATCCTCAAGGAGTAGCAAAAAAGGCCTTGAAACAGGTCAGTGTATGCAAAAGCCCCTCCCACTCTCATTTGTTTCTCCATAGAGAAGGCAGCTATTGGAAGCCACTGCAGCATGAGATGCTGGTCCTTGGCTCATGTTAGTATGATGCCAAGGAGCATCATGGACAGCCCTTGAACCAGAAAGACAGTTGGTCAAATCCAGATCACCTGGTTCCAGCTCCTGTCAAGCAAAACGAGGCTCTTCTGCTGGCCCCAAGGCCCCTCCTAGGACAGCCTTAGGGTACTTGTCCATGACCATAATGACTGGAGTATTAGCAAATTCAGATCCGAGCTGTCTGCACAAGAGCAAGGTTCTTTACCACTCACTGGGTGACCCTGGGCCAGGCTGAAAGGCCTGCCTCACTTATGGTGGTTTTTAATGTTCCTTATCAGAATGCTTCTGTGTGATATTTTCATGTAACCTACGCATCATCTTGAGACTCGTTATAATACCTAATGCCATGCAAATGCTATGTAAATAGTTGTTACACCATATTGCTTAGGAAATGATGACAGAGATAGAGGCCTGTCTGTGAGTGTTCAACACAAATACGTTTTTTTTTTCCCTGAATATTTTCAATCCACAGTGGGTGGTACCTGTGAGTGCAGAATGCATAGGCAGAACTGACAGGCTGTCTGTTGTTCTCTACCATGGTTTAAAATGGTTTACTGAAATAAAATTTGCATGCCAGTTTATACTAAAAGCCTTATGGTTTTTAGAATATTCACAAAATGATGCCACCAGAGCCCATCTACATTCAGAACATTCCATGACATTTGAATGGAACCTATCTGTGTCCCTTGGCCCTCCTCATCCATGATTGCTCCCTCCGACCTTTCAGAGATCACCCGATTTCTCTCTTTGCATGGTTTCTAGTTATAAGCCTACTCAAACTGAGAAGCCTGGCATGGCCTCACCTGTCATTCAAAAGGAGATGCAAGAACTATGCTGGCCGCTGACCAGACGTACTCACTAGCTTCAGAGAGGTGGAGGGAGGATTGGAGTCACCTTGGAGATGAGGGCTGAGCCAGCACTGGCTGAGTGTCCTGGCAGGCCCCTTCTGACTTGCTCTGTGCTTCAGGGGTCCCTGCTGCTGCACCCTGGTAGTGTCTGGCACTCTCATGGGCTCCCTGACATCAGAGCTCTACAGTGGGTCTCAAAAAAGCTGACAGGGACAATCGGTTGTGGGATGAGGACAAGCAGTCACATACACCCAAGGGCTCTGAGCTCATTGTCCTGAAAAAGCTAGCAGGCTTCTGACCATTGTGTGAAGACTTTCCAGGTTCAGTGTGTCATTCTCTCTGAGGCTGTCTTCTTTTCCTATTTTAGGAAATAAAACACACCGAGTCTTCAGCTTGGAGCCAGAGCCTTTTGTCTTTCCCATCAACACTGCCCAGGGTGACATGCTCCTATGCAGAGCACGCAGTGGCAGAATATTTGTAAAGCTAGGTGACAAAGACAGGGAAGGATGTCACCTTGATTTGCACAAGAACATATGCTCCACAGGGCATTCAAATTGCACTGTATGCATTAAATTGCACTGCACACAGTAAGTTGGTGATGTGTGTTGGTGGTAGCCATTAGTCATTTCCTGCCAGTGGAAAGTGAAGGTCCTCCATGCATATGGGCCATCCTTCCTTCCTCTATCTTCACTGACAATAGGAAGATGGTGGATACTGCACAGGAGGAATCTTGGTCCAGTTTTCACACTCAAGCATGCCAATGGCAAACCATGCTGGAGGAGTGAAAGAGATCTAACGAGACCCCAGGTTGGCTATGGTGGCCCATGCTAGGGGGGCAGCCACTTCTGGTAGTCCTTCAGTGATCTGGCTGCCAAGAACCATTTGCTTTTCAAAAGATGTGCTAGGTCACCATCCATGGGGACTCTGAGGCCACATCAACTCAGTGTTCTGTTGTTTCTCTTAGTTGTTGCCAGTGGGGACAAGCTGAGCAAGGAGGCTTCTTACAGAGTCCAAGCTGCTCAGTCCAGTGTCCCCAGTAAAACAACTAAAGGCCCTTCCATCAGCAGAGTCTTCTCCCTACAGGAGAGCACCTGGCCATACCTGTTCGGAGTGATCATTGTCCCTGCCTTGGTCCAGCTGGCAAGCCTGCCATTTCTCCCTGAGAGCCCACGCTACCTCCTCTTTGAAAAGCACGATGAGGCAGGAGCCATGAAAGGTAGGACCTTTCCCTTTCATTGCACAATGCCAGCCTATGCCTGGGTCACAGCTAGATGCTATAGGGTGGAACAAGGCAAGCGTCAGCATCTCTGAAAGCGCCATGCTGAGGGACACCTACTCTCTTCACCTCCCCAGCTATAGTCACGGTTCAGATAGCAGAGGCTCTGCAGTGTGAAGAAGGTGGGTGAAAAGAGCCTAAGAGACATGATTCCAGAAGGCAATTGGGCTTGATGGAAGAAATGGAGTCCTCCTGTGGCAACATGATACAGCTTGACTTGGGAGAACTCCTCTCCACCTGCCCAGCTAAGGAAGCACCCTTGGGAGGAGCTTCAATTATATATAGTCAGAGTGGCCAATGTGGGATGCAGTGAACAAATGAGATTCCAAAGTCTTATTTCACAGCCCAGTAGGAATGTGTGTGTATATGTGTTTGATATACACTTATTAAATCACAATACATGATAAATACTATGCCCACACCTGGCAAAAAGAAAGAAGATAATGAGATCATGGCTTGAAACATAATACTGAGATTTGCATTCCTTTCAATAACAGTACCAATTTCGCTCCAGATGTTCAGCAAACAATTGTTCCTTGACATTATGAGTGTTCTGTCAGGCAATGGGAAAGACAAGATCATGAGATAGCATCCCTGCCATCTTGGAGTGACTGGAGTGGTCTGTTAGAATGGGCAGACATGTCTGAGGATAGAGAGTGTAGGTGGTATCCTGCCTGCCTAGCATGTGTGAAGACTTGGGTTCAGTCTCCAGTTTCCCTAACAGAACAGAAATAGAAAACAAAACTCCAGGTGGGGTGGAGCATGCATATAAACCTCATATTCTGAAAACTGAGGCAGGAGTGTCGTTTTTAAAAAACAAAATCCTAAATGTTCAATTTTACCAATGAAGATTCAGGAGCCAGATGTTGGGGTGAAGACTTGCTAGTTCAGAAAGGAGAGGAAAGCACCGAGCTGACCACTCTACTCCACAAACATCCCAGAAGGAAAAAGCTCTCTCTTCTTTTCCATGCTCTCTTAAATACCCTTCAGTTCAATGTCCCTCCTTTCTACTTCCTGTGTTTTCTTATGTTCCCTGTCAACTGGTTGCATGCTCTACCTCTTACCCCATGGTTGACTTTATTTAATCCTGTCAACAGAAAGCTCTTGGATTAAAGGGGTGTGCTAGGGCTGAGTCGCACCACAACAAGAAACAGGTTTTTCCAGTTCACAATCTTGGGGTTCGAAATGTGATCAAACATCCTGCAGCACAGGAGGAACTCATGAACTCAAGGATAGTCTGGGCCACAGAATAAGAACCTGTCTTAATGCAAAATGGGAAGTACTGGCATATTTTTAAGAACCTAATGTGAAATCTTTGTTTAAAGAAAATCACATGACCACATTCAGAGTCAATGGTGGTCAAGGTGGCTACACACTCAGAAGACAAAGGACACCGCCATAGAAAGGCTATGAATTGGGGCCATCAGTGTAACAAATCCCTTGGGCCCCTTCAGACATTTTCACTCAGTCCCACTACTAGTTCACAGTGGCCAGGGATCAAATCCTAGTCCTTGATTTTATTTATTTAAGAGAGACCATTTAAGCCTAAATCCGGGGGCAAGAGTCCAAAACCTGTCCCAAGAGGAAGGACAATTAATTAACTGGGTAGAAATGTAATGCCATTATGAAAAATGTATTGGGCAAATAGATACTTCATAAATCAGGGCCAGGGAGATGGCTGTGATGAAGTACCTCCAGGTATCATCTTCTAAAGTGGCTGTCATCACCCTGCATTCCACCAGAAGCAGACAAGAGAGAAGGAGGGATTCAGAGTTCCCCTTGGCAGTGTCACAAACTTCTGTTCCTGTCCCCTTGGGCAGAACATGATCTCACAGCCTCTTTTCCCTGCACAGAGCCTGGGAATGCAGTTCTTCAGCCATCTGTTACCACAAATGTCAGGGTCTTCTCCAAAGGAAGAGAGCAATGAGTGGTGGTGTCTAGATACTCCAGACTCTACTATTCAGGTAGAGAATGATAATGGCTTGGCGATTGACACCAGCCGAGAGAAGCCACACGAAGACCTCAGGAGGTTGATAGCTCATGGCTCTATATAAGTAGCCACGTAAGCATAACAGATGAGGGTGAGTTGGTACATGAAGAACTAGCCTTGAAAGTCTGATGACAAACCTTACCAGTACATTTTAACGAAGGAAAAGCTTTGAGGTTCATGTGAACTACCGCTGTGCATTGGGCATGGAAGGGCAGTCAGGGAGATGGAACAGAAGAGACAAAGGCATGCACACTTCATGGTGCGTCTGTAATGGGAGATATTAGAAAAGAAGGCATCCAGCTTGGCTCCCAGCTTAGCCTCTAAGTGCCTGCACTAATGCTGGCTACCAGTGGACCACCTGCCCCATGTCCTCATCTCAGCAGGCTCTCCAACGGGGCCGAAGCTTCCGAGTTCCCTTTGTGGTCTCGCTACTCCCACATCACGATGGTCCACTCCACCATCAGCTACCACACCCATCACCCGGTAAATCAAAACTCTAGATGCTTAAAGTTAACCAATGGATTTCTATATATCAATAAAATCTCAATACACAAGATGCTCACACAATTTAGAAAGTTATCCCAATTTTCCTAACCTTTAGATTTCATATCTACCTATTTACTTGAAGTCACTCGGGTCCACATCTGCTGCCATTTCGCCTTCCTCACTCCCCACATCTCTCTCTGTGTCTCTCCCTCTGCCACCCTTAGCTCTGCCTCCCTTTTCCCTATCCAATCACAGACCTCCTGCTGCAAATAGATTGGACTGGGAAATTTCTGCCACACGTGACCCTTAAGGCAGAGCCTTGAGACTAATCATTATACCATTTCTGTGTCTTCATCTGTCTCCACCTCTGCATGTCTGTATGGACCTCTGTATACCTCTGCATGGAGGTCCATGCAGGTCTGACTCTCTCTAGTCATGCCAAAGGACCTGGGCTCTACTTTAGAATCAAGTGTTTCAATGGCCCAGGCAAAGCTTGTATTCTCAGCTCATTTAGGGTGTGAGAGAAGGAGCAGAGTGGTTTAAGGAAACACTGAAGTGTGGCGTGTGTTGGTGTGTTGGTGATATAGTAGTGACGTATATATCTGCTTTCCTAAGCCTGGTGTAGTCATCCAGTGTCCAGTGCTGGGGCAGTGTCTGCTCTCGTAGCCCATGGACACATGATGTCTCCATCTCCTCCTTGGCTTGGTCCCTCTGATCAAGCAGGTGAGGTGACAGGGCACTGAGCCAGCTTCCTTGGCTCAGCACCCAAGCCTCTCTGAACCTCAAACTATGACTTTATAAGAGAAAACTTTATGAAATCTCAGTGAGTCGTCAGGTTCTGCCAATGACCCCCACTGTTTTCAGCTCTTCACGGTGCTAGTGTAGAAGGCAGAGAGACGGCCTCCACCACCCCTCCTTATTACAGTGGTCTGCTTCCTATTTCCTAGAGCCTGAACCTGTGATAAAGACACGGTGCGTCCATCAGACGTTGCACCCCTGTGACTAAAGTCTAATACACACAGTATAGAGAAGGGCAGTTTCAGAAGCTTCTGTTCATCACAGTAGGAGACTGAGAAAGCAATTCACACCGTGATGAACAGGAACCAGAGCTGAGCCTTCACCGGGAGAGGTCAGGACAAGAGACAGCTCCCAAACGTACACTGGCAGGTGGTCCACTTGCTTCAGTCGGGCCCCGCCTTCCAAACTTCCCTTGTCCCCATGGTCTTTTCACATTTTATATCCAGCAATGGACTAAACTATTCATCATCTCAGAGCCTTCTTGATCTAATCCTCTCTGGAGACACAGCCAGAGTGAGCTGTATTAATCCCCTAGGTGGCTCTCAACCCCATTCTGCTGACAGTCAAAGTTGAAGGTGACACAAGACAAAAGAATGAAGGTCATTGATGGAATTGAGTCTGCCAATCAGCTGGATTCAGACTGAAAGAGTATCTGCCTAAGAGGAGATAGTACCATCACAAGGATCCTTCTGGAAAGTTGGACTGGGGGGCAGAGGGAGAACCTGAGAGACGCCCCCACAAGAAGGACTTGGCTGAAGGAGACCATCTTTCAAGATGACAGGACAAGGCCATGCATGAGTCAGGCAACAAAGGCTGCAATGGGAACTAGGAAGCGTCAAGAAACTCACCTGTGTGCCTTGTCTATAACACTGAGCTCATAAGATTCATTATGTAACTGACATGAAGTACTTCCAACTTGCCTTTGGCAATGGCTGGACCACAAGAAATAGTTCTGTTATTTCCCAGAAGGAACCACCAAAGAAATAGTGTATCCTTAGAGCTTCCTGGCAGCTAGGAAAAAGAAGGAGTCAATTTCTCCATGGACTCTCTCATCAGTGTCCCAGGAAAATAAGATAAGGATCAAAGTCAAGTAGAGCCCCGAGTGCTGAAGCCTGTTGTGGGCAAGAGTCCATTAGGAACCCTATGCCTCCACAGATCAGGGAGTGTCACCCATGCCAAGAGCCACCGGAGAGAAGTCTTGGGTTCCAAAGAGGTGACAGTGGGGAGCTTGAGAAAAGCTGCCTGGAGGAGGTGACAGATGATTGGATGGGGAGATGATTGACATGAGTCAGGTGAGGATAACTGTGGACTGTGTACAGTTAGGTTGATACTAGGCATGTGAACATGTATGGCTGGGTCGAGCACACACAGACCAGGGAGGAGGCCAATACTCTTGCTCAAGCCTTCATGACTGTCAATCATCAGAGGCAATCTTCTCATGTGTACTAGCTCAGAGTGGCCCTCTGGGAGCTTTCCAATTCTGTCTCTGTTGTGCTCATTCTAATTCCTTCTTTTTTTTTTTTTTTTTTTTTTTTTTTTTTTTTTTTTTTTGGTTTTTTGAGACAGGGTTTCTCTGTGTAGCCCGGGCTGTCCTGGAACTCACTGTGTAGACCAGGCTGGCCTCGAACTCAGAAATCCGCCTGCCTCTGCCTCCCAAGTGCTGGCCTAATTCCTTCTTGAGGACAGTCACATATATACAGCTGTCACATGACTGTCCAGGTCACACCAGAACAGAGAGGTAGAACTAGAGTAGAACCAGTTCTCTCTCCCATCCCAGCAGAAGCATGTGGCTATCATATTTTGCTCACTTAAAGCCACATCTATAGAGATATGAATGAATTAGCCTCCGTACAAGGACAGAGGGAATTCCATCACAGTCAAAGTGATATTCAGATCACCCAGAATTCTGGAGGAAGAGGGCATTCTTTCTATTTTGAGATGTCCCCAAACTCTTGTACTGAGGACATGACAGTGCAGAAGGGGTCATCTCATCTCTGACCACCTCCTGTCGATGTCATTGCTTGACCCGAGCTTGCACCACCCACACAGACTCACAGCAATGCTAGACTGAAAATTCCCACCCTCCTAGGGACTTGATCCTTCAACAGCTGTTTTTCAGCTTGCTAAATGTTAAAACACAGTAAGCACAGAGCTGGCAGTGGTCTGGTGTGGCTCATGAGGCCCAGCTAATACCATATCTCTAGCAACTCCCTTGTAGTAGCCACAGCCCTGTCTCAAGTGTCTTTTAATTAGTCAGTCTTTGTGGCTCAACCCCAACCACACAACAGCCCTCAGGAGCTGAAGCTAAATGGAAGTGAACCAAGTCTTTCCTCTAAGCTTCTCTATTCTATGAGATTTTCTCACTGTTCTGTTGAGGTGTGTGGAAAACCTGATCAGACAGCTCATTCCCTTGAGGTCATCTGGGGCACATACACTCCAAGTCCTGAAGGGCAGTACACATAGCAACACCCACCTTCCAAGGCTGTTGCAATGGGAAGAAGGTCTGTGACGTGCAAGGCACATAGTAGGTACAGGAAATGCCAGGCTCCTGATTCTCAGGGGTTCCAGCCCTGCTTTGCTAATGGCAAGTCTGTAAGGGGCAATAGATCGGAATCTCTCACTACTTCCATCCCAGAAGCAAACTGGACCACGTTCATTCCAGATGAGAAATCAACATGTCCTCCCTTCTCAAATTCTTTAGAATTAATGACTAAAGTACAGACAGGAACATGAATGAAGTCAGGCTGTGGGAGGCTGCTTGCTTTTAAATTGAAGAAAGGGTATGTCAGGTGCCCTGGGAGAGGTCTGTGAGGGACTTTTTTTCAAAAATTAGGGTGAATGGTCTAATGGAGGGTCATTCTTCATAGACTAAATGACTTCCTGAGTTGAGTGCCAACTACGGGTGACTGAGACCATTTCTTCCCCAGAGTCAACCCATTCAAATTCAAGGCATCTATTCTGTCTCCTTCCCTTCAGAAGCTGTCATCTCACCTGGTCTCAGCATCCACAGAGCCCACATGTAGACAGAGACCCTCTTGTCCATCTGTCTTCCTGTTGGAGTTGGGTTCACAGTACCTCTGAGGTAGTCACTAAGCATCCATGTGGGATGCTTATCCACTTCTGGGATAAAGAACTTACAGTCCTCAAAGCCAGTCCATCCTTAGACATGTGAGTCAGGCAGCTCCCATACTGGGCCAATGCTCTCACATCAGATCTCCTGCCTGTGACCTTGTTCTGATCTTACCAAGGACAGCAGGAACACCACCCATTCCCAGCCTCTGACAGGAATGTCCCAAGGTTTATACTGTTTTCAACAACTTCCAGTTCTGACAGTGCTGGGTAAAAACAGAAGCCACCATGGTGGCTGCTGATTAGCTATAATTGTGTGAATCCCAACACGTCCTTGCCCAATTTCCTGTACCTCAGGTCTCCTTCTCTAGAGACAGGCTAAAGGAGATGTTTTTCACAGGCTTAAGGTGGGAAAGGCACAATTCCACACAGTCCTCCTCATGTTTCTGAGTACAGTGCAGTTCGTGCTAATCTTAGCTCACAGAGCTTGTGCTCATGAATCTGACGGCGGGGCAGGGGCATGAGCAAAAGCCAAGGGTGTCTCCCCAGAACTCAGGATGCAAAGGGAAAAGAAAGGAGGGGGGAATCAAAAGTTAAAACAACATTCATGCTTGCTAGGGACTGAAGGATAGCGCACCCCTAATTTATATATTGAGGTCACAAGCCCCAATGGGATGGCATTCAGAAGCAAGGCAGAGAAAGGGGGGCGGAGAATAGAACAGGTGGCCATACATCACCCCGGAGAACAAACTCAATGGTATCTTCCATTCAGACTTGTAGCCTCCAGACTGTGAGACTATCTAAGCCTCACCGTAGGTTATTCCTTCCAGCAGCCCATGCCAACTAAAACCACTGCCAGCTCTGCCTTACTACCTTTGAACACTTAGGAAACTGAGGAACAGAGGTATCAAGTCCCACAGGAGAATGGGAATTTCCACTCTTGCATTGCTGTGAGTCTGTGTGGGTGGGACAAGCTTGGATCAAGCAATGGCATTGATATTACTCCCAGGGGCCATTACTGAGGCTCAGAAGGAGACTACGGAACACCTGCTAGTCACAGGAACACTCCTGGCCTCTTCTGTCCCTGGCACCTTGTCCACTGCAGTTGCCACTCAGCTGTGAGACAGCTGTGAGCACAGATGTGGGCAGACATTTCCATGCCTTCAACACAGGATAGGCAGGAGCCCATCCAGCCCACATACAATGCAGTGTGGATGCGTGGGGAGTTAATTCCTTTCAGATGAGCATACAGGCTCCCTGGTGGAGGCATTCTGGGAGCTATTCCTTCATGGGCTGCTCAGAAGTCCAGTGACACCAACCCAACTGTGCCAGGCAGGTCTCCCATGATGTGTATTACACTGGTGGCCTTCCAGTCTTCACCCTTGCAGCCTCCTCATACAGATCTCCCAGGCCATACTTTCAGACATCCAGTCTCAGGCCAAGTCCCTTCCTTGTTTTCACCTGAAGAAGAACAACATTAACTTTATTACCTAAGAGGGGAAGGTCAGTCGTAGGAGAAGTAAATAAGGGCAAGAAGCCTACAAAATATGCTCTGTGTGTGTGTGTGTGTGTGTGTGTGTGTGTCGTGTGTGTTGTGTGTGTGTGTGTGTGTGAGAGAGAGAGAGAGAGAGAGAGAGAGACAGAGAGACAGAGAGACAGAGAGACAGAGAGAGAAGAGAGAGGACTCATTTATCTCCTAAAGAGAGCAAGGCAATTTCAGTATTGTCCTTGGCAGAAAGATGACCCCACAGAGCCCTAGAGAGGAGACAGTGAGGCTGCTGACCTGGAGCACCTCATTTACTGCACAGCTCCATCCCTCGAACAAAGCATCTGGAGAGAGTGAAAACGCAGCCAGAAAATCTCCATTTTCCCCAATGTCAGTCAGCCACTCTAGTGAAATAATAAAAGGATTCACTTTTTATATAGACAAGCACAATTTTACAAAGCCCACAGAAACTCATTTGGATTATTGTAAAGCAGGGATTAAAAAAAAAAAAAACCTCTTTGTAAGATACTGGGGGTTTTATTATTATTCTCTTTCTCTGCCTGCATATGTGTGACTTCAGGGGTGAGTGTGACACAGCATGCAGCAGAGGTCAGAGGACATCCTTGGGTGCTGGTCCTGGCCTTCCACCCCATTTGAGAATGGCTTTCTTTGTTTTTTTGTTTGTTTGTTTTGTTTGGTTTTTGTTGTTGTTTTATTTGTTTTTGGATTTTTGTTGGTTTGGTTTTTTTGTTTGTTTGTTGCAGCTGTCTATGCCATGGTGGTCTGGAGATTCTGGCTCTAACTTCCATCTTACCATAGGAGTTCTGGGCTTATAGAAATGCACTACCATGTCTGGCTTTGCATGGGTTCTGGGATTTGAACTCAGTTTTAGATGTACAGATACAAGATTTCTCAAGAATGAGCTGAGTACACAGTCTTGACTCCAAACAGAAACATTTCTGAAGATCTCTTTTCATTGCATGATTTCATTTAAACGCTGCTGCTTTCACAATCCGGCAGAACTGTCTCCCCTCTCTTGAGAACATAAATTAATCATTTTCTAATTGTGCATTCTCTGCTAGGCAGTGCTAGTCTTGAGACTTACAGTGCCCTCGAGACTTACAGCGCCTTGTAACTGGAGCACAGGCAGTGTCCCCACTGTGTCACAACTTGGTTTGTGCTGACATTTGTTAGTTTTGAAAGCTTTAATTTCTTTGAGGATTTTTGTTTGTTTGTTTCATTTTACTCAGTCCCTTGTAGCCCAAGCCTGAGCTAAGCTCATTTTGTAGCTGTGAGTTACTGTCCTGATGCTGTGGTAAAGCACTATGACCAAGGCAGCTCATAGAAGAAAGAGCTTATTTGGGTTTACATGTCCAGGAGGATAAAAGTCCAGCATGGCAACAAGTGTCAGGCACGGTGGCCAGGACAGAAGCTTAGGGCTCATATCTTGAACCCCAAACACAAAGCAGAAAGAGCACACTGGGAGTAGACCAAGACTATAAGCTCTCAAAATCCACCCTCCAGTGACACACGTCCTCCTTGCTGGTGGAAGTGTGAGCTTCCTCAAGCAGCATCATCAACTGGAGATGAAGCTTTCTTTTTTTTTGTTTTTTTTGTTTTTTTTTTTCGAGACAGGGTTTCTCTGTGTAGCCCTGGCTGTCCTGAAACTTACTCTGTAGACCAGACTGGCCTCAAACTCAAAAATCCACCTGCCTCTGCCTCCAAGTGCTGGGATTAAAGGTGTGTGCCACCACCACCTGGCCAAGATGAAGTTTTCAAACACATGAGCCTATTCCAACCACCACAGAAGCCATGATGACGCTGAGATCCTGGTGCCCCTGATTCCCCTTCACCTGGGACAGGATTACAGATGTGCACCACCAAAGCCTTGGCAGGTTCTTTATAAAATATCTGTATATTTTTCAGATTAATTCAATCAAGAGACAAAGTTATCCGCCTCCAATTTGCTAATCATTATCCAGTCCACTGACTAGTAAACTGTACAAAAGCAATGCATCACTGTGTATTGATCACAATGGAAGACTGTAGTACTTAATCATTTAAATTATCCAATATTCACACCCATAAAGACATGGGAGGCAGGAGCTGAGGTAAAACTCTGCTAGCTCAGAAACATAATTTTATTTTCTTAACTGTATACAAAATATCTATTCACAAGCCTGATTCTACAACTACCCTGCTAGCTGTTTAGAAATCTCTTTCTATCTGTCATACCAGCAAGCTAGCCTACCTTTCTCTTGAGCTCCTTCAAATCCATGAGGGCTCCTTAGCTTTCTTCCCTAGACAACTGTTTCACCGGTTTTCAGCCAGCTGCTTCTCTGTGGTTCCCTCAAGCCCAAAAAGCAAATCCCTATCTCTTACCTGGAGCTCCTTCTAGGAAGCTCTTCCAAGCCAAGAGAGAGTTCTCAAAAGTCCAATTGCTATAAAAAGAAGTCTCTAATTCCCCCTCCCACACCCTTGGAAGGCTCCAAGCAAGTGAGTAGGGGCTAAACTATTTCATCTTTAGGTGGGGCAGCTCAAGGCCATCCAGGTGACTTTGCCTGGGGTCATAGTGCAAAGACAAGACCTCTACCAAGCAACTTGCCTTAGACTAGGCAGAAGCTTTCTCCATTCCTCAGCATTCTTACCTGTGGAGGCTTTTAGAGGCACACCAAGCTACGTCTCTACAGGATACACCTAACTGCATCTGACAAACTCAGTATTGTTCTAAGCCTGTATATTTTGCTAACAATTAGCTTTTCTGCGTACAATAACCAAATATCCTGTAACAGAAAACAGTGCCCTGCTGGCTTCTCCACAGTGTGGGTTCTCCCACACACTCATATAGACCATAAAGTTCCAGGCCCAGTCACAATAAAATTGTATAAAGCTACATAGAACCTCAACATCTCCTTCTATAACCCCCTCTTCCCCCATGTAGGACATCATGACTGTGGATAATAAAGAGACCTTGAGCCTGTTTTAGAAGCCTCATGACATCCTACTTTTAAATACCAGACACGGCTGAAAAGAAATGGCTTGACAAAGTTCCTATTTTTAGAAGTCCTTAGTCTTGCACTGTGTAAGACACAGCTCAGAGCATCTCTCTGCACATGATTACAAGGGATCACTGGGAGTGTTCCACATGACTTTTGCCTTCTTTGTTATGGGAAAGACACCTCCAGACCACTCTGGGCTTTGCTCTGCAAGAGGTGAAGAGCACTCAAATAAATAAAGTATGGCTGGCGCCACAGCACAAAGTCCCAGGCTGCCACCAGAGCACAGAGTTCCAGGCTGCCAGCCAGCTCGGGAAAACTAACTACACCAACTGACTGTATACTTGTTCTGGGGACCAGAAGTCTAAAGTCAAAGTTCTAGCAGAGTCATACACTCCCCTGCTAGCTGGTGATGGTGGCCAGTATCCTTAGAGCCTCAACACCCTTAGTCTTCTGTAGCCTTGGTACTCCAGCATCCTCAGGTCTGCATCCTCAGTGTTCAGGCATTGCTAGTCTTTCTGCATCCTCAGTGCTCCCACATGCTTAGTCTTCCAGTTGCAACAGTGTGCTTGGATGACAGCTGCACTCTCAGTCTCCTCCATGCTTATATCTCACTGAGTTTAGGCATCCGTTCTCAGTGACTCCTAAGACAAGAGTCAGATGAAGCAGGGCTACCCCAGCATAGCCACCAGTTCTCAGTAGGTGACTGTTTCCAGAGCTCACATTCACAGGTACCATATGACAACAGGTAAACAATTTAAGCCACAATTGAAGGTTACAGCATTTTGTACCCACTAGGCAAATAAAAGGATTATCACATCTGGGAGTAGAATCCAGGGACAGTGTCAAACATCTGACCGTGCACTAATGTCCCCAATTGAAGCTACTCAGCTCAAGAAGTCCTTAGTATCAAAAGTGGAGATCCCTGTTGTGGGGGAAAGTTAGTATCTAAGCCATACTAACAAACATCACCCTGGTGCCTGTTCTCTGATCCTGACAGAAGATGATGTGGTAGAGGGTGGGGGCTTAAAGATTCAATAGCAGTGTAGGAGGGGATGCTGGGAAGAGAAAACTCAGGGAATGAGAGAGCCTGACCCTGGAGCTGTCAGTAAGGACAAGGCTGTGCAGGGAAATTCTGATGAGCTCTGTGCATTGAATCTGCCTGAGAGCTTCAAGGTGAAAGGGGTAGGGAATAAAGTTGTCCATGTTTTGGAATGGAAATATGCAAACTCTAGACCTGTCTTATAATTACGGATGTTGTATTTTGAACTTGGAAGAAACATTCAAAATACAATGATTTAGTGTGCAGTAAAAAGCCAGTCACTTTTCTCCTGTACAATTAACCAGTGCTGGCAAAACCATTAAATCACAGCTTCCAAAGACATGCTTGGAAGCAGCTTGCAGTGCCTCTGAAGCCCTCCTGCATCCCCACCTGTAAAATCTGGAGTGGGCTTAGCTGCTTTACTTTTCTGCTTAAAAAGAACAATTTCACACACCCCCAGTGCAGGAGTCATGTTATTAAGGACAGTGCCTGCTGTGTGCGGAATGGACTGTCCACGGGAGCCATCACCACTGCTACCTTGCCCTGTAGGGGGAAGACGGAGGGCAATGAATCTGAAAGCCTCCACTCTGAAAGCACGCTGTGAGATCTTGCTGTTAGGGTCTCAGGGGTCTGCTTTAATACGGGTTAAAATATGGTTCCTCCAATGGCTGGAGATTTGCAATGCTTGACTTGGAAACACATCCATCAAGGGAATGTGTGGGTCTTCTCTTTCCTATTCCACTCAGGACATCCACATTTCTGAGGGTCACATGGAATGAGCCTTAATGAGGGTCATTAGGTTTACTCCTCTTTTCACCCAGAGAGGCAGCTTTGGGGTTGGGAAACTTGTGTGTGAGTGGCCCTTGACCTCGCTCCAGAAATTCCCAGTGACAATGGGCCAGGCAAACAGGAGGTGCTCAATGAACGTTCTCTGGAATAGCAGTTCTGGTGGACGAGCTCTAAGCAAGGTTTGACATGCTTGATGCTGTGCAGTTTGTCCCCAGCTGTGAGAGGCAAGACTGTATATAAAAGATAATTGGGGACAACTGTCCTGGGAGATGGATTTCAATGCTGGACATGCTCTACTTTCCTGGGAAGAGGAATGGTGGATGAGAGACCCAGATTCTCTCTCAGCCTACTCAGTGACTTCAGGAAAGTTGGTGTGTGTCTCTAGGCCCCTATCTTCCTAATTTTAAACATAGTTTTTGTACAGATTCCAAAGGTCTCTGATAAGCATATGCCCAGATAGTGGGACTCACCCATTCAGGGCCAACATCCTAGATGGCCAACATCCCAATCGCTGCCTGTTCTTCACAGCCTTCCAAACATTTCTGGGGAAAGAAGACGTCTCCCAAGAACTGGAGGAGGCCCTGGCTGAGAGCCGTGTGCAAAGGAACCTCCGCCTGGTATCTGTGTTGGAGCTTCTGAGGGCACCCTTTGTCCGCTGGCAGGTCATCACCGTCATTATCACCATGGCCAGCTACCAACTATGTGGACTCAATGCGGTGAGTACACACACACACATACACACCAGCATCAGCACCAAAGAGAACCTGAGGGAGGCCAGAATGTGGGTGGCTCAGGGTGTGAGTGCTGGATATCTTTCAAACCCAGCTCTGTAAGACTCCACTGAGCTGTGCCTTTGAGCATCTGTGGAACTTGGCTTGTCCTCAGTTCCCACCTCTGTAGAATGGGATAGAAGGATATGGAGCTGACTTACCCATACAATGTCCAAACAGCAGCAAGCAAGATTGTCCTTGAACTGCCACCAGCTGTTCAACTGTGTGTCCCTGGAAATACCTAAGAGTCATGACTCTCAGAAAACAGACACAGGAAGTCAAAGGGACAGAGGACCAACATGATTTAAATAAAGCAGTCTTGCCTGTGTTGGCTTCAGCTTGTTGGAATCTGAGCTGAGGCCTCCCTAGAGGCCTCTCTCCAATGTCCCAGAAGGTAAAATCCCCAAATCTGAGAAGCGAGGAAGCTGGGTGTGATTGCTTCTTTCTGGGAAACCAAGTGGGATACCTCACCTCAGGCTGTGGTCAGTTCTCCATTCATGAAGGGATACAGACAGGCTTCTAGGCACACAGCACAGAGGGAGGGAAGCGTTGCTGTGAAGAGGGCCTCCAGAGAGCCCAGATTATTTACACCTGTTCAGCAAGAGCCCAGCACCTCCTACTGTCATTCAGGTGGTGCTCAGGTGGGAGAGGGAGTGACAGCAGGAAACGGCTGCCTGGGGAGATCACAGCCACACATTCTGCCAAATTTCAACAACTCTGGATTCTATTTTTGGAAACACCAGTGTAAAAATGAGATCACTTTGTTCCTTAGTCATTTTTGCCTTTTTGCCTTGGTCCAGTTAAGTGAGAAGAACTAATGGAGTCGGAGAATCAACAGCTCAGCCCAGAGTGGCTACTGCCCATTCCATAGTCTCCTTCCCTAGACAGACTCAACGTCAGGTGTAACAGACTCTCGGTGATGCCGTTTCCTGAGACCACACTTAGAGTCTTAAGGACATGTGACGTTTATGCTCAATCAGGCAGTTAGATGAAGAGCCATGCCATTGCTGGGCAGACCCGTCTCCTCCCCCAGGACTTCATTTTCCATTTGGATATTCAATAAGGGATGAATCGTGCCGGTGTGTCTTCAAGCCATTCTATATAGAGTTGTGCCAGAAAAATCTGTCTGGTGGGTTGTAGGGTGGTGATTGTTTCTACCTTCACAAGCTCACATGCTTTCCCTGAGACAGGACAGAGATCTCCAGACAACTCAGAGTCCCGGCTTTCCATAAAGTTGTCCCCATGAACCTATAGCCAAAAACATGGACCATCTGCTTCCTGTGGCCTGACTGTGCACTCAGCTGTGGCCCTGATCAAGTGTATAGATTAACAGTTTGTGGGGCCAGGAGCTGTCCTTCAGGCCTCACTGTTATGCAGAGACACTGAGATATTTTCCCAAAGGTTCGCTGCTAGACACTGTATAAAGGAGATTTGAGTACCAATAGTCTGAACCCCAAGTTGTAGGTACTTAAGCCCCAAGCAGAGAGGGTCCTCATGCCCAACTCAAATTACCCACCTGTGTTTTTTAGGCTGTCCTCACCTCACTTCTAAGCAGCCACAGAACACATCTTCTCTCATTTTATAGACAAAAGGACACATGCTATTTAGTTGTAAATGCCAGCCTGGCTTGGGTCCAGCCTCTCCTGCAGCCTTCTCCTTCACAGCCCAGAGGCCAGAGCCAAGAACTAACCAGATAAAAACAGTAGGTGGCTTTAAAACATGCTCTGTCCCTTCATTTAGGTGACTAGGATCCCTTAGGAGACACTGGTTAATACTGCCAGGCAGGCACCTTCCCATTGGTCACATTGCTCTGTTCCCAAGGAGTCCTACAGGGTAGGGGCATCATATGTACTTCTTAGATGAGAAAGACATTGTGGTTTATAGATACCTCAAGGTCCAGTGTGTAGAGTTTGCCCTGTCAAGTTACACCTGGTCTCATTTTATAGACAAATCAGACAAGCTACTTCTTCTCTACACCCTACCTGACTCAGCCAGCCCAAGCTGGTGAGAGAGCTTGCTTCAAAGAAAAAGGTGGATGCACCTGGAGTGACATCTGAGGTTGACCTCTGACCTAGACACACAAGTACTACACACACACATAAACACACACACACACACCACATACACACACACATACACAGAGAGAAAGGGAGAGAGGGAGAGAGAGAGGGAGAAAGGGAGAGAGAGGGAAAGAGAGAAAGAGAGGACTGTGACAGTTGTCTAACATCTGAGTTGATTCAGGACACTCACTGAGTGTCTTATGTGTGGCCATTTTCAAACCCTGTCTATTTTAGCTGGTTTAGTCCCAAGAGACCCTTAGTGTGCATATCCTAGCCTGCCACAAAACCTAATGCTTCACAGCAAAGCTCTTGCTAGAACAAGGATGGGCAGGGAAAAGCACCATGCTTTTAACTGGGACCTGAGCATGACACACAGAGAAAATGCAAGTAGGTTCTGTCTAGCAGAGGAAAAGGCTAAGAGAGCAACCAAAAGGTGTTTAATAAATGAGCAGGCCTTTTCCTCCTAGACCTCAAAACAGCCATAGATCACCATGTGTGGGAAGTACTCACCCCCCAGGTAAAACATATACATGAATATACATGAACATAATATACATGAATTACATCTCTCCAGTGTGCACATTTCTTGTCACCAGTGGACATTAAAAAAAAAAAAAATCACAGCACTGACATCCAGAGATTTCAAACCACTTATCATCATATGGCTTTGGAGGTCAGAAGTCCTCAAGCCAAATCAGGGCACACCCAATCCTGGACATACCAGGAGAAAATCCATTCCCAGCTTTCTGGGAGCTGCCTCCTTCCCTTGGCTCATGGCCTCCTTCCTCTATCTTCAGAGTCAGCTGCAATAAAGCATGTTTGATTTTTCTCTCCCTTCATCCTCTTCCACCCCTATACCTTCTTTCTCCAACTCTGCCTCCCCATTTCTCCTTCATAAGGAGTGATGGCATCTACGGTTCATTCAGGCAATCCAGCAAAAATGGCTACCCTCAGGGCCTGCCCATGTTGAGAGTCAGACTTGCTGTGGAAACTAAGATGCCAGATTCTGGGATTAACACAGAGATGTTTTGGAAGGACCATGGGTCCTTCCATGTCCAGCAAGCACATCCAGGTCAGCATTATCTTGCTCTGGGCATTACAGTTTGAATGTGGACTGTCCCTATGTGTTAGGGCACATGGCCCCCAGGTGGTGGTACTGTGTGTGGAAACTGTGGACAGCTTAGAAGACAGAGACAAGCTGGAGAAAGTGTGTTCTCCAGGTCTCAGGGGTCACAACCCAGCTTCCCCTTTGCTCTCTACTTCATGGTCTGTAAGATTCAGCTCCACGAATTCCACCATGACAGATTGTACGTACCCTCTCAAACCACGAGCCAAAGGCAAACAACAAAACCCATCCACTTAAGTTACTTCTTGCTAGCTGATTGGTCACTACCAGAACAGTTACTCATATGTTGAACAAAGATGGAGCAGGTACTAACATTTGTTGGCAAAGGTCAGGCCACATCTCTCATCCCATGACCACTGTGTTTACAGCCAAAAGCAGATAGAAGAGTGAAGAGTCACAGGTTACAGAGGAGGGGTCAGTATCATGGCATGTACTACATGAAGAGTGGGTTACCAGGGGGCACCTCTCTACTCTGTTGTCATTGCATAGGGAGTGGCCCTTGCTTTCTCCTCAGTCTTCTCACAGATAGAATGATTGCATGGCATGCTACCTCATCAACACATTGTGCCAGGAGCTGAGAGTGAAGCATTGGGAGACTCAGAAAGACACCAGCCCTGCACCTTTAAGGAAGAGGGCATCACAGATGCCTTCCACAATGACTGACAACAGAGGCTCTTTTTCCTAAAGAGTCTGAATGTCTTCATGGAGAGATGGAACCATCTAGAAGGATGCCTATTGTTTGTTATAGGAAGGCTTTTCCTGGATACTTCAGCATGTTAGAACCACAGCAGTAGGGAACCTGAGGTAACCTGCAAAAGAGGAGGCGAGTGGAGGGAATTGTTCATGCTGCTTTGGTGAGATGGGGGAAGCTCCTGCTCTGTGAGTCTATGACTCTGAGTGTCCCAGACACTTTCTTCTTTTTCACAAGAGCCTGAAACTGTCTGATCATATCTCCTTCAGTTCATACAGAGGTCAAGGTGAAGGCAGTCATCTCCCGCTTCTTGAAATGAGGGTGGAGGCAGGGTGCTACATGGATCAAGCAGAAGGGGACAGGCAAGCCCTGCGGACCTCACAGGATCCAGGCTGGGGCTGGGGGTGAGGGACAACTCCTGCCTACTGCTGTCTAGATGCATTTAGCAAGCTGTCTCAGTCCTCTTCACAGCCGTACTGTAGTAAACACAGAAGGGCTTGCACAATGACTCCCGACACTGACTTTCAACCTGATGAGGATGTCCGCAGCTGTGCCACTTCAGGGAGAATGGAAACTAGAGACACAAGGGGTCATGGAGGCCAGAGGAGCTGAAATGGCATGAGGCTGGAGAATTGCTTCTACAGGAAAATATACACCAAGTGTTGGTGGGGGCTGGAAGCTCTGCCTCCCTGTGAGTGGAAGGCACAGAGACCTGTGGCACTAAAGTCCAGGGTGAAAATAAAGAACATCTCTTCACTGAGTCCTGAGTCTACAACCTGACTGTGACTGGGTCTGGGAGACTATGGAGAAGGAGCTGGTATGAAAAACGCAGAGATACTGAGGGTTCGGAATGATAGCTAACCTGGGAGCTGCAGGGTCTGGTGGGCTAGTGAGGGGTTGCCTCTGTACCCTGCAAATGTGGCAGCCACCATTCATTCTGACAGAGGCTAAAGTCCTACCTCTGCTACCCACCCAGTGGGAATGCAGATAACACAGGGCAGTGGGTCTTTACTTGTAATGTGTGAGCATTAAAATCCGTCTCTGCGAACTGATCCAAGGACTAGGACAGTAGCTCATTCGCACTGTGTCTCAGGGTGTTTGGGAGACCCTATGAAAAATAACCCATCACTGCAAACCTAACCAGCTGTTGGATACAAGTTAGTCCTGATTCTCCCTGCCCTAGGTATGAATAGCTTCTCAAACAAGTGTTTGTAACAAGACATATTAGAAACAAGGGCTTCCTCACACAAGCATCAGGGTAGTATAGCCAGTGCTGGGTCTGACATCAGAGCTGTATCAGCTACACGGTCCTGATGTTTCTGTATGTGAGGGGATGCAGCCAAGAAACTGCCAGCATGACTGATCCAGAATAAGGTGTTTGTTGTAGATATAAGAGAGAGAACAGCCAGGGGCATCGGGAGGGTCCAGAGCAGAGAAAGAAGTAGACTGAGCATGGCCTGCAGACTGGACACGACTGGGGCCAGGGAAGTGGGAGAACAGGAGAGAATGTGTGTGTGTGTGTGTGTGTGTGTGTGTGTGTGTGTGTGTGTGTGAGAGAGAGAGAGAGAGAGAGAGGGGGTTGGGGGAGCAAGAGACAGAGAGTAATTGACTAGCAAGAGATGAGAGAGAGCATAGGAGAGAGTAAGAGGGTGAGTAGTGAGATAGCAGGCTCAGAAGGAGATCTGGTAGCTGTGAGAAGGGAATACTTGTGATCCTGAGGGAGCCTGGAGGCCAGCGTGAGCTTTCATACGCTGATAGGTCCCCCAGGTAACCATACGTCCGTCCCTTATGCCAGAGGTAATGGAAAGGATCCCTTTGGGCAGATGGGACTCAGTATTTCACAAGCTCTGAGGAATGCTGGCTTTTATCTAACTGCCAGAATCCCTCCTATCATCCAGGTTGAGCTCATTTCTGGATATTGGGGTTGTCGTTGGAGTTTGGGGAATTAGTTTTCTTGAGACCTGACTGTACATGTACAGTTACACAGACCTCAAGAACATCATTTCTACTGTGTGTATTGTTGTAGATTTATCATGGCAGTTTCTACTGGGTCTTAGTAAGATGTTTTGTGGAGCAAAAACAGTTTCTGATTCTCACAGAGCAAACTTAACCAAGGTTACTAAATGACCCAAGAGGGCTACTGAGGCTCCAACCATCACACTCAGTATCTTGGCCACACAAAGGAAAGCAGAAAAAAATAAAATAAGTAAACACAACAGCATATCTCTTTGATAAAGTTTCTCTAAAGAGAGGAGGAAAAGGCAGAGGCAGGAGGGTGTGGCCCGTGAGATGGCTCATCCAGTAAAGGTTTTTGCTACCACGGACTTGCATTCAACCCTGCACCTCACGTGGTGGAAAAAGAGAGCTGACACCTACAGCTTCTTTGATGACCTCCCCTCCCCCAACACACACACTTCTACCACCCCCACAATAAATAAATAAACAAGTAAATAAATACATGTAAGACTTAAAGTAAACTATGAAGCTTCGTGCTGGTCCCACCAATATTTCTTTTGCTACCTGTTCCTAACTGAAGGCAGTGTAGGAAGCAGTGTCTGGGAGTCTGTTAGTGAAGAAGTGGGGGTTGGGGGCACCATATGGCTACATGGCACAGCTCACCTGTGACTCTGGATTTGGTGGCAAGGTTCAGAGAGAGCCTCGCACCTTAGTCTAGCGTGGGAGGGAGGCTGAGGTCTCTGGATGACCGTCCTTGGTCTTTTCTGCATTACAGATCTGGTTCTACACCAACAGCATCTTTGGGAAAGCTGGGATTCCTCAGGACAAGATCCCATACATCACCCTGAGCACAGGAGGAATTGAGACACTGGCTGCTATCTTCTCTGTAAGTCACCAAGGGCTCCTGAGAGCACCATAGGGGCTGGATCCTACAGACATCCAGGGGACCTACTAGGCTTTGCTTCATGAGGACGGGCCTTATCAGGGGACCCGGTCTGGATTGAGAGAGATTTGTGCTCAATGGACCCTTAGTCCACTTTGTCTTTTCCTCTCTGTATCTCAATTCCTTGGGTCTCCAATCAAAACAAACTAAACTATTCCCAGCCCTGCTGTGTGACAGTGTGACCACACTTTCTGAGCGTTTCCCTCTCTCTTGATGAAGCGCTTACATCTGTCTTCTTGAGGGAGTGTGGTGTGCTTCACTCTGTAGGTACTCAGTACCCCTGAGATTCTTCAGTAAGAACCAGGTATGAGCCGACATGTTTGATGCGGCAGAGTGTGGGTTCTGTCCTGGAAAGAGACGCTCGGAAAAAGAGGAAACAGTCTCACTCACCAATCTCCACCAAGAGTGGTGTCAGCACAAACAGGCAGATTCCCCATCCTGCTGATTTGTCAATAGAGTCAATGGTTCTCCTTGCCTTCCTGGATCATTCTAACAATCCGCTTCTTGAAAATGGATACCATTAGAAGTGTAGATGAGTGATGTTCAGGCTCTTTCCTGACCTGCTTTTTGTTAAGGGGGAAATATTTCAATGCTTTGTTATTTGTGCGTGTCGCCAAATTCTGTCTCCGGCTGTAGACTGCACCAATCCCATTATTAATTCCAACTTTTGATCAATAGAACTCAGTCAGCTTGGGGTGGAAATGGTGGAGGAAGAAGAAGATTTGGAGTTTGGATGTTTGTTTGTTGCTATAAGAAATCAATACCAACTTATTTGGGAGTAAATTTGTAAAAATCTAGAAAACTTAAAAGAATAAAGAGATTGTCTCTAGTCAAGCTGTGAGGGGTAGCCTGGGAAATGTCCACCCATTTCTACTCTGTGTATAACTTTGTTCTGTGCCTGGGAGGCTACAGCCCTGTCAATATCCCAGCCTACGTCCTGCTTTTGTAACAGAGGCTGTGCAGAATGACTTCCCTTCTAATATTAGTCCGGCCACTTTAATGGGGTGCATCATATAGTCAGAAAAGATTCTGACTGAAAAGCTGCTCTGGTAATGAAGGCTGTATCAGCCTCCAAAACCCTGGGCTCTACTTTCTTTCCTATTCTCCACCCAAGGGGTGAGGTTGTTGGCATCTCTACTCAGAACATGGATGGACCAGCATTGCTCCTTGTGAGACGTCTCTGTGGTTCCATTCCCCCTTTTATATAAGGGCATGTCCCTGTCTCAGAGACATAGACTCAGGAGTAAGCAAGTGACACTAAGTGACTGACAGGGCTGGAGGATGGGGCATACTCAGCAGGTGCCCACTGCTCTATGTGGACAGATAAGTCACACCCTGTCACCTGAAGTGAGGTACTTGTCCTTGTGTCCTTGCAAAGAGAACTTCCAGGGACACTGTGTGTGTGTGTGTGTGTGTGTGTGTGTGTGTGAGAGAGAGAGAGAGAGAGAGAGGAGAGAGAGATGGAGCTTCAGAACTGGACATCTCTACAATCTCATTCCCACATCCACTTACCAGCAGGGTGGGCTTAGGGAAATGTAGATGTATGGTAATTACCATACATCTCTAAATGGATTTGCACATTTATAAAATTAGCTTTTAACCCTCGCCATCTGTGGCAGGAAAAAATTAATGAGTCCCAAAGTTCCCCAGGTCTGAAGTCACAGTCCACGAGATTGGGTCAGAGGGAACTTCATAGGTGGGAGACACACCTGGGCTTATCTGGGCAAGCAGTGAACCTTTGAAGTGACAAAAGGAAAAGGTGAAAGGTCAATAAACAGTAGGCAAGATGTGAGGCAGAAGGGGCACCATTGCTGCCTAGCCTGGAAGATGATGAAGGAGTCAGAACAGAGAACCTGGCCGGCCGCAGGGAAAAGGGAAAGCCAGAACAGAGAACCTGTAATTCCTCAGGGAAATAGGAAAGCCTGTCTTGTTCCCCCAGAGTCCCCACCCCTAAAACTGTGAGTTTTCCCCTGTGAGATCTGTTCTGGACCTCTGGCTGCCCAAAGCAAAAGCTACTACCTGTGAGTTGGTTTAAGCTGCTTGTTAAAGTAACAATGAGATACTTTAACTCTGCAAGAAAGAGTTGTCATGGAAACAGAAATCAAAGCCCATGGCAGCTCCTCTCCTCCCCCAAACTCAACATTCAGCAAGTCCTCTGCCTTTTCCAAAGTTTATGTGACCTGCTTTTCAGGGCTACACAGACAACTTCACCCAACCCTTCAGGGTAATTGTCTATCAATAAAAGGACGCCCTGGTTTTTTCCCCACTCTCTTTACTGAGATTTTTGACGGTCTATTAAAATGGCTCCAAGGCCTAATAAAACGAGATAGAAAGACACTCTCGTTCTTTTGATCTGCTGTTAATTTGGGCAGCGGCCATCACTCGGCAGCTTGCTGGCTGTAAATAATTGCCATCTTGCAGAACAGCTGGCTTTCCAGACTGTGTTTTGGGGTTTCAACTGTGCTGTTCAGATGACTGAACTTCCAGGGAAGAAGTGCCATTCACCCATGAGGATGAGGGTCCACCGTGGTTAGGCAGAGGCCGTGGGGAGCCAGCTCTGCCTTTGGGAGGAGGCACTGACTGTGTTATTATTACACGTCAAGGGCAGAATCCACAGCACCATGGTCTTGACTGTGGCAGCACAGCTTGGAATGTGCTACATTGGACTAAACAAATCTTTAAGAGTTTCCAAACTCCACAGCAGTCCTGAGATTTCAGTGTCATGGTTTGCATTCTCTGTGGCCATGGTGTGAGATACTGGATCTAATGTATACAGAGACTAAAGGTGAGGGTGACAGGACACAGCAGGGGTATGTTTGGGCTCAGTGGTCTCCCAAGCCTGTTGTTGGTCATGACCTGGGGCCAGCTTTGGGGCCAGATGCCTGGCTTTTCAGACTCTACCTTCTTTGTAGGGAGTGCTGGTAGTAACAAGTCACCCCAACAGGAATTGCTGAAGAATCTAACTCAATGGAGACTCAGTACATGTCACTTCCGATGTGATTCCCTAGTCACATACTGAAATCCTCAGTCTGCCCTGCCCCCCACTGTGACCTCATTTGGAGACAGGTCATTGCAGGTATTGTTAGTTAAGCTAGGATTGGGTTATTCTGGAATGAGTTGAGCCCCCAAATTCATTGTCTTTATAAGGAGGGAAATTTTGGAAACAGACACCTACAGGGAGACTACCCATGAATATTGGAGTCTTTCTGCTAAAAGGACACCAGAATGGAGGAGGAGGCCAGGGCAGATCTCAGAAGGCAGAGGAGGATTTGGGACAGATGCTGAGAAGGCTGGGGTGGGCTGGAGCAGACCTTGAGAAAGCAGGAGTGGGGCTGAGGCATATCCTCCTGAGTCATCACAGGGAGAAAGACTCTTGATCTTGTGAGTTAAAGCTTGGGGAAGATGAGGGGCATCCTGCAGTCTGAGCAGTAGCACACTGTTACTGCAGCTGTGGAAACTAACGCAACCACTGATGGCTATCTGAGACCAATCCTAGTTCATAGAACAAAACATAAGGGGACTCAGCAGAGGAGACATCCCTGCAGGTTAAAACAGAACCAGCCATCTGCTTTGGCTCTACCCCACTCTCTGCAGATGTGGGCAGCTGCTGGCAGCCTCCTTGAGCTGGACCGTTCTGAGAATTAGAACCTGGGTAGGAACTGGACACAATGCTCAGTACTCGCAGATCTGACTGTTTCAGTGACGGTCCCGCCCTCTGAGAGTTCATTCATGCACGAAAGTGAGATTTTGGTCTTAGGAGATACTCTGCTCTCTGCCCATCCCAGGCTGGGTCTTTTCTAATTCTGATTCTCAGGCTCTGACTCTTGCCTGACTGACTGGATGCTTGAGGAAGGTTGCCTCCAGTGCCTCAGAAGTCTCAGAGAAGTACCATGAGGATAATATCCCATTTGGGTCCATCTGTTTTTTGCTTTTGCATTTTGGTTGAACTATCTCAAGCCTGTTCAAAAGACATTGCAAAAAAAAAAAAAAAAAAAAAAAAAAAAAAAAAAAAGAAAAGGTGAGCTGCAGGCTGGAGACTGTTAAACATCTGACAAGGACTTGTGTCCTGCATATGTAAAGAACCCAGAGAAATCAAGAAGACCAACTGCTCTCTGAAAGTATTCAGAGAGATCTTTACCGAAGAAGATTCTCAAAGGTCAAAAAGCACAGGAAAAATTTCTCAGTGCCATTGGCCATTAGGGAAGTTAAAATGCACAGCAAGATTCTGTCATTCACCATAAGGACAGACAAAATCTAATTCCTGATAATTCCAAGTGTTGCCAAGGAAATGGAGCAACAGGATCTCTCACACTGCTAGTCAAGTTTAGAGCTGTATTACTCATTCAGAGAACATTTTTCACAGTTACCTATGCACTCACCATTCCATGTGTGAGTATTTACCCAAGAGAAACAAAACCCATGTCTATGTAGAGACCCATATGCTGATGTACCAGAGACCAAACCTGGTCAATCCAGTGTCCATCAACAGACATGGAGAAATCGCTTGTGGTATATCCACTCAGTGGAATATTGTTCAACCATGAAAAACAACTATTCATGTGTATCACAAGCAAAATAGTTCTCAAAAATGTTATAAAGATCATGAAATTCTAAAACTGTTCTCTTTAAACCCAGTGTTAGAAAGTGGATCAGGGGCTGCCTGGAGCTGAGGGAAGGGACATAGGGAGTTTTTTGATGGAGGTGACATTTTCTATATCTCAATTGCAGTTGTAGTAATAGGGTAAAAATTATAACTTAATAAAATTAATTTTTAAAATCCTAACAAGAAATATTTTGCCATTGATCTCTGCCCAAAGATCCCAGCACACTGAGGGGAATGGGTTGATGCAAGGGACCTTACAGCACAGAGTCCCCAGAGGGCTTCTTAAAGCACCAGAAGCCTGACAGTTACTTCCCAGTTGACACATGTAACCTTCAAGAGCAGCTGTTCGTCTTGAGTCAGTATCTTCCCTGACAGCGTTAGTCCAGGGTAGGAATATCCATTCATTCTAATCCCCGCAGACAGGCTGCACTTCAGTAAGGCCTGGAGGAGGGAGCACACTGATGCTCTGACCCCTAGGACCAGGAGGGCCGTTTCCTTACTCCCATCTATTCGAAGGCTGTATCCTCAAGGGGCTTCCTAGACCAACCTTCCTGATGCTGCGGCCCTTTAATACAGTTCTCATGTTGTAGTGACCTCCCAACCATAAAAATTACTCCATTACTACTTTGTAACTGTAATCTTGCTACTGTTATGAGTTGTAATGTAAATATGATATGCCCCCCCTGTGTGTGTCAGGGTGGGGGGTCATGACCCACACAGGACCAAGACTTCTGAGCCTATTATTTCCCATGCAAAGAACATGTGTTAGCTTCAGGCTGACTCAGCTTCCCGCTTCCTCAGTGACCTGGGTAAACAACACCTCCCACCAACAAAGCCCCTGAATATTGGTGTCATAGTGTAAAATATTGGTTCTTAGCTAGCTTGTATTGGAGGACATTTTCAAATGTTGACACTGTGTTTAGCTCACGTGAAAAAGCTTCTCTCCAGAGCCCTGTACCCTAGGCTAACGAAACCTTTTTTATGTTTGAAAACATGGATATCAATCAACACTGCATGGCTGTCTCTTGGACTGTAACACATTGTCACACCTCAGCGTAACACACCGTAATCTTAGATTCACAGCACAAGCAGGTTCAGCCCATTGTAACCACAGAGACTCCCTGTATAACAATGTGACACATTAATCTCTAACTGTGACATGCTAACCTCAGCACAGCTGTTACATGTGTCAGAATCAGAGTAGCAATGTAACATGCTAATCTCACTGTGACCTGGTCCCTATGCCATATGGAAGCTTGTCCCTGGCAGCCTCTGTGCTGATTTCAGCACTGTGTTCATCAGGGACTCTAGCTTAGCTCCTCTGAGATACTGAGGAGACAAAGCCCCCCATCCTCCAGCTCCTGCCTGCCTCCTTCCCTCCCTCTGCCTCCCCTCTCCTTCTTATTGCCTCTCCATCCCCTTTTCCCACAAAGTTTTGCCTCTTTGCTTCTTCCTTAACCCTCCACACCTCCCATAGAGTGAGTTCAATTCCCGTGCACCCTGCATATCTTCCTAGCTCACTCCATCAGTAAAGAACCCATAGCAACCAGGGGTGCTCCTGGGTTCTGATGCAAGGACTTCCAGGGAGGGCAGGGAGAAAAGAGGGTCAGCTGATGACTGGATGCTCTATGTGTTCAAGGATTGAACATGAAGATGGGACACCGGGCTGCTTGCTACAAACCGAGGGCTTTGCCTGTTTCTACTTTGGGAAACTTAGTATCTTTGGAACTAGAAAAGATTCTGCAGGAATCGCTGCTTCATCTTTTATCAGTCATGTGCCTTGGACAGCTTCCCAAGTCTCTTGGTTTTTGTTTTGTTCATTTGTTTCACTTGTATAATGAGGCAAAGAAGGCCCTTTTCGTGGGGGTATTTGTGGGGATTAAATGATTAGTATTTGGAATGTGCTCAGTGCACTGCTTCCAACAGAGTAGGTGCTTCAGAAATGACCCCTCTCCTGTCACCTAGACTAATCCTGTGGCCACACAAAAAGAAGTCGATTCACAAAAGGGCTGGCCTTCATATTCAAGGCATGGGGCCAATTAAAGGCTGGAGTGAGAGCAGTTTGACAGTTTCTGCTTTGATGGGCAGGCCCGGCTGCTCCTGAGTTAAGTTTAGGCTCAGCATGCTTTTCCTCTCATCTGGAAGCTACCCTGCAGAGATACTACCATCCACACTTCCCAGGCAGGGAAATTCAAGCTCAAAGACATTCAGTCAGTCAGTCATCCATCCTGCATGCAAGGAAAACAGAAGCAGAACCAGGACTTGAACCCAGGTCAGCCTATCTTCCAGCCCAAGTCCCTCTGGATATCTTCTTTGCTCTATTCTCTTGGGTCAGGTTGCCAAGAGGTGAAGTTTAGGAAAGTGGTCTGCAGGAAAAAAGCCCTTTCAACCAGTCAGGGTATCTCCATCCACTGCCAGTCTCTGACTATGAACTAAAGGCCCCTTCTGTCCTAGCAAAGTCACTCCTGGGTGATCTGGTCCCCATAGACTGCTCCCCATAGCCAAGTGGTCTGAGCTGTCACCTGATCTATGGGACTGTATTCTCCAGATAGCAAATACCACTCGTGTCCCAGATCCTAGTCTGCCTAGATTGCAGCACCCATTCATCTGAGGAGAAGGTCCACCCCAGACAGCTTCTGGTCCCCTGGCTTCTGATGAGCATGGCACTGACTCCTTGCATTGAAATTCCAAGGCAGACTTTCCAAGGCTTCTGGACCCTGTCCTTCTTCTTATCACCTGAAGCTACCAGGCAAGAGGTCACATGCTCAGACCTCACAGCCCTCAGCAGTGTCACTACTTCCGCTCACCAAAGCCGATGGTTTTAATCGATTGATTGTTGCATGAGTGGGATGCATGGATGGATGGATAGGTGGATGGGTGGGCAAATAATGGATGGATGGGTGGGTGGGTGGAGAGATGGATGGGTGGGTGGGTGGATATGGAGTTTTAACTTAGTGTGGGTTTTATTCTGGCATTTTCACACATCACTCATTCTTGTTGATCCTCCCCACTCCTCAGAACGGGAGTTCTGCTTCCTTGTCACAGGAATTCTGTTATCCCCCTTTCTCCCTCCCACTTAAGATCTCCTCTCCTCAAAGGATTCTAAGTCACCCAATCATAGATACCTGCTTTATGATGTTCCTTTCTGCTCTATGCACGGCAGCCAGGAAGTGGAACATTTCGTGGATAAGGATGATGCCTTAAAGAAAGCTGACGTGTGCAGGAAAATGAAAGGAACTGTAGATATTTGTGTTAAACAGAATAAGCCAGACTCAGAAAGCAAACACTACAGTTTTTTCTCACATGAAGATCCTGTGTAGGGGGAAAGTATTAGGAAGACCATGAGAGGGAAAGGAGGGGGCACTCTCAATAGGAATCTTCCCACCTCCAAACCTGTGCTTGAAGCTAACCCTCTCTCTGCCTGTGTCTGCCTCCTCCAGGAAGCCCCTCCTAACTGCTCAATTGAAATCAATGATGAGTCTTGACAGCGCCTTGGGTTCAATTCCTGGCCTCCTCATTTTCTGCTGTGTGACCTCGTCTAGGTTACCTTATCGCTCTGATCCTTGATGTTCTTTTTTTTTTCCTCACCTTGGTGGCAGACAGAAGAGTCAGTGAGAGGAGATCAGGAACAGTTCCCAAAGCTGCAGCTGTGGAGAGCTGGGCCGAGGGCAGAGCTGCTGGGGCTGCATACAGTTGTCCTCCTACTTCATAGCCCCTGTGTCAAACCAGCCCTCCACAGCTTTCCACGGCCCTCCACCATCTTCCCAGGACTGGGGTCCCTTTTGTATGGGCTCGAAGTGAAATAACTCTCTCTCTCTCTCTCTCTCTCTCTCTCTCTCTCTCTCTTCTTCTCTCTTCTCTCTCTCTCCCCTCCCCTCCTTCCCTCCGAGTAGGGCCTGGTCATTGAGCGCTTGGGAAGGAGACCTCTCCTCATTGGTGGCTTCGGGCTATGGCTCTCTTCTTTGGGACCCTCACCGTGACACTGACCCTGCAGGTGAGATATTGTGTCTGTCACATTGTAAGGGGGTCAGCAGGTAGGTAACTGGCTCTGCTGTCATCGCTCTGGAGTCCTTGTGGGTTCATCCTCTCAACAGACTCCTCCTGTGAGGCATCTCTTCCATGGAGCCTCGCTTCCAGAGGGAAGTTGAAGAGAAAGGGCCTGACTTCCAGCCCTGCCACTGCCACAGATGAGCTGTGTTGTGAACAGGACTTCTCCCTTCCCTGCACCTCAATCTACTGATCTTTGGAGTGGGGGAGATTATGTTAAGTGCCCCCACAGTGCCCCTCTAGTCATCACCTCTAGCAAAGAGAGCTGGGTTCTGCCTGTCAGGTGGCTTCTCAGTAACTCCCCTGTCACCTGGACTCCTTGTGCTGGCATCTTGTCTTTTCTACTTTCCATGGCTCCTCTTGGGCCCTAGCTCTACAACAGAAAGCCATTCCAGTAGTCTGGGATGCTGTGAGGAGTCGCTAACATCATATGAAGGGAATGATACAGGACTGTGTGTTTACACCTATAGGTGCCTATATTTACACAGGGGAGCCATTATACCCACTCTCCTTATGAAACTCAGATTGTGTCCTTTGAAAAACTTACTATTTTATTTAGCATATGAATGTTTTCCCTGCATGCATGTCTGCACACCACATGTGTGACTGTTGCCCTTGGTAGACAGATCCTCTAGAACTGGAGTTACAGATGGTTGTGAGCCACCATATGGGTGCTGGGAACTGAGCCTGGGTCCTCTGCAAGAGCAGCAATTGCTCCTAACCACTGAACAATCTCTCCAGCCCCAGATTGCCTCCTTTTATGGAGGGAAAGTCCGAATCATAAATGCATGTGATCAGATTTCACAGCTGGATGAAGGTGAGGTGGATTCGAGCCCAGCGTCTGTATTACATCCTCACGGCTTCCCTTCTGATCCCTGCCCTCTCAGGGCAACCTGCCATCATGGAGCACCTACTGGGTGTCTCAAGCCAAGAGTGAACGTAAATCTTGGCATTTTTTTTTTCAGGAATAAGTCTTAACATTGAAAGTTGGGATCTTGTTCATCAGACAGATATCTTAACATTCCAAACAGTTCTAGAAAGACGCAAAGGTAGTGTGGTGATGTCAGAAGCCAGTCCTTCAGAGGCGGTGCTGAACTGGTTCCTCCTTAGGAGACAGTGTGTTTGTTGCCTGAGATGCTATTTTCCTGTATCCAGGCATATGGTTGTCCTGAGCTGGGTGGTTTTGCAGTCTCCTTGGACATCTGAGGTTTTGAGAGAAAGCGGAAGGTGCTTTGGGATCTATCTTTCTTCTGCCTCCAGCATCCCCTCAATCTAAGTCCCATGAGTGAGTTAGCTCCGCACACTCGTGGGATGTCGGGCGTGTGAACACAGTGCTTTACACAGGAAGGGTGATAACTGAGTCAAGTGTGGCGACACTTGACTGAACATTTGCTCTGATGCTTTGCTGTAGAGAAGTGGTTCTTGACCTGTGGGTTGTAATCCCTTAAAGGGTTGAATGACGCTTTCACAGAGCTTGCCTAAGACAATCAGAAAATGCGATATTTATATTATGGTTCTTAACAGTAGTTATGAAAGTAGCAATAAAGTAATTTTATGGTGGGGGGGTCACCACAACATGAGGAACTATATTAAAGGGTCTCAGCGTTAGGAATTGAGAATGACTGCTTTTGAGCACCGTTTGCTGGGAATTGTGCACTTATTTATACTTCCTGCTTACTGGTGACTGTGGAATTCTACTGGGATCATCTCTTTGCAACCCATGTCAGAGAACAGAATGGCCAAGTAGTTGCCATTTGCAGCAACTGGCGCTCAGGGATATGATAGAGCCTGTCACACAAAAGGAGTCAGGAAAATGTAAACCCTCAGGTTCCATGGCTGTTCCACAGCTCCTCACCTGTTCACGTTGTCCTTCTGCAGGACCGAGCTCCCTGGGTCCCTTACCTAAGCATCGTGTGCATCTTGGCCATCATTGCCTCGTTCTGCAGCGGTCCAGGTAGGACACCCTCCTGCCTGGTGCCAGGCCTGGAAACTGGGGAGAAGGGGCAGATATCTCCTTGTCCAGTGGGAGACTTAGGCCCTAGGAAGAAGCAAAGCCTAATGGGGGAAAGGGTGTGTCCCTCCTTACCCTTAGAGCTTACCAAAGTGCAGTGGGCTATCTTCATTCTGTTCACAGAAGGCAGGTACAGGCTAACCCATAAACGTGCTGATGGTAATGTCCAAGAGCCCAATAATGATGAACCTGGGTACCATATGCCAGGCTCAGGAATGACGTGAGGAATCAAAGACAATCAAGCTACATCCGTGCCTTGGAGGGGCACAGATTACCTGGGAAGTTCACTGATGGTGGTGGCAGGGATCCACGCATCACTGCTGGTAGACAGCACTCTATGAATCCAAGAGAAGAAACTCCCTCAAGGCTCCTGGCAGCTCTAGGGAAGACCACTGTCACTAAGTAGCTGGGGAATGCTCTGGCTCCAGACCTGGCCACTGTCTATCACCATGCATGGTACCTTCTAACTGTGGAGCCACGATTGGGGCTTCAATTAATCCAGTTCAATTAATCCAGTCCCACTGTTTCCAAGCCATGCATCCCCTGGGAACATCTGTTCTTATTGTACCTCAGTTTCTCCTCTCTGCAGGAAGGAGTTTTCTTCATGGTCTTGCTATTTTCTGGTTTTGTGTCTGTGTCAAGCTAGAGCCTCCATGAGACTGATGCTGAGAGGAAGGATTAGGGCAGCATCCAACATGGCTGCCCACTCTCTCCCTGACAGGGCTTCAGAGCCTTTTCTTGCTTTTCTGTATGTTGATGAAAAGACTGAATTGTGGAACTGAGTGAGGTTCAGTTAGTCATGTATTGTCTGGTGTGCAAGATGGCCCCAGCGGCTCCTAAGTCAGTCATGGTGACATTTGCTTATTTGAGCAAAACAAATGGAATTAAACCTGTTTTATTTGTGGTTGTGATTTTAAAGGGCCGTTATGATGTTGGCTCCCATATGTGATTGGCGGATGGAAAGCATTTGTCCTCATCCAAAGTTTTAGGGAACTATGACAGGACGGCAGAGGAGACCTTGTAATGATCAAGGAAGCACTGGTACACACACACACACACACACACCATGAAGGCAGGGTGTTCAGAACAGCTGGCGGACAAAAGGAACACTATTCTGGCTCCACTAGATTCTTCTCAACTTGACACAAGCTAGAGTCATTTTGGAAAAGGGATCTCAATTGAGAAAATGTTCCTCATCACAACGACCTGTGGACAAGCTTGTGGTACATTTTCTTGATTGCTGGTGGATGTGGGAGAGCCTAGCTTACTGTGGGCATTGCCTCCCATGGGCTGCTGGTCCTGGGTGCTCTGAGAAAGCAGGCTGAGCAAGCCATGAGTTAACAAGCCAGTAAAAAGCACTCCTCCATAGCCTCTGAATCAGTTCCTGCCTCCAGGTTCCTTCCCTGACTTCTCTGAGTGATGGCTCTGTAAGCTAAAATAAAAACACAAACACGTCACTCCCCAAACTGCTTTCAGTCATAGTGTTTTATTGCAGCTAAGCCTTAGCCAAGACAGGTACCTATCAGGCAGGACAGTGAAATATCAGGAGGATACACATTGCATACTGCAGCAATCTATATATCTGGGTACCTGATCTTGTTTCCTAATATTGATGACCAACAACTACTCCTCACCTCTCCTATGATCTTTCCCCAGCTACCCACTGATATTAGACCAGGTTGCCCACACACACCACACAGTAGCAGCTTTGAACATGTAGGATGCTCTTTACCTTCTTGCTTGCCAGTCAATCCTGAGGTGCAATTGGCATGTTGAATAGAGAAATGGCCAGGTCATTTCCCCCCCTTTGATCTGCCCTGTCTATGCTAGGAATAAAAAAAAAAAATGGGTTACAGGTGAGCCTCCAAATTCTTTCCAAATGAACCTTATTCTAAATTTATAGACTGAGAGAAAAGCAGTTAGGGTGATTAATTTCCTGAGTCACAGAGTTGAGAAATAACAGGTTTGGGACCTTCACCATCTTGTCCTAAGACTCACGATCTTAATGTCTTCATATGTACCTGGCTTGGTGCATTAAATGCTTGCTAAAACTTGAGTAGAATTAAGTACATTTTGAGATTGACCTACAAAATTAAAAAACAACTAAGGTGGCACAGTGGCTAAAGGCACTTGCCACCAAGGATCCCAGGACCATATAATGGAAGGAGAAAACCAACCCCCACCCCCAGCTCACACACACACACACATACACACACACACACACACACACACACACACACACACCACACACACAAGTTGTCCTCTGACCTCCACTAATGTTCCACACTTACATAAAAAAAACATAATATTTTTTTAAATGACTCAGAGGGAAAGGGGTCTGCACAGAGATTTCTGGTCTGAGGAGGAAGCTTCCATTTGTTTCTTCTCAGGATGAGGTTCATGGCCATCTTCACCAATCTACCCTGCATGCAGCTACACAAGACAGTTTTGTCACTTCTGATAGATCTCAGATGAAGGTGACCCTGAAGTGTGCTGATTTTCATAGCTTCCGTTGGTTCCTGCTCCGAAGTCAGCAACTGACCTTGGGCTTTAGCTCTTAAATTCAGATCCCTAAGTTAAAGCACTTGGTGTTGAGGAGAAAGCTTTTGTGTCTCAGGGTGTGAAACGCTCAGCTCCACACTGGTGTCTAGGGCGCCCCCTCCAGGGAAGTACCTGCACCCTACAAGCATGGACTAACTTTTAGTCCTGATACTTCATCCCAAGTTCCTGATGTTCCCTTAGCAGCCATGCCTCCCCAGCAAGCAATAATCTCAGCCACAACATGGACTGGGGTCTAGAACCACAAAAACGCACATTCACAGTGCTGACTCCAAGGCCCCAGGGAGATTACCTGTCTAAGGGAATTCCAGACTGTGAGAGCTCTGGCATCTACCTAAGTCATTAGGGCAGAACCCATCCCTGAAGGAGCTCTCTAGAAAAATTAAGGAATGAAGGTGCTGAGAGGTAAATGGCTGAGATCCTCCCACAATCCCTCAAAGCCATTAAGGAAATGCCAAGAACCCAAGAACCCAGGAATAATCCTCCCAAGAAAACCCAGCAGTTTGCTCCAGACAGCTTCTCTCCTGAGCAATCAATTTAAGGAGACCTGACGGGAGTTGAAATTAGACAGAGGGAAAGAGAGAAAACAAAGCAGCAGTTGCCTACTACATATTTCATGTGTGTGCACAGCCTCAAGGTGGCTCAGAGAATCTCATAAACAAGGCAGTTGAAAGCCTCACTTTGACAGATGGAAATCTCTCTACATCTCATTTCCAGCCTGAAAGTTGACATGAGGTCTGACACCCCGAAAGAGGGAGCCTTAGTGGGAGACAGAGGTATCCAGATGAGGATAGTGTTTTAAGCTGGGAATAGGATGGAGCGAGCAGTGGGAGGATGGTGCTGGCCCAACAGGATGTACGAGGTGCCTGCTTAGCACAAGCTGATATGAAAAGGGGTCCCCTTTACTTGCATAGTGTTCCGGCTCTGTGGAGCCTTCCTCAGGTAGAAGTTACTGAGGGCTGGTGAAGGATATACAGGAGCCCTCCAGCTATGCAAGCTAGAGTCTCACAAGGACCTAGCATCCCACAACTAAGCTCTCTTGCAGACCCCAAAGGAGAATCTGAGTAAGGTGATGGGAACAGAGCCAAATGAAACAGGTAAAACAGAAGGCTCTCATCCCATCTACAGAGGAGGAAGTGAAAAAGTGTTACTCCTGACCTGGGGAAGATCTTGGGGAGTCAGACCTTGCAGTAACTATTTTTCAAAGGGTTTCCAGGATGGGGAGGGACCAGGACTAATGGGTGCTCATGGCTAGCATTCTAGATTTATCTGAACATTGCTGTTCTTGTTCTGTGTGTCTGTGATCTCACTGTTGGGCAGGTCTGGGCTCTGAACCCTGCCCATGACACAGGTAGTACACATCCTGGAATAAAATTCAAGACTCAGCTACAAGTTCTCAAGCACCTCGTTTGGAGTTATAGAACAGAACAAGAGCCCCAGCCCTGCTAGTAAATCCCATTGCCACTAAGTCAAGTGCACACAGCCCCAGATATTCCTACCTGTTGAAAAATGGACAGGTATAGGAACAAATGACAGAGAAACACACACACACACACAAACACACACACAATACAACACACACACAACATACACACACAGAGAGAGAGAGAGAGAGAGAGACTGACTAACATCTGTGCATGCCTTTGGCCTTCTCACAGCTAAACTATGTAGCTTAGATGGGACTCAAGTCCCCTGGGAAGCTAGAAAATTATGTCTAAAGCAGAGTGACAAGAAAATTAATTTCTTCATGACTAAGCAGAAATTTTTGAGTAGAAAAATAGGTACAATTAGACTCATACAACTAGAGCCATAAACTGAGACACATCCTGACACCAAACCAGTATGTGGTCATGATTCTTGAGAGACAAACCCACGAAACACAAAATTAGCTGTCATTGCTAAGGACATATCAGTGAATTTATATGAAGGTGAAGCTTTATTTTTGGATTCATTAGCATGCGTTATTAATAGTAGCTCTGTTCTAGAAGCAGAAATACAGCCTCATGCTCATGACCACGTAGGAGCGTGTAAGAAGGTCCCTGTGACATGAACCTTCTGAACCCTGCTTGTGAACACTAAGACACAATGTAAAGTTGTAGCTGCTCCTGCCCTGGTAGGAGATGGTTGCCCCACCCCCACCCCAGGCATGTCAGTCAGATGGACTTAAAAAGCTATTTTGTGAATGATTTCCTCTCTAATTTGAGGGTAAGGTGAGAGGACTCAGCAAGAGACAGAAGCTCCAGGACCAGCCACAGTGGGACGATGTCCCACTCCCAAGGCCACCCAGACTGTAGGAAAACATTTGGTAGCACCGTAGCCTGGAGCAAGGCTGTGTAGTGATGCAGAGAGCCTGCCATGCAGGAGCTGTCACCCTCCAAATCAAGGGTCAGAAGTCAGAGAACAGCCAATGAGCTTCTCCAATATGAGCCATCTCAGTGACCAACTAGACAGTAATCATATTCTCAGAGTATAGGGATCCAGATGAGGGAATGACAGCAGAGGGATTTGGTGGCAAGGGGGTGAGAAAACGAAACTAGCTTAAGGTGAAACCATTGTTCTAGTCTTGTTTCCATTGCTGTGATAAAATATTCTGGCATTGGCGACTTTGAATGAGAACTGTTTATCTAGCTTACAATATCAGGTGAAATTCTACCACTGCAGGGGAGTTAAGGCAGGACCTTGAAGCAAGTAGTCATATCTGCAATCAAGATCAGAGAGAAATGAATGCATTCATGCTTGTCAGTGCTCAGCACCTCTCTAGGAGGTGACACTGCCCCACTATGGGCAGGTCTTCCCACTTCAGTTAATGTACTCAAGAGAATCCCCCACAGACAAGCCCACAGCCAACATGGCCTAGGAAATTCCTTGTTGAGTCCCTTCCTAGGTGGTTCTAGAAATTGATAATTAAAACTGAGCAGCACAGTACCATCCATATTAGTCACTTCCCCATTATTCAAAAATTACTTGAGACAACCAACTTAGAATCAGAAAGGGGTTGTTTAGGCTCATAGTTTGTGAGATTCTGGTTTGTCTTAGTTAGGGTTGTACTACTGTGAGGAGACACCATGACCAAAGCAACTCTTATAAAGAACAATATTGGGCTTCCTTCATGGCAGGAAGTGTGGCAGCACAGGCAGACATGGTGCTGGGGATGTAGCTGAGAGATCTACCACCACCCTCAGGCTCCCATAGCCTGAGAATGGCACCTCCACATTTCTGGAAGTCACTAGGCAACGAGCCCAGTCAAAGCTGCTTCCCTGAATCTGGAAGCCTACAGACAGCATCACCAGATCTTTCAGTTCCAGCCAGGCTGTTAAAACTCGCTCCTTCCACCATTACAAGGTTCCCTTCAATTATTGGAGGTCAGGCCTCTATCCCCACCTTCGCAAGAATAGAATTGCCAAGGCCCTTCTATACTTAGAGAAGGGAGGAGATGTCAGGAGCAGCCCTACATATACACTAAAGGCCTAAAATCAGCCATAGGCCTAAAGTCAGCAATAGGCCTGACATACATGCATGCTAACACCAAGTCTTGAGTCTCTGTGGAAAAACACTGAAACAGAAGGTTTATAAGCTATTATAAACAGGCAGCTTCTGTGGAAATTTACCAGCCCGAGTCGTCATAGGTCTTATAAATAGGCAGCCTCGGTGGACAGTACCAACTTAGATAAGGACAAGTGAATCATAGGCAGAGTCATAGTGACCTGTCCCCTGAACCTACACCCAGCTGATACCCTGTTCTGAAAGGTATCTGTACTCCCCCTGAACATCTATGCTCCGGTGCCATTCCCTTCCCCACATCCTGCCTTTTTGTGTTTATAACCTCTGTGTAAATAAGTAAATTATGATGTGATTTAAATAACTAAATAAATTTTAAAAAATGAAATTACAAAAAAAAAAATCTTTACAATGATCAAGAGATGTACTTACTTTATGGAGAAAGGAGACACCAGGAACTTAATCTATTGGAAAAATAAAAGCCACTGGATTTTGAAAAAAACAAAACAAAACTCACTCCTTCCATCATCTCAAACAACCTAGAAGTGTGGCTTCTCAATATCTATTAGTCTGAGGCCCTGAGGGGCTGTAATCTCCACAGAGGATGGCCAAAGCTTGCTCCTCAAGTCAGCCTAGTCCCAGGTTCATGTTTATTTAATAGGATGTTAAATTACTCTGACTAAATACTCCACAGGAGCAACATTGAGGAGGAAAGATTTAGTTGGGCTCAGGGTTTCCGGTCACAGTCCTGAGCCCTATGGATGCCAGGCTCATTATGTGCCAGAAGGTCACAGTAGTAAGGACTGGGTAGAAAGAGGCTGTTCACCTCAGGGCAAGTGGAAAGTGGGTGGAACAAACTGAGGCTACGTATGTAACCTTCAAGGCACACTCACAGGGACCTATATCTTCCAGAGTCCTACCTCCTAAAGTTCACACACACACACACACACACACACACACACACACAGAGAGAGAGAGAGAGAGAGAGAGAGAGAGAGAATATACTACCATGTGGGGATCAAATATTCAACCTCTGTAGGAAATGTTCCATATTTAAACAACAGTGTGTTCCTCTCTCATGGTGGATTGAATGACATCCACCAAGATTCATGTTTGTTTGGATCCTTGGAATGTAACCTTGCCTGGAAATAAATCCTTAGTGAACAGTTAGTTAAGGCTTTTGGGTTGTGATCAGCAAGACACTGTCCAATCTCAAGCTTCCAGTATCCAGGTCTGAGATGACAAATTCCTGTTTTGAGTGACCACATTTGCCTTCATTTGTTACAGCAGGCACAGGAAACTACTCTGGCCACTGTGGTGGCTGGAAAGCACTTTCTCATCCCAGGCAGCTGTAGGCACAGGGCAAATGGGACTTGGAAATGAAAGACTTGAACCATCCATTGTGACAGAGGCATGTAGACAAGCTGCTCATGCTCCATTTGTCCAGGAAGACCAGAGAGCTTTCAAAGTTCTTATTAGCTTCCTTCGTTGAGCACCTGCTCCACCAAGAGCATTGCTATGTGCATTCTGAGGACCACAGCATCTCTGCAAAGGAGACTTTGTTTGTTTGCTTGGTTTTTGTTGTGGTTGGTTGGTTGGTTGGTTTTGGTTTTGTTTTCTTCTTTTATGAAACAGGGCTTCTCTGCATAGCCCTCACTGTCCTGAAACTCACTCTATAGACCAAGCTGGCCTCAAACTCACAGATATCCACCTGCTTCTGCTGCCCTCCGGAGTGGTGGGATTAAAGGTGTGAGCCACTGCCACCACCTGACTATGTCACCATCATCTTCTCTTCCTTTTCCTCTTCCTCTTCCTCTTTCCTCCTCTTCCTCCTTTTCTTCCTTGTCCTCATCCTCCTCCTCTTCCTCCTCCTCTTCTTCCTCCTCCTCTTCTTCTTCCTCCCTCCTCTCTCCTCTCCTCCTCCTCTTCTTCCTCTCCTCTCTTCTTCTCCTCTCCTCCTCTCTTCCTTCCTTTTCTCTAGGCTCCAGGAAGCATAGATGAGGTACAACCAGAATTTGCCTGATTCTGAGCCCGATCACCTCCCCTACCTACCCCATTCTCCCTTGAGTCTCTTGCTCAGTTTTCCTTCTTATCTTTCCTCACAGCCTTGGGTAGAGTTAATTAGTGAGCTTGCTGCCTGCAACTTGAGTAGGAACACATAGCTGTGTGCTTTAAGATTTTCTACCAAGCTCGCTTCAGAAAGGTTTGTCTTCAGAAGAAATCACAAGCATTCGATCTTTAAAACAGTTCCAAGTTCCAGTGACTAAGCCTGGATGATTGACTGGTTGAATGATTGACTGAGTGATCGATCTTTTCCTTTCTTTCTTTATTTTTTCTCTTTTTTGAAGACAGCTTGCTGGTTGTCAACTGAAATACAAAGTGGCTGGATATACCACTAAGGATTTTTTTTTTAATTAAACCATTTGAAGGGAAGATTTACTTCTAATCTGGATATTTTAAGGTGAGAAGATCCACTTTTAATTCAGACCACACCTTCTGCTGGCAGTCTATAGAAAAGACATGGAAGAAGGAAGCTTGCCGTCTTTACCTGCTTGGTCTTGCTCTTTGGCAAGTCTATGTTTAAAGTCTACTTTTTTCAGATTCAAGCACACACTGAAAACAAGCTGAGACATTCAGCCTTGTGGACTGAACAGATGCTGGATTCTTGGAGATTTCATTGGTAGAAAGCCATTGTAGGACTAGCTGGACCACTTGTAAGCTGTTCTAATAATCCCCATTAGTAGGTAGATAGATAGATAGATAGATAGATAGATAGATAGATAGATAGATAGATATAAATAGATAGATAGATAGATATAAATAGATAGATAGATAGATAGATAGATAGATGATAGATAGATAGATAGATATAAATAGATAGATAGATAGAATAAATAGATAGATAGATAGATAGATAGATAGATAGATAGATAGATAGATAGATAGATAGACAGAGATAGGATTCATTCTGTAAGTTCTGTTCCTCTCTAGAAACCCCTGACTAGTACAGAACAGGAGGGCCTTTCTGGCCTCAAACTCATGAACCTCTTGCCTCTGACTCCCTAGTGCTGGATTCTCTGGAGTGTACCACCAGGTTCTGCCAAGCCTTGAGTTTAATAGACATTTAGAAAGTTCCCAGAACTGGGAGACAGTGACAACTGTCAGCTTCCAGACTTTCCACAGTTTCCACATCAGCTGCCTTCCTCCTAGCTGTGGTTTGGGCTATTCCTCAAAATCCAGCACAGGAATTTGTCTGTTATTCCTACCTCCACTGACACGTGACTGACTGCCAAAGTGCATCCGTTTACTGTGGCTGCTGTAGCAAGCTAGTGCAGACTGGTGAATTCAAATAACAGAAATGCATTCCCCAGTTTTAGAAGCCAGAAGCCCAAGATCAAGATTGAGCAGGGTTACTTTCTCTCTCTCCCTTCCTCCCTCCCTCTTTCCCTCTCTCCCTTCCTCCCTCACTCTCTCCCTCTCCCTCTCTCTTTCTCTCTCTCCCTCCCCCCCTCCCTCCCTCCCTCCCTCACTCTCTCTCTCCCTCTCTCCCTCCTTCTCTCTCTCCCTCTCCCCTCTCTCTCCTTCCCTCTCCCTCTCCATTTTCCCTCTTCTTTCTCCCCATCACCTTTCTTTCCCCTCTCTACCTTCCCCTTTTTCTTCCTCTCCTTTCTCTCTATTTTTCAGTGTCTCTCTCATCTCTGTGATCTCTGCCTCTATCCTCTCATGGCCATCATTTCTGTGCCCCAAATATCCTTCTGCCTATCAGCTTAGATAAATAACCAAAACTAAGTTTCTTGCATGAAGACCCCTGGCCTAGTCTAACAACAAAGAAGAAATACTGGAAATGAAATGCTCATTAAATCACAGACAAAGTGGTAAACGCCCCCAAGAGATTAGACAAGGCAGAGAGAAAGGTTGAGGAACTGAAGAAAAAGTGGGAAATTGTTACACTGAGATAGCAATAATGATAACAACTACATTAAGGAACTTCAGGACCCAATTAAGACAGCAAACCTGTGAATCTGCCACGTAGGAGAAGCAACCAAAATGTAGATGAAAGGTATAATGAACTCCAAGACTTTATAGCAGAACATTTCCCAAACTTAAGGAAAGAAATTGATATACAGGTACAGGAGGCATTTAGAACCCCAAAGAGACATCACTAGTAAAGAACCTTTCCATGTCACACAAAAGCTAAAATTCAAGAGTACAGAACACAGAATATAGGGAACTGTCAGAGAGAAGTGGTGAATTACTTACAAAGACAGACCTGTTAGGATGAGAACAGGCTGTGAGCACAGACCCCATTGGCCAGGAGAATACAAAGAGATATGTTTCAAGTCACAAGAAGTATACTACTAATCAAGATTATTATACCCAGAAAAATTAACCTTTAATTCAAGGACAACTAAAGACCTTCCTTAATATGCATGAACTTAAGTACTTTATGATTACCAAGCCAGCATTCCAATAGATACTCAAAACCATGCTACACACAGAAAAGGAAGAAAGTGATACACAATCATACAGGCTACGGAAAGAACAAATTTCACCTGAGGAATGAATAAATGAGAAATAGAAAATAACTAAAGCTCATTGACTCAGTAAACTAGGTTTCTAAGATGAGTAAGGGATACATTAGCCTGCGTTTTTCAATAATAATTTTAAATGTAAAGGGCATAGACTGGATGTATGGATTAAAAAGCAAGTTTCAACTAATTTCTATCTGCAAGAACCCTCGATGGCAAGAAAACAGACAGATGCAAGGTGAAAGGATGGGAAATGATATTTTGAACAAAACACTCTCCCAGAACACTCTTGATTCTGATGAGCACATTTTCAAAAAAGAACAGACAATAAAGCCAACACAAAAATCAGTGGCTTTTCTATATACCAATTATGAACATGCAGTGAAAAGAATCAGGAACACAATCTTATTAGCAATAAGGACTAAATCTGGCTAAGGACTTGAAGGACTTCTACAATGAAAACAATGAGCTCTGCTGTGAGAAACTGGAGGAGGTACTGGAAGACAGAAAGACCTCTGACACATATCAGCAGAACTAATGTCTGAAAGGTCATTTCTTGAAGGCCAATCTACAGATTCACTGCAATCCTCATCAAAATTCTTCCGGAATTATTCTTATAAACACAGAACAACCCAACAATTCATATGGAAGCACAGCAGATTCTAAATAGCCAAAGAAATTCTGAGTGATTCTGGATGTATCAATGTCTAGTTTTGAGGTGGCTTCAAAACACTGTTCTCAGCACTCAGTGGGAAAACTAACAACTCAGAGGAGCACTAAAGCTAGACAATCATCGCCATGACCACCACCATCACCATAATCACTACCAGCACTGTCGCCATAGTCACCATCTTCAACGTAACATTTCGACCAATGTCATAATGGTGGAAACGATCATGAGCAAGCATCACCACCACCACCATCACTACAGCCACCATCATCACCATCACTACAGCCACCATCATCACCATCACTACAGCCACCATCATCACCATCACTACAGCCACCATCATCACCATCACTACAGCCACCACCACCACCATCACTACAGCCACCATCATCACCATCACTACAGCCACCACCACCACCATCACTACAGCCACCATCATCACCATCACTACAGCCACCATCATCACCATCACTGCCATATCCTCATTGCCATGGTAGGCAGCAACAGCATCACCACCACTTGTCTTCTTTGGCGTCTTTAACCAAAACACCACATATTATTGGTCAACCAAAGAAACAAACATCTCACAGTTTGAGAGATTGGAAATTCAAAGTCAAGGTACTAGCAGACTCAGTGTGTGATGATCAGCCACGTGATCATAGACAGCATCTTCTTGCTCTATAATCACAGAATGGCAGAAGGCGGTACAGTCTCTGGGGTCTTGGTTTTAATGTTATTAATCTTATTCATGAGATCTTCATGGTGCAATCACCTCCCAGATTCTCACCTCTTAATGCCATTTCATTGATACCATTAGGTGTTCAATGTATGAATGGGGAGTGGCACAGTAACCCAGTCCCTAACATCACCACTACCATCATGGTTACCATTCCTACTGCTGCCATCACCATCACATTTCCATCAGCACCCCCATCCTTAGCAGCAGTAGCAGCACCTTTATTGAGCAGCCATTACATTCTGGTATGGTATTGCATTCTTTACCTGTGATATCTAGCTCCTTTCACACGAAACTCAAGAGTCAGCTGAGACAGGAAGTGAGGGATTGCCCTTCGTGTGCCTCAGCGTCTGTTAGAACCTCACAAGCTGAGTAAATGGTAGGAACGGGTCATGAGAAAGCCTCCCCCCACTCCATGCCACAGCTTCCTTCACAGCTTTAACGAGCAGACTCCTGTAGGCCTGAGGCATCAACACTGCCCTTGTTTTAATTTGCACCTTTCCAACTGAGAAGCAATTATAGGATAATGATTCATTTCTCTAATGTGTCAAAAATCAGCTGCTAAAAAAAGGCAAAAGCAACCCACTGCATTCCTATTCTGACCGTTGTCTTCCGGTTCCTCTGAGGGAAGGCTAGGTTCAGGCCTCTCAGATGTAGTGGGAATGTTATCGTCCCACACTAGGAGCAAAGTGCCCAGAATTAGGTGATTGTTTACTTATTACCCTCCCCACACACATGCATATATACATGTATGTGTGTATGTGTGTGTGTGTATACATTTTTTGAGACAAGGTCTTATGTAGCCCAGGCTAGCCTTGAGCTCATTAGGGTATCCAAGGATAACCTTAGATTCTTGACTCTCCTGCCTCTGCCTCCCACATTCTGAGATTACAAGTGTTCATTACTATACCTGACCCATAAAGGAGATTTTAGGCATCAGACCCTGACCCTTAAAGATCAAAGACAATTTTCCCAGAGAGGCCACATGAAGTGTGAAAGAACTTAGAACTTGGAGTGTTCCACCCCATGCATACCCTGCCTTCTTTGGCATCCCTGTGTGGCTGCAACCTGATCTTACCCTCTTACTCACAGGTGAAATGGGTTGTAGGAACTGTGAGTGGGAAAGACACATGTAACAAGGGCCATTCAACAGCTCAGAAAGGCCATTCCAACTCCCATCTGCCACCCTTCCAGGGCACCAGCCTTGGAGCGAGTTCTGGCAATCTGCAGTGACTACATTTGTGGCTGCACTGTATTCGCTGGTCTCCAAGTCACTACCTTGTCCTCCCTTCTCAGTTCTTAAATTGTCTCTGCCCAGGCTGGGCGGTGGTGGCGCACGCCTTTAATCCCAGCACTTGGGAGGCAGAGGCAGGCGGATTTCTGAGTTCGAGGCCAGCCTGGTCTACAGAGTGAGTTCCAGGACAGCCAGGGCTATACAGAGAAACCCTGTCTCGAAAAACCAAAAAAAAAAAAAAAAAAAAAAAAAAAAAAAAAAAATTGTCTCTGCCCTAATCAGGGAAACAAAGGCCAGGGAAGCCAAGAAGCCATCTGCCACCTCCTTTAGAGAGGTTTCCCTTTCTCATGTATGTCTGTATTTGTCACATCTACACATGAGGATGGGTCGGGTCATCAGGACCAGCCCTATGGAGCTTGCCCTTCAATTATACAGTAGCTAACAAGCATGGATGTAAGACTAAATTTTAAGAAATCAGGGATGAGAGTAGCAGATAACGAATCGAAGAATGATGGGGTGAGCTGGGAGAGTGGGGTGAGCCTCCTCACTAAGCTCATCTGGAAGCTCCTGTGCATCCCAACTGAGCATGTCCAGAAGCTCCTGCTGAGCAGGTGGAGTTCATAGGAAGGTCTGCAGAGCCTAGGACTGAGCCCTGCAGATACCTAAATGACAAGCTCCCAGGCCCAGGGGGCTCCCCAGAGATAACCTGCTAGATGGGCGGAGCCAGAAGGTGGGCAGGGCACTATGAGTGCACAGAAGGTAGTGCCAGGAAGGAGAGAGGGACAAAGAGGTTGGAGGTAGGAGGCTGTTTTGCAGGTCCCATGAATGGGAGAAGGAGAAAGAAGAAGGGAATCCCTGAGGAGAGAGCTAGAGGCTTGAGGGAGCAGGTGCCACCGGAGGGGTCTTGCCTGAGGAGCCTAGCATTGCCTTTCAAAGACAAGAAGAGCGCTGGAGGGGAGTGGTGGCTCAGAGGTCATGTGCTTGCCTAGCTTGCACAAGTAAGTCCCTGGGTCTCATCTCCAGCACTGCAAAACCAAACAGGCAAGGAAAACATCTTCCTCAGACTGGTCTGGAACAGGTCCAGCCCTGCAGCTGTCAGCTTGGAGCTCAGGGGAAGCTTTCAAACTCCCACCCACAGGGCCCAGGCTCTAGGTCCGGAAAGTTGACCTTGAAAAGGGCAGACGCTTGTCACAGCTAACCCAGGATGGCAGTGCTGCCTAGCTGCAGAGCATGCTCTCTGGCTTCTGTAACCCTACCCCAACCTGACACCTACAGTGCAGGCTACATAAGCTTGGGGGAGGGAGTGGTGCCTGGAATGGGAAAATCAGCTGTCTGTGGAAGAGGTTAGAGGAGACAGTAGAGAAAGGCAGAGCCTGCCGCTGTCTTATACAGGCTTCTGCCTCCATCTGCCCTGCGTCCCACCCCTCTGTCCAGCAATGGGTTTCCTTCCGATCACCCTCACTCAGCCTCAGGCTGGCATTGAGAAAGAGCATGTTTCCAAGGCTGGCTCTGCCATGGATTCCATTCTTTAGAACCTTTGGAGGCTCACCTTTCTGTGCCTCCATGCCTCTTGTAAACTGAGATAACACAGCCTGCCTAAAGAGAGTCAGGTCAGGAAAACGAATCACCAATCACTATGCAGGCAGCATGCTGCATCAGTCAATACATCATAGATATCATTTAGATAAGATGTTCACCTTGACTGAGAAGATGCAGGCAAAGTCCAGTGCACTTGGGGTCCAGCCCCCTCTCTGTCCTGCCTTGCCACCTGTGGGACACAGGATGATGTCTCTATCCTCTCACCAGTGGCTTGTCTGGAACACATTTCCAACATGCCTACCTCTGAACACAGTTGTGAATAATTATCCCACTCTCTTACACTCCCAAATGTCTGGTGGAAGACAGATCACTTGGTGTCTCTGCCATTAGATGACCATGACAGTGCCACCCTCAAGGGCTTGGATAAGAACAGAGAAGTATGCCCCCTTATCATCAGGTAGCCTCTGGGAATCTTCACACACATCCTGCCCGTAGCAAAGATAGGCAGAGATTTGCATCCTGTGACAGCCAGTCAGACACCAGAGCCTTTGAGCAACAACAGTGTCCTGTGGAATGAGGAAAAGTCAGTTATCCAGCCAGCTGAGTCTCAGCTCCATTAACCTACTGAGCCTCTGCCCTCCCCCCACCCCTCCTCCCCCTCGTCCCTGAGGAGCCCCTCACCAAATGGGCCTGCCCACCTGGGCCAGCCCTCCTTCCTCTGTCTGCAATATTTTCCCTGAAGTAGACTAATTTAGCATCTTGGGATTAGTCACAGCTGGATTGCTTTCCTCTCTAAGCATTTAGGAGCTGATTAAGCTGAGATCTCACCAGGGTGATCCGGGCCTGTTGGCTGACTCTGAGGAGCCTCTGATGCTCTGCTGTAAAGTTGATCTCACCCCAGTGTTAAAACAGCAGGTGGATGGCCCCTCCTTCAGTTTCTGTCCTGCACTGTGTCTCCATATTTGCTCCCTTGAGTATTTTGTTACTCCTTCTAAGAAGGACTGAAGCCCCCCCTACTTGGTCGTCATTCTTTATGAGCTTTATGTGGTCTGTGAGTTGAATCTTGGGTATTTCAAGCTTCTGGGCTAAAATCCAATAATCAGTGAGTGAATACCATGTATGTTCTTTTGTGATTGGGTTACTTCACTCAGGATGATATTTTCTAGTTCCATCCATTTACATAAGAATTTATCAAATTCATTGTTTTTAATAGCTGAGTAATATTCCATTGTATAAATGTACCACATTTTTTGTATCCATTCCTCTGTTGAAGGGCATCTGGGTTCTTTCCAGTTTCTGGCTATTATAAATAAAGCTGCTATGAACATAGTGGAGCAGAAACTGAAGGACATAGTGGACAGAAACTGAAGGAGGGGCCATCTACAGACCATTCCACCTGGATATCCATCCCATGTGCAGTCACCAAAGGTAGACGTTGATGTGCATGTCAGAATGTACATGCTGACAGGAGCCTGATATAGCTGTCTCCTTAGAAGTCTGCAAGAGTCTGGCATACTCAGAGGCAGATGCTCACAGCTAACCATCAAACTGATCATGGGGTTCCCAATGGAGAAGATAGAGTGAAGGCTGAAGGAGTTGAAAGGATTTGTGACACCATGAGGAAAGCAACAATACCAACCAACCAGAGCCCCCAGGGTCTAAACCACCGGCCTGGGAGTGCTTAGGGAGGGACCCATGGCTCCAGCTATATATGCAAGGGAGCTATATATAAGTGGGAGAAGAGATCCTTGGTCCCATGAAGGCTGGGCGTCGTGGGGGGGGATATTCGAGGGTGGGGAGGTGAGATAGAGGGGGGGAACCAACGTGGAGGCAGGAGGAGGGGGGAAGGGATAGTGAGTTCCTGGGAGGGAGGGGGGGGAAATGGGGTAAGGAGAGAACATCTGAAATGTAAATAAAATTTCCAATAAAAAAAAAAAAAGAACAAAACAAAACAACAACAACAACAACAAAAAAAAAAAAAAACCAGCAGATGGAACACATGTCAACAGGAACTCAGGACAGGGCAAGTCTGTGTGGGCTTCAGTCTTGAGCGAAATGGAACCTGGAAAAAGCCAAGATGGGCTTCCTCAGGAAGGACTTAAAACAGGTTTCCTTGGGAGACTCCAGGAGACAGCAGCAGTGGGCACCAGGCCAGAATAGAAGGTACCCTGAGGAGCAATATGTCCCACCAAGGAGTTCTAAGAAGCTACAGGAAAAAAAAAAACATATCCCATGGAAGGACTTAGGGCAACCTTCTTTTGGGGCAATATATCCTATCCCTCTGCCCTGTGGGAAACTAGCCGAGGCTTCAGCCAGGGTGCCACCAGCAAGTGGAGGTGTCACAGATTCCCTGAGACGATGGGAAGTTTAACAAATGCTGTTAAACCTGTTCCAGCCTCCTGGGTCCAAACCAGATAATGAGAGCTTCCTGGGCCAAAGGTGCTGCTCCTTCAGAGCTAGGCTGTGGACATCCAGCTCAAGAAGCATCTCTAACGGGAGCTCTGTCATTTGTGTTTACTGAATGAATAACCTAATACATCCATTCTGCAGTCTTGAAGACCAAGCCCTAGGTGTAGGATGTGATGGCCTCAATTGGCCCTCCTCCAAGGTTGACTTTTAACTGCAGGACATCCCAGGTTGAGTCCCCTGCCCCACCCCACCCCACCCCACCCCACCCCAATGCAAGACTTCCTCTCTTCTGTGCTCACCTGAGAAGTAAAGTACCCAGGAGAACCTGCCTCTTCCATGTTTACTGAAAGATGAACTCCACCCTAGCCATGACTGGGGCTTGTTTCTTAGCTGAATGTTTGCCATTATAGTGTGGTATACCTTTTCTTCAATTAGAATGAGTAGGACCAGTTTGAATTCATTCCCATGGCCCATTTCTCTTGAGACTTCAACAGCTTCTGTCTCTGACAGGAGGTTCTGGAGGCCACTGTTTCAGCATGAACATCGCTTTGGAGTGATGAGCAGAGAACTCTCTGAGAATAGAAACGTGCTAGTTGAAAGTGGGGAGGGGAATGCCAGCTTCTTTGCATGATTGCTCTATGCAAATCCATGTTGGGATTACTTCTTGGAGCACTTGCCAATACTTCCCATCCCCACTCCACACATACACCAGAGTTCTCAACTGCTTGTTTCCCACTGATAACCCTGTCTGATTCCCTACTCTCCCTCCAACTGACCCTGCAATTCAATAGCCCTTCAATATGGACTTGTGTGGGCCATCTGTCTGGCTGCACTGACCTACAAGTGTACCCCTGTGGTAGCCTGCTCCAAGGATCATGGGCTATGTTAGTATTTTCCATCATTCTGATGAATAACTGGAAACACGTATTTTAAAGATCATTTTGGCTCACAGTCTCCAAGGGTTTGGGTCTACGGGTCACAGCAGGTTTTCTGGGCCTAGTGTGAGGTATACAGTAACACGAAGGACTGATGGACAGAGCTGCTCACTCTGTGTCAGACAGGAAGCAGGGAGAAGAAATGGCCAGAAATAATGCCTGTCTGTCCAGGGCATGTCTCCAACGAAGGCAGAACACCATGGAGAAAGGATAGGGCAGAGATGATAACAGACAGGAAGGGAGAGAGAATGGACAGAGAAAGAGGTAGCCAGCAGCAGCCTGTACCCTTTGACTAACTTCCTTCCCTTCCTCTAACTAACACCATCAAGTGATTAATCTGCTGATTAAGTTGGAGTCCTTACGGGCCAGTCACATCTCAAGATTACATCCACCAGCTAGAGGACAGATCTTCAACTGTGAGACTTTCGGGTGACACTTCATATCCAAACCATAAGTGTCCTGATTTGAAGACTGAGTCTCAAATGCTGGGAGTTCGTGTAAGGTGGTAAGGCTGAGCAACAGGCATGAAGTTGGTGTGCATTAATTGCATTTTAACTCAAAATAGGTTTATAGGAACACGACCCATCTCTAAATGCAGCTGCATCTGTAGTCCATAAATGTCTATTGCTTTGAGCATCGTGCAGGTTCATGTAGTACTGTGTCTGTGCCTGATGTCAACCTGGGGCCTATTCCTCCTTCGACTAGGTCAGGGAAATGTTTGTGTCTCTGGAGCCCAGGGCTGCTAAGAGCACCAACCCTCCCTCATGCAGAAACAGCTGCTGCTCCCTAGATAGCTTCCTTACTTTATGGCAGTCCAGGGCCTGGCTATGGATGCCGTGTTGGGGGTGAGGTCTGCTCAGGGGTTCATTCCTGTCCCAACTCTCCCCTCACAGGTGGGATCCCGTTCATCCTGACCGGAGAGTTCTTCCAACAGTCAGAGCGGCCGGCAGCCTTCATTATCGCAGGCACAGTCAACTGGCTCTCCAACTTCGTTGTAGGGCTCCTTTTCCCCTTCATCCAGGTATGCTTGACAAGGGAGCCTACAGCCATCACATTGTCTAGGCACTCAGAGACATGATGAAATTTGTCTGACAACACTCTGATATCTCTCTCTGTCTCTATCTCTCTGTCTGTCTCTGTCTCTCTGTCTCTCTGTCTCTATCTCTATCTCTATCTCTATCTCTATCTCTATCTCTATCTCTATCTCTATCTCTATCTCTATCTCTATCTCTATCTCTATCTCAATTCATGCTATTGTCCAAGGAAAGATAAGTACTTTGACTAAGGTTCTCTTCTCCCTCCTGTCCCTACTCACTCTTGTCCTTTTCTTCCTTCTGTCCCTTTTCCCTCCATAACCCACCTTCTTCTTCTCTCCATCCTCTGTATCCCTCCTTCCTCCTGTACCTCCTTCCATGCCCCCTTTCCCCTTCTGCCCATCCTCCCTCCTGTCCAGGAGCTAGCCATGTCTCTTGAAGAATGGGTCACTTATTGGTGAGTGTGTGCAGAAATCCTAGATTATGTCTTGAACCTATAACTTACAGATCTCTTTTGCAATGTGCTTTCCACTGGGTCAGACAAATATAGGAATTTTGTAATACACGTCCTACACACACTCCAAGCCTCCCAAAGAAAACAGTGATTGGTTGGAAAATGCCTACGTACACCAGAACCAGATGCAAATGCACTGGCTTACTTAGTAATTCAACACAGGGTTTGCAGTGTTTTGGGCAACAAAAATGAGTGGGCCCCAGCCTGTGGTTCTGAGGCTTGTGGGTGGTCCTAAAAGACTTCTTAAAGGAAGTGACCTTGGAGTAGAGACATGAGAAAAGTAAGGAGCAAGGGAGTCTGGGAAGTGCAAAGTCCAGGCTAGTGTAAGAGCAATGCAGAAGCCCTGAAGCTGGGTCATGCTTGACCTGGGGGACGGGGTTTGGGGGAAGGTAACAACATCAGGATCAATATGGCAGCCGCAGGGATAGGCAGATAGCTGACTGAGTGGAAAGTGAGCTCACAAAGCTATCCATAGGTTAGAACATGAAAGACAAAGACTTGGCAAGGGTTCTGCACAGAGACAGGGCCCAGCAGCATTCAATCAGGTGAACCTTCCCTGCTCCAACATCCTCCAGTGCTCCCTGATGCCCATGACACAGCAGAATCCCCCTCCAGACAGTGAGACTACATCACATACCTCCAAGAGATAGTCTGCCATCTCTTCCCAAAGAGCAGTTCCTCCCTGACCCGCTGTTCTTAAAACTGGTCAGTGCCTCTTAATTTGCTAGGGGCAGCCTAGCATGTCCCAGGCATCCTAGTCCAAGGCAGAGGAGCTAGAAGGCCCTGTCCCCAGCACACCATGCCCAGACTCAGCACAGCTCCAGACCTATGAGACAGTTACTTCTCCCTCAGCTGCAGACCAGTCCCTCTGTGCCACAGCCCACAGGCTTCCCTGTCCATGTCATCTCTCACAGCCCTGGGTTGGACTTACACCTGATCCTCTTACAGACAAGTCCACTGAGGCCAGGGAACAGGTGATCATCACAGGCTCCACGGGGCCCGATTCGGCCTGCTTCTCTCTGTGCTGGTCTGCCATGTGTTGCAGCCTCCTCAACCCAGCAACTAGAAAATGGGTGCACCGTGCAGCTCTCAAATCCTATTTGGCTGCTTTTAATGCCTCCCATCTCAGTGCTACAAAGCCCCTCTGTGGGCAACAGAATACAGAGGAGCCCATGTTCAGCACTCCGCTCCTTGTGGTCCCTTGCCAGCTGCAGCCAGGACATAACAAGCTCGTTTTTCAATTGACTTCATACTTTCAGTGAGCTTTTCCTGTCTGATTAGAAGCTAGCAGGCGAAGCCTGGGGTCAGTAAATCATCCATTACATGGAGACAATGAACTTGAAGTTGCCCATTGCTCTTTTTTTTCTACTCGTTTGCATCTGAGCCTTCCCAGGCTGTCTGGGTCTGGGAACCAGGTCCCTGCCTTCTAGGCACCTGGGGGTGGGCAAAGTAGAAGACCTTATGCACACTACAGTACTAATGGCATCCTGCCAGGCTGGGAGTGAAAAGCACCCATTGGCACATTCACGCAAACATTTAGTACTTGCTGTATGCCAGTAAACGTTCAACCCTGAGAGACAGCCTCCAGCAGCCCTTCTGGGAGACTCCAAAGGTCACCCCCACAGAACATGACAGGGCCAGAATCTGAACCTGAGTTCTTTATCCTCACCTATAAGACAAGGAGAGAAGGAGATCTCTGGTACTCAGCAGATGACCCTATCCTAAAAGCCCACTTCAACTTGAGTTGAGTTTTAATTTATCCAAAAAAAAAAAAAAAAAATCACTTATGGATACAGATAAAGATTTACACAGAGGGAGTCTCTCCTCAGTGTCTTCCACAGAGCTCTGTGTTGTGGCATGTGTTGTGTGTGTGTGTGTGTGTGTGTGTGTGTGTATGTGCGTGCACACGCCTCTGCATCTGCTGGAGAGGGCTCCAGCTGACTCTGGGGCCACTTGACCTTTATTTCACATCGATCAGATTTGCAAATCATTTCCCATCTGCACATCCCTCTGGTGGCATTACAGTGCTGCACCTCACTTGACAGTTTCCCATGCATCTGGGACCCGAATTCTATATTCAGTTTCATTCAATGTAATTATCCAACCCACTCAGTTGGCTCACTTGTCAAAGAGGAGGTCACAGAGGGAGCAATGACCACCTATGATGGCTACATATCAACTCACTAGGCAGCCATTCTGTAGAGCAGAAGTTCTAATTCCTTCCATGGATCATGGAAGGGCTGCATGTTCCACAGGAGCCTGTAGGCAGGAGAGAGGCTCCTGTTTCCATCACCTAGTTCATGTAACTCATTACAGCAGCCATTGAAATAAATACAAAACAAGCCAAACAATGAAGTGACTGAATAAAGCTATCCCCATGCAGCTGGCTCTCCCTAGACATGTCATGTAGTGTGACTTATGTAATCTCACAACAGGTCTGTGAAATCTATGTGCCCACTGGCCTCCTTTTACAGATAGCAGCTGATGCACAGAAATGTCAAGTCACTGCCCTGGGTTTGCCCAGCTAACAAGTGCTAAAGATGGGATTAAACCTATATGTTCAAGAGTGTCCATTCTCAACCACTGTAGTACATGGCCCTAAATCTCAGGCAGTGACACCCATACAGAGGGTGGAAGGGTAAGGACAATGTTAGGGGCTCTGAACGACATTTAGGTTGTGACTTATAAAATCTCTGGAGCTCATTGTTCTGGCTACAAGAACAACTGGTTACAGCCATCCCTGACATTTGAATATGTTCTGTGGCTAAGAACAAGCCTACATCAGGCTTGCATTTTCTGGGCTCCTGCCAAGGAGATATGTCAAATAATTGTGGGTCCCTAGGGTGATAATTAAGAAGGCAGGCCAAGCATGTGTCTTATTTTTATTCTATCTATCTATCCATCCATCCATCCACCCATCCATTTATCTATTTACCATGTGTGTGTGTGTGTGTGTGTGTGTGTGTGTGTGTGTGTGTGTGTGTGTGTGTGTGATGTTGCAGGGCAGGGTGGTGCAGCCTGGGGAACTCTGTGTGTGTGTGTGTGTGTGTGTGTGTGTGTGTGTGTGTGTGTGTGATGTTGCAGGGCAGGGTGGTGTAGCCTGGGGAATTCTGTGTGGAGTACTTATTGAGCAGGAGAACTGTGACTGAATGCTCAGTACATACAGGCAGAGAACCTGGCCTTGCCTGTCAGCTCTGCAGCTCACAGGCTATGTGACCCTGGGCAGGTTCCTCACAGTCTTCAGACAGCATTGTGTGTTGAGGGCAATAGCAGCATCTACTCTCGGGGCTCTTGTGGGGATCTGCGGTATAGAGATGAAAAGGCGTTTTTAGACACAAGGGGGAGGCTCAGTGGACAAGTATGCTGCACAAGTATGGGGGCTTGAGTTCAAGTCCCCAGAACTCAAAAAAAAAAAAAAAAAAAAAGAGTCAGAGACACATGCCTATCCCAGTGTTATAGTGGAGATAGACAGCTCCTCGGGGCTTGCTGGCCACACACTCTAGCCAAATCAATAAGTGTCAGGTTCAGTGGCAGACCCTGTCTCAAATATAATGTGCAGAGTGACTGAAGAAGACATAGGACATCAACCTCCAGTTTCCACATGCACACATGCATACATGCACACACTAATAATAATAATAATTTAAATAAATAAAATTTAGAAATCACCCTTACACTTGACAGGTCACAGCTCAGGCAGGCCGTGGGCAGAAGTGGGTGCAGGCTGGCAGATAATCTTAGGGAATGGGAATGGAATGACATAGGCTCTAAGGGCTCCAGGTGGGAAGGCAGATCACAGAACTGCAGCTGTATGCGTTTCTCACTGTAGTGACAGCACACACTTGGTGCTGTGCTTTAATAGGGTGCGTTTCCTCCTATGCATGCTGAAATTTAGTCCCCAGTCGTTCTGGTCAGTCTTTTGGTCACAGTGAAGAACTCCTGAGAAGGAACAGGGGTCTCTTTTAGCTCCCAGTTTACTTTTCCTGTCCACTGTCAGCTTGCTCTACTGCTGCAAGCAGAGAGAGCATGACTGAGGGCTTGGGGCGAGATAAAGTAGTTCCCATCATTGTATCTGGGAAGCATAGAAGAGATAGAAGAGCTGGGGACAAGATGTCTATTTCTAGGGCACCTCCAGTGGTACACTTCTTCTTAGGCTCCCACCTTCCATGTCCATCACCACTAACACGTCACTCAAATGATGTCCACCAGAGGACGAATTCACTTAGGAAGGCAGAGCCCCTGGGATCCAACTACTTCCCAAAAGGCCTTTGGAATGCTGCTGCACTGGGGATCGGACCTTCAACACATGGACCTCATCTCCAAACCAGAACTATAAAACAGTGTTGAAGCCTTTAGTGGGATTCGGAAGACTCCACCTTTATGAAGATGCCAATGCTGTTCTGAGGGCATTGAGTTAGCTCTGATGGAAGTCACCTCAGGCAAGACGTTCTAGATGTGAGCTCAGCTCTCTTCTTCCCTCCTCCCAGGTGACTGATGTCCTCTGTGTATATCTCTACCTCATCAGCGTAAGGGCAATGACATACAGAGCCCACCCAGGTGGTCCAGGATGTCCCTTTCATAGCTAGAACATCTTCACATGTGCAAATCCCTCACCCCCTTTTTTATAATCTAGGCCTGGATCTTTGAAGGCCAGTATACATTATGAGCTGAGTTTTAGGGGTAGGGGCTGGACATGTGATTGGAAAATCTCCTCCCTGGATAAGCATACACAGGACCTGGAACCCCCAGGAGAAGTCTTGTGACGCCAGTTCTGGGTGATTGGTTTCCTGGCAAGTCATCACCCAGCAGATGACAGTAATGGACATGTACATTGGTGTTGTGGGAGACATATGGGCTATTCTAACTCAGCACCTGACAATAGTCACTGCCTGCCTATCTCCATAGTCACTTACCGTTCTCAGTGCATTTTAGATAGATCCTGCTGGGCCTTGAAGAATCCTCATTTGCTCCAGTAGACCAAAGGGATTTGATCCTGAAAACCCATGAGATTCATCTAGGAGTTTAGGATGCCTGGTGGGTGCTGGAGTCTTCCGCCCATCACACATTCTGACACAGTATGGAGGGGGAATTGCCAGCATATGTCAGAACAGTGCAGATGATCTGAGCATGTTACCAAGGCTGAGCCCCCTCAGACATCTGGTAACCCATGAAGGACAGAAGGCAGTGGGAACACTCAGAACCACATATGGGTGTTTCTGGAAGACCTCTTTTTAGATACTCAGAGGCCATACTGGAGTGTGAGACCTGAGCAGGGAGACCTGGAAGCCATGGTTTATCAGAGACCCTGTAGTAAGACCTGGGGCAAGCAGGGAGAGAAGGAAAGTACCTGTAAGGACGAGATTAGGGGCATGAGGCAGCTCCTGCGTGGAGATGCTCTCTTCTGGCTGACTGCATAGTACCCTTATCACACTTGGAAAGACTGTCCTTAAGTAATGCCACATTCACAGGGACCAGAGTCTAGGATTTCAGTGTGCCTTTGGAAGAAAAAAGCTTATAGGAATCTCTATGGTGACCGACATGCCCTAGGATGTTTGCTCAAAGCTATCTCAGACAACCCAAATCTTAAAACATTGGTCAGTCTCAAGCAACCTGGGAGAGCACCAGTCACCACCACACCACCATCATGTCCCACACAATCTTCTGGCCTCAAGCCCAGCCGAAGGCGGGACCTACAACACTGTGTTTGTTGGTAGTTGCTGTTCTTGGTCTTCTTGCCAGGCAGTGTGTTAGCAAAACCTTCTGGATTAGTTAAGAAGCCTTTGGAATCAAACAAGGTGACCCTGAATTCTGCTTGTGCCCCTCAACAACATTGAGGTCAGGGGCTGAGTAATGCTAACTACCCCTGATGACTGTCATTGTCTTATCTTTGAAACAAGAGCATTGCCTAAGTTTTGCAGCTGAGCTCTCAAGAGACTCAGACTTCCATCTACATGGTGTCTGTATAGGACCTACAACAAAGTTTGTTGTCATTATGACTACTGCAAAGTTGTTGTCTTCTCTGATATCTTAGACTGAGAAGCAGGGGAAAGATGAGTGGGGAAGGAAGATTGGAGGCAGGGAGGGAGGGGGTTAGGGAGGAAAGGAGGAAGAGAGGGAGGGAGAGAGAGAGAGAGAGAGAGAGAGAGAGAGAGAGAGAGAGAGAGAGGAGAGAGAGAGAGAGAGAGAATACCAACACTTCCAGAGCACAAGCAGCCAGACAGAAAACACCAGGGTCTTCTAGAAGCAATAATCTACATCAGATGCTATGATGAGTTCTTGAAACTCCAAAGAGTAACCTATGTCCCCAGGATGCAGGAAGCTCATCTGAGATCCACCACCACACAAGCAGCAGAACACGATAGGGGTTTTTGCTGTCATGGAGGACCGGATTGAACCCAGTGTGAAGAATGGACAGGCACATCCTAGTACGGACATGATTTCTGGCCACTTCTTTCCAACCATGGAGACTATTGTGGCAGGAATGGATCATTCCAGCTCAGCACCTTTTTGCTTTTGATAAAGGAATTGAATAGCTACTTCTAAACCTAACCCAGAATTTTATTAGGTTATAATTTCACCACCTCTAGAGCACATTGGAGTTTTGTGGCCGTGTATTTAGGGTGATCCCACCCCCACCTCTGAGCCCACCCACAAAACCATCTACAAAGCAACTCACTCTGTGGGAGCTGGAGTCTGCACTCCTAACCTGCACTTCTCTTTCCCTTGCTCTGGGAAGCAGTTACCCCCCTTGGCTCTGATTCACAGGAGGGGGGGCGCGGGAAGCTAAGAATTTTTCTGTAATTTAAAGGACTTTTTCCTAAAAGTAGTATTTTTCCAAAATTACCTTGTATTTTTAGCATAAGCTAACATTCTACTGTATTGTGAGATGAAATTTTCCCCTCTGGATTACTTTCATGGCCATCAGATGACATAAAAGATGTATTTTCAGAAGGGATGTAACAGTGACTAACAGCACTCCTGAAAGATGGAATGGGGTCATGAAGACGGGTGGTTGCTTTCACCAGGGTGGGAGAGCTAAGTATCCACCCCACGTCAGGCTCCACCGCCTCCATCAGGTTTCATGAGCTTGGGTGTTAACTGATGCACAGCCCGGTGTCACTGCTTAGCCACCTCATCTGTAAAATCATGCCATAGGGTTGAGGTGAACGTAGCTAGCTAGCAATTCCCAGGACAATCAGAAAGGCAGCAATCAGAAAGCAGTTGTTAATGTTATCACTGACTTTGTCCTGTCTTGTCCTCAGCACAGGCCAGGGTCCAACAAGAGGCAAGGCAGCTTTAGAGAGGAGCACTGTGCTGAGTTTCAGTCCAGCCCTGCCCTCTTCTACCAACATGAACTTGACAAGTAATACAAACTGTCCTGGCAGGGGCGAAGATACTCTAAAGAGACACACTTGTACCTCACCCATTGTCACCACTGAAGTAACCAATGTACTGAAAGGAGTATCGTGATTAGAAGGAAAAGGTTTGAATTCGCATGGTCCTCATAGACTCATGTGTTTGAATGCTTGGCCCATAGGAAGTGTCATTATTAGGAGGTGTGGCCTTGTTGGAGGAAGTGTGTCACTGTAGGGGCAGGGTTTGAGGTCTCATATGCTCAAGCTACACTGGGAGTGTATGAGTGCCTAGGCTCTTAAGCACTGTAAGCTGGCTTTCAATCAGAGATTAGATGGAATTGATGAAATCCCTATCATTACTTCTTGGAAGTGCCCCCAAAACCACTGTCACCTTGTCTTTGATCAATAGATATCTGGAGTATGAAGGAGTCAGACCTGGCAACTCTAACAAGGAAGCCTTTGAGGGGAGAGGAGACAGGCTCTCATATATCCAAAAGTCGGTCTGAACTACCCATGAAGTCAAGGATGACCATGAATTTAGGCTCCTCCTCGGATTGTTGATGTGTGCCTTGCAGTCAGCATCCCTGTCCCTGCTCCCACCCCAAGTGCTGGGGTCACAGGCAACTTTAGTGTGCAGCCACACTTGGCTTTTTACATGGGTGCTAAGGATTCGAACTCAGCTCCTGATGCTTGCTCAGGGAGCCATCCCCTCCAGCTGAGAATCGTTTATTGAACAAACCTTTACTGAAAGCTAAGCATCATGCCAAGAGCCATAGAAGCATGAGAGTCCCCGGAAAGCCCAGGATCCCACTGAGTTCTAATCAAGACACAAGCAACAGTGACTACACCCAACATCAATCTTTTAGTTTTCTTTTCTGTGCAAGACTGGACCAGTTAATGAGGTAGATTCTGAGTGTATCAAGGGTGGGGGAACACATATATCCTTGAAACCATGCTCCATATTTTTCTTACAAAGTAGGACTTTACAGCTGTCTCGTGTCTCATGGGAGGAGGAAGGATGCAATGAAACCTAAGATTATATTCATCAGGGATTATATTTTCTTCTCTTTATAGTCAGTTTTTAAACACCTACTTTGAAAGAAAAGTGCAGAACAATGAAGACTTTTTTTTTTTCTCACTATGGTCATGGTGGGGAACTGACGTATCCCTGCTTTCTTTGAGACTCGCTCGAGTCATGTGGCCCCATCCACCTCTTGTGGCGGCAGCAGTCAGTGCTAGCTGCAGAGGTGAATCTTGTAATGTGGTTTTACAGCCAGCTAGCTAGTTTGCTGACTGTTTACTGACTGTTTTTGTTTCTCCCTTTCCACAGAAAAGCCTGGACTCCTACTGCTTCCTCGTCTTTGCCACAATATGTATTGCAGGTGCTATCTACTTCTATTTGGTCCTCCCGGAGACCAAGAACAGAACCCACGCAGAAATCAGCCAGGCATTCGCCAAGAGGAATAAAGCTCACCCCCCAGAGGTGAAGGCTGACTCAGCCATGGCAGAGGAGAAGGCCAACAGCCAGACTGAGCCAGATCCATCTTCCACACTGGACAGCTCCGGCCAAAACAAAATTGTCTAAATGTATGTTCTTGCTACAGTAACCCAAGACTTCCCAAAAACTTAGAAGATTTCAGGTGACCAAAGCCATGCTGGGGAGCTAGGAAAAACCCATGGGACTCAAACCTTACAGTTGCACGTCTGAACTCCCCTGGAAGCATTCCTAGGTTTGCATATTATACAAACCTAGGGCTGCCTTCCTCATGACTGAATCCATAGTTTTGAAATAAAGTTGGAGGAAAGGAAACAGGTTGCCTTCTCATAGGAAAGCAATCTGATCTGATGAACACTCATTGTATTGGGAATGGCAGCCTGGGGCTTGTCTCAGCTGTGCTGTTGCTAAGCAACCCTGACCTGCCCTCAGCCACTAGCCTCCAGGCCCCCAGACCTTGGAAGGCTTCCCGACTTCCATGGGAAGATTCTTTGTCCCACTAACAAATGCCTATTGCTAATCTTTGGCTCTTCCCTGTGGACCTGAGGTTTAGGAACACTTCATAGCAACCTACCATGCTGCTCATCCTACCAAGGCAGGCTCTGCCCCCAGCACTCAAGGCTGCCAGGTCTGAGGCTGTCTTTAGTTCAGACTGTTACAGAGAGCACACAGAGGATCAACAAATAATTTGAAAAAGAACTTTGTGGTACCTAGGGGGCAGAGACTGCAAGGTGGGCTCTGAACACTGAGAATGACTCTGAGATCAAGCCTAGGTTTGATGAGAAAGAACACTGGGATTGATTGATGATGTCTGTCCTGGGTATAGGAATGACAGCCTCAGTTCCTGAGCCTTTGCAGTGCAAAGGAGATTCATCTTTAGAGGTAACAAACTGCCTGGAAAGACACTTGACATCACTTCTAGTGCTCAGGTGAAGGCTGGGGTGGCGGGGATCGCCTGTCTCAACAGTTAGAAGTCAAAGAGGCGGTTCTAGAGGAGGGTGTTGAGTGGGTATCTGGTTGGGGCAACTTGCATCTTGCCATCATCATGTTTGGCTGAATCCCTTCTTCTGCCTCCAAAACAAAATACATGTGACAAATGTCATAAGCAAATGGCAGGTATGTCAACTGGCATTGGCATGTTTACGTTTAGGATGCCTTAGAGGGTGTGTTCCAGGAAGGGAAGCCTCCAGACCAGGCAACACTGCTGTTTTCCTGACAGTTCTGGATGAGGATGGCCTTAACCAAAACCTGTGTTCTGACTTTTCCCTCTCCATTAAACACCCTTCATCTTGGGCCTCTCCTTGGTGCATTCCCAGCTCAGGAAGCCACACCATCCAGCACTGGTTTGAACACTGTGTGTTGGTATAGAGAGAACGCAACATATAGATTTGACAAGGGCCTGTTGCAAAGGGAACCAAGTAGTTGTAAAACCAAAATCATAACATTCGAAAGCTGCCATTCATTTAGAGATTTAAGTATTCTGTCAATAAATAAATATTTATTAGTCAATCACTAGTCTGCCTTGGCTGAGTACTGAAGACAGATCCATGGGCAAGGAAACACACTGTCCTGACCTTCACACTCTCATGTCTGACAGAGAGATGGACTGTCAAAGCACTAATAGTGAGGTGCCGTCCCTTCAGCAGGAGGCGGGCATTGGTAGCAAGAATAGATGGGGTCTTAGCTTAGAAAGAGGAATGCCTTCTGAGACAAGGGCTAGAGCAGAGTCAGGGCCAGTGATCATGAGGCCAGAGGCCAGCAAGTATTATTGTTATGTTCTTAATATTTGAAAGTATAGTGAAGCCACACTAAGGGCATTTTGGGAAAAAAATGAATCCATAATAAAACTGATCATCTCCAACGCTTCACTGTTTCACTCTTCAGACAGCCCTGTCCGTTTCCTGCCTGTTATTAATCCACTTGCAAACACAGAATACATAAAGCATAATTACAATCATCTTTCTCTTATCTCCTATTTTTCCCCACTTGATATTAAATCAAATACATCGTCTCAACCCTGAAGATTTTTGTTCATATTCTGGTGCCCGCTGCAGAGACTTCTCCACATTGGAAGCTAATTCTTGGCTCCTAGAAGAAAATGGAGATCCAAGAGTCAGAGTCAAGTGTACTCTGAAGGCCTACAGGCCAAAGTTTTGCTGGGTAACAATGGCTGTTTGCATTCTGCATCCTTGCATGGTCACCAAGAGAAGCTTGGCTGTCAGCCTCACTCTGATTCCCACTCAAGCTCTAGGTGTGAGCTTGTCAATCCAGTTCATCTATTTCCTTATCTCAATCAAATGCATGCAGACCCCAGCACAGGTCTGGTTCAGTTCCCAGGCACACACACAAGGGGGACTGAAAGAACAGAGCAGAGTCTTCCAAATGAAACTGAAGTGAACTCACCACCCACAAAGGTGGGGTAAGGACTTCTGATCTGAATTTAACCAGACCAACTTCCTGATATAAAAGTACACAGAAGGTTTTAATAAGGTATTTCCTCCTCTTAGAGTCCCTGAACTAAAGATAATTCTTTCAGCTTCTGGTGCTAATGTACACACACTAGGCCATTTCTCTCTGGCTAATATAACTTTAAAAAAGCCTGGACAGAGTTACAACATAAACACACACAGACTTAAGAAAGCAGGTGAACTGAAGGCGGAATTCAGACTGGAACAGTTCATGCAGTCCTGAGTCCCTGCATCTTCCCCTCCCACATCCACAGCTTTGGCTCTAAGGCAGCAATGTCCAGAAACACGGAATGGGTACCCAAAAGAGCTCTGCAAGAAACCGTTCCTCCATTCAGGGTGACAGGAGGAAACAGGGCCCTGCCTGGAACTGACAGTAGTAACTACATGGACACTTAAAGAAAACCCTTCTCTCTGATGAGAAACTGGGGGAAAGGGCCTCCATGTTCCATACAGTACACAGAAGAGAATGCCCGTTATTCAATCACTCTCTCTGCCCCTGTGCTCCTACCCTCTTCTCTTTCCTCCTATGGCTGCTTTGTTTCAGATCCAAGCCCATGTATATTATAACACAGTAGTGAAGAAAAGAACCTTGCATTTCTCACCAAATGAGAATACAGAGTAGCAAAGGGGATGGGGCATAAAAAGACAGCTGAAGACAGGGACACTCTAAATCTGCAGATGATATTCTGGTTTTGCACCAGTATGAAGATGGTCAGAGGGACTTTTGAAAATCAAAATATATGTAGACTCCAGAACAGGAGCCCAGTCCAGTTCCCAGGTGCACACACAGCATGAACTGAAAAAATGGCAGAGTCTTCCAAATGAAACTAAAGTGGGGTCACTACTCACAAAGCCAAGGTAAGGACTATTGATCTGAATTTAACCAGACTAGCTTCCTGCTTTCAAATAAAAGCACATAGAAGGTTTTTAATAAGAGTTCATGTGTAATATTTAAAATACACAGATTAAAAATAAATGTGTATTTGTGTGTATGTTTGTGTGTGTGTTTGTGTGTGTGTGTTTGTGTGTGTGTGTTTGTGTGTGTGTATATGTGTGTGTATGTGTGTGTCCAAATAGAGCCCCCAAAGCCTCAGCTCTAAACATGTCCTTGCTTTGTAGATGTGAAACTTGAGTTGAGATCCCAGCACCCATGCAAAAAGGTGGATGTGGCCATGCACTGTTTACCCAAAACCCCAGTGCTATGAGGGACAGGGACAGGGACAGGAGGATTGCTGGGGTTTGCAGGCTAACAGCACAGCACCAGGTTCAATGAAAGGCCCTGCCTTAAAGAAATAGAGTGAAGACTGACATCAGTGGGCTCCTCTGGACCTCACACTCAGATGCACATGCACACACTAACACACACCTGTATACCCACATGCACAGTGATTACACACAGATTTATACAAACACACACCCAGCAAACAGGAGGAGAAAGGCAAGGCTAACAATTGGCTGGACTCTGCTTCTGGCAGCTGGATTTAGTGACTGCTATTCAAGCAGTTGGTCCTTGAAGCTCCTTCATCTTTGTAGGGACAAGTACCAAGAGGAACAATGTCCATATGTTGTCAATGATGGTGAAGGAAGAGTCCTCAGATAGAGCCAAGCTGCTATCACAGCCCTGAGCTCCCCACTCCTGGCTTTTTCCTCCAACACTCAATATTCTATCTTGACTTCTATCGCCTCTTATCTCCAGTTTCTCTTGCAACTGAAACTCGATCCATACAGGTTGTGACAGGAGAGTGCCCGAGGCAAATAAGAATCCATGAAGCAAATACTATTCTTTTGACACACTGCTAGTTATTTCCCTGGGGCACAGCAGCCTGCGGGTGCATTCCATTTCTCTGTGCTTGGTGTCCTATCTGCCAGAGTGCTGGAGCTGTCTACGGTGCTGACCCAGCCCTGCTGCTTGCTTGGGTTCATCTGTCCTGGGGCTCTGGAAAGTCTTTCATATGGTTGACTGTGGTGTTGGGATGGCCTGTGAAGTAAATATGGTTGGGCTTCTATTACATACCCCAAGATCTGTTCTTCCTGCTTAAAGCCAGCTACATTCAGAACATCTGTCACTGACTTCCAGGACCTCCGTGTCTGTGGAAGAACAGTAACTCCTGTCCATTTGCCGCATGCACACATCAGTCCCTGCTCTGTGGCCACATGCTGGCTATGGAGCACATGAGGCAAGGTAGCAACAGTGGCAGTGGACTTAATAAATTGTGTCTCATAGTGTACATGATCCACGAGGACCTTGTTACCGCCTTTGGCCATGAAGGTCTCAGAAAAGGTGACTTGTACCAATGATTATCACCAATATACTCCAGAATTGCCCCCACTGAGAATGTGAGCACTTCAAAGAAATGACATGCTAGATTCTTTTGGAAATGCAAAAAATGGTTCAAAGACCCAGAAGGTTGAATTCTTGTATCTACCACCAAAAAAAAAAAGGAGAAAAAAATAACTATGATGGAGTTAAAACTAGAAACAAAATCAGTTTTCCATCCCCTTCTCCAACTAATGTGTCCTGTGACCTGTATTCCATCCTTATTACTTAACATCCCCTTCTCTATGTCTCCTTTCTAATGTTACATTGTAACCACACCACTTAACACAGCAGGGCTTTCCTTTAATTCTATTGACCATTCATGCAATAGAAAGAAAGCATGAGTAGTAACCAAAGACATTTGCCATATTGACCCAGTTAGAAAAGGTTGTCATTTTTAATGTTAAAAAAACAAAAACAACTTAAGTAGGGTCTGAAGAGATGGCTCAGCAGTTAAGAACACTGGCTGCTCTTCCAGAGGACCTGGTTTCAATTCCCAGTACCACTTGGTGGCTTACAACTGTAACTCTGGTTCCAGGGGATCTGATATCCTCCTCTGGTCTCTGTGGACAACAAGAATACACATGGTACAGAGATATACATGTTGGCAAAAACACAAATACATAAAAATAAATCTTTTAAAAAGTAATTGAATTAAAATGTGAAAAAATATCTAAGTGCTACTTGAGCAAGCTTAATCTAGATTCTTTGAGACTAAAAGGCCACACAAAGAGAGGGTCCAGCTGTCTCAGCTGAGCCCAGATCCAGAGTGTCCTCCACCAGAATCCAGCTGTGTGTACAGGCCCAAGAGGAAGAACAGAACCACCCAGCTAATTCACGGAACCATAAGACATGATGAGTCACTGTTGTTTAAGTCACTAACTTATGTATATAATGTATATAATGTATATTATGTATATAATATATAGATAAACATCTATTTTTATTATATTTAGTCATGTATAGGTCATGTGCAGAGGTGCATCTGAGGACATTGCCAAGAGAGCATGGGATCCTTGGCAATATGGGTGGCAATATGGGTGGCAGATAAAAAGTAGTACATACTCTTAACTGCTGAGCTATCTCTCCTGTCTCTGATTAAAGCATTAACTTTTGCTTTATTTGTTAAGCTGAACTGAATAGCTAATAGGGACTATTCTTTCCAATATTCACTATTCTTACGGTGCTGGTGTTTCTACTAATTCTGTGAGTTCTCTTGACAAGCAAGAGCAGAATTCATATTCTCTGGGTTGGTGGTTCTAGTCTCCAAACCTGAGCTAGGTGCCTATCATACGCCTTTACTAGGTGATAGGAACGTAAAACCAGGTATAACAAATCCTCTGGAGAGAGAAGACGGCAGAAGACACTCAAGCATGGTTGGCCAGATTCTTCAGGGAACAATCTGAGGACAGCTAAAAAGCGAGTCTAGACATGTCCACCAGAGCAATAATGGCACATTCATGTCATGTGAGTAATCAATCAGTTGGATTTAAGTCCACTGTACAAGATGAAACCTATAGACAAGTCATAGACTCTAAGAAAGAACCTATTGTTATTATCTTGCTATATGGACATAGTAACTAAACCAATTCCTAAACTTATTATTATAACTATAGATTAACTTATCTTTCAACTGTCAATCAAAGACCTCCCCACTTCCATTTGCAGTTGATGGTAATCAACACAGAAACCCACGCCTAGCTCAGGTACAGAGAGCAGGAGACTGCAGAATGCTCAGCCCTAAATATATACCACATACCTCCCTGCTAAAGGTTTAGATATCACTGAAGAAGGAAGGAGTGTAAGAAGCAGAGGTACTGGGTGACTGTAAAGAGGCAAATTCTTCTGGACACAGCAAGGCAGCTGCACATATGATCTCACAGTGGCTGTGACATCACGCACCACCTGTGTAAGCCCAAGCCAGACCATATCCTACCATGAACAGGGAGTTTTCACAAGGCCCCACCCCTAGCTGAGGTGCTATTGGCAGTTTTTAGCTGCTAGATGAGAAATGAATTTAGCCCCTAATAAATAAGCCACCATCCAGTGGAAGACCACACACACAGACCCAGGAATAGTTGGGCAGCCCAAATTGGTTTGGAAGAGAAGGGAAAAATATACACAAAGTTGGGTGTGAAGGGAAGTGGGGAGATCTGGCAAGAGCTGAGAAGGCTGGTGAACAGGATCAAGACACTGATAGGAGCGCTTGTCTAACATTCCCTCTGTGAAGATTTTCTTCCTTCTCTTCACATTGGTAGCACCCATCAATCCTTCATGGGCGTGGCAAGGCATCCCTGACTCCAGAGCTCCCTGCATCCCTGCTACCTTCTCTCATACCTGCATGTTTCCCTGCTGATGTTTTCCTTGATGCTTCAGGGTTGCTGTGACTTATTCTCATTGAATTCCTCCTCAGCTAGACTCTAAGATCATCACATCAGGGTCACCTCAGGACCATCCTTGAGACCTGATAAGTGCTCATTACACGCTTACTAAAGAAATGAACATTGATCTAGGTGTAAAGAGGCTGAGATGGGAACCATGGGGAGAGAGGGAGTATGGCTGGATGATTAGAAAAATCGCTTCTCTGTGGGGAAATTGAGCTGAATCTCAGATGAGGACCAGGATGCCATCAGACAGCTGCAGGAGCAGATTTGGAGACAGACTTCACGGGAATGAGAAAGTAAATGACATATTCAGAGAAGGGCAAACTTGCTGTGGACAAATATCTGAAAGTACAGGATGGGGGGTGACGCTAAGCAGTGTTTTGGGTCTAGACTGAAAATTCATGATGGTCAGACCATTTTTTAATCCCCTCCTGGGACCAAGACTGCCTCACATCTTTCATCATTGGCTAAGCGAAGGTCTAGACAGAAAAAACCTGATCGCCATGCTGTGTCTTAATTGAATAAGTAATGAGGGCTGGGCATTGCAATCAGCCTCCTCCTCCTTTGGCTGTCACTGAATACTCATTAGTCAGTTGTGAACTCCAGAGAACAGAGGTCATGTTGAGTGACAGAAACCCAGCAGCTTTCTTAGACATTTGCCGTAATTTACACGAAGACGTGAATATAATTATCTTGATCAGATTCACTTCTCCTGGCAAATGTGTACATGGAATCAAGTAAATTTCCTCCATTAAATCACAGCATTTGGGGACTGCACTATTTCTCAGCCAAGAGCTAGATCCTGGAAGAAAGGCGAAAGGAAAAGGAGAAGAGTGTGCTCCCAGTTGGACCTGTGGGTGGCGGTGGCGAGAGAGGAGTGTGTTTGGAGCCCAAACACCAGACAATTCCTCTGAGCCTCTTGAATTTACAGCAGGCTAAAGCACGAGGATCTTTCTGGCCAACACAAAACCTCAGCCTTTGCCAACTGTTGTATTCTTTGTGTGGTCTGGATGACATGAAGAACGTCTACAAGATATTTTTCAGTCTGGGAGCAAGAACTTCAGAGAGGATTCTGGTTTTGTGCAAAGAGGAGGATAATGTTCAGGTTTGTTCTGAGCCTCCCTCCACTTGGAGTTAGCACACATGTGGCAGAGGGTGAAGTGGGACACATACATTTTCATAGCTCTCACCTCTCCTGCTTGAGATTTAACCCAACTCAACTAGTCGACTCACAGAAGAAAACAAGCACACAGGGTGTGTCACATTACCTGTTAAAGCTCCAGGGATGGCCACCATTCCTCTGTGTATGTTAAGCACAGGTACAAGAATGTGTAATGCCTAAACTGTCTCCTGAACGAGATTGTTTTTAAAGCTGGGAATTATTGGGAGAGAAAGAAGAACCAATTTAAAGATATTGGAAGCCATCCTAGTCAAATTTGACTGGAATCCAATTGTAGATAATAACACAACCAGGAAATAATTTTGTAATAGTTGGAGTTCTTTTAGTTATGTATGATGGAATCCTGGCTTGTAACAGGTTAAAAAGAAGGGAAGATAGCATTTTGCCAGTGTAATAGCTATGAAGACTTCTGTTAATTTTCTATCTTGGCTGGATCCAGAGATGTCAATGGTGTTATCCAGGGTTGCAGTTCCCTCTCTCTTCTTTTGGCAGCTCCTTTATACTTGGAGTTTTGTTCCTCAAACAGTTTCTCCATGTGGCAGCCTCCAGGGTCTCCAGGGCCTCCAGGACCTTCAGCTTGGCCTCCTCTCAGATGAGCTGCCCCGTGAGGAAACTGCCTCTCACCTGATGTATCAGTTATCTGTTGCTGAGAAACAGACTACCCCAGAGCTCAGTGGCCTGAAAGAACAGCTATTTTCTCCTTACAACTCTGTGGATGGACAGCTCAGACCAGGCTCTCCTGGACAGCCCTTTCTACCTATGTGTTAGCCCTTGAATTCAGTCAGGCATGTAGGTGATGTCATGTGCTGTTTGGTCTCAAATGGCTTCATTCATATATCAGTGAACTCTGTAGTAATAGCTTAAACAAGGGACACCTTCTCAAGCTGGATAGAGGCTTTTCCCACAACTAACAAAAGGGCTCAGACAGTCTCTGATCTCCTCCTCCAAGAGATCAAGAGATCATCCCCGATTTGGTGTCCCAGCCTCCCTCCAGTCAGACAATGGTCCTGAATTTACTTCCTAGATTTCTCAAATTCTATCTAAGGCCTTGTAACAGTCTCCCGGTCCGGTCTGGTCTGTCTAGCTCCTTAGTAATGGCCGCCTGTTCTGCTACTTTGTAACGGCTCTGGTCTGTGGGTCAGGTTCTAGCAAAAGAGAGAGAGTGGGGACGGAGGGGCGAGAGACGAAAAGGATGGAGACAAGAAAAGGGTCTAATCAAGTCTCTTTTATCTTTCTCTTTTTCTCCTCCTTCCTTTTCTCTTTCCTTTCTCTCTTGAAGGAAGTCCTGGGTATTTTATACCCTTTGCCATGTGACTTGCCCACGTGGGCAAGCTCAACTGAAAGCACTACGTCATGCGCCTAGCAGCGTGGAGACCACATGCTCCTAGCTGCTGGCAGCACTAAACAGCAAAACAAGATGTTTATCAGAGTGTGCTCAGCTGTTTCGGGCTGTTGAAAACAAGTCTCTTGTCAGGGTATATGGCTCGAGATGGATGTAAAGATGATAGCTGCTTTCGGCTAAGAGTTGGCTCCCAACAGGCCTTAGACATACCCTGGCATTTTTACATTCCCTAACATGCTCAATCTTCAGGTAAGGTAGAAAGAACTAACCTCTCTTTAAAAACCACTCTTATCAAGCTGTCACAGGAACTTCACCTTGACTGGGTAGAACTCCTACCTCTGGCTCTTTTCAGGCTACAAGCTCTCCCCAAGCGGCCTCTCCTCATCTCACCCTTTGAACTCATGTATAGACATCCAGTTCTAACTCCTGGTCTTTCACCTAAATGCTCCCCCTCCCAGACCATCTGCTGACCCCATTACTTTGTCACCTCCGCTCTCTCTTATGGAACTTTGCTGACCACCATCTACCTCGACCACACACTGTCTCCTGTCCACTGCCTGTCATCATTGGAGACCAAGTCCTTCTCTCCCCTCAAGATCATCGGCCCTCACCCCTCTCTCCCAAATAGCAGGGCCCTTTTAAGGTAATTCTTGTGACCCCTACAGCTGCTAAACTCTAGGGACTCTCTCATTGGGTCCATCTGTCTCACCTCAAGCCCTAAATCCCTCCACCTAAAATCAACTCTTCTTCATACACGTTGACCCTAACAGGACCGTACTCTATTAAGCTCCAGAGGATATCGAGATCACCCACCTTGTCCTCAATCCCAGAAAATGAGACTCCCCTCAGGCAGCCGAGCTTGACTTCACTGGATTAAACATGGGTTTCTCGTCCTCCCCCTGCTGCTTGCTTTCATCCAGGTCAGCCCTTACATCTGGAGATTCAAGGTTCAAGTAACCCCCACAGATAACAAACAGTCTTTCCAAATAGGGTCAGGAAACTGCTCCATAGCCGGGTGCCAAGAACCAATCCAAATTGCTATCATCCCTATATCTGTTATCCCATCTAAATATTATGTTCTCTATACTTGCTTTCTCTTTGACCAGATAGAAGATTATTGTACACACTGGCCAGATGATTATAGGGGCTGCCCATATTGGTCTTCTCAGATACATATGTTAGGATCACAGACCAACCATTTCTTCTACCAACACTGCAAGACACTCTTCTCTATATACAAGACCCATGGGATTCCAGCTGTGGTGCTTCAGAAATGACAGGGGCTAGATGTCCTGACAGCTAAAGAAGATGGTCTTTACTGGTTCCTCCAAGAAAAATGCTGTTTTTTAGGGAACATGAGACCTCCAGTTCTGAGATTTTTTTAAAAACCCCATATGAACGTAGATACTTTTTTTTGTAACACCCTTTCTAGTCATGCTCCCGGTGTTATTATTTCTAACCAAACCATTAATCAGTTCCTGTCACAGGATTACCAGCCACTGTCCACAGAGGAACCTGATGCGCACATCTACCAAGTGGACCCTGATGATGAAAGCCAGCTACACCCCAAAATAGATTATGTCCCTACACAGCAGGAAGTAGTTTAAGAGACACAGCGCCCTGACTTCCCTTTCACCATCGGGTTCCCCTCCCTTTTTTCTTCTCTTTCTAATAATAAAAAGGGAGGTATATTGGTATCAGGCTCCAAACCCAGTGACATCACATCTAGGCGACCCCCACATCATTGCAAAGGCAACCACTATACATTCCCAGAATCCACCTGGCTACCTCCCACCCTTACCTGCAAGAGGCTACATCATCACCCATATAAAACAAGCAGAACCCCGGACCTCGATCTCCTCTTCCTCTTCTTCCTTTTCTCCCCCTGCCCCACCTTTGCCCTATCTCTTGAGTAAACCCCACTTGGAACCGTTTGGTCTGGTGTGGTCTGTTCCAAGCTGAGTGCAGACGTGTATCAGGGTTGGGATAAGTTTTTTCACCAGGAAGTAGGCTCAGGTGTTGTAACCTTCAGTAGGGAGATGAACCCGTCAGTAAAATGCTTGCTTTACAGGTATGAAGTCCTTATTGTGAGCTCTAGAACCCACATTTTACAAAGATAGGGCATCATGAGCCCCACTAAGAAAAACTGCTTAGAAAAACTGCTTGCTCAGTGTACTAGCTTCACTTCTGTTGCTGTGATCAATTCCCTGACTCAAAAAAATCAACTGAGGGTAGAAAGTTTATTTCAGCTTACAATTCCTGTCTGTCATTTGTGGGGAAGTCAAGGCATGAATTTCAAACCGCTGGTCACGTCACACTCGCAGTTAAGAGAACAGAAAGAGATGAATGTATGCATGCCTACTTGCTTGCTTGTGTTCAACTCAGTTTCTCCATGCTTATACAGCTCAGGCCCCTGTGCTTAGGGAATGGTGCCACCCACTCTGGGCTGGGTCTTCCTATATCAATTAATTTAATTAAGGTAACTTCTCCACAGATATACCCAGAGGCCAACCTAGTGTAGACAATCCTTTATTGAGACTCTCCTCCTAGGTGACTCTAGATTGTGGCAAGTTGACAATTAAGACTAGGCATCACATCCAGGGTCACAAAGCTAGCAATGCTAGTCTGGATAAAAGAAGGAGCTCCTTGCGCTCGTTCCCATAATCTCCCTATACTCCTGCACTGTGATAAGCATTGTTCTAAGCAATATCCAGGTACTTGTTATGAATCTGGCATTCAAATACTAAAGAAAGGAAATACACAAGTAAATAAATAGGCCACAGAAAGTCAAGCAGTGATGAGTGTCATGAGAAAAACAGAAACATGATAGAGCATGTGAAGTGTCTGCATCTTGCCCTTGGTTTGGGTTGGGATGGCACCATAATTGGGATGTGGCTTGCGTGTGTTCACAAAGGCTTATGTGTTCATGTGACAGTGTTGGGGGGTATACTTTAAAAGGTAGGGCTTAGTGCTTGGTAATGAGCTTATCAGAGTGCTATACTCAGAAGGAATTAATGTCATTCTCATAGAGCTCTAGTGAGTTTTCACGAGAGTGGGTTGTTAAAAGAATGACTCTCACTCACCCCTGGAGTGAACCTACTTCCTGATGGGTCACACGCCTACTGTACCATTGTAACATTATCCACCAGGAGACTCTCATCAAAAGCTTAATCGAGGGAATCACTCAATCAGCTTCCAGAAATAGAAGCTTATAAACAAACCCTGTCCTTTGTGAATTATCCAGGGTGGTGGCTCATATTGTCAAATTGATGGGATGCAGAATCACCAAGGACACAAGCCTACGGGAATCGTGTGAGGGATTATCTAAATTGAGTCCATTGGGGTGGGAAGACCCATGCAAATGTAGGTGGCATTATTCTATGACCTGGAGATGGGGACTGAGCAGGCACACTCACTACTCTTTGCCTGACTATGGAAACAATGTAACCAGTCACCATGCCCTTCCTGCCTGCTGCAAAGTTTTCCCCACCATGATGGAATTCCTTTGAATCATAAGCCAGAATAAACACTTTCTCTACTAAATTACTGCTTGTCAAATATTTGTTTACAGCAATGAGAAAAGTATCTAATACCCGAGCTTCCAGTATTTTGTCATAGCAGCAGAAAAATTTTTTGACACAGACTGCTAGAGAATAATAATACAGGAATAGAATCATGGGCTGGGAAAATGGCTTGGACAGTGCAATGCTTGCTGCAAGAACTAGAGGACCCAAGAGTGATCCACAGAACCCACATTAAAAGCTGGACATGATGACTCATATTTTGTGATCCAGTTCTGGGGAGGCAGAGACAGAAGGATCCTAGATCTTGTTAGTCAGCCAAGTCTAAGTAACTCTGCAAGCTCCAAGATCAGTGAAAGACTGTCTCAAAAAAATTAAATAGAGGTCAACTGAGAAAGACACCCACTGGTGACTACAGACCCCAAATTTGTGTGCATACACACAAAGCTGTATAAACACACAAAAATAATTGTATCAAAGATTATATAACCAATAGACTGAATGAAATGATCTCTCTTCATCCACACGTCTAGACGGGGAGCCTGCTTCAGAGCATGTGGCATGAATAAGTACTTGCTATAGTGGGCAGATCATGAACGCACAATCCAGGACAAGTGGAGACGATTAACATTAATAGCAGCATACATAATCTATCATGTTCTTTCCTAAGTGCCTAGAACAAATTCTAAAGCTCATGAGGTATATTATCCTGCTGTTTAACCAATGAGGAAAATGTAGATGATAATAATTCAATGTCAGACTATCTGCAAGGGAAAGCTCTAAAGGACTCATCCCGAGAGAGAACAGGAGAACAGGTCACAGCAAGCTATGCCATCAGGATGGAGGGCGATCTGAGATCTTTCTGCTGTTCTCTGACTCTTCCTCTAACTAGGCTGCTTCTCTTTCTGCTCTCTGCTTCAGTACACACAGGGACTGGAGACCAGAGTCCCCGAAGTCAGCAGTACTTCCACATGAATAGGAGAAGGCATTTGGATGTCCACAGCAAATCCTATCCTTCAGTCTGTTGAGCAGGTGTTTTCCTGGCTACAGTCCCAGGCAGCACCACAGCTTCCTGAGGGAGCCTCAGCAGATGGAATAGCTGAGCAGCAGACAGAGCTTCTGGACCCAGCCATCTTGCCCCCACTATTAGGAAACTTGAAGGCAAGAACAATTTGCCTGTTTGTAGAGCTTAAGGTTGAATCTAAAGTCTGTGACCCACCCTGACTTCCTAGGAGATGAGTTTAGGTTTGGCCTGACATGCTCTAACCCTGCTTTGATGACAGGAGTTATCAAAGTTTTACCATATTTCATCAAGTCAAAAAAATAAATAGGATTTCCCAAGAAGGCAGGTGAGAATCGGTCTCCACAGGAGACACTTCACCCTTACCTGCCTAGTTCTTCAGTTTCATCACCAAGCTCCCAAGGAAGGCTGGGTAGCCTATCACAGACACTTTCCACTTCCAGGACAGCAGTGCAAACCTACACCTGATGCACAGCAGAGATTATGCCTCTGGGGCTGTTCCAAGGAAGAACACTGTGCTGCAGATCCTTACTGTGAAAGACCTTTCTCAGAGGCTGCATCCAGCAGGCTTCATCCTCATGTAAGCAAAGCTCTTGAGTCACAGGTGGAAGAGTTCCAATTTCTCTGTTTTAAGTGTCAAGCTATACTTATATGTCAAGCCAATGGCCGTAGGAAGAGAGAGAGTGTGTATAAGAGAGCGTGACTTGTAAATTGGACAAGACTCTTAAGTACGCTAACCACCACTGTACTATTTCTCCATCAGAAACCCTATCACCAAGTCCTGCATCTGCCTCCCTCCAGCCAGCCATTGGCTCAGAAACCAAGACCAGAAGCACTCAGTGTATAGCCAGCACCGAGGATAAGGAATACCAACAAACACCCCTGGCAATGAAGTCTGACAAAGACACAGCCAGGGCTGTATGTTTAGAGCACAAGAGAGGGGACAAGTGATGGCATTGGCAGAGTGCCCACCTTGAAAGACAGACTCAGAGAGGGCTTTCTCAAGGAGACAGGTGGTCCTGTAGGAAGCTATAGGTGAGTCGCCTAGCAATGGGTTGAGCAGCTGCTACGGGGCCCCAACAGGCACTAGCATGCCACATGAAGAACATACTCCTGGAAGAGCCAGAGACTGGGTCTATGCTAGAAGATAGAATATGATTTGAGACTAGAGAAATAGGCAGGAGCCCGACTTCTATTGCGAAGAGAGATAATCAACCTCAAAGAGTGTACCCTGAGATCTCAGGCCTCGGACGTTCTGAAACAGAGGGGTTCCATGTCAGCTGAGTTTGGAAACCTTCACGATATCTACCCTCATGGACAGTCACTGAGCACACTAGCAGACTTTCCAAAGCGCAAGAATGGCCTGGTCAGGCAGGTGCATGGGAAGACATCCCCATCCCCGTAAAGAGCTGCTGGTGTTTGTATGTTCCACAGATGTGTCACCAACTGGGATACACCTTCATGCACAGCTTAGCAACAGGGAGATATTCTGAGATGTGTGACTGTTTCATCTTCGTGTGACATTCAAGAGTATGAATGATAGCTATGATGCCACTTGGTGAGTCCATCTCATGGGAGAGTCATTACATGTCTGACCTGCTGTCGACAACTACATTTAGGTGATCCACAACTGTACAGCTCACTCAGGAAAACTCAATAGATTGTATCTAAGCATGGTGTTCCATGCCTGTAAGCTAGGGGACTAAGGCAGAAGGCTGGCGAGCTCCACACCAGCTTAGGCTACAGAGAAAGATCCTGGCTTTTCCCAGAAACAAACACCCACATGGGGGAAACTCAGTAAGTGCTTTGCTATTTTGTTGTAACAGCAAATGCTCACACTACAATCTTCTTAGATGTGGGTTGCTCTCTTCCAACTCCAGCATCACAACTAGGCTGTCAGACTTCTCTGGGAGACTCACATCTGAATTCCTTCTCCCTAATCCAATATGTCCACCTGGAGGATTTAGTAGCTGCTTCGTGAGTTAACAACATAAGAGCTGCCACTGGATCCTAGCTATGGCTTCTAAGTGGCTTCTGAGCCAAATGTTCTATCTTGTCCTGGATAAGGATAAGAAGCCATGGTACCAACTGCTCCAGTGCCCATCTTCTTAGACTACCTACTCCTTTTCATAGCAATTTATAGATAAGTTCTTTTCTAGTTCATCATGTTTGTGTTATAGCAAGACAACGCTTCTCACATTACGCTTCCCAGGCTATTTACCTTAAGCTGGGAATTCCTTAACACTTCCATCCTAAGCTCCTTATATAATAGTGTAACCAGATGCCCCACCACTGCGTAGTACAGACCATCATCTTCACAACCTTCAGTGCTGGCTTTCTTATTGCTACAACCTGCCCAGAACCAAAACTGTATATTGCAGGGATTTGTTTCATGGCAACTCCCCCACTCCAGGTATGCTAATAAGATCTCTTCCCAGATAGAAAGTCACTCAGGATTCCCCAGAATGCCGAGGAGAGGGGCAGCACAGAATTAAAAGAAGACCAAGAGTGTGCCAACATCCATAGCAAGGAATGGAGGCAGCCACAGCTTGAATGTCTGTGTACTTAAAACTTCATGTGTTGAGGGCTGTGAAGATGGTTCAGAGGGTAAAGGCAGTGGCTGCCAAGCCTGATGACCTGACTTCAATCACTGGAACCTACATGGTGGAAGAGGAGAACTGACGCCAACAACTTGTCCTCTGACTTTCGACAGGCATGCATATCATCACACACACACACACATGCACACACCACACCACACACACAAACAGGCACATTAAATAAATAAATGTAATAATTTTCTTAATTCATAAATTGAAACTCAATTGTCAAAATAATAGTAGTTCAAGGTGGAGCCTGTGGAATAAGGTCCAGGCCTGTGAGTGGTGCTCTCGTGAATTATGTCACTGGTGGGGTTAGTCAGTTTCATTTTGTTTTGTTTCAATTCACTGTGGCAAAACTCCAGGAGAAACAACTTTAAAAAGAAGATGGATTTCTGCTCACAGGTTTTTGGGGTTTTTTTAGAGCATTCTGTGTCTGCTGGCATCCTCCATCGTGTCTGGCCCTGTAGCACCCACATCCTGATGGCTATGGCAGCCAGGAAGCAGAGAGAGCTAGACAGGAAGGCCCTCAGAACAAGATCTACTATTCAAGGCTGTGCCCACCCCCACTGATGCACTCCCTCGAATCAGGCCCCATTTCTTCCTGACAGTCAGTGTGAGCTGGTCAATAGAGTGACACATGATGATATCACCATTGTTAGCATTCTAAGCTCTGCCCCACAGTTACCTGGCAACAGCTAGGTAAGCCTAACCCACCATAAAAGGGGCTGCTTGCCCCCCCTCCTCCTCCCTCTCTTGGTCTCTTGTTTCTCTCTTACTCTTTCTCTGCTTCCCTCCCCCCCTCTCCCCATTCCCTTACCCCTCCCCCCCCCAATCCACATGCTCAGGGCAGGCCTCTACTTCTCTACTCTATCTCTGCCTTTCTCCATCTCTACCACCTTCTTAACTTCCCTCCCCATCCCCAAATAAACTCTGTTCTATACTATACCATCGTGTGGCTGGTCCCTCAGGGGGAAGGGATGCCTTGGCATGGGCTCACTGAGGCATCTCCTTCCCCCATACCTCACCATACCTCATAGAACATATTTCCACTGTCTATCTTTTTATAAACACATCAACCATCCTCATGCAGTGTCCTCTCAATAGTGCCATCTTCTGAGGAATCAGTCTTCAGTGCTTCCTTTGGGGCAATGTTTCATGATAAAGTCACAACAGTGACCTTATAAACAGAGATGTGAGGAAACAGGTAGTATCTTCTGCCTTGTAGAAGACACAACAAGACCATCTAGATACAGAAAACCCTCTTCCAACACTGAATCTGCAGCACCTTGATCCCAGACTTGAAGGATTGTCAGCCTTCATAGAACTAAGAAATAACTCCCGTTGTATGCAAATCCCCCAGCTTAAAGTGATTTGCTAAGCAGCGTGAAGTGATTGAGGCAGGGTAATGGGGATCATGGGCTGAGTGCACAGCATCTCCCTGACCCTCTCACTGGCCAGCCATCCCTCTTACATACATTCATACAAAGCAAGGGACTCAGAGTAACGGTCTAGGAGCACAGATAGCTGGGAATCTTTCTCTTTAAGGATACGGATAAGCAAACCAGCTTGGCCTTGATTCTTTTTCACTTGTAACCCAAACCCATCTCATGCATTACATCTAATCACAGCAGCCAGCATCATTAAATAAAATTGATAGATTGACATTCGGGGAGGTGAGACACAACAGTCTTTACACAATGATTCTCACTATGGCTTGGTTATAAATAACTCATAAAGATAGCTAGATGTTGTCTAGCTAACCCCAACTGTAGGAGATGCTGAGATGCTATATTCGGACAGACTGGGAAGGAGTCAGTTGGCTTAGGCAATCTGCAGGAGTTCAGTGTTCAGCATAATGCCTGAGGAAACAGATGACTTAAGAACACAGAAGCCTCCAGTTACTCTTGGGGAGATTTTGAAAAATGATATCCCATGACTAGTGTTTACTGTGACTTCTAAAGAGAGTTCTTCTTGCTTCCCTCTGTGGCAGAATCCTTTAGATACTGGATATCTGGATACCATGGATACATATTGGCCAAAATTTCTTCAGAATGCAAGAGACAGAAACAAAACTCTATCTGCTCTCCTCCAATGGAATCAGTAGTGACCATCCAGCCATTCGTTATTCATTCCATACATTTTTAAAGGTTTATTTAAGTGTATGTGTGTGTGCCTACTTAAGGTTATGTGCACCGGGTGTATGCAGGAGCCCATGGAGACCAGAACTAGAGTGACAGATGATTGTGAGACATTGTGTGAGAACAGGGAACCAAACCCCAGTCCTCCGCAAGAACAACAGGCGTTCTGAACCACTGAGACATTTCAGTAAAATGCACAAGAGCTGCAGAGATGATATACAAGGCTTCTCAACCTGTGAGTCATGAGTCCCTTGGGAGTTAAACGACCCTGTCACAGGGTCTGATATCCTACATATCAGATATTTCCATTATGATTCATAACAGCAGCAAAATTAGTTATGAAGTAGCAACAAAAATAATTTTATGATTGGAAGGTCGCCCCAACACAGGGAATATATTAAAGGGTCACAATAACAGGAAGGTTGAGAACCTATGTCATAGGAGAACACAGTAGTTTCCTAAAAGTTGTGTGTTAAGACTGTAGAATAGAGAAAGCGCCATAAGAATGCTGAGAGCAATGCAGATGATGGCGAGTTGGCTTGTGATGTTTCAGACGGAAGCAAAGACTCTGTCAGGGCCAGTTACGTAATATTTTGAGTTAAAAACCACTGAAGTGAAACCTGTGCTTTTCTTGGATAATCAATACTGGTCAGCTTGAAGAATCAGCTATGATTAAGAAGAGAACAGCATCTTTAAGGCAAAATCTCCTGGAACGTGTTTTCTTCAGGGTCAGCACACAGGAACTGTAGTCCAGAGGGAGCTGGAGCTGCACTCTGTTCTTGTGGCTGAAGGTGGCAATGTGTCAGAATCTCTAAGGTGGAAATGGTATAAAGAGTTTGTAAAGGCATGGAAACTGTGGCTTAGCGCTGTGAGACGCCAATGGTGAAGATGCAGCCACAATTGCAGTCAGAGCCCCAGCTTCTGGAGAGAAGTTAAGGCTTGGCATCATGTGACAGGGTCAGAGTCCCTGAAGAAATGCCAGGAGAGAAGATTGGTAAAGGTTATAGTGAAAGTCCCAACATTTTGGTCATGCTAGTACCATGCGGCAACTGCCAAAGATAGCAGCAGCTGTGGGTGGGGCTGGCCTGAGCCTAGGAGACAAGGCATGTGGGACAGAGCTGGAGAAATTGAGCTCTTTGGAACCCAGTGGATCATGAGTCCCTAAACTCCGGCACTGAGCTTTACACTGTTGGAATTTGGTTTTGCTTTGCTCTGACTGTGACTGTACCCTGGTTCTTCCCTCTTGGAATAAGACAGTATTCAACTTGTTATTTTGATTGTATAAGAAACTTTGGATATTTTAAAGAAACTTTGAGTTTTGAAAGAGACTTTAGATTTTTTTAAAGAGATTAGAATTTTTAAAATTGTTATTCTGCTTATATTGCAATACTAATATGACATCTTGGGGACAAAATGAGCAAGGAAAGATTGTAGCTGAATAATGATCTATTTGTACATCAAGCTAACAAGGAATCAATTATGCTGGCTAGGTTTTATCAACTTGGCACAAATTAGCATTATTTGGAAAGGGGAATTGCAATGGAAAAAATTAAACCACCAGAGTGACCTGTAGGCAAGTCTTTGTGGTATTTTACTGATTAATGATTGATATGGGATGGCACAGCCCACTGTGTGTGGTGTCAACTCTGGGCAGTTGGCCCTAAGTTATATAGGAAAAGCAAACTGAACAAGCCATGAGGAGCAAACCAGTAGGCAGCACTCCTCCATGGCCTCTGCGTCAATTCCTACCTCCAGATTCCTGCCGTGCTTGAGTTCTTGACTCAACTTCCCTCAGTGATGGACCATGACCTGGAAGTCTAAGCTGAAATAAACCTTTTCTTCCCAAGTTGCTCTTGGTCAAGGTGTCTCATAACAGCAACAGAAACATTTAGACCAAGGTTACCCCTGACTAGACAGTGAATTTAAGGCTAACCTGGGCCTCAAAAGACAAAGCAAAACAAAAGTTAAAGCTTATGGGATTCTTCTCACCTCACCTCATTACACAGCTGGACCGAAGGAAAACAACACATCCTGGATCCTCCACATAGTTGACTTATTGCTAAGGTAGACTTCTGGTCATTGTACACTGTCCCAGTAAGTGACTTTGGTGCCCTCTAACTCAAGAAAAGAAATCCAAATATTTTGGACTGACATTCAGAATCCTCTAAGATCCAGCCTCCACTGCCTCTGTGTTCTGACTCCCTTTATGTACCTGGTACTCCATTCTGTCTGTACTCCATGGCTATAGACAACCAACCAGGCTACATGCAGAAAACAGAGGTTCAGACATAAGAAATATTATACAGTTTAGGTCAAGAGACAGAAAATGAGCTATAGGATTAAACTGCAATTCACAACCAGGACTCACAGTGAACTGCCCTAGAATCTGAGGGTGGAGGAAGAGAAGAAGGGGAGGATAAGGAGATAAATAAAGATAAAGGCTACAGCCCAGATCTCTGAGTTATCAGACTTCATAGGCTGTTACTCTCCATAGACAAGTTCCGGAAGCAAAGCCTCAGTCTGTGGGTGGCTGCTAGGTGTTAAGAGCCGTCTTCATAACCACAGACTCATAGCACTCTCTGCTTTCTATACCCAGAAGCCCAAGCAAAAGCCCACATTTCTTATGGTACCATTTGATCCTGTTGTGAACAAGCTCCGGAAGCAGCATGAGCAATTATCACCCAATATTCAACCTGCTGGCAACATATGGATGAGCTGAGTTACCGACAGACATATCCCAGGGTATCTGAAATTTATGCATGAATTTCTCTGGATCAGCTAAAACGGTGAATCCAACTCGCTACATTCTAAAATGATTGGTAATGAATATTACTATATAGACATAAAAGTGACTGCCTCAAAACAATTGCTAGAATTCCGTTCTTCCTTCCCAACTACTGTATCAAAAGATGTTGATGAGTTTCAGGCCAGCCAGGACTATACAGTGATACCTGCCTCACAGCTACTGAGGAGATTTGATATGGAGGGCAAAATTGACTTCCACTATCCAATCTTCATTGTGAAGTTTTGGGAGGAAAGATTATTTCAATAAAAACAAATTTAGTGAGATTTTAAAAAACAAGTAGAATATAACACAGAAAATAGCTTTAATTGCATCAAATGAAAATTATCAATGCATTTAATTAGCTCAGTGATTTTACTGAAAAAAAAAAAAAAGTTGCCAGGAAAATTCATCAGCATTGATTAGTTAGTTAAGTGTTTATTTCTAGAGCTGAATTGTGTCACTTTCCAGTGGTGGGAACACCAGCCGCCGTTCTTCCCAGGGCTCTGTTCTGCACCTTTCCACCTGCTCACATGCTACCTTCCTTCAGGTTCATAGGCTCTAGCTACAAAATAAAAGGTCTTGGAAGGAGGTTCAAGACAGGGGTAAGGCTATCTTGGACAGACTAGACAAACAAGACAGAGTGTGGTGGGGGTTCTGGAAAGTTCTCGGACCCCAGAACCAGAGACAGAATGGTGAAGGCTCTGAAGAGAAGAATCAGAGCCCAGATGGCAGAAGTGAGGGCTCTTCTAGACCTGTGTGAGGATGAGGAAACGGTCACAGCAGGAGAATACAGTCAGGCTCTCTGAGTTATCGGGCAGGAGGCAGTGGAAGGGTGGGGCACAGGTTGTGTATGGCCACCATTTACTTTGATGTGAACTTATCTCTCCACGTGAGAGATGCAGGCCTTAGGAGTTTGCTTAGCTAGGGGCTCACAGGCAATGTCTCAGGAAGGTGGCTATTGGGACTCATGAGAAGGGAAGGAAATCGATTTTTAAATTGATCACTTGTACAGAAGTAAGCATTTCAGCATGCACAGCACCTTCCCTCAGCAGGTCTGCCTCCCGCACGGGATAAATTCCCCCAAGCTTTTGTTAAAAGATTCCAGAACCTTGAGAGTGGGTGGGGCAGATGTTGCTAGGGGCTGAGAATCTACCTTGGAAGATGGGACTTTCAACCTAGAAGAGACACATATTCCCCTGACACATCTGTGTTCCTATTGTTCCTCTTCTTCATTTTCAACTTTGAGATGAACCAGACCCCATTAGTTTCTAAGAGCCACAGACCAACCTTAGTGGCAACAAACAGCCATGAGAGACGAAAACTGTCTATGGTCTGGGGGATGGCTTTAAGATGACAATATCATAAAAATTATTAACCTAAAATAATTATTGACGCTGAAAAGGCTCAAGAAGAAACAAGAATGGATGTCTGAGCATGAGACGTTCTTCCTGAGCTTCCAGGACTCAGGTATGAGGAAGTATAAGCCACTTGTTACTAAATAATTAGAAGGGGTGTTAAAATCTAGGCACTGGGCTTTCCAATAAGCTAAGCTGGACCATTTTTCTTGGTTCTTTCTATTACTGTAAAAAAACCACTAGAACCAAGGTAACTTATAAAGGAAAGTAGGATTATTGTTCCTGAGGATTGGTTAGAGTCCATAATGACAGAACAAAGGCATGTGGCAGATACAGCTGGGAGCTCACATCGTGATCCACAAGCAACAGGCGGAAAGCACACACTGGGAATGATGTGAGTCTTTTGAAACCTCAAAGCTAAATCCTCAGAGACGCACCTCCTCCAACAAGACCCCACCTTCTAATCCTTCCCAAACAGTTCCACCAACTAAGGACCAAGTGTTCAAACATACGAGCCTATGGGGGACAATCTCATTCAGCCAACATTCTAATCCCTGCTCCCCATAGGCCAATGGCCATATTATAATGCCAAATACATTTAGTCCAACTTCAAAAGTCTGCATTCGAAGTCTTTTCTGAGACTTGAGGCAGTCTTGTAGTTGTAACCCCCTGTTAAATCAAAATGCAAATTACATCTTTCCATCATACAATAGTACAGAACATACATTACCAATTAAAAGGGAGTAAACGGGACATGATGAGGAAACACTGATCCAAAGCAAGATTGAAGCCCAACAGGTCTCTTCAGTCCCTGTAGCTCCATGTATGACTTCAGAGGGCTTAGATGGCTCTGTCCTTCCAACTTTGCAAGACTGGGTGACTCAACAGAAATGTGCATGTGGCTTGGAGACTGAAAGTAATGCAAGAATCTCAGAGGAGCAAAACTGGAATGGTTCTAAGGCCTCACTCTATGTGGTTGAGAAATAATGTATTGCCTTACAGACAATTCTGCTAGGCTCTGCCCAACAGCTACCTAGCAACAGCTAGAGAGAATGCTAGGCTTTCTCAACTCCATCTATCTCCTACTCCTATTCCTCTCTCTCTCCCCCAGTGTTCCCAGCCATTCTCTTCCTCTCTCCTCCTCCTCTCTTCCTCTCTCTCTCTCTCTCTCTTTCTGTTCTTCTCTGTCCTCACTTTCTCTGTCTTTACCTCTTTCCAGGTCCCCTTCCTTTTCCCAGAATTATCCTCAAACCTCATCATGTCAGGAGGCCAGAGATGCCAGAAGTGTTTAGACCAAAATGTCTTTAGTAATGCTGTGGCCATAAGTCAGGGATGCCAGAATGGATGTCTGGAAGGAGTTCCCTTTGATGGAAATCATGCTGAGAGCTTGAAACTCTGAGGCACCTTTACACCTGGAATACAAACTGATCTTACCAGTTCCTCTCTTACCTTCTTCCATCCATCAAAGCTTTATTAACCGCAAGACAATGACTCATAATGCTACCCCATCCCAAGACCCCCTGCCACATGGAGCTCTGACTTCTGTCTCTCACCTAAATTCACTATAACACTTCCAAAACCTCACCCTCTGTGGACCATGAATTCCATTTTTCAAATTTATAAAACAAGAACCCAACAGCCACTGGCTAAGGGCAGTGTTGGTGACTTTTGAGTTTCTGGGCCCTTGAACTAAGCCCACCAAGAGACAAGAAAGGTTTTGTCATTCTTAAAGATAGCCCCATATTCCTATATCAAGACCTCTTAAGGGGCTAGCATGGAGACTCACTGAGATGACTGCATCAGTCCCAGTGTGGCATCTGACAGGGCGTACAGTCTAATATGGGATGAAAGTGGTATAGTGCTCATGACTGGAGAGGAACAGACTACACTGGAAAACTGAATTGTTTCCTTACAGTCACTAAAATTGGAACCCAAGTCCTTTAGCCCCCAACTCTAATCTGTGCTTCTGGGGGTGTCAGAGTCACATGCTAGAACAGAGTAGGGCAACAAACATCACTGGGGAGCCACCCAGCCTGCATAAGGACCTCATAGCAGAAGAGGCTAGTGCCCTGTGTTTTGTTTCAATACTTTTTTCTTTATTTTTTTAATTTCTTAATTTTTGAGATTGTAATATAATTTTAAAATCCACCTTTTCCCAAGCTCTTCTTTGAAACCAGCTTCCTGGCACTTAGCACAAAAAGGCCTGGTGTCTTTCATGAAATACAAATGAACCAAAAAAAAAAAAAAAAGCCTTTGAGATGCTGTTTTGCCCCCCTTGGAGCGAGCATTTGTCAGTTGTAAATTATCATCCACCATGCTGCTTCCAATCGAGAATTAATCAGCAGGCTAAAGTCCCTGCCTATCTATACATAATCCACCAAAAACAGACAGCACTCAATCTAAACTGGGGCTCACTGTACCACAGAAGAAGCATACCAGGAGCCCAAAGACCCAGATTCAATTTAATCACCTTTAAAAAAAAAAATACTTCAATCCCTCTGGGGAACTGTTCTGCGTCCCACAATGAAGGAAGCGGGCAACTTGATTTTTGAAGCTTCCAGGCAGTAATACCTGCCACATAACAGCCAGGGTAAGGTCTCTCTATCTATAAGCCTGTGAAACTAAAGAGGCACAAGCTCAGTTAGTCAGCTCAGAAGCAAACAACTTCAAAGAGGACTTACTTTGGGTTAGGGAGATGGCTCAGTCTGTGAAGTGTTTATCACATAAGCCTGAGGACCTGGGTTTGATCCTCAAGAGCTGGGCATGGTGGCACAGACTTACAATCCTAGCACTGGGAGGCAGAGAAAGAAGGATCTCTGGGGCTCACTGGCCAGACAGCGTAGCCTAACCAGTGACCTCCTGGCCAGTGATAAACTCGGTCTTAAAGGAGATGACAACTTAATCCCTTAATCACTGTCTTCTAGCCACATGCATGAAACACCACACCACACCACACACACACACACACACACACACACACACACACACACACACACGGAGGGGGGAGATCAGAGAGGAATGGTTGGAATGACTGATTAGGCTCATGGTTTAGAGGTTCAGTCCATGGTCACTCACATGTCACTTTGAACCTATGTCAAGGCAAGCCATCATGACGGGAACACATGGTAGAGCAGAAATGCTCACTTCATGGAAGTTGGGAAATGAAGAGAAAGGAGGGATCCAGAGTCCAACATACCCTTTACAGCACACCCACAATGATCTGATTCTTCCAATGAGGCTCCATGTTCTAAAGTTTCCACCACTTCCCAGAACCCCATGCGCTGGGACCAATGCTTTAATACATAAGCCTATGTGGACATTTGGGCTATGAACTCTCACAGCTCTCAGATCTGCAGAATACTATATAAAATATAGGACCTGCTGAGACTGACTGCCATAGCCTTCTTCCTTCATCTTGGATCCTTGACAAACATTTTGGTGTTTTTCCTTATTTCACCAATTCATTTATACATAAATATTTGTTAGATATTTACTACATACCTGGATTGGGTTTTTTGTTTGTTTGTTTGTTTGTTTTGCATTCTAAATTTACAAATGAGAAATCAAAGACAAATTGTTCTAACTTCACCTACTGATTTTCACCTTGAGGAAAAACACCCCCAGAGCGCTCCATCGGTGAAGGCTTTCTGGCAGTGAGATTTGAACTGGTTTGCTTATTTATGTCCTCAACCACAAGGTGCACGTGTATGTGTGTGAAAGCCAGAGGTCAGCCCTGGGTATCTTCCTCAGTTTCCCTCCACCTTTAGTTTTGAGACAGCTTCTTTCACTTGCCTGTACCTCATTAATTCGCTAGGCTATACAGTGAGCCCCAGGAAGTCCTAGGCATCTATCTCTCTCCATCCACTAAAGAAATGAGGTTACGAAGCACCCCACATCTCCCAGCTTTGAGGCAGATACTGGATTCAAACTCTTTAAATTAGCACAGCAAGTACTTGTTTGACTGAGCCATTTCCCCTGCCCTCGAATTCTCTTGTGTAGAAGAATGTCTAGAAATAATTCAAGTTAATAAGAGACCTAGGAGTTCACAGACACCATCATCACCGATCAGAGCCCATGCAATATTGCAGCTGGACCCTCCAAGGTTGGACCAAGTCATGTAGATCTGTTTATCAATCAGCCCCTGATTGCCACCAGTTGGAATGTAGCCCGGAGTCTTGATCATCACAGGACTCCAACAATGAGGCCAAGTTGACATATACACTGGAGTAGATTTGTTATCCCTGATAAGTCATGGTGGAAAAGCATGCTTCCCCAAACTTATGAACTGTCAAGAGTAGCAAAAGGCAGAATCTTTCCACATGGCCGGTCCATAAGAAGACAGCCTTAGCCCAAGGGGGCTGTCTTATCCACTGTTCTCATGACCTCTCTTCCATTGTAGAGCAGGTGACAGGGATGGTCTGCCAACTGGGATGGTCTGCTAATATGGGAGCTAAGAACTGAACATGCTGAACTTTCTGGAGCCCCTTACCTTGAAGAGCAGTTAAGATTAAGGACCCTCGGGGCAGAAGGATGGCCTTGTGGATAAAATGCTTGCTGTGCAAGAATGAGGAGCTGAGTTTAGATTTCCAGAACCCAGATAAAAATCAATGAATATCTGCAACAGGGGGATCCTGGGACCAGTCATGTAGTCTAGTCAAATGAGCTCCTTATTTTCATCGAGAGACCTTCTCTCACCTTAAGTTAGGAGAAGCCATTGAGGAAGACACTCCAACAATGTGAGCCTCTGATCCCCAAACACAGAGACAGTTACACCTGCACACATAGACATACAACAAAACACACAACACACACACACACACACACACACACACACACACACACACACACATCACACAGGATTAAAGACCATGGCCAGACTGCCTGGGTTCCAGTCCCATTCTGCTATCCAGAAGTTGTGTGTGCTTCATCTACTAATGTCTTCACATCTGCATCTGGAAAATGACCTAACATAAAGCACCTACTGCCCTGGGACATTAAAGTCACAAACTCCATGCAATCACTGGACCCTGATTGCTGCAAACACACAGCCCTTGATCTATGGTCTCCAAGCCACCCTGACTCCTTCCTCTTCTCCAGCCTGGCAGAGCACAGTCCATTTCCAGACCTTGGCACCTGGCATTCCCTCTACCCAGACAGCTAGCTCTTCCTCCTCAGAAACACCACCCCTGATAACCCTAAATGTAGCCACTTCTTTTTCTTGTGTGTCACAGCCTTTACCACTGCCTGATGAGTGTCACAGGGGCAATGGTCCAAGGCAATGCAATTGAGCTTACCTGAAGCTACCAATACTAGGTTCCAAGACAGCAGAGAATCTGACAAGTGATTGTATTCCCAGTGTGTAAGACTGCACTGAGCAAATGAGATGTGGAAACAGTGCAGAGGCGAAGTGATGACTTAGACGGGGGGTGGGGGTGGGGGGGTCCCGCAGTCCTCATGAAATGGGTTTCTTGTAACACAGACCTCTTTAAACAGAGACGTTTCCCCTCATGTTAGTTTACCGCAACCTGTTCTATAGAATAACTTCTAAATTTCCATGTTTCTCAAACTGTGCTCCTGACGTGGAGGTCTGCAGAGAGAGAACGAGAGAAATAGGAATTCCAGCCAACAAGGATTCTCAAGGTCAAAGACACTGGGAAATAATGTTTGCACACTAGAGACTCATAGTGTTCAGAAAAAGCTCTCCTGAGCTCCAGCAGGAAAATAAGCATTGAACCTGTTTGTTGTGTTTCCCAGACTCTACTTGTGACCATCCGTATAATGAAACACGATTTTAAAGTTAATGATTAGGTCCTTCCATTTACAAATGCATCCAGAAAGTGAGGCCCAGAGAAGGCCAGAGGCTCACTCAGGATTGTGCAGCCACCTCCTGAATCCTGACACATGTGCATTCCCCAGCCCCTGCCTGTGCCCCAGTGATCTGCTTAGCTGTGGGCTTGCAAGAAGTCAAAACCTGAACACAGACCTCAGATCCCAGAATCAGTTTGACAAAGATCATGGGACTTAATACACTCAGTAAGGGTTGTTTTTGGCCTCACCATTCCAAAAAATGATTCATTCAAGCCAACATTTATTAAGCATGATGTGACAGGCACTACACATTTTACAGGAAACAAGACACAGCTGTTCAGAAGACTCATAATACAGTTATCCATAAGGAAACCAAATTGATTGAACTGTCCTTGAGAGACCATTTTTTGGAGCAGGGGCGTGTAGGAACTAACATATGCACATTTCATTTGCTTCCAATACTTTAAAAAAAATTTTTTTACATTTGTGTCTAATAAAATCATACCGGAATAAAGAACAGTTTGCTGTACTCAGTGCAGGGAGGAAGGCAAAAAGACAGGTGGGCTCCTCTGTGAGCCCCTCACCTTACAAGTTCATTCAGTCATGTGTTACCTCTGGCGTTCCTCATGTAGGCTGAAGTTCATTCCACTTGCTATTGCCAGCAAAGAAAATCATCTGCTTCAAAGCAGGATTTTTAGTTTTGAAGCATATCACATCTAAAAGACCCTAGAAAATGTGGTTTACTGAAGCCACGTCACTCTGAAACACCCCAGATGAGAGATGGAGAAGATGAGTTATGTTAGGCGGTCTTTCCGATGCGCCGAGAGTATCTGTCTAGCAAGCAGGACCATTGTCTCCTGTAATTCCAGAAAACAGTTTCAAAAGACAAAACAAAACCAATCGAGTTTCAGGCTTGAGAATCCCGCATCTAATGCTGTGCAGGTGAAACTAGCCTTCAGTGTGTCCTGAAGGTGTGGCTGAGGAAAGAAAGCTAAGAAGTCAGCAGTTCCTGAAGGCCCTCTGTCCTGAGTGTTTCCCAAGAAAGCTGCTCAGAAAACAAACGTATACTCCAAACCCCAGCTGTCTCTCAAGAACATGGCATTTATGGTTTCTCTAGGAGCAACAACTGGCAAAGCACCAACTGGCAAAGCAAAGGTGACTGCCCCCCACCCAGCCTCAAATGCATGTACTGTGTTCTTATGAAAAACCAGCACGAATCAGAAAGAACTCCTGGTCACAGGAAAGACCCCTCAACCTGCCTAAAGCAGCTGCCAGAGCACAGGGCTCAGACCCAAGTCTCTAGAAAGTCACAGCCCACACCAACAATTGCCACTCAGACCTGTCATTTAAAAAAGCAACCCAGGTACAAGTCACAGAACAAGCCTTTGTTAGAAAGGGTAAGTTGAGGTGTACCTTAAAGAACCAGGCTCCATTTTCTCGGCCCTCAACGGAACTCTCTTCTTTGTCCAGAATATCTGAGTTTATTCCAACAGCCTCAGCTCATTTTCTCAGCTAAGAATCATTTGGTTTCTATCAGCAGGACTACAGAGAGCACAACGGGAGTGTATGTATTTGTGTGTGTGTGCGCATTTGTGCATGCTTGTAAATACAGCCACGATTGTATATGCCCATGAGGGTATTTCTAAGCAGTTTTATGGAAACAATTGGAGGTGAGAGGTGAGATTTTGCCTAAGGAAACCTCCTCCTCACAGTCAAGCTCCCAGACACACTCAGCAGCCAGGTCACCATCTGGGGTCGTTGGTGAAATTTGAGACATATGATCGAAAGGCCCCTCCTTCCTCCGCCTCCTCCTCCTCTCCCACCTCCCTGTCTCCAGAGGACACCACGTTTGGGATCATGTGGACATAGGCAGCAGCGATCTCCTTGTGGAAGACCGTGTCTTGGTTGTAGGAGATGAGTTCATTACTAATGTTTACCGTCTGCACTGGGGTCCGGAAGCAGAGGTGGCTGCACCCCAGCAGCTGGGCAAACACCTTCCGGAAATCTGCATTAAAGGCATAGATGATGGGATTGAGAGAAGAGTTGGCCCAGCCAAACCAGACGAATATGTCGAAAGTGGTCTCGCTGACACAAGAGAAGCCAGTCCTTGGGCCCTGGGCATCTCCACTGCTGCAGAAAGGAACCATACAATTCAAGATGAAGAAAGGCAACCAGCAGCACACGAAGACCCCCATGATCACTGACAGGGTTTTGAAGACCTTGGTCTCCTTCTTGATGGACGCTCGCAGGCTGGGGTCAGGTTCGCAGGCCCCACGGCTCCGGCAACTCTGAGCATGCTCAGCTGCTCTCTCTAGGGAGGAGATCCGGCGGATTTGCACCTGTGCAATGCGGTAGATGCGTGTGTAGGTCACGATCATGATGGCCACTGGGATGTAGAAGCTGATGAGCGACGAGGAGATGGCGTAGGTTCGGTTCAGGCTGGAGTCACAGTTCTCCGTTCTCCCTTCTAGCTCCCAGCCGTCCTCCCAGGGTGTCCCATTGGACAGCAGGCCCTCTTGGCCCTGGGAGCCTGCCTTGTCTCTGTGCCAATTGAGTTGGACCGGGATGAAGGAGATGAGGATGGACAAGGTCCAGGCCAGGGCCACCATGACCAGGGCCACACGCTGGGTCATCTTGCGCTCATAGCGGAAGGGTCTGGAAATAGCCCAGTAACGGTCAACGCTGATGATACATAGATTCAGGATGGAGGCAGTGGAGCACATGATGTCAAAGGCCACCCAGATGTCGCAGAATGCCCCAAAGGGCCAGTATCCAGCCACCTCAGCCACGGCCTTCCAGGGCATGACCAACAATGCCACGAAGAGGTCTGAGACGGCCAGGGATACGATGAAGATGTTGGTCATTTTGGCGCGCAGGTGGCGGCTACGGACGATAGCAGCACACACTAGCACGTTGCCGAGCAAGGTCCAGACGATTAGGAGAGTCAGAGGCCAGCGGTGACCACCTGCGCGGGTCCCAACGGGGTTGCCGAGCCCCCGGGGGCGTCCACCTGCGCCAGTTGCCTCTGCAACCCCAGCCGCACCCGATGTACGGTGCCGTTGCGCCCAAGAGGCAGCATGTCGCGCTGGGTAGCTCCGGCTCTCTGCGTGTGGTCCCAACTTCTCCCCTGCGCCCCGCGGAAGGCCCCATCGGGCACCCCAGAGGGTGCTCTGGACCCTGCAACTGGCCGTCCCCGGACCCAAGGAGCGCTCACCCTGCACTGCTTGGGATCTCGTAATGATGACAGCCTTGCGCGCCTCTGGTCTCCAGGATGGGACAGGAAGCGACCGGTGCCCGCGGGCTGCCGGGTCTGTGATCTTTTGTCAGCAGCGCCGGACGGCAGCTGCCGCTGCGTCTGGTTCGTCTGGTTCGGAGAAACGCAGAGCAGCCGCCAACGGGGGCGGGGTCCGGAGTCGCGGGCACCGGGCGATCTCTCTAGCGCGGTGGCTGCCACGTCCCGCGCGCCCGCCCCTATCAGCCACGCTTCTGCGGCCCGCGCGCCCTCCTACCTGCGCCCTGGCATCGTGACTCTCTGCTGTCTTCTTCCAACTTTAGAGACCACACAAAGGTCCGAGAGTGGCCCCAGTGCCACGCCCTCGCCCCAAGCCTGGGAATTAGCTGCTCTCAAACACCAGGTGCCACTCCTGGACCACCTCTGGGTAGAGAAATGGATCGCACAGGCCTCTAGACAAACCAGGGACTTGGAGGATAAGAGGATGGCCTTCGATGTCACAACCTCATCCCGAACCCCTATTCTGAGTCACAGGACCCTGAGTTCTCTTCTCAGCTTTCCTGGTCATTGGTTTCTTCTCCAGAAGGAGAGACAAAAAGGTCTCCTTCCTGGGTACGCAAGGATTTGAGAGTCGCCCAGAAGGTGATAGGGTGACAGTAGCCCCTAATCCCACCTCTTCCCCTCATTGCTGAGACTCAGCCACACTCAGACCGCCACAAGACCACCTTTCCTAAGTTCAGATGTGCTCAGTTTACAAAAAGGGTGGGGATGAGGGGGAGAGGGCTAATGATTCATTGTGTTTTGCAGAAGCTGAACTGTAAGAGCCCAAACTGGGGAGGGAAATGGGGGACTGTGGAAAAGAGTGGAGAGAGAGCAGTGTTCCCTGGCCTTAGCACGCCTCTCACACACAAGTCTCTCAAGATGTTCCTGTCTCCCTGATGGGGCTGAGCAATAAAGTGAAAGCAAGCACCTAAAGGTTGCTCTTCTCCTGCAAGTGTTGCCTCCTATTCCAGCTGCTAGTCCTCTACGCAGAAGCACTTGCGCTTTGAGCAGCTCCCGGAGCTCTTGCATCTGAACCTCAAATACCCTTGCACCTTTAACCTTGCTCCCAGCTTTCTGCTAAGGGAGACAGATAGACCACCTGTCCCAGTGCCAGAGCACAAGCCGGAAGTCACCCTTCACTCACGCCTCTCCTCTCTGACTCTGGTGGCCTTGTCTCTGATTTCATTAAGGTGTCACCATCGCAGCCTCCAGGCTCTGACCTGCCCTGGTCCCATGCCTTACCCTCCACTCAACCATCATCAGAGTTCTCTTTCTGCTTTGTGGCTAGGTAGATTCTAGCATGGTTCCTGAGAAGTTGCCACCAGCTCCCCATGAAACTGGGCCCTTGGCCAGGCATATAGGATAGCTCAGCACATCAGCTTGTGCTTGCTTGTTTCTGCTCATGGCTCCTATTGCTTCTCCTGAGGTTCCTCCGAATTTGACTTGTGTTTGACAAGGCAACAGTACTACTCTTGAAAAAGATCAGTCACCACAAAACACAGATGGGTCAGATGAAGATTTCCAAACCTGAGCTGGCCTCTACCATGACCATGACATCCTGGAGAGCAGCCCTTCATGGTGCTGGAAAAGAACTATGATTGTTAGACATAGGCTCAAAGTCCAGCCATTTATTGAGCAACTACTATATATGAGGTTCTAGTATAGATTCATGGATAGATAGATGAGATACATGCATAAAACTGATATCTATGAGCTTTCAGGTTTGCAATACTGTGTATGTTCAATAAACAAATTGATATTTGTTCTTGGACACTTTATAAATCTGCAACTCCACCCATCAGTACCCAAGGACTTGCTGATGGGAGGGGTATAGCACATGCATGTCATAGAAGGAAGAGGTTTGCATAGTGAAGCAAGAGAGAACTAGATTAACAACGGACTCTGTTTCCTAATGTCCACAAAACTGCTGTTCATGTCAGGGGCACAGCTACAACCTATAGATCTTGCTTAGGCCTTGGGCACACAGGGAGAATCACAGACATGCTCCTTCCGATCTGGGCCTTGGCTTCTAAGAAGAAACAAATAATAAGAGGTTTGGGCTGAGGGTATATCTCTGTGATAGAGCATGATCTTAGCATGCATGATAGTGCATGATCTTAGCATGCATGAGGCCCTGACTTCAATCCCCAGCATCAAAAAAAAAAAAAAAATAGTTGTAACAATTTAATTTCAAAAGAAGGCAGTTTTGGTTTGTGTTAAGTGTTATCCAGAAAGCAAATCAGAGAGTATGTAGACTGGAGGGGCAAGCTGCTTCAAAACGAGCGGTCAGAAAAGTTTCTTGCCAATCAGAGAAAGATGAGAGAGATTTAGTGAAGCAAATCACTCTCGAAGAGAAGACAGTCTGATGCAAAGGCCCAGAGGCAGATGAGCTTGTCTGAGAAAAAGCACAAAGGTCAACAGGGCTCTTACCGAACAGTTTCGAAGAGAAAGCAAAGGTGTGAGGCTGAGAAGGGGATGAGCCCCGTTGCCATGGTGAAGACACTGAACCGTGTTCTAAGTACCAGATGACTGCTGTTTAAGTCTCCAACCCTCCCTTTTAACACCATCATCGTTATTTTGGATGCACATGGGCATCTCTGCAACATTCATGGCAGTCCCCATCACCCTTCCATAGAGTCAGCTCCAGCTGTCCTTGGACAGACATTGTGGTGCTCCTTAACACTGGACTCCCTTGCTGCTGGGTGGAGGCTGTGTGCTGGGTTCTAGCCAACAGCATGTGGCAAGGTCTAGAGAAGGTATGCAGCTAGACTTAGGTCTGAGCTTGACTCAATCCTCTTTCTCCAGGGGCGTCCTACCCACCATCAGTGAGTGTGAGCCTTGAGGAAAGGCTGCACGAAGATCCTCTGGACTCCAGGACAACTGAATTCTCAAGACCACAGCCAGCACTTACTGCCAGCTGAGGACGAACTGGCTCACACATTCCAGCCTGTTCTAGCCATGGTCACCTCGACTCAAGGCTGATTGTCATGATCTTGGAAGCACCACTTGCCAGGCCAAATTTTCCAGCCTCAGTGATGGGAAGATATAGAAATGGCCCCACAAACAGTGTCATAAGGACTGCTTGTCTGGCCCGGCATGCAAACAATGCAGAGAAGAGCTGAATGTCCTTCTGCTAAGAAGCTAGGCTGAAGACGTGGGTGAGGCATGGCTCTAGGACAGTCTTTACCCTTGTTTGCAGTAGAAGAGAATAAAGCTCAGACAGAGAACAGAACAAAGCAGAGACAGGAGGAGACCAGGTATTGGGGTGGGGGAGAAAGAGACAGAGACAGAAAGAGACAGAAATAGGCAGAGAGATAGAGAGACAGAGAAGCAGAGAGAGACAAAATCAAAGAGACGAAGAGAGACAGAAAGGCAGAGACAGAGATAGATACAGAGAGAAAGGCAGAGAAATAGAGGAGAGGAAGGGGAGAGAGAAAGGAAAGAGAATATCTTGCAATTTAGTCATACCCCTGGTCTCTGCAGTTATAAAAGCCAATAAATCACTTTTGGCTGAAAGGTATCTTTAGAGGTTCAGATGCCACCTGCCATCCAAAAGCTCATCCATGGGAGGAACAAAGAGTGCTAGGGGCATGAGAACAAGAAGTTGACTGAGTGCCTGTTAGGCTGGCAGGGTGGGTAGAGCTGACAGGAAGGGACAGCACAGCTGGAGGGCAGGTGGAATTCACTAGCATTTCAGCAGTTGGGCATGCCCAGCAGATGGAACAGTATACGCAAAGGCTCAGAGACTTGAGTGTTGAAAAGATTTCTAAAAACTCTCACTGTGTACTCGGGTATCCAGAAGACATCTCAGCTTCCCCTCTGTGGTGGAGACTTTGTTCACAGGGTCAGAGCATGCAGCCTGGGAGCATGGTTGCATTTCTGCAGGCATCTTCCAGACGCAGTGGTTTGTGCCTGCTTTGGTTCATCTGTGGTTTGACTGGAGAGGTGGCTCAGTTCTCATGGCACTTGCCTAGCATGTATGGAGTGCCAGCTCCATCCCAGCATCACTTAAGTGGATAAGGTGATGCATGCCTGCAATCCCAGCAGGCAGGAGTGAAAGCAGGAGAATCATAAGTTGTGACAGTTGAATCAGAATGTCCACTATAAGCTCATGCATTAGAACTGGTCCCCAGCTGCTGGTGCTACTGGTGGGGCGGATTAAAGGGATAATGGCTTTCCTGGAAGAAATATGTCATTGGAGGCAGGAGTTGAGAGTTCAAAGACTGGTGCTATTTCCAGTTTGCTCTCTCTGCTTCATGTTTGGAGATCAAGATCTTGAACATCCAGCTCCTGCCACCATGTCTGCTACTTTCTGCCAGGATTTTCTCATCAGTCTAACACCCTAACCTCAAACAAGCACTTTCTTCTCTAGGTTGCCTCAGTCATGGTCTATCACAGATGTTCAATGTCATTCTTGCCTTTCTTTGAGGCCAAGGTGGGTGTCTTGAGACCCTGACTTTAAATGGGGGTGGGGTGTGCATGCATGACTGCCTCTGTTTCTCACCTAACTCTTTCTCACCAGAGTTTAGGGGGAAAAAAGCTGAAAACCAAAGGCCTCTTTCAGTCTTAGGAGTCAGCCTCATTAGGGCTATCAGGGCTGGTTCCAAACATCTAAGTGGCTATAAGGCCTTCCATTTATCCACCCAGAACTTTGCCCTCAGAGGCTAGTGTGGGAAATGATTCGCTCCTGAACTGGATCTTGCAGAACTGCATACTAAGGACGTTCGCTAAGTGTTCAAGCACAAGGTGGATTTCCCACTCAAATGCTCACCTGTGAATCCATTGATCGTTCTTTTGATGAAGAAGTGTCTTAAGTATATTTATTTCACTGATATAAAGATCCTGATGCAACATTGATAGGACAAAGAGAGTAGGATTCACCCCTGAGGACTCAGTCCCCAGCCTCTCACCTCACCCAGCTTGAAACACCAGAATCTGTTCTGAAGAGAAGAGAGAAGCCTTCTGCATTGCCTCAAGCCTGGCTCCTTTGTGTTCTGACAAAAGCAGGCCACATCTGGCTCATCCTAGCTCACCCTAGTTCAGAGGCAAGGAGAGTCCCAGAAATTTCATAAGGCTTTACAACATACGGCTTTTCACACCATCAATGAAACAGCCCACCTTACCTCCCTTGCTTTGTGTTCTCTTCCTATAAAAATGTACAATCTCCCTTTGGAGACTTGGTTCTGATCCCAAACTGGCCACTTCCCTGTGTGCTCAAAAGATAAAGCCTTCATTTTTTTTATTAATTTATTTATTTAAATCACATCATAATTTACTTATTTACACAGGGGTTATAAACACAAAAAGACAGGATGTGGGGAAGGGAATGGCACCGGAGCATAGGTGTTCAGGGGGAGTACGATACCTTTCAGAACAGGGTATTACCTGGTTGTAGGTTCAGGGGACAGGTCACTATGACTCTGCCTATGATTCATTGTCCTTATCTAAGTTGGTACTGTCCACCGAGGCTGCCTATTTATAAGACCTATGACTACTTGGGCTGGTAAATTTCCACAGAAGCCGCCTGTTTACAATAGCTTATAGCCTCTGTTTCAGTGTTTTTCCACAGAGACCCAAGACTTGGTGTTAGCATGCATGTGTGTCAGGCCTATTGCTGACTTTAGGCCTATGGCTGATTTTAGGCCTTTAGTGTATATGTAGGGCTGCTCCTGACATCTCCTCCCTTCTCTAAGTATAGAAGGGCCTTGGCAATTCTATTCTTGCGAAGGCGGGGATAGAGGCCTGACCTCCAATAATTGAAGGGGACCTTGTAATAGCTCAGGTTCTCCTGTCATTGTCCAGTGAGGCATGAGGGCCATACCCATTCCGATGTCTTTTTCCTGGAGAGGGGATACTTTTGACATCAACCCCTATGCAGTCAGGCTTGTCCCTCAGGGAACCCAGATAGATATTTTAAACTTTTATTTATATTCCCTTGCAGTGCTTAGCCTCGCAGCCTAAGCAAGAATTCAGATCACCAGACAGAGAGGGTTCTGGGTAGCCCCTCTCTGCTTGGTCTAGGGGTGGAAGTCTCTTCTTTTAGGTTGGGTGGAGATGGGTTTGAGGAACACCCTGGATAAAGTAACAACCTCATTTGAGTCTCGTGGTCCTCCATAGCTAACTTATGATAATGTATCTGAATAGGTTTTGCTACCGAATTATCTATCTGTTGTATCACAAAGTTAGTCAGCCTATTTAAGGTCCGGGACTAAAAGAAATCAGCAGAGATAACCCAGTTAATGGTCCCAAGATGGGAGGAAGTGGGGTTGACAACCATAGAGAGGTTGAAAACCAATCCTTGTACCAGCTCTCATATTCCTCTTTCTCTTTCTCTCTCTGCCATTTCTCTGGGCCTTCTCTGACCTTTTCATGTTCTCTTTAACCATCCCTGTCTTGTCTATGTAAGGGCAACATTCTTCTTTAAGGGCTGTACACAGTCAAGAGCTGTACACAGTCTTTTCTATTGTAGAAGATAAATCAAGTCCAATAAAGTCCTTTGCAATTTTTGGAGATCAATTCAGACATCGAAACGAGGAATTTCTTCAGATTAGTGATGTCAATCTCTAGCTGTTTGGTGTCCTTGTCAATGTAAAGCCTTCATTTTTAAGCATCTGTATCTGAAGTGAATTTTCTCGGCTTCCTCCCCAGACCCAACAAAAGACGTTTGGTACATTCACAAGGCAGCATGGTGTAGAAAAAAGCCTGGGCTTAGGAAATCATCTGAGGTACAACCCCTTCTTTTAAATGACCTGACTTGAAACTGTGAGCAAGCTACTGACCTCCCAGACCCTCTGGTGTCTCATCTTTAGGTGGGAACAATCCATTACTATGCCATGCATAGGTGGCACAGGCAATGGCAAGTGTCTACTGCAGTCAAGTTGTGCTACAATAATGCTATGTAACATACTGACCCTGGATCTTGACAGTTGGAAAAATCACAAGCTGCGTGTAGGAAGCGGTTCTCCCCGCCATCAGGATGGCACTTGACATGTAGCCAGCTAGCTTGAGTAGGCACTGTGGCTGTGGCTCATTATAGAGAAAAGGTTGAGCTTCCAGGTGTGGCTACCCGATTAGCCCACCTCGAATCACATGGAGCACCCAATTAACAGTGACAGCGTGGCAGCTGCTGATAAGATTAAGGCAATGATATAAGGCAGCTGGGGCGGTAGCCAGGAGGATGGAAGGAGAGGATGAAGGAGAGGATTGGAAGGAGGGCATCAAGGGGCATCAAGAGGAAGAAGGTAGAAGCAAGCATGCTGTAACAAGGAACCTGAATAAACCGCTTGAAGAAGAACACGGTTGTTGCTGCCTTTATTTCAGCTGGTTGGAGCAGAGGGCAAGCTACAGCTGCGTTTCCTGCTAATGATTTGCAGCTAGCAGGAGAAACTTTACCTCAACGAGGGGTCATGTTCTGTTTGCCCTGTATGTCTTTCCCGTCTGGGATAGTAGCTTCCTGGTGTTTGCTCTTTCTTGATGCAGGGGCTTGCAGCAAGCCCATCCTGACTCCACATTCACTTAGAGCTGGGGATGGAATTGTAGGCCAGTGTTTATCCATACACAGTCCATAACACATAGAATCCAAAGTTGATCCACTACTCCGCAGTGGTTGACAGCCAAATCCTTGCACCCATCTCCTCTGTCATTTTCCCTTTTGGGTCCTGGATGCATTCATTTTAGCCACCATTACCAGCATCTTCTGTGGATAAGTGGCTCCCCTCCACTAGGTCTTCTCCCATTATGACATTTCTCAAAAACATGTGACTTTCTTCACGCTCCCATCATTCCTTGGGACTCTGTTAGTTATCATTAGCTTAATTAACAAAATTTACTCATTAATCCCAAACATCTTAACCATCAGTCACCCCCATTTTCCCAGCCTTTACTCTGGCCACACAAGCTTCCCCAATCACCTCAGTGGTCCCCTCCTTTTTCAGCATACTTCTTTTGAGACCTGGACTCTACCCTTGCTCTTGTCCTAACTGAAATGTCCTACCCTTTCTTTCCTGAGTGGAGGGGAACTTATACTTGTCCATGCTCACCATCACCATTCAAACTTCCACTTCTGTTCAAAGTAAAGCCTGAATTACCACCAACAGCAATCAGATATGAAAAAGAATTGAAAAGGAAGAAATAAAACTATTTCTATTTGTAAATAACATGGTCTTATTGGGGAAGACCCCAAAGACTTCAACAACAGCAATATACAAAAAAACAAAACTAATAAACAAAGACAACAACAAAAACCTGTGAGCTCTAGCAAATGAACCAAGTGAAGACTTAGGTTATGAAATCGATGTGTAAAAATCCAGTTCCATCTTCCTATCTGAATAAATACCTACCCAAAAAAGAAATCCTTGCCATGGCATATAAAGGAATAAATTTAATGAAGAAAGTGAGAGACCCCCATGCCCAAACTGTAAACTGTTAATGAAACTGAAGAGAGCACAGTGTGATGGGCAGCATTAATTGTCACTCAGCCTAGAACCCCTGAAGGAGAGTCTCAGTGAAGGATCGCCTAGATGAGGTTGATTTTAGCATATCTGTAGGGATTGTCTTGATTACATTAACTGAGGTAAAAAGACACAGCCACTGTAGGTGGCACCATTCCCTAGGCAGAGATCCTGGGCTATACAAGTGTAGAGAGGAGTCTGAATGTAAGTAATCATGGTGTGTCATTTTCTCTTGGATGTCACTGGCAAAGCAGTTTCAAGTCCTTGCTTTGAGTTTTCTGAAATAGAGTTGGAAGCCAAATAAAGCCTTCCCCTCTCATAGTTTTTTTTTGTGAAGGTGTTTTATCACTGAGCGGAAATGAAGCTAGGACACACAGTTACTTGAGAGGTACTCTATTATCTTGGGTAGAAGATAATGCCTATATTACTCAAAATAACCCACAAATTCATATCAATATTCATCAAAATCCCGATGGCATTTCTCATGAAATAGGAAAAAATAGTAAAACCCATATGAAAACCAAAAAGGTTTCAAATCACCAAGGCAATTCTCAGGAAGGAAAAAAAAAACAGTGAAGGTATCTGGTCTTAGCTAGTGTCCTATTGCTCTGAAGAGACACCATGATCAAAGCAATTCTTATAAAACATTTAGTTGAGGGTTTGTTTCCCATTGCAGAGGGTTAGTCCATGATCACTATAGTGGGAAGGTAGCAGGCATAACAGTGGAGCAGTAGTGAGAACTTCACATCCTAAACTGCAAGCAGCAGGCAGCATACACTGGGCCTGTCATGGGCTTTTGAAATCTCAAAGCTCGCACCCAGTGACACATCTCCTCCAACAAGGCCACATCTACTCAAACAAGGATTCACCTCCTAATCCTTTCCAAATAGTTCCACTAACTGGGGACCAAATACATGTGTCTATGGGGTCCATTCCCATCCAACCATCGCAGTGCCTCCCACCACTGGCTATAATTGAATCCCCTGAATGCACCAGCACCATACTCACAGATGGGGAAGTGCAGAACACTTTCACACTCCTGACTTAAGGTCACTTTATACAGGGATTGCAGTGTGACTCAGTGGAGAGCGTGCGCTCCTTAAGTACAAGGCCCTGGGTCCTATCACCAGTCCAAATAAATCCATTAAACCAAACTATATCACAAAGCCATAATCATGGACACAGTGGACTACTGGTCGAGAAACAGAAGCGAGAAACAGTGGACCAGAACAGAAATCCCAGAAAGAAACTCCTTTTAGCAAGAATACCAAGAAGACACCCAGGAAAAGGATGGTCTCATGGGCGAATGATGATGGAGAAACAGAATTCCCACATGCAGAAAAATGAAATGAAAAATCAACTCAGACTTCTAGGAAAAAAAAAAACAGAAGGGAAGGCTATCTGGCCAGAAATTCACTGTGTAGAACAGGCTGGCTTTGAACACACAGAGATGTACCTGTCTCTGACTCCAGCATGCCGGGACCAAAAGTATGTGTCACCACACCTGTCCAGCTATGACTTCTTATACATCACAACCATGCTACAAAAACAAAGAGAGAAAGCACAGAAACACCAACAGAGTAAGTCACAAGAAAGAACAAGAGGTTGGGGAATATTTGCAAATCATATCTGATAAAAGTTAACAGCCAAGATTTAAAGCAATTTCCTATGACCAGTTGAGTGAGGTGAGGGGAACTCATCAATTTTAAAAGGCCAAAGGACTTGAACAGACTTTTAGGCAAAGGTTATAAAGACACCAGGCAAGCATATAACAGTTGCACACATCAACATCAGGAGAGCACCAGTTCTCAAAAGGACAAGGAGTCAAAGAATTGCTGCATTGGTGAGGGTGTGAGCCAGGGCAACCTGAGGCACTGTGCATAGAGATCAGCAGGGAAGCCAAAACCGAAGGAAGTGTGGGAGGTAGAAGCAGCAGACAGCAGCCACAGCGCCTGGGCTTCACCACTGGAGGGAGACCTGAGAGTGGAGCATGGGCCAGCCTGGAGCTGAGATGCAAATCTAGGGCTTGGCAATGTCCCGATGACACTAAGTGAGCCCTTAGCTCACTGCCTTAGCCGGACTGGACCATCCAGGAGAACAAAGTGGGGAACCAGGAGGCCCTTTGGACCTCCAAAGAACTTCAAACAGACAGAATATTGGAAGAGCCCGCACACACAGTTCAAAAAAAAGGCCAGAGGGCAGGGCCAGCCTAGAGGATGCATGTCTTTGGGGTCTCCCCTCACTCTGCAGAGAGCTTGAATCACAAATGGTTTGATTCGTGCTTCAGGTCACCCTGCTTTGAGCACAAACTCAGATCACAGTCCCTGAATTCACCTCTCTGCCATTTCTATTTGTGTCTGAGGCACAGGCTGGTTCCCTAACCAGCAGCTGCAGCTAATCACTCTCAGAGGCAGAAAGCAACTGGTGTCATGTCATTGTCCTAGAGGTGAGGACCATCAGAATGAATCTTGCTGGCTAAGATGAAGCAGAAAATTACATGAAGAGTCCCTGCTGCCCTTCCCAACCTGCAGCAGCAGCTGGCCTCCCTCACCTGTGACACCTTAACCTGCATCTTTGCTTTAGGGGTCACATCATCTCCTCTGACTCCACCTAGGTGACATAGTACCTACTCAGTTTCTTTAACTTAGCCCTGTCTGTTGGGTGCATTTCCTATTTACAGGTTCTGAATAATAGATTAGTAGCGTGGGCTGCTCTCGGGCTCTCTGGACTGTGCGGAGAACCAGGGGAGCAGGCTGTCTGAGATCAGCGCTGCCCATCTGCAGAGACAGCTAGTCTCTCTCAGCCACCCTTGAGGCTCACTCGGAATGATACTTGGAACTACAGTAAGGGCTCCTAGTGTCAGACTACATGTAGGGCAGCCTGAGTGCCACCTCAAGTCACTTGATGACCCTCTGTGGAGACCTCTACTGCCACTGTGTATACCAGAATAGCCTGAGTGCGGGAAGTGAAGGCCACGGGCAGTCGAAATCCAGCCTCTAGACTCAAGCCTTTCCCCACATCATACCAGGCACTTCTTTGAGGAGCCATCTATCTTCGTACACACCACCTGAGTGGAGAACTGAGCCCTCTCCAGAAGATGCCACCCCAACCCCTACTGGCATCTCCTCTTCCATCAAGGAGACTGCACAGTGGTTAGATTCATACTAGCGTCAAAACCCCATGCATTCCTGTGATTCATCTATAGCCACTGGTCCAAAGGACTCTGTCATCCTTTTCCCTGGGCACACCCTGGGAGGCTCCACTTTACCTGTTATAGAAGATGAACCTTCTGCTGTCCGTCTCCAGCCTTGTTTGCACCATGTGGCCCTGTGGACACAACTGCCCCCTGCCACCCTGGTGCTCTGTGTAGCTTAGGCTGATAAATACACCAAGAGAGCCATCCTTTACCAGCTATGTCAGATTAAAGGCTGCTCATTATGGAACTGAAGAAGTGCCTGGCAATGCTACCCCACTGCTGTTGGGCTGATTCAGGGACATCTGAGAAGATTCTAGAAGAAGCTGGACAAACACTTGGGAAATGACAGCCAATGGGTGAGACTCATGATGTCCTCACCAGTTCCTGCAGATATCCTCATTCTCAGATGGGTCTCTCTGGGTTAGAATGCAAGGGCTCTTCTGATGCTGACTAGTGGGGTGTGGCTAGGTACACCCCACTACAGCTATAGGTAACAAAGAAGCCTGGCTGATATCAGGGGTCACCAAACTCTGACTTGGGGCCAACTCCATCTCAGTTCTTCCTTTATAAATTCTTATGGATATAACTTCATCCGTTCACTAAGTCCCCTAAGTTCCCATTCTCACTAGAAGAAGGCAGAAAGAGCCACAAAACCTAAGAAGTTTTCTATCTGACTCTATGAAAACAGAGTTAGCGATCTCTGGCTTAAATATCAACATTGCTTGATCAGGTCCCCTAAAAAGAACTTGAGTAGAGAGTGGGTCCAAGACCATGTCCTTGTGGCCCCAGTCTCCTGTCTATTCACAGGTTAGTCTTGCATGCATGTGATAGCTACTTCGTGATCATACACTGCCCCAGTGACTCCCTCCCACTTTGGGGCATGAAGAATGGTGACTCCCCTCCTACCTGTTTCCTATTTAGGGATGAAAATCCTCCCCGGCAGTGTCCAACAGAAAACCTCTCCTTATTGTTCAGACCATGAAATGTTCTTTGTACAAAGGCCAGACTCTAGAACTATCTCTGCTGCCTGTGTGTGTGTGTGTGTGTGTGTGTGTGTGTGTGTGTGGTGTGTGTGTGTAACCATTCTTACTTTGCAGGCATAATTTATCACCCCTATCCCCCATCCCCTCTTGGAACCCTTGTCACGCCTGCATCTCTCATTCTGTATCCTCCTCCAGCAAAGATGGGCTTAGTGAACTTAGTAGTCATGAGCAACAAATCATCTCCCGACCTAGCTAAAGGAGAGCCGACCCCACTCTGAGCTTCCCCGGCATGAGGCCCAATCCCAGACCTCGCACACTTGCAGTCGGCGAACCACTTTCTTCCAAACGGGCTGAGAGCGCCCTCTATCGCTCGGAAGGTGAATGCCAGCCTGGACCCGCGAGCTGCAAACCTAGGCCAGCAAAGGGACAGAAGGAATATAAGGAAGGGGCAGTGGTAAGCGTCAGGAACAAGAGCTATGTTTGAAAAGAAGATGTAGAAGATGATCTCTCCTCAGTGCAAGGAACATGCAAGGGACATCCACCTGCTTCTGGTCTCAGGTTTGCCTTCAGAGAGCGAGGGAGAGGGAATAGCCGCCAACACGCCCCCTCCTGGTCACGCTTCCCCACAGCAAGGCTCCCTTGCACATCAGAGAGCCAAACGTTTTATGCCAAATCTAGTTGTTGTTCGTGGTTTTCTGTTTGTTTTAAACTAGGAGGAAAGTGAGTTGTTGTGTCAATTTAGCCAATGATGAGCGAGCACGTGATACCGAGGACCGAGTCACACGATCATAAGGCTACTCTCAGTGAGCTTATTCCACTTTGAGGATCTACTACCTCAGGGCTCAGAGTACACCTGGCTCAGATACCCATCTCTCAGCCACCCTGGATGAGTGTTGAAAACCTCCTGTGGTAGCTTTGTCCGACTTCTTCCTTACTCTCCTTTCTTTTGGATGTTTTTATTATAAAACATCTCATGCATATAAAAAAAAAAAAGTACCAAGGGAAACACAGTGGATGCCTCTGTCTGATCTCCTTAAAGATGAAAATAGTTGAGGCACTGCATGTACGTGACCCCTGATCTCCATCCAGCACCATGTCTGCCCACTCCACTGAACTTGGTGTTCTGTCCTAATGTGTCAGTAACTTCCACCTGCACAGTGTCTCCCAAAGCATCCAGGGCTCTCCTGTCTGTTTCTAAGCAACTTGTTGATGGTTTCATGCTGTCTGTACTTCTGTGCGATGCAATTTTTCCTTGAACATTGTTTGAGAATGGTCCACATTGAAAGACAGAGTTTTGGGTCATCCCCTTTCATTCCTGTGTGTACTCCGCTGTGGACACAGTCCATACTGTATCCTCACTCCTGACAAACATCCATGATGCTCTCCACTTACACCTGGCAACCCTGAGCCTACCTTAGGAGCCCCTAGAGGCCAGGAAATGCTCAATCTTAGGAAATGTGCACCTCCAGCCTTACCCAGTAGTGTGAGTCGCTCTAACAGGCTGGCTTCTACCAGTTCATCTCTCATCCACACCCAACATGGGTCCACTTTCTTTCACACTGCTTTGACTTGGACATACATATGGTATTCCTCAAGGATGCATGTGTTGGAGACTCTGTTCTCCTTGTGGCGATGGGAAGAGATGTAGGACCTTCTGAAGTAGAGACTAGTGGGAGGTGGTTGCATCACTGAGGGTGTGACCTCAGTGGTATCAAAGTGGTTCTGACAAGACAAAGAGTTAATCCTCATCAGAGAGAGAGAATCCTTGACTTTCCCTTTACTCAGACTCCTGCCTTGTCCTGACTCCTCACTCTTTCACTTGGTCCAGCTACAATGCCATGTCCCAGGGCCTTAACCAGATGGAAGCAGAGCCCACCCATGTCAATTGGACTTTAAACCTCCAAAACTGTGAAATAAATAAATGTCTTTTCTCAATAAGTACCCAGACTCAGCCATTGTGCCACACATACATAGTACCAGAAAACAGACAAGAATGACTTGCCAATCATATATGTGGGAAATTCATTCAGCACTGCCTTAGTGTTTCCTTCATGATAGTACCAAGAGCCTAAAGCTTGGATATTGTTCACCTTAGTTTTTCCCCTGAAAACTGCCTCAGCATGAAGAAAATAGCCCTTTCCTTAGCCTTAGCCAAAGGTAAGGCAAAGTTTGGTGAGAACCCACTGTCCAGCCTGCAGTTTGGGCAAGGAGGGTCTGCCTGTAAGGGATGCCCCTGAAAGACTCTGAACCTAGTGAAGCTGTGCTGACATGGCCACGCTCTAACAGGCTCGCTCAATTACAACCCAGTCAGTCAGGTCCAAAGTTACGGCTCCCTCCTGCTTCTTGGAGAAGTCTAAAGCCAGAAGCTGAGGCCTCCGGGCTGCTGAAGAGGAGTGAAGTTCATGACAACCAAAACCCAGAAATGCAATCTCATGCCACGATAAAACAGGACTCTTCGGAGAGTCCAAAACCTCAGAAATAAAGGTGCTCTCCATGATGCAGCTTCAGATAGTAACAACAAAAGGAATGTTCCTGAATGTTCCAGAATGTCCTAAGTCACAAATGACCAAATAGAATGGTATAAATATCTCCTGGAAGTGGTCTCCAAAGTCACTTATAACAATATTCCAATACCATGAGAAGAGAGCAATAATGGAGCCTTAGCAGAGCTGAATTACTGCAATCCTAAAAGATGCTTCTGCAGGGGAGGGGTTGCTGAGGTCCTGATGAAAACGTAGGCCCAGCCACTCCAGACACACTGCATCTGGACTCGCAGTCAGGAGTGCAGGGGTCACTGTGAAGTCCCAAGGTGATTCCTATGCAGGCAAAAGGGTAAGAACCGGGACCATGGGGATTGGGAAATGGCCGAGAGGCATGTAGAGTTAAAGTTACATCCAAGTTCAGCACATGTAAGAATGACCTTGCTTTGTGGAGTGTGTGCCTGATTTTGTGGTGTGTGTGTGGTGGTGTCTGTGTGTGTTTACTTAGTAGCTGCCTAGAAACTTCAAGTTAATATCCATTGTGCCTGGATCATTGTATCTCAACCTCAGGAATACTCCTGCTTGAGACCAAAAGGTTGTTTAGGGTTGGGCTGTCCTCTGTATTGTAGGGTGCCCAGGAGTATCCCTGGTCTCTACCACAGGTGACAGAAGCTCCCACAGTGTGAGCAGCTAAACATGCCTGTAGACATCACCATGTGTCCTCTGCGGGTCAAGACCTCAGGCTGAGAAGCGGTGCTCTACAAGAAAAGTAATCTAAACATCTTTTTTTTTAGAATTCATGCCCATTTTTGAGGCTTTCTTCCCCCAAAACAGACATAAAGTGTTTTGCTCAAGTAAAAAAAAAAAAAAAAAAAAATTCCATTGCCTGTCAAAACACAACCCACTTGGATGTAGGTGTCGTTACACAAGTAGTTACAGTATGCTCAACTTATTACAGTTTCAAATAGTTGTGAAAAATCACCTACAGAGGCTTACTGTGGTGTTGGTATTCCCTAGGAGACTTTAAAATGTTTATAAGCTTTGAGTGTGGCTTCCTGATGTCACATACATGAATATCCCATAGTATCCATAGGGAAGTGGTCCCAGGGACCCATGTGGATACCAGAACCCATGGATGGAAGTGGTCCCAGGGACCCATGTGGATACCAGAATCCATGAATGATCAAGTCCCTTAGCAACAGGGTAGTAGATGTGCATATAGAATGTGCATCTCCTTCTGTGGGCTTCATATCTCCCTAGGTCATTTAGAATATCTAATAAGGGCCTGGAGTGTGGCTCACTCAGGTGGTGCATAGGCCCAGGGTTCAATTCCCCACAACTGCATAAAACCAGGCATGGAAGTATAAGTCTGTATCCCTGCCACTATGGAGGCAGGGACAAGAAGATCAGGAGTCAAAGGTTGTCCTTGGCTAGATAGCAAGTTTGAGAAAAGCCTAGGAAAGATACAAAACTCTGTCTCAAAACACACACAGGTACAACAGGTACACAAACACTCTCTTCTCTCTCTCTCTCTCTCTCTCTCTCTCTCTCTCTCTCTCTCTCTCTCTCTCTCTCTTCTCTCTCTCTCTTTCTCTCTCTCTCTCTTTCACACACACACACACACACACACACACACACACACACACCCCTCAACTCAATGCAAATTCCACATAAATGGCTGCTAGAGTATATTGTTGATGGGGAAATGACAAGAAAAAATTTGTTAGAGGCAAATCCCTTTCTAAAGCTTTATTTTCTTTTTATCCATGGGGGTAGCACACTGTTGCATGTGAATGCAGGTGTCCGTCCCTGGAAGCCAGAGGAGGCTGTCAGTTCTTCTGGAGCTAGAATTACAGGCAGTTGTAAGCCAACTGATGCCATACTAAGAACCAAACTCTGGTTCTTTTTTGAGGGCAGCAAGCCATCTCTCCAGCCCCAAGACTCAATTCTTAAAAAGCATTTTCTGTGCAAAATTGGCTGAATGCAGATGTGGGATCAATGAATACGTAGGGCCAACCATCTCTTTTAAAATGCAATTTTAAATAAGAAAAATGTTTTACAAACATGGTTGGCTTTTGCAGGGCCACTTAGGAAAGCAAAACTGTGAGCATTCTAAAATCAAAAAAGGCAAAGGATGTTAATTGTGGTACATTCACTTGAGATTCTGACAGCAGTAAAATGATATTTGCCAGGAATTTATGACAGTATAGAGAAAGGTGTCATCATACTGTCAAATAGGAAAGCATGAAGATAAAGTTAGAAATGTCAGGTTATCACTAGCAAGTACAACAATAAAAAAACAGTCTCCACACCATCACAGCTGAAAAATACACCAAGATGTTTCAAAGTAATTGTTACAGTATAACATGGGTCATTTTTTTTCTGTCTCCTTCTCCAAAAATATTCAGATTTTCTACATCATAAACTGGATATAGACATAGCAAAGAAGAGAACATCAATGTCTATTTTTTTTAGTACTTCAAAATGATCACAAATAAAAATGAACCAAAAATTTAGGGAAGGCCATGTGTTTGTATTGATCTAGAAACAACCTCTCATGCAGTTGATCAAAAGTAATTTTGCCCCAAAATTAAACCAGCTCAAATATTAAACTACAAACTAAAATGCATTTGTTTCAAAATCCAGTAACCTGAGCAGGAAAAAAAAATGTAAATGGATCGATACACAGATGGCCAAGAAAAAGTTGTACACAGTCGTATAAATTACAGACAGGAAATGCTTGTTATGAAAAACTCTATCATTTTCCCCCAAACTTGGATCATTTTCTTCTAAAACACAGGGTCTCAGCCAAAGAGCTCAAATCATTTTGGATTTGATTGGAATTGGCTAAGGACAGGCTCCAGCTACCTTGTGCAGTTGATCTAACTGCACGCTCTCACCCAGGGCGAGGGCAACTCCAGACACAGTCAAGACAAAAGACATCCTTCCCGCCTTTGTCAGACAGTGTTTGCTCAGCCCTGCCCTTTGCAGGTGGCTGCAGAGCCCCTTGTTCCCCAGTCCCTCTCCTTTCATGACGACTCAAGCTAGATCTTACAATAGACCTCAAAGAGGGCAGCAGCTGCGTGCATCCGGTAGAAAATGGAAAAGGGCATGGCCAGGTTGACCACAATTATCCAGGGTTCAAAGCCAAAGACAATTTCCTCCAATCCGTTGTCATACTCGGGACGGCAGCCAAAGGCAGGGGGATCCAAAGCTGAAAGAGAAGAGGCAGCCTTCGTCTCCGCTTCACCACAAATCATGCAACCTTGTGCTACAGCTTCATTGGCAATGTCTTCAAGGTACGTTGTGTTCAAGGCCTGGTCCCTGACTGACAGGCTACTGCAAGTTAACTAGATCATGAAGGAACTAACTTTATCAGTGGACTAACCCAGGATAAAATCACAGCTGAATGGACTACTACAAGGTGAGAAACAGAAGAAGTATGTAGGCCCACTCTGCTTGATACATCACATCCCCAAACTTGTATCTCTGGTACTTTGCTGCTGGGAAGTGAGTTGCTCTCCTCTGTACTTCCACCATGATATTCTGTCACAGACCTGTAAGCAACAGAGCCAGCCAACCATGGACTGAAACCTTCAAAACTGTGAGGCCAGACCACCCTTTCCTCTCGGAAGCTCTTGTCCCAGTGTGGAAGGCTGACTCTGTGGTTAGAAGCTTTCAGGACACCTGGGTCTCCACTCAAATTCTACGAACCACGGATGGTGACCTAGTGTGAGTCACAAAGGCTGGGATGATTGTACAGCGTTCCTCGTCTCCATGGGAACCAACAAATCTGTGAGCCTTCACGGAACTCTCCCCATCCGTCATTTTGTACTCAAACCCAAATAAACCCATCCATTTCTCTCAGTTCCAACAGCCAAGGCACTGACTCAGCTTTCTCATCTGCAATTTAACTCTCCCTAGGGGGCGCTGATGAGCGTGACTAGCTAAGAAAGTCGACAAAACTTAAAACAAAAAAAACGATGCTCTTGCCACTCGAAGAACCTACACACTGTCCTCACCTCCTTCTCAGCTTCTTCCCTCTTCCTTCCTTCCTTCCTTCCTTCCTTCCTTCCTTCCTTCCTTCCTTCCTTCCTTCCTTCCTTCCTTCCTTCCTTCCTTCCTTCCTTCCTTTCTTCCTTCCTTCCTTCCTACTGATACCTGGCCCCCCTCTATGGTCCGGGTCCTTTCTCTTACTTAGTGCACGGTTCTGCCTCACTGCCTCCTGGGCTAAAGCAGGCAGCCTCTAGCTTAGCTGCCCTATGCAGAGCTTGCGTCACAAAGGGCAGAGGGAGGTTTCAGGCCAGCAGCCAATAGGAACTCCTATTTTCCAACCCAGCAATCCGCAAAGGGGCTGAAGCCAAATCCCCAAAGGGAAGTCTTGGAGCCAACGCCTACGCCTACTATCAGGCTAGGATCGATTGTTAGCAGACAGTCTGAGCTCTCGGCTCCCAACCTGGAGAAGCTACAAGATAAATACCTGTGGTTTCAGGTTGCTCTGTTTAGGGTTACTTCTTACTCGGCAGAAAGTAACTAATACATCCTGCCTTCGTTTCCATCTCCATGCAGAACTCTCTCTGGTGTATACCCTGTCCCACTTTTTTCTCTGGCTTCTTGGACAAAGGGTTTCAACCATCCATTCAGACTTTTTCTGACCAACAGCCCTCTTCCCGCTCTTTGTTCACTCAGACTCTTTATGAGTCAGCCTTCTCTTCTTCCTGCAAATGCCCTCTGGGGCTGTCTCCTAGGCCTTGGTCCTAAACACCAGCTAGAGGCCTTTGACTTCCACCTAACCTCCACCCCTCTGGAGTCCTACACATATCTCCCACTGGCCACTCAAGTATTTAGAGCACATGTCAATTCACCTTGCCTTTCCCATTTCTCCTCTTACCAGCATTGCCTTCCTCCAGATTCTCTCTTTGAGCTCCTAGCATCATCTCTGCCTTCCTTCAGCCTCTCCCACACCACTCCACCACACTATGCACAGAGAGATGCCCCAGTCCTGTGAGTCTCCACCTGCACCCAGCCAGGCCATTCCCCTGCTGGCCTTCCTTTTTCTATTCTATCCTGGTCCATTTCCACTCACTTGCCAGGATGGGAGGATTTCTTATTTGTATCACAGTCCCTCTGCCTTGCTGGGGAAAGCTGAGGACAATATTGGTTGGTTTAAAATACTGAGGACTAGGGAGACTATCAACCAGAGAGTGCCCGCTGGGCTAGCATGAGGACCACATAGAAAACCTGGCTGGGAGGCATGTGCCTGTAACCTCAGAACTGAGGGTCTGTAGTACAGATAGAGGATTCCTGGGGCTCATGGGCCAGCTAGTCTAACCATCTGATTAGCACAGGATTCAATGAGAGATGCTGGCTCACAAAAATAGGGTAGTGATCAGATTGAAGAAGACATCTCAACATCAACTTCTAGTGTTCACACACTTGTACACACACACACATACAGAGAGAGAGAGAGAGAGAGAGAGAGAGAGAGAGAGGCTGACAGACACAGAGAGATAGAGAATAATAACAGTTTGATAAAGATTACCGAGATATTGCAAAGGAACAGAAAGGCCGTGATGTTTCTGAGCAGCTTCCTCTTCATGCCGCCCTGAAGGAAGTCCAGACATGGAGTTGTCCCGGTAGCTCCTTCCCAGCCAGCCTCCTGGTCCTCTTTCCCACACCTCTGTTGCAGACACAGATTCCCATTGACAGCAGGTGTCCCATCCCCGGCCATCCCCTGGCTCCCAAGAGTGGATGCAGCCAGTGCTGCAGCCTCGCCACTGCAGACGGTGACCACACGCAGGGTGCGCACATCCTCGGGGACCCCTCCTGTTCGAGGTGCACCGACTCGATGATGAAGATGTTCTGGACATATTTCTCCACGATCACCAAGACAGAGTAGGGCAGGTTGTACCAGGTGTACGGTGGGCGGGTCTCAGCACAGGCGATGGCCAGAATGGAGCCCCAGGAGAGGAGCCAGGAGCCTGAGGCAGTGGCCACCAAGAGGTCGACATCCAGCTTGCGGGCCGGGTTCTTTGACTCATCCAGAGACTTCTCATCCACCCTGTAAATCCAGCTTCCGACTAGCCCCGCAGCCCCCATAAGCAGCAGCACTGTGATAGCATATAAATAGAACATGATGAGAGCTGACTCGCTCTTGGACTTGGAGCGTCCAATGTGGATCATGTACACCACAACCACCGCAATGGTGGCAGCCAGCACTGTCAGGCCCAGCACCGAGCCCACCAGGACCCCGTCGAATCTGCACTGCATTTTCTGGTGCCGGGAGCTGTCAACCCTGCGTCCAATGTTCTTCCACAACACATAGAGCATGGTAGAGGCCAGGATCTGGTACTCGATGTTGAAAGGGTACAGATAGTAAATCCCATGGGAGAGGGCAGAGCAGAGGGCAGGCGGTGTGCAGTTACACTGTGGTGTGTGGTCGTCCAAAACTAGGGCAGTGGGCAGAGCACAGAAGACAGCCATCAGCACAGGCAACAAGGAAACTAACAAGCCCATCAGTCTGGACCTCTCACCTAGCCCCAAGGCGCACAGGACCCATATTTAACATCATGTTTAATGCCATGGCATCATAGACAAAGAAGCTAAGACTCAACTCTCGAATAGCATCAGCCACACCCTATTCATACATTAGCATATAGTGACACTTTTATAAAGATTGTCGTAGAGATGTACTGGTCACCACATAAAGATGATCCAGAGCTACCATTGAACTTCAAAAGCAGGCTGCTACAGAGGGTTGAGACTATGACACCACCTGTATAAAAGGGAGGGGTGTTGGTGATAGGCTGATTCATAAGCAGGGAAAAGATCCCCGAGTATAAGAACCAGAGGGGTAGCAGCAGTTCTTTCTGGTGGAAAGAGACAGGTTTGAGTTTTCTTCTAGATCTTACTTCCCTGTGCTAATTCTCTCTGTGAATGTAGTTTGTGTGTGTGTGTGTGTGTGTGTGTGTGTGTGTGTGTGTGTGTGTAGATTGTGGTTTTCAGGGCTCTGTGGGAAATACCCCTTCTGATGGAAAAAGCTCTCACCAAAATGCCACTAGCATCACATGGCATGAGGTGGCTGGGAACTTTCTCATCTCTCACTGTCTGTGCAACCTCAGACACATCACTTTTCAGTGGCTCATGGCTCTACCCATTAATAGTTAATACTGCCCACATCAGAGTAAGGCCACAGCAGAATTAAGAGCCTTGTAAAATCCTTAGAGTCCTGCCGGGTAGTCAACAAGTGCCTAATAAAAGCCAGGAAGTGCCTAATAAAAGTTTGCTTCTATTATGAAACTGTCACTGCTCTGGCAGCATTACCAATGAGGCCAAAGACAGAGTGCCATCCCTGACATAGCCATGTGTCTGCCCAGTCCAACTTACAGAAGGCTACAGCCAGAGAATCTTTGGAAGCATGGGTTTTCAAGTCTTCTTACAAAGAGGAAAGGCAGGCCCAGAGAGGTTGAAATAACCCCCAAAGGCCACACAGCTAGCACTGACCAGAACAAGAGACAAACTTAAGTCCTCCACTTCCCAGTGCACAGCTCTCCATTCTGCCATTCTACTCCAGGTCTTCTCAGGTAGATATGGCGAAGTCATACAAGCTCAAAACCTCCAGGGAAAGATGTGAGAATTAACCCCACCCCCCCCCCCCCAGGCTGTCTCCCCAGCAGAGCAAAAGAAGATAAAGATGACCAAGCCTAAATAATGAGCCAGATGCACTCACTAAAAACTTTCACACGCACACAGGCCTCTCAGAAGAAAGATTTGCTGAAAGAGGCCTAATTAAAATGCGAGCGAGAGAAAACCACCAATCTTCCACAGTGGAAAATAGGCACAGAGGTCTCTAGCCAATGGGCTGTGAGAGACAGACACCTAAATGATAACCCTGGACTGCCACATGCCCAAGCCAGGGGCAGCCTATAATTACTCCCTTGGAGAGGCAGAATGAAGGCCTGTGAGGCTAGAGAAACAGTCCCTGGCAGAGACTATCCACTCAGGTGGCTCCCCGGGGGACCTGGAGCCAGCAGGGGAGGCTTCCTCACCATAGTGATGTTGCCGAAGCCCAGGGTGATCAGCCGTTCCTTGTGCTCGTTCAGCTGGTGCTTTGACTCGTTCAGGACGCTGTTGGCCCACAGCAGCAGGTTCGTGAACACCGAATGGATCACCCCGAACCTGAAACACCAGACACGTTTTCTTGAGTGGCCCTGGGAAAGTGCAAAGCCTGAGGGTAAGACGGAGACGTCCCGTGTGCATGCACACTCGTGCAAACACACAATTTTCTTCCTTCAGCCATTGGTCCAGGTGGTTGAGAGACATAGCATCTTGGCATTCTGCCTTCACTTTGAACTTACTTGTCTTCAATTCATTATCTGTGGGACATTAAAGACACTGCATCTTGGAAGCAGGGATACAGGGAGGAAATTTTACTAAAGGCAAGCAGTTATTCCCAGAGCCCCCTCCTTCTCTGAAGAGGGCACAATGAGAGAACAATGAAGGAGACCGGAGGGTCGGTGGACTGTGGACAGCAGGAGCAGCCTCACTGTTGGCTGACCAACCCAGACATCGCCAACCATTCCCTCTGCTTTCCCACCTGTCCTCAAAGACACTAAACAATCCACACACACTGGCTCATGGCTTCTTTTGGAGTTAGTCTTAGCCATTCTTTCTAGGGGCATATATGTATAATGTCTGGTCAATTACTGAAAAGCTTTTGCTTATTTGATGATGTAAGAACAGTGGTATATGAATAAGATAGTAAAAAAGCCTCTTTACGGACCGTTGTCCTTTCAACATTCTCGTCATTAATAGTCCTGAGCGAGGACACCAAGGCTGAGACTGTGTCCATCATCTTTGTCATAAGCCAATCAGCATGGGATGAAGCTCCAACCCACGGAGAAGGTAACACAGAAGGGTGTCCAGGTGACACTGAGCTTCTGGAGTCCCAACTAAGCTCAGGAATTTCCACTGTCACACCTAGGAGTAAGTGGCCACAATGGAATAATGGGAAGAATCTTAGTCCAAAGTCTTGCTAAACCACATGTACCTCATCAGGAGAAGGGCACATGGGAGGTAGACACTGGACTCTAGGGAACAGAAGAGATGGGAAGGACACGTGGTTTCCATGTGATTCCTGCCCTCTGTGAATTCCCCTGCATCCCACTGTGGCTGCAGGTTGAAGTTGTATCCACCTAGGTATTTTCTGAGCAGTCTATAGGCACAGCAGCTTGGCTATCTAGGGAGGCATCCTTTGTAGACTGGGAAGGAGGGCCTCAAAGCTGCTGTGGCTACCCCCTGTCCCACCCAGGGACAGTCCTGTGTGCTTGGCTATCCAGATTAGAGACCAATTTCTGCATGATTCACTTATGGGAAAGTGTGAGTATCCATGGCCCAAGCCCTCCCTACCTCTCAGACCCTGAGTGTCCACCCCAGCTGAACCCAGGCCTCAAGAGCCAGAGCAGGCAGTGACTTTCTATGCAGTATGGCCACCCTTGACATCTACTCAACAGCTAGAACTAAAAGCAGAAAAACCAGACAACATGGGTGTCTGTCTTTCAGCCTGGCCCAGTGCCTGCCTTGTTACCACAGCTCACAGCCCACTTACTCTATATAGCCTAGACAATGCCATTACCTCTAGCAGGTGGCTTTCCTTTCATTACAGTGCACACAGCTGCTCTTCTGTCTCCCCTCTCCCTGTTCGATGCAGCACTGCCCAATCCTGAGCCTGCTGAAGCCACAGAAGCATATGAGGTCACCAAAGGTCGTGCTGTTTGAGCCATTCACCACCCTGAGAACTATAGCTTCTAAGGCCACTTTGAGAAAAGTAGTCATTCAAACTAAGGGCAAGTGTCATGTCCCATGCCTGAGCCCTTCTTTGTGCCTGTATACAGTGACAGAATGCATCCTGGAGTCATTTCTGGTATCCATCTGTGCTTCTTAAGATGTGTGAAGAACCATGGTCCCTCTCAACTGCATGTCTGAGGAAAGAGATGGATGGAAGCCTGAGAGGAGCATTTCTCCACCTGCAGGAAACCTTCTGGAAACTTCTGAAAAGAAGATGACAAGATGGAGGCATTCATCCAGCTCCTGCAGGAGGCTAACAGGGTCAGAAGCCCACAGACCCAGACAGAAGTGCTGGCACAGTAACTGGGAGCTGTAGAGACTGTCAGCAGGGAAAGCCAGCCCTTCCTAGATGAGTACCCTGGATTCAACTCTAGACTCATTCAGGACACATGCTTAGGGTTACCTCATCTGCCCCCCTTTCTAAAGAGGTTGATATCTAAAATCTAAGGGTGGTAGAAATTCAAAATGTTTACCATCTTGCTCAACACAGTAGCAGACAGGAAAGCGTACATTCACAATGAAATGGGTATAGACCAGATATGATAATAGCCACGGAAGCCTTTGCATAGGCTGATCTCAATATCAGTACCCCTGTGTAGCCAAGAATGACCCTTGACCTCCTGACTCTCCCATCTCAGACTTCTGAGTCTGGGGTTACAGACAAGTGCCGTCATGCCTAGTTTATTCAGTACTAGTGATTGAGGCCAGGACCACAAATGCTAGAAAAACATTCCACCAACTTGGCTGGCCCCAAGAGTTATCAGTGATGGCTTCTGGAGGTCCTGGATCTCAGTGACTAGCCCTGCCCTTAAGGGAACCAGTGAGCACATCTCACCCACTAACCACCTTACCCAGGTGGTGGGCCTTCCTGATACCAAGGTTAAAGATCACTGCCAAAGCCACTGCATGCCCTCCATGGTGCCTCTAACGCAGCCAAGGACACCTCGGTATCATCACCACCCACCCCACAGCACCAGACCACTAACCCTGTGCAAACTGAAGAAACAAAGGATATACTTGTTAAAAGACTCAATCTCTATGCTTGCAGCCTGTGGAAGCCGTTCTATTCAGTGGTCACATGTCAACCAATCTGCTCAAGGCCAGTGGTCATCTCAAATGCTGGAAGGGAGGAGTTGATTCACCCATGGAAAGGGCACACAATACTGGATCTTTCCATAGAACAAGTGCTGACTCCTTGATCCATCCATGTTTAGCTTGCCATTAGAGAGTTCTTCCTTCTTTTTGGACATTCTTTCCCTGACCACATAATAACCAGGAAGAAGTGGTGGTAGGCTCAGCACTCGATGGACACAGGTTATGCACGTTGCATCGGTTATCCTCAGAGGTAGACCACCTCCCTGTTCCCCAACTCACAGCTGAGTAAACCGAGGGCCATGAAAGGGAAGTGGGTGGTGACAGCAGAGTTCCCACCCTCAAGTGGGTGGTGACAGCAGAGTTCTCACCCACATTCTTGTCTTCCAGGATGGCTTGGAAGGAACTGAAGTACTAAAAGGACTTTCTTTGCTTTGAGGACAGAGCAGAAATCTGCACTCAGGGTTTATAGCCCAGGCAGATGCCAGTCTTGTGTCTGGTTTGTTCTAACATCTAACCTAAACAAACACCAACCAACACATAAAGCAATTGATCACAGTTTTTACCTTTCCAGTGTTTTGAAAGACATGATAATATCCTTAGCGTGGCCCCAGAGAAAATAGACCTAGATGGAAATAAAGGAAAATACATTAGTGGGGAAAACGCTGTTCTGTTTGCACATGTGAGAAGTTATGAAACTGGGGGAAACCAATGGCTTTCCTTGTCCCAGCAGAGTTGATCTACAGAGGGAATAGTGATCCAGTGAGAAGCAAGGTGGGGCCTCACAAGTCAGGAGGAAGGAGTGCTGCAATTAATTAAGAACATCTGCTGTGGATGGAGATCTGTATTTGATTGAGGGTGTCTCCTGAAAAGGTAGAGAGAAATGACTGGTGATAACTGCTGTGGACGGAGCTGTGCTGCAATTAATTGAGGATGTCTGCTCTGGGATAGGCATATGGACATCAATCTGTCTGTTACGAAACTCACTTGCTTGTTTTTTTTACTCATATTTGTCAGGTTTTATCCAATAATTTTCCATTGAACAGCTACTTTGCACCACTGTCCAGAAACCAAAGGCTGAGCACTTTCAGTGAAGAGCAGGGTTGGTTTGGGTTGTGGTCCTTTTGACTTCTGGTAGGCTATCTGGCCCTGGCCATGCCATCACTAACAATGCAGGAGACACACAGATGTGGACACAGACTGTCTCCCTGTGGATATGAATGCTGGGACCAGGGGTGTTTCAGGTTCCAGGGTTCACATGGGTGACCCTGGTTAAACAAAGCAATGACCAAACCAAAATAAAAAGCGTGAGACTAGGAGAGGACTTGGTAGGGGAGGGGAGTGTTAGTATGAGTGTGAGAGGATCAGGCAAGGTGGAGATGAGTGTGACCAGAGTGTGTTATACATGTGCATAAAATTCTCAGAGTATAAATATGATCTTTTAATATCAGAAAATTTGGGTCAAGGAAGGTTAAAAATAGAAGAGGAATATATCATACAGCAGACAGCTCAATTAGTAAAGTACTTGCCACCCAAGCATGAGGCCCTGAGTTCAACCCCCAGGACCCACATAAGAGTTGACTCCCCGTGGCCCACTGAGCAGATAACCTAGCTGAACTACCAAGCCCAAGGCCAATAAGAAATCTACCTCAAAATACAAGATACATGGTGTTGTAGTTAGCATCAGCTGTCAACTTGACAACAGGGTCCTTAGGAAATGGAACCTGCACTGTGGAATTGCCTCCATCAGATTGGCCTATGGTCATGTATGTGAAGCATTTTCATCCTTTCTAACTGATGTAGGATGCCCCAGCCCACTGTGGGCGGTGCCATCCTAAGCAGGTGTGCCTGAGCCATAGAGTAATGGTAGCTGCGGGGAAGGGGGGTGGGTAAGAGCACTCGCAGCTCTTCCACAGGAACAAGATCTAATTCTCAACACCCAGATGGCAGCCCGCAACTGCCTGTAACTCTAGTTCCAGGGTCTAATACCTCTTCTGGCTTCCACGAGCACAGTCAGTCATGCAGACAAAACACTCATACATAAAATAAAAGTTGTAAAGTAGGCAAGCTAGAGAGACTAAGCTAGTAAGAAGTGTCCCTCCATGGTTTCTGCCTCCAGGTTCCTTCCTTGAGTTCCTGCCCTGCCCTCCTTCGATGGTGGACTATAACCTGTAAGCCAAATAAGACCTGCCACCAAGTTGCTTTCAGTCAGTATCTTTTCGCATCAACAAAGAAGTGGAGTAGGACAGATGCCTTCTAAAGGCATGCCTAACCATGCATACACACACATGCACACACACACACATGCACATACACAAAACACACACACCACATCACACACAACACACAGAGGCATGTCCATACTCATATCAGCAGTGTTCCCAACAGCCAAGGAGAGGAACCACCCACAGGCCACTGACAGATGGACAGATGGACAAAATGTGGTGTGCACACACAGTGGTATTTGATTTGGCTTTTAAAAAGAGAAAAATTTTCTGTTTCACACTACACCAGGAGCCAACCTGGAGACATCACATGAAGCAAGAAAACCAACCACATGGGATCAGATGAGGTAAGGCGGCACTTGTATGGCTGTCTATCTGTGTTGCTGCTATGTCTATCTCACAGAGATAGTAGAGCGGTGGTTGTGGGTGGAAGATTGTTCAAGGAGGAGAAACTTTCCATTACAAGATGAGAAGGCTCTGGAGGTGGATGCTGGGGATGGTTATACAGCAAAGTGAGCATGCTCAACACTACAGAACGATCCACTCAAAACAGGACTCTAAGTTCTGTGCTCTGTGCTCTGACCACAATTTAAATGAGTAGTTTTTATTATAAAAAAAAAAAACAATATCTGATTGTCATTCTTTAGTTATCTTGAAGCAAAGCACACAGTAAGTGTGTGTCCAATAGCCACAGAACCCTCAATTGATGGACTTACCAAATGCTTGCTTGGAAAAATAGAGATCTCCACCCAACAATGTGACTATTTTGAAAATATATTTCTGTTCTGTCTAGGCCCTTCCTCTGCCTATAGCCCTCGGTGGCTCACAACTTCCCTGCAAATGGGACCCAGCCTCCTAGGAGAAGTCCTCAGCTTTCACTAATACTTCCTACACACTTGTCCTATGCAAAGCCCAGTTCCTGCTCAACACCTTCCGACATCACAGCAAGGCCTTGCAGAGGTACCACGCCTGTCCCCTCTTCACAGATAACTCCTGTAAGGCCCAGAGAGAGTAAGGAACTCACCCAAGGTCATACTAATGATCTCAGTCAGCACTGGCCAGTTGGCCAGAGGCCAAGCTTAGAAGCCCTAGCAAAAGCCATGACTCCAGACTATGCCACTGCCTACCTCAGCTTCCCCAGACCACACCTCCTCTCAATGTGGAAAGATCACTGCCTCACTACATCCTGCTCCTGTGACTATGACCCACCACACTGCCCCAGCTTAGGACAGTGCCCTGCAGACATAGCATCTCACCTCACACCACCTCCTCTCCGCTCTGCCACCCAGATCAGGGCACTGAAGCCATACAGAGTCAGGTCGCAGGATTTCTGCAGTGGAGAGGACAGTCTGAGGCTATCTGAAGCAGACGGAGGCCCATATTTGATTGAAGATGCCCACTGTGGCTGTAGGGCTACACATGACTGAAGATATTATTTCAGTAGCATTGAAAGGCCAGGGTTCTATTGAAACTCTTTAAGGAAAAGATTTCCTCCTAGCCAAGGGAACAAAATCTCTAGCCTGGGTGGAGACCTAACATTCCGATCACTATGCATGAACCCAGCTGTGTCTATCAATAATCTCCTGGCCAACGAACCACCCTTCAGGAAGGTGGGTCTGCTTTATACCATGCTAAACATATGGGAGGAATAATTATTCCTGTAATGAGATGATGTAACTTTTCCTTCCCAGAATCCCCGCCCTCTGTGTGCTCACTAGAACTGCAACCAATAGGGCTAAGTTAAGTTTGTCCATTTTTCTAAATTACTTGAAAAAGTATAATCTCTCTCTCTCTCCTCCTCTCTCTCTCTCTCTCTCTCTCTCTCTCTCTCTCTCTCTACTCACACACACACACACACACACACACACACACACACACACACATTTTCCTTCTTTTGGATACTTTCTTGGGATTCTTTACCTTTTCTCTGAAGCCTGCTTCTCATGCAGCTGCTTGTCATTGGCTGTCGTGTGTCGCTAAAGGCATGGTTTTCTCTCTTCCTCTCCATCTCCCTTTTCCTGGCAGCTGCCAGACCCACAGCTTGCTGGCTCTGTTGTTTTTCTTTTAAACTCTAATAAAACTGTCTACAAGCTCCCTTCTCAGTACTTTCTTAATTTCTTTTTATTAATAAGAGTAAGAACCCTGAGAAGGAATCCTGATTTAGCCAGAAATATGTGTCATATTCCTGATGGGGTTCTCCAAAATTTCCAGCAATAATATCTGAGGTAGAGAGAATGTCTGCTGCAGCTGGAGGACAGTTACTTCCCCAGAAAACCACAAGGCTTAGTTATCATCTGTGGCAATGTAGGCAAACCTGAAGGACATTATGCTAAGTGAATGTGCCAGGAACAGGAAGACAGACAGCGCATGAGCCCACCATATATGGAATCTGAAAAATGAAGACTTGAATACACAGTAGAACAGAGACTGAGTCGGGGGAGGAGTGGGCCGATGCAGGCAAAGAGCCCAAACTGGCAAGCATGGAGGCTGGTTGTCTAGAGAGCTGATGGCCAAGATAAGGGTTACAGCTGGGGTATTGTGTTGTCTATGGCAGGCTTGCTGACAGGGGCTTATAGGTATTCTCGCCACTAATAAAACCAAGAAGGGAAACTGTGGCAGCAGCTATGGTAATTTTCTTGACTACAGTCACCAACCATGTGCTCATATGTGAAAACATCATTCTATATAACTTAAATATGCAAAATAGAGAAAGAGTAAAAGATTGATGATCTAGCATCTGTTCTTATGTTAAAGTATGTTTGTTATTGATTAGCACGCTAGCTGTCTATAACTATGCTGTGTGGTATGCTTCCCACTTGTACATCAGGAAAGTACGTAAGGTCTCTCTTTCTCTGCCTTTCTCTCTGTGTCTATCACTGTCTGTGTGTGTGTGTGTGTCTTCCTGTCTCTCTGTGTCTCTGTCTCTCTCACTGTCTGTCTGTCTGTCTCTGTGTATGCTCTGTCTCTCTGTGTCTGTCTCTATTTCTCTGTGTGTGTCTCTGTCTTTGCCTATCTCTCTCTTTATCTCTTTTTGTCTTCCTGTGTCTCTGTCTCCCTGTCTCTCTATATGTCTGTCTCTGTTTGTGTCTCTCTCTGTCTTTGTGTCTCTGTCTCTGTCTGTGTGTATGTCTATCTGTCTCTCTATCTCTCTCCATCTCCCTCTCTGTGTCTTTGTGTCTCTCTTTCTCTGTCTCTCTGTGTGTCTCTCTTTCTCTATCTCTCTCTGTCTCCCTGTTTCCCTCTCTCTCTCTCTCTGCTCTCTCTCTCTCTCTCTCTCTCTCTCTCTCTCTGTGTGTGTGTGTGTGTGTGTGTGTGTGTGTGGGGTGTTTAGGTCAAGGGAAAACTTTGTGAAAATGATTCCCTCCCTCTATCTTTTCGTGAGTTTCAGGGCTGTGACTCAGGTCTCCAGGCATGCACATAAGTACCTTTAACAGCTAAGCCATTCGCTAGCCCATTTCTCTATGTCAAGAACATTCCGATTCTAGAGTTACTTGGAAATATTCAGTTAATTTCTGCCATCCGTAGTTGCCCCCTCTCTGATGCTGTGGAATATTAGAAGTTCTGGCTCCCGTGCAGCTACCCTCTGTCTGTAGCAGCTCTCCTCTCACAGGCCCTCCCACACCTACAGCCTTCCCAGGCTCTGTGTTCTCTGCACTTCCACGTGATTAGCCTTTTCCTATCCATGTGTAAGTGAGGACATAGTGTTTGTCTTTCTATGCCTGACTGTACGATGTAGCACAGTTGGTAGAGTCCCAACCCCAACCTAACACGCAAGAGGCTTTGTGTCCAATCTCCAGCACTACATAAAACAAAGTATTGACCCACAGGCCTCAAATCCCAGAACTTCCGAGGTGGAAGCAGAGGTATCAGAAGCTCAGTGACTTCCTGGCCAGACTGAGTTACATGAGATCTGTCTTCATAGTGGACTGATTTCATTCACTGTAACCGTCCTCCATTCCAGTATGTCGCTGCCTGTGGTAGAGTTTGACTAATGCTGTGGTTGACTACTGTTCCATTGTGGGTACAGAGCATCTTTCTTCATCCATTCATCTATCAATAGACACTGTATTTCTTACTTAGCATCAACTGGACCACAATTCCTGACCAAAAAAAAAAAAAAAACAGCTTAAAGGAGGAGGGCTTGTGCTGGCTCAGTTTCATAAGGTCTTCGTCCTGCATGGCAGATTTCATGGTGGCAGGAGTGTGTGACAGAAGCGTGTTGCATCGTGTCAGACCAGGGAGCAGAGAAAGAGACTAGAACCAGGCCAGCCTCAGTGGCTGTGCTTGTAGCCATCAAACTCCAGCCCAGTGACCTACTTCTACCTGCCAAGTCCTACCTTCTAATGGATTCTATGGACTCCAAAATAGTGCCACCAGCTGGGGTCATAAACTCAATACATGAAAACAATGTGTATCCTAAGTGCTATACAGACTCTCAGGTAACCCACAGTCACCAGAGAGCCCTGCTAAGATCAGATGCTGCACTGGGGTCTAAGAGTCTCTGCAGTCAGGAGATATGTTTTCTGCCTGTGAACTACATATTTAAAGGTCACCTATCAAATCCTTACATCTTAAGAGCAATCGAGTTTGCTGTCCATCCTAAGAACAAGAAACTCATGCTATTCTAAAAGGTTCCAACCCACAAGAGGTGAAACAAAAGAGTCCCAGTGTTCTAGAGAAGCGACAGGACAGCTCATTATTTCTGATGGGAGCCACAGAAACATACTAAATTTGACTCCTGCCAGCTAGATGTGTTGATGCGGGCTTTTACACATGCCCAGGAGCAGCAGGGGCAGCATGACTAAGCACCAATGGTTTACCTGCAACAGTGTATGCACTGCATGAGTGACTGGGAAAACTCCCTCCGTGGCCGACAAGCACTCTGAGAATCCAATGAAGTATGCAACTTTCAAGCATCCCAGGACGATGGTGATGAATGCAAACAACGTGATGCTTCCTAGACAGGAGAGACACATATGTGTTAGCATGCATAGGGCCATCCCAAACAAATTATGTCACCTCTAGAGCATGTGAGTGAGAGGTAGGTACCAAGATCATACAGTGAGAAACTCAACATCCACAGGAGAAAGAATGAAACTGGGACTTCCTTTATACTGTATGCAAACACTAACTCAAAACTATAAAAACACTCAAATATCAATGTGAAAAAAAGGCTAAACTATTAGGAAAAAAATTAGAGAGTGCCTCATGAGATTGAATCAGGCAATGAGTTACATCAAAATGAAAAAGTGTGTGAACCACAGAACACTCTCAGCCAAGAAAGAGGTCTCCAAAACTGGGAGAGAATATTTGAAAAGTACCTTTTGTGGTGTTTATGTAAATAACCACCATAGGCTCATAGAGAATGGCACTATTGGGAGGTGTGGCCTTGTTGGAATAGGTGTGGCCTTGCTGGAGTGGGTGTGGCCTTGTTGGAGGAAGTATGTCACTGGAAGTGGGCATTGTGGTTTCAGAAGCCCAGACCTGGCCCAGTGTCACTCTCTTCCTGCTGCCTGCCAATCCAGGTATAGACCTCTCAGCTATGTCTCTAGAACCATAGCTGCATGCCACCATGCTTTCTGCCATGATAATAATAAACTAACCCTCTGAATTCTAAGCCAACTAATTAAATGTTTTCCTTTGTAAAAGTTGCCGTGGTCATGGTGTCTCTTCACAGCAATAAAACCCTAAGACACTCTCTACAGAGTCATTAATATCTAGAGCATACAAAGACATCTGCAGTATTAAATTATCCGAACAAACTTGAACAGACATTTTTCCAAAGATACTATCAAAAATAGCCATTAACTACAAGAAAAGATGCCCCAAACCACTAAAATTAAGGAGAAGCAAGCCAAGATCAAGAGACACCAACTCATCTCTGCTAAGATTGGTGCTATTTTTGTTAAAGATTTATTTAATCGTGTGGTGTGTGTGTTGGTGTGTGTGTGTGTGTTGTGTGTGTTGTGTTCTGGGTGTGTGAATGTGAATTATATGTTTGCAGTGCCTTCAGACTAGAAGAAGCCATCATATCCCCTGGAACTGGAGATACAGATAGTTGTGATATCCTGGGAACCATCCTGATCCTCTGCAAAAATAGCAAGTCCTCCTAATCCCTGAATCATCTCTCCAGCCCCTAAGATAGATGCTATCAACAAACAACAAGGGCTGGGTAGCTGGCCCAGTTTTGAAGCATTTTCCTGGAATGCATGAGAACTTGACTTCAGATCCCCAGTACCCACATAAAAACTGAGCATGGCTGCATTCCCCGGAGAGATGGGAGATTTAGAGAGCCAGATCCCTGGAGCTCACTGGCCAGAGAGCCTTGCCTATTTGGTCATACAATAGGCTAGTGAGAGACCTAGCTCAAGCAAAAGGGAATGGTATCTGAGAAGTGACACTGAAGGCACCTGCCATCTGCTGACCACATACATGCATCCGCATATGCACAAATTCATACGCACAGGTATAGACATACACACACACAAATAAAAGTGAACTGGAAAGTTGGTTTCTTAAAACTCAGTAGGAAGAGTGTCTCTACTAGCAATCAGAAAAAGCCTTGCCAGGTAAGGTAAAGGGTTAAGCAGTTGTTTCTTTTATACTGATGATTTTGTTTAAAAAAGAGAAACAAACAAAACATGCATACAGAGGAGTCTGTCCAGAAATTACAAAGCATGTTTGGAGGGTGCTGGGCAAATGCAAATCTGAGCAAGAAAAGCATTGACGTTGGCTTGTGGGTGGTGTCTGGGCTTCTGGACCCTCCTAGCATCGGTGGCGTGACTCACACATCCTCTCTCACTCACAGAGGAAACAGGATCACATGTGCTGGGCATTGAGGCACAAAGGTGGTAGCCAGGCAGGACTGATCAAATTACAAGACCGTCAGAGCTGCCTCTGGTGAAATGCAATGCAACAGCCCTGCTCACTCCTGCAGCTCAGAGCCCTACAGGAATGATGAGAGGTCAAGAGGTTGCATTTTGTTAATCCTGGCGATCCCCCAGGGAAATCAGAGCCTCTGTAAGAATGGAGATTCAATCCCAATGCTTTCAGACTGACTGGTTGACAAAAAAGTTCTTTCTGATTTAAGGGGGAAAAAACAATAATAGCACGATAAAGTAAGGCAGCCTGGTTGGGCGGCAAGAGCCAAGCCCTGAGCGATGGGACCCTGGGCACCAGGCAGGTGTGTATGTTCCTACGTGTCACCTCCCCAAACCTAGCCTCAGTTTCCCTACCTACTGAATGAAGATTGTCTACATTAGTGATTTATAAATACATCAGAGCACCCTGGAGAGAGAACTGATGAACCTGATTCGTGGTGCCGAACACCACACCAGTTTCTGACTTGAGAGGTCAGAGGTGGGGCCTCAGTACCTCCAACAAGTGCCCTAGTTGGGTAGATGAGGTTGTTCTGGGGCCCCAGAGTGATATCATGTTTCTGTGATTGATGGGACATTGGTTCTGCCATGAAACCCTTCCTGGCCCTCTTATTCGAAGTCCTCCCTTCCTTCCATGTATCCATTCACTCTTCTGATACAGTCTGAGGACTCTTCCTGACTGGGTTTCCCTGTAGTCTATGTGTGTCCCAAAGTACATGTGCTGGTAGCTCATTTCTCATTGTGGTGATGGGAGGGCAGATGGTTAAGAATCTTTAAAAGGCCAGGGAAGGGGATATGACTCCATAGGGCCAGGGATGTAGCTCAGGTGATAGTCCCTGCCTAGTGTGCAGAAAGCCCTGGGTTCAATCCCCATATCACATAAACTGAGTGTGATGTGTGTGTCAGTAATCTTAGCACCCTAAAGATAAAAATGGGAGGATCAGAAATTCCATGTCATCCCTGACTACACAGCAAGTTCAAGACCAGCCTGGGACGCAAACAGATCCTTTCTCAACTATAAAACAAATATATTTTTTTTTTTAAAGTGGACTTAGCATGAGGTTCCATCCCTAGCTAGCTAAAAACAAAAAGACAATCTTGAGAGAAGAAGGTTCAGTTTTCTCTAAAAGCATAGCCTCAGGTGCTCATCCTCGAACGGAAGGTCACATATCCAAGAATATTTGGGCAGCATAAATTGACCTTGATGGGGGGGATGCAAAGTTGGGTGGAAAAGGAAGGGTTTTGATATGCAAATACAAAGAAAACACAATGTGTGAAATTCTTGAAGAACTAATAGGTTTTTAAAGAGATGAGGCTTAATGGAAGGTATTTAGATGGTTGGAGATGGACTTTAGGAAAGATTAACATAGTTCTCTCAGAGCCCGTTCGTTCTCATGAGAACAGGTTGTTACAGGGAGGCGATCCACATGCTTAGCCTTTTCCATGTGCCACTGGTCCACTTTTTGCTCTTCTACACTGCTGTGACACAGTAACAGGACCTTGGATCGGAACCTAGCCCCAGCTGTTTAAATGTGCCAAACAGAATCATGAACCTAATAAATCTGTTTACATTAATAAGTAACCAGCCTTGGGCATTTTGTTACAGCAACACAAAATACACTAACCTGTTCGAGGATAAAGAAAGAGGTTGATGAAGAAACAAAGATACACAAGAAAGCCAGGCAGTGGTGGCACATGCCTTTAACCACAGCACTTGGAAGAGAGAGTCTTCAAGGTGTGAGAAAGGGGAGGGAAAATGACAGTGACATTGTGGAAAAGCTCAAAAAAAGAGGGAAACTTGGGGAGATCAGAGAGGAGCTGATGTGGGGACTGGATGGTGATCTAATCTGAAATATATTGTAATACATGTGTGAAATTACCAAGGGATAAATTTTTAAAATATCATAATTTAAAAGGCAAGCATGAGGGCATAATGTAAAATATATAATTATAATCATAATTAAGTGGAGAAACAATAGTTAGATATGAAAACCATAAAGCAGCTGAGAATGATCCAGACTGTCTCATTTACTAGGAAGCAAGTTCAGCAAGATGGAATTAAAACTGAAATGGGAGGATATGCTCTCTATATGACTCAGTGGTTAGTGAGAGGCTAGGGATGGACAAGGGGAAGCAGGCGACACAGAGAGTGGGAGAGAACGTCACTACCAGAACACACAGAATTTAGAATAAAGAATCCTTCATATTACAAACCGTAAGACATAATGAAGGAGAAAAATGTAACAGTGTATGCAGCTCAGTAATAGAATGTTTGGCAGGGCTGTGGTGGGACACACCTTTAATTCTAGCACTTGGAAGGCAGAGGTAAGTGGATCTCCATGAGCCTGGTCCACATAATTGAGTTGCAGGCCAGTTAAGGCTGTATAGTAAGACCCCATCTCAAACAATTACAATAACAACTTGCTTTTATATGTAACTACTACTAATTAAAAATAGAGCAAGCCGGGCAGTGGCAGCACACACCTTTAATCCCAGCACTTGGGAGGCAGAGGCAGGTGGATTTCTGAGCTCGAGGCCAGCCTGGTCTACAGAGTGAGTTCCAGGACAGCCCAGGCTATACAGAGAAACCCTGTCTCGAAAAAACAAAACAAAACAAAAAAAAAAAGAGCAGAAAATTTCAGAACCACAGACAGTGTGTGTGTGTGTGTGTGTGTGTGTGTGTGTGTGTGTTTTGCAACATACAGGCAAAAATGTGAGGTCACAGAAGAATCAAATCACACAATTTTCTCTCTGTGTAAAACTTTTCCTCACATGAAAACAGAGCATATAATTTTTCTGTCTATAGAACAGTGTCAATCATGCCTTAAGAGGCAGTAAAATGAAACATGGCAGAGAGGCTGCCTACCTTTAAGTCTTATTTTCTGCCCTTTATTGATTGAAACCTTGAGCATTATTATGTAACCTCTGTGCCTCAGTTTTCCAATCTGTAATATGGGGATAATGATTATAATGTTTCCCACAATGCCTCGGAGTGCTGAGAAGACTCAGCAAGCAATTCCATAGAATTCCCTGGAATACCCAGAACAATTCTAGAGACAGGACATTACCATCAACACCTCTCTTCATTCCACTGAAGAAGAAAACTTAGTGAGTTGGAATCAACTTGAATGTCAAGTGGACTGGATGGCCCAGCAGGTAAAAGCACCTGCCACGAAGGCTGAAAACCCCATATAATAGAAGGAAATCCCCAGAACCCATATAACAGAAGGAAAAAGCCAACTTCTACAAGCTGTCCTCTGACTGCCATGCTATGGTGCACACACACACACACACACACACACACACACACACACATACACACACACACACGCACATACACTGTAAAAAAATAAAAACAAAAAGATAATCAACTAGCGATATTACTTGACAATGATCCAAGATACCCAGCCATCTTTCTGCTACTGGTACCAAAGACCCCTCTAGGAGTCTAGAATATTGAACAGGTGGGCGGTCCCAGGGTTAGTCTACCTGTCTATTCCCTGGAAGGATGCTCCCAGTGTATCATGACCAGCCATCACCTGGCCTCCACCTGGGCATGCATGCTGGGAAACTCATAATTCCTCACAGTGTGTCAACCATCGCAGTGGCTATTGCCTAGGTTTGAATGTGCGTCCTTATATTGAAGTGTAGAATGCCTCCCAGAGCCCTTCATCCTCTTCCCTGGAGCTTCTGGCATGATCCACCCATCCATCTCTCGCTCACTGTGGTGATTTGAGTAGGAATGGCTCCCGTAAGCTCATATATTTGGATGCGTGGTCACCAGGCAGAGGCACTTTTGTGACCTTGTTGAAGTAGAAGTGGCCTTGTTGGAAGAAGTGTGTCATTAGAGGTGAGCTCTGGGGTTTCAAGTGCTTAAGCCAGGCCCAGGGTCACACTCTCTTCCTGCTGCCTGCAGATCCAGATGTAGAACTCTCAGCTCCTTCTCTAGCACCATATCTGCCTGTGTGCTGCCATGTTCCCACCACGATAATGGACTAAACCTCTGAAATATAAGCCAATTAGAAGCTTTCCTTTGTAAAAGTTGCTGTAGTCAAGGTATCTCCTCACAGCAATAGAGCAGTGACTAAGACACTCACCCATACATCCACTCTCACACACACACATCTACCCATTCACTTATATATACATCCACCAGTCTATTCACTCACACATTGCCCCATTCATCAGCCCATCCATCCACTCACCTATACACACTAAATACATATGCACCCACCCACCCACCCACCCATCCATCCATTCACCCACCCACCCATTAACCACCCATCACCCATAGCCTCCATTGATTCAATTATTCTACAGATACCATCTGGCCCTCATTACACATTAAGCCTGATGCTGGATCTCAGGACACCATGGAGAGCATACTCAGGAAGTGCCTGCACCTTCAGGAACTCACAGTCTGTTCAGCCTGACAACCAGTAACTGAATAATACAATCTCCTGCAGGACTGGTGCTGGACAGATGGTGGGCAGCTGTCATGAGAACAGCAACACTGTCCTCTGAGCTGCAGTAGCCTAAAGGTGACAGGAAAGGCTTTCCAGATGAGATTTGCTCCTCTGAAGCTGACAGATGAAGGACTACAGCATTTCCTACCATGGCACTGCCACATCCTTCTGTCTTCTAGACTCAATATCCTTTCCTGCCCCTGGGGCCACTGTCCCACAAACACCTATGAGACCTCTACAGTCCTACTTCCTTTCCAAAGAATGCTAAACCTGCATCTAGGATATGGTTGTAAGAAAATGAAAGCATGCCGCTGCTAATCCCTAACACTACATAAGCCAGGTGTGGGGTACATGCCTGTAATCACGGGGAAGGTGGAGGCAGGGGCATCAGGAATCCAAAGTCATCCTTAGCACATAGGAAAGTTGAGGCCAGCCTGGACCTGTCATTTAAAAAGAAAAGGAAAAAGAGGAAAGTAGAAGAGAAAAGAGAAAGATAGAGGAGGAGAAGGCAGGGGAGAGTGGAGGAAGGAAGATGAAGTGAGAGCAGGGGAGAAGAGAGGAGAAGAGGAAAGGTAGATGGACCTAGCAAGACTTAATCATGCTTCTGGAAGTGTCTCAGGATTGCTACTGCTTTCGCTGTGTGCTCGTTTCCCAACCTTAGCTGGGTGCACCTATCTCGATTGTCCTCTTTCTTAATAACCTGTGATGGGTCCCCCTGAACGATGGGACAAAGCTAAGGTCTGGTGTCTGCCTTGTTGAGTTCCACAAAGTTGTCTCTGGGGAATCAATCCCTAAGCACCCAGTCCTTCCCAGAGTCCTCATTTGCCCCACCTTGTGCATTATACTCCTGACTCATTTGTTTCACAGTAATAATGTACTTACCTCTCACTCACAAGCTCTTCTAAGCAGTTTATACACATAAAGTCCCTGATTCGCATGATAACTTGATATAATAGACAAAAACATAGTCTCCGTTTTACAGGTGAGAAAACTGAGGCAGAAAAGTGAAGGCCTTTGAAAGTTTCTATGGAATCCATGCTTCCATCCACCACTGTATGCCACCTTCATTGCCTTTCTGCTTCTTGCCCACCTCTGACCACTCTGTACGAGGCCAAGCCAGGCAGTGCAGCTCTACATTGAGAGACCAGCAGTGCAAGGCAGTCAGGGTGGCCTCTCGGTCTGAGTAAAAGACAGTTTGACATTGCCCCAGTAAACATCCAAGTATAGCAAGGCTTCCTTCACCACTGTCCAAGGGCAGAGGTCCAAGATCCTCCTGCTCAGAAGAGAAGGGAAAAGGGAGCCAGGTAATCACCTGTCTGTCACCTGTATTGTCATGCTGTCACATCACCCACACCATGGGGTTATTTCCAGGGACACAAAGCTAGCCTCTTCCTGAAGCACTGTCAGTGTCACAGTGACACCACAATTTCAAGAACCTCCAGACATGAGAAACTCTGCCCTTAGGGAACGAAAGCCAGCACAAGAGTAACCATCCATCTCTAGGAAGTCTCTGGAACAGCCACATCTGCAGGGCAGAAAGCAGACTGAAGGCTGAGAGAAAATGGGAACTGATACATGCAATCTCTCTGTGAAGAGATGGCAGCCCACCTGACACACTCTAGAATGAACGGGGAAAGGGAGTCTTGATGCAGAATTGTCTAGATTGTCTGTGAACATGCCTGAGAGGGAACTGCGTTCACTGAATTTGGAAGACTCAGTCTAAATGTGAACAGCACCAGTCTGCATGGACTCTGGACTGAATGAAAAGGAGAGAGACAGAGACACAGAGACACAGAGACAGAGAGAGTGGGGGCCTGATTTAATCCATTGCTGTCTGCTCTTGAATGTGGATGTGACCAGCTAGTTCTTTGAAGTTCATGATGGTGTGACTTCCCCGCCAAGGGGAACTGTAATCTCAGTCTGTGAGATTCTGAGCTAAATAAACCCTTTCCTCCTTAAGTTGCTCTATTGGGTTATGTTATCATAACAGTGGTTAAGAAAGCTAAGACAGGGCCGGGCAGTGGTGGCGCATGCCTTTAATCACAGCACTTGGGAGGCAGAGGCAGGCGGATTTCTGAGTTCAAGGCCAGCCTGGTCTACAGAGTGAGTTCCAGGACAGCCAGGGATACACAGAGAAACCCTGTCTCGAAAAACCAAAAAAAAAAAAAAAAAAAAAAACCAAAAAAACAAAAGAAAGAAAGAAAGAAAGCTAAGACAGAGTGCTAAGGGTACTGACTGCTCAGCTGTGGCACTGGCAGCACACACATTGAAAGTCAACAATGAAAAGGAGGCCATGAAGGTGAAGGAAAGCAAGGAGGGAGAAAGCTATGAGAGGGCTTGGAGGGAGGAGAGGGAAGGAGGATATGGGATGATTACATCATCAATTTAAAAAGTAGAAGAAATCATCATCATCATCATCATCAACAACATCAGCATCATCAACAACATCAGGAGCAGCAGTGGCAGCACTGGTTTTTCTTTGCTTCAATTGAGAGCTGAGAAACCATCTCAGGCAGTGGTACCGGCTCACTATGCCAGGGACAGGGACAGAAGCCCAAGCAAACAAAAAGCATCTGGAGAAGCTCTGCCTGCAGGAAAGCAAGGCTATGGATTAAGATGAACCTCCATCCTGAGATGCAAAATAGAGCTCCAGGTGAACTCTCATGATTGCTGTACCTGCCCTGCAGTCAGCAGATGACAGGACAGATGGCAAGGACAACCTGTTCTCCAACCTAACAGCTCCCGCTCTACCTCCCTTGGTTCTTCCCCTCTATCACAGTTCTCTTCTCCTTCCCCTCTTCCTCTCTGTTCATGGCCAACCTGCCTGATGACACCAACACACACACACACACACACACACACACACACAAACACATCCTTTCAGTGTGTCACTGTGGATAGCTTCCTTCCAAGCAGGGACCTTTGTGTTTCCTGCCTTCGTCTTTGCAGCTTGTCCTATGACCACCCCTAGACCAGCCTTGCATAAGGCAGCTCACATCTGTCCGCTTTCTTCCAATCCACTAGGAACACTGCTAATCTCAGTCCCCATGTAGCCCATTTCCATGGCTGTCTTGTGGTAGCACACTGGACAGAGGTCTCAAAAATTCAAGTTTAGATATGCCTTATTTAAAAACAAAAACTGAAAATCTGAATTGTAGAATAAGTTCAAGGGTGATCTCCTATACATGAAACAGCTCTGATGGGGCTGTGATGAGTCTGGCACCCCAAACACACTCAATAAGTACGTTTGTAACCATCAGTGCTTACAGAATTTGTGTTCAAAGGACTTCTGATCTTAAGACAGACAAGAAACAAGGGGGAAAAAAAACAACAAAAACAAAACAAAAAAACCCTCCCAGCCTCATCCCATTCTAAGCAGGCTAGCAATGAAGAAAATCAGGAAGTGGTGATTAACTGGTAAGAAACCTGCTCACTGGCTGCTCAATGGGCAGACACAGGTTCTGAGGCTATGGTCATCCCTTCCAGAGGAACTCGCTCCTCCCAAGGCTACGGTCATCCCTTCTAGAGGAACTCCTCCCTAAATCGGCAAAACGGAGTTAGACCCATAGTGCAACATTGCTACCAACTATTTAAGTGGATCAGTATTTTTTTTTTTATTGCAAAGAAAATAATTCATCCCTCACAGGAAGTAGAATGGAATATTTCATGCTCAAAAAGGTACCTTGCAGATCAAACCAGGCCCTACAACTTCCCTAGAAAACCTCAGTGCCTGGAGTTTCGGCGGGAGGAGGGGTTGGGGGAAGAGTCTTCATCCCAAAGCATGAGTCTCAGGACACTGCACTACCCACCCCCAATATAGACAGGACAGAGACTCTGCCGCAAACCAGTCTATCCAGCTAAGAGTCCAAAGGAAACCTCAGTCCCTGCTGGGGCCAAGGTACTTCCTCTTGGCACCTTGGTCATGGTAACCGACTTTTTGCTCCCAAACTTTCTGCAGGAAGGGTCAGCTCATGGTCATCTTCCTGCTCCTCCCCATGAGGTAACTGTGATTCTTATCTAACTCCTGCGAGAGCTGGAGCTCAGAAGGCTAAAGGAGAACGGAAGTGGGCAGTACAAGCCATCTCTTCCAGGTCAATGCTTTGCCCAGCACATGTGCGCCGCTGGAATGGGGACATCACTATGGGGCAGTTTACAAAGGATTCACACATCCTACTGAGTGCTGTTCTCCCAGGTGTCGCCTGGGATCCCAGAGAACCCATGCCAATTCCCCCATCCTCTGTGGTGCCACACCCCTGGGGACCCACCCTGACCTTTACAGGTTCCTGGACTAGCTACTCAACATTCTCTGAGGTCCTGGCCTCCCCTGGACTCTCTGAGCATCTGGACATCATGAGCCCTCCCACTCATCCTGCCCCTGGGTACCATTTCTTGAGGGTTTGCAGTTTACTCTGTGCTGGTCTCCATCTGCCTAGTCTACTTCATCTCTACAGATGTCTGTACATGGAGTGCATCCACAGGAAACCTTGGTCTGCGCCCTTGCCCTGCTTCTCCCTCTGGCTTCCCACCTTGGGAAATAACAGGGCCAGTCAGAGAAAAGAGGAGGGAAGAATGGAGGGAGGGAATAAAGGAAGTGAAGGAAGAGGAAGGGAAAAGAGGAAAGAGCTACAGGGAGGAAGCAGGAAAGGAGGAAAAGGATGGTAAGGGAGAGACAGGAAATGAGGGAAGAGAAGAAGCAGAAGTCAGGAGGGAGGGGGAGGGTGAAGAGCTGAAGAGAAAAGAGACGGAGGAGAGAGGCGGTGAGTGAGGGAGAAAGGATGCTTACTTTTTGGAAAGGGTTAAAATGTCAACATTCTGGGCTCACAGTACCTAGTCCTGTCTATGTGATTCCCCCAGCCGAATAATCCACAAACCCACAAGCTCCTTCAAACCTCCGTTTTCGGAAATTTAGGCAGTTTGTGGTCATGTACAATTTTCTTGAAGAAAAAAAATAATAAACTGATCCCTGAATGTTTCTATTCAAGGCAAGAGGGTGATTCTTATGGCAAGGGCAATTCTGATGCAAGGGCGCTGGGGTCATGCCTTTGAATCCTTGTCTCATGACTCCCTCTGGTCCAATCCGGCCTGAGATCCCCCTCTGCAGAGGCTCAGAGTGGAACTGGGGTCGTAGAGAACTAAAGAATATACTTGAGGTCAAGTGTGCATAAACTGGGAAGCAGCCTCCGAGGGAAATTACAGTCTAAGATGAGAAAGTGGGAGGAGACACCTTTGCCCTGGATCCCGTCTGCTCCCTTTGCCCTGGATCTCAGCCCTCTCCCTTTGCCCTCGTGTCTCTGGCCCCCTTTGACCTATTTGGGTCTGTTTTCAATATGGGCAGCCCCTCTAGCATGCAGTGAGGACAACCCTCAAGACCATGCCCTCAGGACTCCTCTCATCCTCTCAGCACCTCCTCCAAGCCAAGCCTGTGTGGCTCTAGGATCAAGCATCACAGGCTCCCCCCAATGGGTGAAGAGACAGCTGCCTGGAGTTCAGGTCACAGCAAGAGTGACGGTGTGGGCAGAATGGAGCAGTAGCATACGCGTCAGATTCAGCGAGGCCCATGGAAAGCAGGAAAGAGGGAAGGGTGGAATAGCATTCCAAGAGGAGGAACAGAATACGCAAAGATCTTGGGGCTTTCAATACTGACAGGAACTGAGAGTCTTTGACAGCCTACAACTCAGGATGAGGGCTCAAAAGGAAAGAGTTTATCTGAGGCAAGATCATAGAAGCCTTGACGGTCAAGAGAGAGAGAGTGGCCTGCAAGCCCAAGCCTGAAACATTATAACAAAACTTTAAGCAGGGAGACCTTCTAGCAGAGCCATAGGCAGACAAGGGAAACTCGAGAGGAGGGCGGGAAAAGAGATGAGGCATAGAACTAAAGTTCGCCCTCAAGGAGAGGCGTGGAGGGCGGCCGGGCTGCACTCACCGCGGAGCCAGCGCGCACCCGCGTGCGTGTCCTTGGGGCGGATGAGGCGGCGCTGCATGTAGCTGCGACCCACGTACCACAGCATCCAGAGCAGCTGCAGCAGCATGAGCGCGGTTAGTACGCACAGCAGGTCGCTCTTGCCCACACCGTCGCGTGCACCGCCCAGGCCAGCAGGAACAGCAGCCCCGCCACAAACACGTTCAGTCCATACTGGCTGCTCAGAATCTCCGCCAGCTTCTGCGGGACGCTGGTGCCGCGCCGGGGACCGGAAGCTTGTGGAGACCCCCGGGCTAGGGAAGGCGGGGGCGGAGGGCATTCCGCGATCCCCGACGGCGGGAACGCGGGGAGCCTGAGGATGCTGAGGGAGCAGAGGACGCGCCCGGGCCCCCAGGCATCTTCCAGTTTGGTCCCCAGGCGGCTGCTCCCGCCCCGCACTTTGCTCCTGGCTCCTGTCCTTTCCCCACGCCCTCTAGGCACTAGCCGGGCTCGCCAGTGCCCTCAGATCCTCCTCTCCTCCAGTACTCCCGGCCCTCAATCAGGTCCCCAGTCGCTGGCCTCCCTCCCGGAGCTCCTGATGCCGGCTCAGGTCCCTGCAGCCCGTTACCCCTGCCACTTCGCCTCGAGCCTTGCTGCACCTCTGCCTTGCCTGTGCCACCCGCACCCACCCCCGCGCCCAGCCAGCCTACCCCACCCCGGCTCCCCGGAAACGCGGGACTGCAACAGGTGCCGCCTGTAGGCTCCGCGGCTGGCGGGGAGGGGTGGGATACCAGGGGACATAAGGAGTCGTGGGAGCCAGATCAGAGGGTTGCTGAGGGCGTGGTCGCGCCAGGGTTGTGTCCCTGACCCCTAGACTTTTGGGTGGGCCCGCAGGGGCCGAGCATGTATGGGTCTTTCTCATCTGTGTGTCCTTGTCCCTGAGATTTTCTACTGGATGCTTTTTGTCTCTCTGCCCTCGACCTGTGAGTGTCTGGCTTAGGGTAAAAAGCAGGGGATAGGCATCTTTGGGGGTCTCTCCATTTGTCCCTTGTGGGTGCTTGAGTGAGAGCTTCGACAATAGCTAAGACTGGTGCCACTACACAAGAAGTCATCCCTCCGTAGCCTCTTCTGGAGATGCTTCCAGAGGGAGCTGAGCAGGGAAAGGGGTGGTCCCGTACTCTCTCGAGAGTCCTGTACTCTCGAGAGTCCAATTGCTTCCATCCCAAAGCTTTTCCCTGAGGCAGTCCCCCTAGGCGCTCCGCTCCGGTGCCAAAAGGAAGCGCAGAGGACTTCTGCGAAAGAGCGTCCTGTGGTTGGCAGTGACCTAGAGGAGAGCCTGGAGCCCATCAGTGTGGTGCGAGAGGGCAATGGGGAGCAATCGGGACATCGGGCTCAGAGAGGGCAACGCGGGGCAGAGCACAGACCGAGATGCCCGCTCCGCCTTGGTTTTAAACGCTCTGCTGTAGCCGATTTCAATCTCTTCATATTTTAACAAGGAAATCCACGGTTTTTATTTGCACGACACCCTGCAGACGGACAGGGCAACAGCTGGTGATGACTGCTAAAGGGGGATGGGATGAAAGAGGACAAGAAGCCTTGGGCCCAAGTAACTCTGGAGACTTGCCTCGCCTTCATCATTAAATTCATTTGTTTATTCTTTCAATTTATATATAGGTAATTCACACTGAGATATTTTCTGCACTTAACTCTGAGGACTCAGTAAGGCCAGGGCAGTCATGGAAGCCAACGGTCAGATGAAATCTTACAGCAGATAGCTGTTTCCTCGGTGCCCAGGAGAAACTAACCTGCGGACCCAAAGGCAACCCAGCCTTCCAGGAGACACAGATGCCCCAGGAAGCCCCCTGCCAGGAAGGCTAAGAGGGTCTCAGGAGGAGGCAGCATCTGTGTGAGCACCAAGCCTAGAATAGCTATCCTGTGGGAAGCTGGAGGCAGGTGTGGAGAAGGGCTTCCATTGTATGCAAAGAATGATTGAAATGACACCAGCGGATGTCTCCCCAGGTAAAGACACTTGACACCAGTCCTGACAATCTAAGTTGGATGCCCAGCCCCCAAATGGACGAAGGAGAGGGCAAGTTCCTATAGGTTTTCCTCTGACCTCCATAGGTCCACAGTGATATGCACACACACTCAATAAATAACTAAATTAATAACTGTAACTTCAAAAGCCCACAAATGTTATCCTAGTCAGTCCCAAACCTATGTCACTCTACAAATTCCAACGAGCCTTTGATTGCCTAGGGATTGGATCTCAGAAGAACCCGCCCCCACTCCCCCCTACCTCACCCTCCACCCCGCAAATGTATCCTGTCACTTTTCCTGTATGCCTTTCCCAGCATCATGGCATGGTAGCTGGTCACTGGCAAAGTGAAAATGCGGTTCTTTCCTTCTGAAATGTCCAAAGGATCTAAGAGTTCTGAAGCTACTGTAAAGCATCCCTGTTCACCTTCCATACAGTTCCCTGATCCTTCTTCCATGCACTGTGGTGGGGTGGGCATCAAAGTAGGAAATCCATACGGGCAAAATACTACCAATTGCCTAAGAAACTTTGCACACAGGTGGCTACTTTTTCTTTGTGTTACTTATTTTCTAAAGAGACCTTTTAGTAAACTCTAAAATGGGCTCTGAGCTAATACTATGGTCACGTGGATGTGCATGGAGTGGGGGATGCACAAACATGTGCATATGTGTAGAGGCCAGAAGACAACTTTAAGTGTCACTTGTCCAGCTCGGTTCCTGCTCCCTATTCCGTCTCAACTTGTCATCTAGGCTAGGATGAGTATCGAGTGAGCCCTAGCGATCCACTCATCTCTGCCTCTTCAATACCGGGTTACAAGTGTGTGCCATCATGCTGACTTTTTTTTTTTTTTAATGTATATTCTGAGGCCTGAGTTTAGGTCTTCATACTTATGAGGCAAGCACTTCACTGACTGAACTAAGGCCCCCAGTCCTTCCAAGTCATGTCTCCTTCATCAATGTGTGTGAGATCTCATGATAAGGAGACACCCATAAGTAGACAGATGAGGATGTCAGCAACAGCCTGATGGGAAGTCCTGTCCAGCCCAGGAGGGAAAATCCCCACTCCCTCCATAAGAGAGCCCAACACAGCCCTACCTCTCCCGAGCAGACCCCCAGAGTAAGGTGCCCAGTGGGCTGCTTACTGCTGGGCTCACTGTAGCCTTCTGGGTATCGGTTCGCTAAACCACCCAACACTGTGGATTCCTGCTGGTCAGAGTTCTGTTGAGGTGCAAGTTTTTATACAGTATCCACTTGGAGATCTATCCTCAGTCTTCTTGCCCACATGTCTTGGTCTCCAGATAGTTCATCTTTCCAAGTCATTGATCATCATTGAACCTCCCAGAACCCACCAAGGCCCTGGGCAGGTTTCTGCTCTTTACAGATCTCTCTTCAGACGAGACAGACCATAGGACATACCAGTCAATCATTCTGCTCACAGGAAAAGGTTTTATTGACTACTGTCCATCAGGGTCGGCACTAGGTGGGACTCTAAGATATAGTTGTCCATTTTAGGTTGGTGCCATCTTGCCATGCAGAAGCACCTGTAAATATGGCCTGAGTTGCTTCTCCTCTCATGAGACAGTGTCATATTACTATAGATGTGGATTAAAGAATTGAAGCCATGAGGCAGGTGTCAGTCTGAAGGGGCAATAGACCAGCTGCAGGTCCATTTGTTCTGTGTTTTCATGCCACATCTGCTTGACAACAGACACCACTGTGTACATGCAACCTTGTGGTTGGCTAGATCAGATAATATCCAGCTCATAATGGAAACTGTGGTCCTGTGGTCACTTAATTCTCAGAAATAGGAGAGAAGTTGTCTGATGGAAAATAACTTATCTGTAAAAGGCCATTTTACTCGATAATCCTTTAGATCTGCACCGTGATTCTCCTGCTGTCTCCTGCCAGACCATATCCAGCACCGTCTGCCTAAGCTACCTCATGTGTCCTTGGCTTTGTAAGACTGTAAGATCCAAGTCAGAGCAGCTGCAAGTACAGGCTGGTGGACTACAGAGTCACCATATTGCTGTTACTCAGTCAGAACTGGGATGGGAACTTGTAGGCTCCACCTGCAAGTCAGCCAGTCATACGTGTATTTAAGAATGGTGAAAGCCACAGCCCTTCCCTTTGAATCTGGGAAATTCAAGCTGCCCCATGGAGAGGTCAACAAAGAGTGAACCCATAGCCAGCACCCACCGCCAACTTCAATGAAGCATCTTGAAAGGGGCTTGTCCAATCTCAGCTCAGTCTTGCTCCTGTGAGGCAGAAACAAGGTGTCCCTGCCAACTTCTGCTCAGATTTCAGATTCCTGAGCAGAATAAATGGTGGCCGTTGTTTCAAGCCACGTACATTAGGGTGTGGTTTGTTATGCAGCAATAGATACCTGGAACATACAGACGAAAGCAGGACTGAGTCCAAAGATCAGATGAGACCTGGGAGGCTTTCTCCGGTGACCCCTGTTGACAGGACACAGGGCTGTGTAAGGAAAGTTCTGATGGTCACAGAGAGATGGTGCAAGTGTTGGGGGCAGTGAAGGATGCTGTGGATACTTGGCTCAGAGCATGCTGTTCATGCCTTCCAGGGTATGAGCTGCGAAGGACAAAGTATTTCATATTCTTTGTGACTACTTTGTGTCAGACAGATGAAGAACTCATCCCCTGCACTTCACATGCTGCAGTGAGATTCCTTTTTTACTCTCGAGGTTCTGTGGCTCAAGCTCAGGGTTTTATACATGCTGGGCAAGCACTCCACCACCGAGTTATGTCCCCAGAGCTTTTTAAAAATTTGAGACAGGATCTCCTATTTAGCCTAGACTGGCCTTAAACTCAAAATCTTCCTGCTTCAGCCTCCCAAGTAGCTGAGATCACAGGCATTTATCACCATATCCCCTGTAATTTCTTTTCAAGAGAGGAACAGAGATAGAAAATAAATAGGAGATTCTCTGGTTCTTCAGCCTCCCAAGTAGCTGAGATCACAGGCATTTATCACCATGTCCCCTATAATTTCTTTTCAAGAAAGGAACAGAGAGAGAAAATAAATAGGAGATTCTCGGGTGGTTTTGTAATATAGGGGGATCAAAGAAATAGGCCTCACTGAAGAAACATGGGAAAGTGTAACATGATGTTTATCTGTAGGTGGGACATCTTACATTTGCATGCACACAGGAATGACTCCATCAATGCCATGAGGCCTGCACTCCAAGTAAAGGATGCAAAGACTTGTAAACTAGCCATGGAGGCAAAGGCCTGTAATCCCAGCATTAAGAAAGCTAAGGTGAGAAGTTTACAAGCTCAAGGTCAAGCCTGAGCTATGTAGCAAGTTCAGGGCTGGCCTGAGCTATACAAGTCTCAAAACTGTTGAATGAGGAAAGAAAGAAAAACTACAGCTATCCTTAAGGCTCAGAGTGTTTGGAAATGAATCACACTCCCAGAGTAACGGGAATGTTCCTCGGCCGCAGACCTGCAAGCCCTTTGTGAATTCATGCCCTTAGTGGAATAGTCAATTCTCTAGTGTTGGACTCACCCATCTTCTCAGCCTTCCCTGACTTGGGATGGCTCTGCTGCTCCACTCTAATGCCACTTCCCTGTGTGAACAACAGACGACAGCCTCAGTTCTAAAGTACCTGGAGACAACTGGCTATAATAGTTAACTCTCTTCACTTCAAGGAATGCTGGGCTAAGACTCCCAAGAAGTTGTAAAAACTGGGAAATTTTTTTTTACAAAAATTGGAAAAATTGCAGAGGCAGGAGAGATGGCTCAATGGTTAAGAGCACTGGGTGATCTTCCAGAGGACCAGGGTTCAATTCCCACAACCTATATGGTAGCTCATAACTGTCTATAGCTCTAGTTTCAGGGGATCTGATACTCTCACACAGACATAAGCAAAACACCAATACCTAAAATAAAAATAAATTCAGTTGTTAAATAAATTAACAAGTAGAAACCAAAAACCCAAACAAACAACAAAAACAAACAACATGGAAAAATTGCGGGCAATACACCAGGTGCTCTTCGGGTTCCATCTCCAGCACTGCCAAACTTTTGTTTTTTGTTTCTTCTTAAATAAAATTCATTTTATTCATTTATTCATCTATTTATGTATAGGTATGTCAGTGTGAGGGTGTCAGAGTTTTTAAAATAAACTTTATTCATTCATTTTACTTACTTATTAATTTAATTTATTCATTTATGTGCATCGGTGGTTTGCTGCATATATGTCAGCCTGAGGGTGTCAGACCCCCTGGAACTGGAGTTGTAGACAGTTGTAAGCCACCATGTGAGTGCTGAGAATTGAACCTGAGTCCTTTGGAAGAGTAGCTAGTGTTCTTAACTGCCGAGTCATCTAGCCAGGTAGTAGTGGCAGGTGCTTTAATCCCAGCACTCGGAGTTGGAGGCAGATGCTGGTGGATCTGAGTTTGAGGCCAGCCTGGCCTACAGAACCAAACTTTCAAGAGCATTTACCCTAGCCTCAGCCACAGAAGCCCAGTCCCCAGCCTCTCCCCAAAAATGATCCTGCTTGCCACCTTTAACAAGATCTGCTTAAGGAGATACAGGATTCTTTTACTTTTGGGAGTAAAGTGTGTGTAGTATACATGTATGTGCACACATGCTCACATGTGTGGAAGCATATGTATGTGGAGTGTGTATGTGTATGTGTGTGAAGGGTTGAGGTTAACATGGGAGTCTTCCACTATGCCTTATATGTTAAGGTAGGGTGGGTCTCTCTACTGAACCTACTGCTTGCCTTTTAGGGTAGTCTGACTAAGCATTGTTCCAAGGATTCGGCCTGACTCCTGAGCACTGGGACCACAGGTGGCTTCCACCTACCTCTGGCTCTTGTGTAGGCTCTGGTTAATCCAAACTGCAGCCCTCATATCTGCACGGCAAGTCTTCTCACAAGACTTTTTTTTTTTTCCCTACATAAATCAGATTCAGTCAGGAACATTAAATCTTGCTTCAGGTTTCTTAGAAAAACCAATGCCTCCCAAGCCAGGTCTCAGAAGACTTGGGGAAGTCCTCATCTGGTTTCCATCCTTGCCAACTAAGTGACATCGTTATCTGGATATGTTCCCACCTACCCTAGCACCCTGGCTTCTCCAGGGCTGTCTCTACCTACGTTGCTCACTAGAAGCACCCAGGGGTGCTTCAAGCAAGACAGCCAGGCTTGACTCGGAGCCTGAGTGCCGGGAGCAAATGTCAACTTGGCCTTCACACAGGATTGTCAAAGTCAGAGCAATTCTGTCACAGCTGTCGACTTGATGAGCAGAAGTTACAACTGTTAATTTCAACATTCATCACTTACAATGGAGTGCCCCTCCCCTTGGCTTATTTAGATGTGGTGAGAGGGCATGACATCACTCATTTCTTTAGTTGTTACAATAAAAAAAAAAAGAGGTTGGAGACTGGAGAGATTGCCCATCAGTTAAGAGCATAGACCGATCTTGCAGAAGACCAGAGTTCAGTTCCCAGCTCCTACATAGAGCAGTTCACAACTGCCGGAAACTGCAGTTCCAGAGGATTCAAGACCCTATTCTGGCCTTTGCGGGCATCTACACACAACCCCTTCATAACACACACCATATACATAATTACAAGTAAAAAAAGTATTTTTTAAAATTACATACATAGGAGTTTAGCATGGCAAGTAGCAGGCATGATCCTCTGTGTGTGTGTGTGTGTGTGTGTGTGTGTGTGTGTGTGTGTGTGTGTTTGTGTGTGTATTTATACATATATGTATATTTGCTTATTTAATATATACTAGAGATTGAAACTAGAGCTTCAAGCACATGAGGCAAATATTCTAAAGGCCCAGTCTTTTTGCTTTCTGAGACAGGGACTCTCTAAGTTTCCCAGGTTGGTCTTGAACACTTGAGATATCAGCCTCCTCTGTAGCTTCAGGTAGTGCCACCAGGCCTGGCTCACATGAAAGCATTACATGGTTCCTAAGTAACAGAGTCTCCTCCCTACCATCTTAGTTGGCCACAAGATTTGTCCCTTGGCCATCTGGCTTTTAAAACAGATTAAATTTTAAAAATTCAAGCCAGGACAGTTTATGGGAGTGGCTATCGGAACCAATGCTCACTAAGAAGCTGGGCAGCCACTCTACCTGGTAGGTCAGCAGTCATCAGTCTGTCTTGGACCCTCATTGCTGATATCCTTGTCCAGCTGACTCTGGCCTCGGCCTGGGTCACACTCTCTATTCTAAGTGAGAGTCTCCACACACCTCCCACACACGGGACTACAAACTGGCTTGACTCTACGGATTATGCCTGAGCCCTTATAAAGCTCAGTTTCTTTTTCCCTCATTACTCTAGTTCACTGGGCATGCCTCTACTGTGTGCCACACACTAGAATAGGGTGCCTTACAAACACTATTTCTATCTTTCTAACCCCAAAAATGAGTATCATTCTTAGCTTGCAGTTTAAATTTAAAGCCCCTTCAGTTAAGTGTGTGTGGGTACTGTGTGCCCAAATCCCAGCAATGACTACATCAATCACTTCACAGGAAAGCAAATCCACAAGCATCTGTGTCACAATGCTTATGACAGGCATCATGGGAGCATACAGAGCAGAAACACCAGTTGCTCCTGAGCCACTTAAGGACAGGGGAACCTACTTTAAAATGAAGCTGCATTATTTCTAGTTAACTCTAAATACAAACAGCAAAAAACAGAAGCTCACCCCAAATTTGTATTAACCAAATGCACAAGAAAGTTATAAAAATATTTTATTGATGTTACAGAAAAAAATTATATATACTTAAACATTATTAAAAGAACATAAGTTGAAAAATGTTAAAAACCCAATAACTTACATAATGATAAAATCCAGAGTAACAGGAAACCATAAGATGCTTCCATTTGGTCCTCTTACCTAAAGAGTTGTGACAAATACAAGCTATCCAGTGACTACTAACAGTGACAACACGATTCTGTTATGCTTGCGTCCAGTCACCTATACAAGGGCAGCTAGCCTTCAAGTAGAATGAGCCAGACTCTGTAAAACTGTGGGCACTGTGCTCCTTTGAGGAGCCACTACTGTCTCTAAAACCTGACAGATTAACACTTGCTAGTTCTGTCTAACACAAACTGCTGATAATCAATCACTTGTTTTGGACACCCGAGAGAAAGATCATTTATTCTGATTTCGACGGCAGATCTAGAAAGTCACAATTTTTCCATGGAAACAACTCACTTCAGAGACACTAGTGCACAGTGAGCTTCTCCTTTGTGTCAGCAGACAAGCTGAACGCTCTGTTTACTTTAAATGGTCATGTTCTTAAGTCTGGAAGAAAACAGCATTTATGTGTCAAGTGAAACATCTTAAGCTCATGAATTCCCATTAAAACAAAGTGTTGTGGCTATAGAGATGGTGTAGCGGTGAAGGACACTGGCTGGTCTTGCAGAGGGCTGGGATTCAATTCCCTGCACCCATATGAAAGCTCACAACCTCTATAACTCCAGTTCTAAGGGATCTTATGCCTTCTTCTGGCCTCTGTGGGTATCAGAGACACATATGATGCATATATACATAAACAAGCATATATACAAGCAAACACTCATACACACAAATATATACCTAAAAAAGAAAAAGGGACAATCTGCATGGCTCCCAGCACCACGCTGCTCTCACCACCAACCATACACCAGGCACATGGAAGTCAAATGCACCCAACACCTAGAAACAGCCAAACAGTCAGAGTCCAGAACTCCAGCCACCGGGGAAGGGGGCAGGGGGAGAGAAAGGTGGGAATCAGGGTCAGTCAAAGCTGTGGGAATAAGATGATACAGGGACTCTAAACCTCTTAAAGTGAGACATGCACAGGAATAAGGGGTCCCATAGGTCTCATCGGTCTCTGGACAGTGTAATGCTGGGAGACAACTGTTTGTGTCAGCATGGTGATGGTCAGCAACTCGACTCTGTAGGCAACAGCAGGATCACATGTACTCCACATCACACTCCCCAAGGGCCACAGACAGGGTGCACACACTCCATCAGCTGGAACACCCTGGTCCTGAGCCCCACCCACCACACTTCCCATCTGTAAATGGTCCTGTCAAGTTGATTTTCTCCAAGTCAGATGGAAGTGGCACGAGGGGTGGGACTATATTGTCTTTTCTACCCTAATCACAGCATGCCCATTCTTAATACTCTACATACTTATTTAATAAATGGCTTATCAGTACTCCCAACCTGGGCAGGGGCTGACACACAGGACACATAAATTCTCCAAATAGTATAAAAAGGGCAGAATTTTTTAAGATTTATTTTTATTTTATGCACCTGAGTGTTTTGCCTGTGTATATGTAAGTACAGCACATGTGTGTCCAGCACATGTGTGCCCAACATCTGTGGAGGCCAAGGTGTTAGATCTCTTGGACCTAGAGTTACAGAAGGTTGTGAGCCACAATGGAGATGCTAGGAATAGAACGCAAGTCCTCTGCAAGAGGAGCCAGCGATCTTCACCAGGGAGCTTCACCAGGCATCTTCACCAGGGATCTTCAACAGGGAGCCATCTCTTCAGCCCCTGAAAAGAATTTTTTAAAAAGGGCTAGGGTACCTATCATTCATCCAATACCTATAGAAAATGGCAGAATTTGTCCCAAGTTGGGTAAGATCACCATTATTCCCATACTACTTGTAAGAACCATCCAGCCAACAGTCATGCACACAATATAAAATGGCCTCCTGTGAACTTACCCACATTAAGACACATGTGCTGTCTTTATGAGTTCTTTGAAAGGCATAATGTTTCTGAAAAATGTGCACTTAAAACTACACCTTGGGCGGGACGAGGCAGAGGCAGGCAGATTTCTGAGTTCGAGGCCAGCCTGGTCTACAGAGTGAGTTCCAGGACAGCCAGGGCTACACAGAGAAACCCTGTCTCGAAAAACCAAAAAAAAAAAATTTTTTTTCACAAAAAAACCTACACCTTGGGAAGGTGGCCTCAGTCCTTGCAGCTGTGTTCAGTGGTGAACTGCTTCAGCACAAACACAACAGGAAGTGATTCCCAGGCAGTGCTCTCAGGAAGTGACTGCAAGACATTTCCACAGCTCACTGTTAGAAACAAACATCTTACCTGGAGCTTATCCGAGGAGTGAGATGAACATCACGACCCCCATAAACTGGGTGAACAACAGCAAGGGAGTGAAAAATGACCACACGTTCCACAGAGCCAGGTTGAAGCTGAAAGAAACCAAACCAAACAGCTGACGACGGCAACTGGGATGGCATGAATGTACTGCACTCCAGAGTTCAGAGCTGGGGCTCCGCTGGAGAACGTCCCCCAGGCAGGTCTTTAGACCAGATGCCATAATCTGACAGGAAGGAGATTTCTGCCTGCGCTGACAGAAGCTGCAAGGTGACCTGGGGTGACATGGACCTCCCCACATTAGCATGAGGAATAGACCACAAACTCAAATGGCTGCAGCCTGCTTTATCTTCCCAGGAGTATGTAATCCTAGATAAATAGGTGTCAAATAATCATAAGCCACAGGCCTAAAGCTAATTTGATGTTTCTTGGGATGTTCCTGCTGCAGCAGGCAAAGTCAAACAGCATCCTTGGCCTACCCGTCGCCATGGAATACTGACCTCACAGGGGTAATGTCCAACGACAGCCGAAACTGGGTCAAAGAAAGAGCATTTAAGAGGAATATACAAAAAGCTTTAAGGCTTTCCAAAAAAAAAAAAAAAAAAAAAGCAGAATCCAGTTTACATTAAAAAAAAAAAAAAAACCTAAGAGCAGAAAACCTTTGTTTTCTCTATATTTTTTGTTATTTATAAGTTTTTCTTCAGTGAGTAAGTATCACCTTTTTTTTCCCTCTTTTTTAAAAATACCCTCTCTTCTTCACTGAGCATATGTGAACTTTCAAAGGTGGGTTCACACTGGCAACAGGGAATGAGCTGAGCAGTCCAAGCACGTGCACACTGGGAAAGACATGTAACTTTAAAAGGCACGGCTACCTCCACAGTGGAAGAACCACGAGCTGAAATGTCTACTAGACACACGGGGAAAGCACGACAGTGTCCCTTCCTACCTAGGGATCGCCAGCTCCAAAACCTTGCAGAGACACCAAGTGTTTAGGTTCAGGGGCCTTACAGGGAGCACTGCATCTGCAGCTCACAGGCACCTTCCCACGTCCTGATGTCATAGCCCTAGGATCCTTACACTGCTTCCCAAGGCACTACGACTCTGCTGTTTAGAGAGCAAAGAGAGAAAAGGACTGCATAGGCTTAACACAGATGACGCTCACCTTGGGAGACAGTGGCTGGTGAGACAGCTCAACCCCTTGGGAAGAGCCTGATGCTACGTCATGAAGCTGGAGGAATGGACACCTGGTGCGTGCACAGACCTCACCTTTCTGGGTGCACGTATACACAGATAAGCTCATCAGGGTACAGGGGTTCTTAATCGCACCCTTCCAGACAGCACCAACATAAACAGCCTGACTACGTGGCTGCATAACAGATCCACTAGGATTCAGTTACACCGTGGAGTGACAACTGGCAATGAGTAACTGCTGAGAGCAAACTACAAGGGAACTGCATGTATACACTGTATGCATACAGTTAAATATTAAAGACTTGTGACTGTACAACCAACTTCTCTGACGTCTGTGTTCAGAACACAGACTTACAGAACAGTGTTTATGGTATGCACAAAAATGGCAACAAAGATGGGGCAGCGATTGCATGCGGCAGGAAGGCACAGTGAAGCAAAGGGAAGAGTCAGGAGGGTTCGCCAGGAAGACAGCTCCACTCCTCCCCAACCTGAGCAAGCTCTGCGGCAGCACTTGCCTTGTGATTAGCCCACTCAGCGGCATTTGGTTTTCCTTTTGTGTGTCTTACCCATCACAAAGAAAAACACTTGATAAATGCAACACAGAGTATGTGCAGATGTCACCTTCCCTGTCTTAAATAACTAAGGCAGATTAAGAGGGAAAGACACTGAGAGGAGACCCCAAAGAACAGAGTGCCTGGGACCCCCTTTTCCCTGGTACCCCATGCTGCTTGATTTAGGTTCTGGGTCACATTCATCATTACTAGAACACAAAGCAATTGCTTTTCACTCACATTCAACACCCACTCACCAAATCCCTGCTGCAATGAAAGTTGCTGTTGTGATGGGCACCAGCGTTGGGTACTTGACATCGTATTCTTCAATCCCACGATACCATTCCAGATAGACTATGCAGTAAAATGCAACTGACAGGCTGACAAACAACAAGGCTCCGCCAAAGAGAAACCAACTGTGAAGACAAAGCGGAAGGAAGTACCGACAGTGCTGGGAGAGTATAGATTTCTGTAGCCTTGGCTTGGTAGGGGTCATGCCTTTTTGCCTCTAAAAACACACCATGTTGAAGCCAGGCCTGTGCTTTCAACTTTCTCTCATCCCCACAGCCCTGGCCCAGTGTCGAATGTCTGTCTACATGGTCTCTGCCACTGGAGGGCATGTGGTCCCAAGCCCCCACTTAATGCTGTGGTAGATCCAATATATCATCTGTGTGGGACCATTTCTAATGCTTCTTCTCTCACACTGAAGTCCTAAGAAAGCCTAATGAAAGGACACACCCGTAAAGCCCTGAAATGTCTACCCTCCCATCATGGCCTCAGCAAGCAACAGTCCCAGGTCCTCCTGGCATCCTGCCCATCACCTACCAAACAGGCACTATGAAACCAGGTAATGAGTCTGCTACCGCAGAAAATAAGCTACTTAATGCAGACGTGCCCCTGCTGCCGTGCCAGACCCATCCTGGGCTCGGCCCAAGTTCTAGTTCACAAAAACCTGCTGCTGAGGTGGCATTTCAGGTATTTTGCTCTCTGCCAGCAGGTTCTAAGCCAGCTGCGAGATGAAGTTTGCCGGCTGATGAAAATCTAGTGTCAGCTTTGTCACTGACGGAGCTGAGGGAAGAGCATGGCTTTGGGATTGCCAACAGAGATTGTGTTGACACTAAATCCCCCCACAGGCTTACTCCTTGGTTCCGGACGTGCACTTCCACTTTGTCAGTGTGGCCGGCTGAGTGTGGAAATAAAAGCCTGCCAAGTGAGCAGAGTCCGGCTCCTGCAGGAAGCAGATGCCCAAGAGAATGATGCTGGGTTCCAGTTCCCCATCTAAACCTCAGAGACAAGTCACATGACCTACCAAAGAGCGAACAGATGGAAGAATGGGGGTGGGGGAAATGCTTAAAAATTTTTTAAAAATTTTAAAAATGCTTCCTCATGAAGGATGAGCAGTCTCTTTCTCAAGATTTAAATGAACTACTTCACATCTTGCACCCTTCCACCTGAAGACTTTAAGGACTGTATTTCCCATGATTCAGCAAGACCAAATTCCTGTCTGCATCTTTTATGGCTCTACAGTTATGTCTAGTCACTGTTCTTGGCACTAAACACAGTCCTCATGTGCCAGCTCACACATCACCTACACCTCCCCCTTGTCTGATACCTGATAGCCTCCACATTAGTCACACATAATACATAACGTCTGCTCCACAGTCAACTCCTGGGATGAGAGAAGACAGGGTCTGCCCCTGGGTATGAAGGCCTATCTGACTCTAGGACTCAGATCTAAGCTCCTGACTCCTCCCACTGACCCTCAAGGCAACTCTGAGTCACACCCTCTAATCACTCCCTTCATAACTACTCTGCCCTAATTACCTGAAACACACCTTTCTCAGGCCACAGTTCCCATTCCTCCTCTGGTTCTCAGGCCTTTCTTCTACAGTCTTCTGGAGGCAGGCATAACAATTTTAAATTGCATATGTTCAAGGTACAGTGATGTAATCTACTGTATGCAACATAGTAAAATGACTACTAGAGTCAGCTTACTGACATATTCAACACATCAAATAGCTAACACTGTATATATAAGGGTAATAGGAGGGGTCATGAGAGGACTACATAAGATAGGAAGACAATAATTAAGATCTCACATACACTGTACCCACAAAACTTACTAGGTTTATGTGTGAAAACCTGCACCCTCTGGCTAAAGTGTCTTGCTTCTTTCTGTATCACCAGTAGTTGCTTCAACATCATGTCTGATAGAAACTAACAACATCAGAGGTCAACAGTGTCATGTATGTGTGTACACGCACGCAAGTGCGTGCGTGTGTAGGCCAGAGGACAACAATGGTGTCTTTATTGGTCACTCTCTCCTTGTGTTTTTTTTTTTTTTTTTTGGTTTTTCGAGACAGGGTTTCTTTGTATAGCCTGGCTGTCCTGGAACTCACTCTGTAGACCAGGCTGGCCTTGAACTCAGAAATCCGCCTGCCTCTGCCTCCCAAGTGCTGGGATTAAAGGCGTGCGCCACCACCGCCCGGCTCTCCCCTTGTTTTTAAGACAGGGTTTCTCACAGACTTAGAGCTATTTGACTCAGCAGACTAACTGGTCAACGAGCCCAGGGATCCCCATCTCTGCCTACCCAGAGCTGGGATTATAGGCACCAAACTGGCTTGTTTTCTTCTTTTCTTTCTCTTTTCTCTTTTTTCTTTTTGTTTGTGTTTGAATGTAGGTCTGGGAATCAAACTCAGGTCAACATGCCTGTAACAGTAAGCACTTTGCCAAATAAGCCATCTCACCATCTCTTAACTGTTGTGAGAAGTCAACTGACAAACTATAACACACAAAACATGAAGCAACAAGGTGTTTTTGTTCTTTTCTTTCTTTTTTTAGTTACTTGAGACAGTCTCACTAATGTATCCCTGGCTGTCCTGGAACTCAATGTGTAGATTAGGCTGGCTTTGAACTCAAGAGATTCACCTGCCTATGTCTCCCAAGTGCTGGAATTAAGATCACTATGTGTCACTACGCCTGTCAAAACAAGATTTTTCTTACCTATTGGTGTGAAAATTGTCTTTAAAGGTTTTAAAGAAATCAACATAATAGGTCACAACAATGGATGCCAAAATCCAGAATCCAGAATGAATGTTAAGTCTTGGAAGAGATCTCTCCTTTTTCTCAACAGCTGTGGGTGTTTCTATAAAACAGAGGAGAGTTTTGAGTTATGAACTTGCCCAGTTTTTTACACCAGATGAAGTCATCTCCTAGAGCTTTCCAGTAACTAGAATCCTGCCCACTATGGTGCCAACTCCTTCTGTCAGACCATCAGGACAAGTGTATATTTAGGGGCAGAGATACAGAATACATCTTCAGTATGAAGTCTTGAGTTCTATTCCAAGAACCAACCAAATGAATAACAAAAATGGTAGATTTACATTTGCTGAGTTAATAGGTGCTCACTAGAAAATATGCTTAATATACTAGTTATTCCTGCAAAATGAATCTTGGAATCACATTTAAACCTTCAGAATCTTCTAGATACAGTAACAGTAATACCATCCAGAAGTACGGTATAACACATACTCTATTTTACATTCCCTTTAGGAAAGTAATTAGTCATGTTAACTAAGTAAACCATCAAAAGCAGGGGAATGACAGGGTTCAGTAGGTAACATGCTTGCTGCACAAACATGAGAGCCTGAGTTCATCGCCAGCATCCACATAAAACTGAATATGGCATCCACTGTAAGTCCAGTGCTAGGACAGAAACAGGTGGATCCACGGGCCAAGGGACATCTCGTCTAAAAAAATGTGGAGACCAACAGAGGAAGATGCGAAATGTCAATCTCTGGCTTTCAAAGGCACGTGTACCAATTAATGTGTGTGCATACACTCATAAAAGGAAAATGTCAAGTACAATAAAATGTATACCAAAATATTTTAAACAAACATCAGCTTTTGGGGTAGCTCCAGCATGGAACAGCACACCAGAGCTCTAGCCCCAGAACACAGCATGGACTGCACAGTTGATAGGCAAGTCATTGCTCTCTCTGCAGACAAAATGAAGGGCTTCTGGGATGCCCTCTTTGTATTGTCATGTGAGGACTACTGGTCTCCAGATGAAGTCTGAGGACTATCAAGAGTCTCTGGAGAGGTTAGTACTAACACAAATTCTTGAAGATACTCTCAACATGAATACATTGTCATGCCTTGGCACAATGTTGCTAGTGTTTATTTTGAAAGGTTAACAAATAAACAAAGGTTTTACAAATCCAGGTCAAATAGCTCCAAAGTAAACTGGCTCATAGGCTTACCATTCTCTAGCCTATAGGCAACCAACATTATCAGTTCCTATGTAATTGGTTTTTATTCTGTCCATCTACAGGCAAAAACACATAATGGATTGTAGTTTGTACCCAAATGGTGGCATGTCGTATATTGTTATGAGAGTCCTTCTGAAAACGACCCACAGGGATATAGAAAAGTCTATCTGATGAACAGGCAGAGATACATCTAATCTAAACTTATTTTGCTATCTTTCTGCTGACAGGCAGCTAGGTATATACAACCATACCGTATTACAGGCAAAGCTGAAGTGAAACACTCTGCATACGTCTTTGTATAGGTTCTGGGGTTAATTCTTAAGACTAGGAAACTACGGTTAGCTGTAGTTTTAAATACAATGCGGAGTTAAAAGTCAGCTCTCCACCGAATGCGGAAATGCAGCTCAGGGGAGGATGCGAGGGTTGTAAGACCTGTCAGGACCCTGGACACCGACTCGCGGCCCAACTTGGTAAGCCCTGGGACCCAAAGTCTGGGGAGCCTCACCTGGCTTGGCCTCGTCCTCGCAGTCCAGCTCTACTTCGGAAGGAAATAGGTAACGGCGCCGTAGCTGCTCCCGAGCCCACGGAGCGTCCATCTTGGCGCCCGCCAGTGCGACGGAAGTGACCGCACGCAGCACTTCCGGCGCCAGGTCCATGGGCGGTGTCTCCTGACGCTCGGATTGAAACTGTATTATTACCTTGACGAAGAAACCGCGCTAAATCACAGGAAGGATTTGAACTTTAAAATACTGATCTCTGGTCGCAGGAGCAGTGGGTCTCTGGATTGTTCCTATCTATGGAAGCTCTAAACGACCAAGATTAGCATTTTCTCTGACTGCGCGGCCCCGAGAACATCCAGCTTCCAGCACCTCAACGTAGAAAATAACCTTCTGTCCAAGCCTGAATTTCCAAACCCCAGTCTCCTGGCTACTCTTGCTCTATAGGGGTTGCCCCGCTAGTCTGGGATGAGTTGTAGGCAGTTCCAGGAAGAGCAAAGAACCGCCAGATCAGGGAGATTAAAATAAATTGCACTCCTCCACACCCCTGCCAGTTTACCAGAAAGCAAGAAAGTGACAGGGTTCCCATTCAGTAGTCTGAGCCCCAGTGATAAGGTGTTTTTCCTCACCTTTAAGTTGTTCAGAAGTATAACTCTGAGGCAGATGATACTGCCTCAAGACCCTCAATTCTCACTTTCATAGCTTGGAAGAGCAAAAGAGCATGCAATCAGACTAACTCTGCAGGATGCTCCCTCCCAAGATGTGATGACACCTTTTGCCTCCAGGGTCTGCATTCCTCTTATAAATAAAATGCAGCTTTCCCCAGTTTCTGGGAATTCATTTTGGAAGTAATTGCCCTTGTTCCCATTTGCTGCAAATACGTTTTCTGTTTGTTTGTTTGTTTGTTGTTTTGTTTTTTCCTGTGATCACTACGTTAGTGTCCTATTTATTTTGTCTCTGGTAATGCTGACAGGTTGGTTGCATGGCTTTGGGCAAGAAAGGAACGTAAGACTGTTTGCTTTTCTGCCTAATAGACATACTCCACCTCTATATCTGATTTGTTTGACCTAAGAGAAGACCACTGGTTTAGGGATCCTATGAGCCCTCTCTCGGCTTGTGAAAAATGGCTCTATCTAGACTGTGGGAATCAGGCTGCTTTTCCAGCCAATTGCTCCCATCACCCAATGCCCATAATCTGCATTTCACTGGATCATGATTTTTTTTCCTCTATCAGGAATCCTATTGTTTATTCTCCTACTCTTTCCCTAGTGAGTCATGATCTGAGAAAGTTCGTGCTTAACCAGTCAAGCATTTATTGCACCTGCTATTTACTAAGAACTGCCATGGCCAGGAGATAAGATGAGGAAGAACTGACCTTGCTCTTGAAGTGCCCCTGGTTCAAAACTGACCTGAGATATAGAAGATAGTACAGTGCTACTAGAAATGTCCAGAAGTGTTTCATTAATCCAAGCAACATTTTCTGACCAGCTACTTACAGTAAATGTTGAGGATGAGGTAGGAATGTTGTAGTGGAGACAGTGTCAATACAGTGCCATAATAGAAATCTGCGTGTGGGACTCGGGGAGTATGGAAGAGAGGTGGTGTGTTCTGCCAGGGAGTGTAAGGAAGGCAGAGTGGTGGGCTGACTACAGCATCACATCCCAGCAGGAAAATTTGAGCACTCTTTCATATGGTGTGGGAGCTGATGAAGAAATCGTCCAGAAAGGGGTCAAGTTTCTGTGAATTTGTTTCTGTTGTTACTTTAGCCTTTCTGCATCCTTTGAGGCAAAGAGTAGTGGTTGAGCAGATCGGGTGGCCTTTCTAAACAATAACTCCCTTTTCCTGGTTTCCTTTTCTTTCCAGGATCCTAAAGACCAGATTCAGCTCTTCTTTGCTCTCCCCACATACACACAAGGTTAGAAAGTCTTATTAACAGAAAAGTCAGTTTGTCCCATCAACTAAGAAGGGTCACTGCTGGGTCTCCCTTGTAACTGGATATTCCCAAGAGAGTTGCAGCCATTCTGGAGTTTCCATATGTGGTATATTTGGGTCAGGTCAAGTTTCCCCTGTGGTGTTTCCAAAGACTTTGTATTTAGATCTGAAATCCTTCCAGGTATCTCCCCTGGTATTTTTACTGTACTGCCTTTACACCATATTGATACTTAAAAGCTGATTGGAACCAGTCCAATATTTAATGACATCTTCTTTGCTGAGGCCCAGCTCCTAGGTTCTTTAGTGTATTCACTGTGACACCTTAATTATAGATATGCGATACAGGCTACAACCAACAAGAAATTTTCATTTTCAATGTTGATTACCTGTGGGAGAAAGTGAATGTGACTGTGACCTTTGCCCCCTTAGCTGTCTAGTTAAGTCCACATGTTATATACACTATTGAACCCTGTTCCGTTTCTGAAGGCTCTCGGGCAAGTGATTTCAATGGGATAAATACCAGTCTATTCATTCATGAAGTTGCATATGCTCGAGGGGAGATAACTCCATTCTGATAGCATCAGTCCATGCCTTTTGTGGCCTATGCATTCAGACAGTGCTATCTGCCATTCCCTAGGCTTGCCAGACTGCAAGATCTGACATCGGACACTTATTTTTGTGCTCTTCCTCCATCTCCCTGTCTCTCTGTCTCTCTGTCTCTGTCTCTGTCTCTCTCTCTCTGACTCTCTCTCTCTCTGTGTGTGTGTGAGTGTGTGCATATACACGCTGAGGGTCAAACCCATGGTTGTACATTTGCCAGGGAAGTGTTCTAACCACTGTTCAGTGGTTACATGGCCAGTCTTGGTCCGCTTGCTCTTTCATCAGTTTTCTTGTCCTTAGAGTCTAGATCCTCACTGTTCATGTCAACCTTTCCAGTTGTCAAGCTTGACTGTCATTCTTCACTTATCAAAATTCTCAGTGGAGGCAGTCATGTTCTCATTGTCTGGCAAATATGGAGCACATATCTGGGACTCCATAACCTCCATAACCTAATCACAGACAGCTCCTCCACCATTCTCCCTTTCTGCTGTGGTCCTGGTTGTTTTCTGGAGGCTTGCCCTGTCTCAGAGGAACATGACCCAGACCAGACCTCTTGGTCCCTAGAACTGATGCTGAGCTATTGAGATGATCTTCTGTGTTGCTTTAGAATGTTGGCCTGTGAGGCCAATGTGGAGTAGAAACAACATGAGGGGCCCATCTAGTAAGGGAACTCTAAAATGCTAAGAGCATAGTTCCCATTCATGGATCCTCCAGAGCTCTAGGTAGCCCAGTTTAGGAGACTATGGAGATAGTTCAATGGTTAAGAACACTTGCTATTCTTAAAGGAGACCCACGTTCTATTCCCAGCACCCACACCAGTCAAACATCCTACTACAAACCACCTATAACTCAAACTCCAAGGTATCTTATGCCTCTGGCCTCCACAGGTACCTGCACACATATGAACAACAACCCTACCTCACTCCACCCCCACAAACACATAACTAAAACCAAATTTCTCAATATGAGCTCTGGAGCTGGTGGCCTCACTGGCCATCATTACTGGCTGTGGTAGTTTGGATAAGAATGGTCCCTATAGACTCATATATTTGAATGCTTAGTCACCAAGGTGTGGCACTATTTGAGAAGGATTAGAAGGACTAGGAGGTGTGACTTTATTGGACCAGGTGTGGCTGTCATTATCCTTTGCAAAGAGTTTATACAGTTTTTCCTAACCTCCCCCAACAGACATGTGTTAAGCTTACGAATTTATATATATGCATGTGTTTGTATGTTGGAGGATGCACATCTGTTTACAGGTGCAGGTGGAGGCAGAGGAAAACCTCATGTGTCATCCTTAAGAACACTGGCCACTTCTTTGAGACTGGGTCTGTCATTGGTCTGGAACTCACCAAGTAGGTTAGGCTAGCTGGCCAGTGAATCCAAGAGATCGCCTTGTGTCCCTCTTCCCAGTGCTGAGACTACAGCCATGCACCACTACGCCTGCCATTTCCCTAGGGGAACCCTCTGGAGATCAAACTCAGGGCCTCAGGCTTGTGAGGCAAGCACTCCACCAACTGAGTCAGCCCCCACACCAATGCTGTTTTGAGTAGTGTTGTGATTTGGATATAAAGTGCTCCCCCAACAGGCTCATGAATCTGAACACTGGGTCCCCAGGATGATACAGCTGGGGAGGTCGTACAACCTTGGTGGTGAGAGATATGACTAATGGATGTATATCACTGAGTGGCAGAACCTTTGAAGATTATAGCTTTGCCCTGCTTTATCTCTGGTCCCATTCCCTGCTTCCTTTTGTTGCCCTGATGTGAGGAACCCTGCAGCATAGTCTCACTGCTGGGAACTTCACCATGCCATCCCTGCTAGGATGGACCACAACCACCAGCCAAAAATAAATCGTCTTCCTTTAAGTTTCCATTAACCATTCTGTCACAGTAAGGGGTAGAATAACTAACATAAGTGGTTTCCTATTCCTACAACCCTGTGACCAGACTGATACAGCCTTCTTTTTTTCCTTGTGTCCTGTAGCTGCCCTATAAATCAGCAAAGAGTCTACAAGATCCTCCAGGAAAACTAACACACATACAGCTCTTAGTGAAGGGCCCATCACCTAGAAAGTGCCCATCACCTGGAAGGCACCCAGGTTAATATATATCACTAAGTGTTAATATGTATCATTTTAAAGCCTTTCATTTTAAGAAGAAACCTTTATGAAAAACAATGCCCTCACTCATAAAAAGCCTAATGAAATATGTAGCTCCTCACAAGTATGTCTGGCTACTTCCACAAGAGCTATAGTGTTACCATGGGAGAGCAAGATCAAATATTAACATCATGCAGTATTTTCTAACGTTATCAGTAAAAGGGGGCTTACTTTACATTCCCACCAGCAGGGGCAGACGAAGCCATCTATCTTCAGCATTTCCACCAACAATGAACTTATCAATTTGATAAGTGTTTCCCATTAGATAGTTGGGGAAAATTGTGATTTTAGTATGCTTTTCTTTGTCTACATGTTTTCACATGGTAATTGTTTATACACACGTGCATGACCTCTTTGGGGAGCATTTTCTCCTTGTTTATTTTCACCATGGATATTTTGGAGTCTCAGATCTACTTTGCTGGTTTGTTTTAACCTTTCAGTTCTATGGTCCGCATACCATGTATCTCATCCCGTGATTCACTTCTCATAGCTGTGACAAGCAGCTTTTTAAGGGCCTTGCTCACCAGAAGTGTCTACCTGGGTCAGGGTGATGCACTTACCATTGCCAACAGCAACCCAACCATATTAACAGACAATTCCAATATTAAATAATTCATAAGTTTGAAATTGTCCTTTTGAGTAGCGCCATCTCACATTCTCCTGCAAGGGACACATGGATCGCCCCCTCTGTTTAGAATATCTTCATTGTATGCACTAGCCACCCTGCGGGTAAAAGGCAGTCAGCCAGCCAGAGGCACACAGAGAGACACAGAGATTTATACAACTTTCATTACAATACGCTCTTTATGACTGTCTTACTCATAGTTATTGTTGTTAATGCCTTACTCAGCCTAACATAAGTTGAATGTTAACATGGCCACATATTTATTGGAAAACAGAATGTTTGTGGGCTTCAAAGCCACTGTAGCTTCAGGGATTGCTGAGTTACTAGAACATCAGCCCCAGATCAGACCTGCCACCCAGAGAACATCGTGAATACCACTTGAGCACATCCAGGAGCCTCGTTATTGCTTACAAATAGTCACTCAACTCTCCTGGAAGAAATTCTTTGACTAACAAATAAAACGGACCCCAATTATCAAAATAACAAGATTCACAGCTGAAACAAACATTGGGATCACAAAATCCATGAGTGATTTTAAAAAGAAACAGTGGAGTTTCTCTGGAGAGTTCCTCAAGGTTGGAAGAAAAATAGCTTCAATCAGGCTGGTGTGAGTGTCCCCCAGCCCTTATGCCTGCCACAGGGAGACAGCGAGATCATCCGGAGAAGGTATGTTTGTGGCCACGATCCTCTTCCTCTGGTACCCATCTCAGACCCCAACAGCCTTGCTTCTGATTTTAGGCAGGAGTGGGAGGGGGGTCTCTGGGTGAGCCTGACCTCAATGGTGGAACAGAGAGTCACCATGAACCTGGTGGGCACCAACTGCACAGACAGCCACATTAACTCCCAAGGTCATACATCCCATAGGGGAAAACAGGGCATCGCCCCCACACCCACACCCACCCACACCCCTGCCTGGCTGTTTCAAGAAGGTGACAGGTGTTGGTCTCAGTTAACAAACCTGGGCAAAGAAAGTGCTATTCCTAAGACTTCGTGGTATAAGGAATCAGGGAGCTGGCTGGGGACTGAGTCATCTGGTAGGCAGGCACCCTTAACTGTATGTGTCCCCAAGTGCTCCTGGTGATTTCTGGCCCAATCTGGGAGTGTGGTTTTGTTGAAAGGATGTTTTCTGTGGTTAAATTTCCATTTGAGTTATATGCCACCATCATGCTGGCAAAGCCTGAGGAGATGGAGGTGCCCTCCCCGAAAACCAAGCATTAGACTGTTGATGTCACTTGTATACATGACACCAAACCATTTTCCCTTTCAGAAAAACAGATTCTCAAGGCTAGAAAATCACTCAGTTGATAAAAATCACTGCCGTGCAAATGTGAGGCCTATATATAGGTCCCCAGAGCCCAGATAGACATAGCGGCAGGAACTGAGGAGAAGGTATGTGTGTAAGCTGGTTGATGCCTGAAGCTCATTGGCTGGCCAGCGTTTCTATATCAGTGAGCTTCCAGTTCAGTGGGCAACGCTGTCTCAAAAAATAAAGGCAGATAAAATTAAACAGGCACGGACAATTCTTATGGATTACAACTACTCGAAAAAGTAATTTTAAAATGTAATGTAAAAAATAAATTAATTAAGTTAAAGCGGAGAGTCATCAAGGAAAGCTACATAATACCCAACTCTAGGCTCAGCTCCTCATGTATGCCTATCTACGAGCACATATGCACACACCCGTGCTAATATACTAACAAGTACATCGCACACATAATATAACATGCATAAAACAACACACTCAATGCAGCATACACCTCCATGTTTTTGAATGACTGTCATCCACAAAAGTATTATGGTAGGGAATGTGTAAGTGTTCAAGGCCCTGAGTCACACCGCAGGTCACCACCGAACAACAAAATAAAAAGAGCTTTTCTGATCCTGTGACCCAGAAACCCCCAGGTTGGTTGTCTACTTAAAACACAAACAGAAAGAACTCGTGTAGAACATGGTGGCACTCACTATCAGTTCCAGTGTTCAGGAGGCAGAGGTAAGCAGATCTTTGTGAGTTTGAAGCCATCCTGGTCTATGTAGCAAGCTCCTGGCTAGCCAAGGCTACATAGTGAGACCCTGCCTCAAACAAACAAACAAAGCTATCCACCTAGAACATCTTTATGACAAAAACATAAGCCCTCTGCGCTAAGATAAATCAAGTGAAAACAAGGTCTGTGAGAGAAGACCTAGGGAAAATTTAGGACAGAGAAAAATCCTGGTCAGTCCGGATCCTGCTATTCGCTGTATGATCACTGACAGGACGTTCAAGCTCTCTGCAGATCCTCATCTGAATCATGGAATCCTTTACCCTCCCTGGGAGAAGCACAAAGCAAACAAAAACTGTCTTGATACTCATCCAGGGCATGCAGAAGACATCCCACAATAGAGGGCAGCTATGACTAACTAAGGTAAAATCCAAGCCATGATAAAAGGCATCCAGGGAAGAGCAGATTGTCAATTCCGTGGTGCAATGGAAGAGACAGGACAGTCTTTAAAGGGCTGAAGCTGGTGTGTGCAGAGAGGCTAGACAGAAAACAGTGGAGACAGGATAGTGGTGGTGAATCCTCACAGCGGTCCTACGATGTCTCTACTGTTATAATTCTCATTGTCCATGAGAGGAAACTAAGAAACGCATGTGTTGTCATGAGATGTGGAGGTTTTCACTTGCTCCCCTGACCTGAGGGACCGATTCTTTTGGGATCTAGTTGTAACTACTGATTGAGCACAGCATAGGTCAGAGTTTAAAGGTCTTTGGGCCACAGTCTTCCTGCTGGTGAAGAGGTACAGCTAAGACCTGAGCCTGAGCTCTCAACTGCCAGGCTACACTGCCTCTTAGGACTCAAAGTGTCTCAGAGTATGTGTTTCAAAAAAGCTACAAAGGCTGGGTACATCCTCGCTGAATATTAGCCCGTGCCAGCACCATCAAAGGCTGGCTAGCGTCATAGATTAGAAAACACAAAAAGCATACAACTGAGATCCAGTGGGCACTGATTCCAGGGGCCCCATGGACACCATGATGGGGCCTCTGGGGCACTAGAATTCTTGGTTTTTGTTTTTTGTTTTTTTGCTTTTCGAGACAGGGTTTCTCTGTGTAGCCCTGGCTGTCCTGGAACTCACTCTGTAGACTAGGCTGGCCTCGAACTCAGAAATCTGCCTGCCTCTGCCTCCCAAGTGCTGTGATTTAAGGCATGTGCCACCACTGGGGCATTAGAATTCTTAAGTCTCAAGCCTTTAATTTCTGCTCTCAGGAGACAAAGCCTTTAATCCAGCTCTCAGGAGGCAGAGCCCTGCAGGCCAGTCTCTGAGTTCAAGGCCAGCCTGATCTATAGATGGAGTTCAAGGACAGTCAGAGCCATGGAGAAACTTGTCTCAGAAAATAAAAAGTTTAAATCCCTGATGCAGGCTAGAGAGATGGCTCAGCAGTTAAGTTCACTGACTGTTCTTCCAGAGATCCTGAGTTCAATTCCTAGCAACCACATGGTGGCTCACAACCATCTGTAATGGAATCCAATGTCCTCTTCTTGTGTGTCTGAAGACAGCTACAGTGTACACATATACATAAGATAGATAAACCTTAAAAAAAATACTCAGATGTACTCAGATGTAACACAGAACAGTATTTGCACACAGTCTGGGCACATTCTCCTATAAACTTTAAAGCAATTATTATTGTTGTTATTATAATTATATCAATGTTATATTGTTATGGCAATGTATATGGTGTGTGTGGAGGGTATGTCTATGCCATTGTATGTGGAGGTCAGAGGTATGTGGAGTAGATTTTTTCCTTCTACCTTTATGTAGGTTCTAGGGATCGAACTCAGATCTCCCTGTTTGCACAGGCAGTGTTTTACCACTACACCATCTAGTCAGCTCTCTCCTCTCTGGATCACCTCTGGACCACTTGCAGTGTAAACTCTGTGCATGCCTGTTCTACTGGATTCTTCAAGGACCCGTGAACAGGTAACTGCACACTCTCTTACACTGCACATTTGAAACAGTGTTTTCAATCCCATATTGAAAGCTGGCAGATATTAAGGGCCGACTGATGGACTTCCAAGTGCAGCTTAGAACAGACAACACCAGACCAAATGGTTCCAAGGGGGAGGGGGTTTATTCAGGGCAGAGGGCGAAGGTGGGGAGAGAAGCTGGAGGAGATGGTGGAGAAAGGAGGAGAGAGAGAGGAGAGAAGTGGAGGCCAGCCATGACCATGTGGAGAGAGGGGGAAGAGAAGTGGGAGGGGACAGAGAGAAGCTAGAGGCAAGAGAGCAAGAGAGAGAGGAGGAGGCAAGCAGCCCGTTTTATAGTGGGCAGGCCTACCCGGCTATTGCCAGGTAACTGTGGGGGTGGAGTTTAGACAGAATACTAACACCAACTGTGTGCGATAGCCTGGTCACTACCTTCTCACTCTTGCACTTGGTGAGTGACACACACCAGTGACAGCATTTCCTTTCTGGAGCCCAGTCAAGGCCTCAGAGCCCTGCAAAGCACTGATCATCATTCCAACCTAATAGGAATCAGTAAGTCAGAGGGAATTGGTTTGCTTCACTGATATGAGGGTCCAGAGCTCAGAGATCCACACAAGGTTGCTTTTGCACCAGTGAGAATCTGTGCATCATTCCCTAAGACACTTGACACCTGCTTTTCATGTGTACCCAAATCCATAAGGGTTGAATACATAAATGTGTTTTTAATAGAAAATCTCCCACCAAGCTTAGGAAACCCAGGTGGTCCGAGTTGGCGTTGGAGGAGGAGTCCCCCCCACACACAAAGGTCAACTGGATTCTGATTCTCCCTGTTCTAGGTTGAATCCAGAGTGTTCCCCACAAAGTGCATGTTGAAGTGCTTGCTCTCCAGTAGGTGGCGTATCTTGAGTCAAGGAAAGGGGGCTAACTTGACATTGAATGTCATTAAGGCAGGGCCTCTGTAAGCAATAGCTTAGCTGTGCTCCCCAGCCATGGACTGAGACCCTCTGTAACCATGAGCTCATCACACAAACCTTCCTTGTATAAGTTGTTGCTCAGGTCTTTATCATCACAACAATGTAAACCTGTAATAAGATCTCTGAATCTCAATGAAATAAAAACAATTTTGTATTCTGTCTTAGTTTACCTTTCTTTCTTTCTTTTCTTTCTTTCTTTCTTTCTTTCTTTCTTTCTTTCTTTCTGTTTGTTTTGTTTGCTTTGCTTTTATTTTTTGAGACAGGGTTTCTCTATATAGCTTTGGCTGTCCTGGAATTCACGTTGTAGGCTGGCCTCAAACTCACAGATCCACCTGCCTCTGTCACTAGGGCCTGCAAGAGTGTTGGGACTAAAGGTGTGTGCCACCATAACCCACCTTAGTTTACTTTTCTATTGCTGTGATAAAAACACCATGGCTAAAGTGACTTCCTTACAGAGGAAAGGGTTTATTTTGGGTTTAGGATTCTGGAGGGATTCGAATTAATCACTATCACAGTGGAGAATCGGGGCAGCAGCAGGCATGGTGGCTGGAAATGGAAGATGTGAGCTCACATCTTAAATCCTAAACAGGAAGCAGAGGGAGCACAAAGGAAAGGGTCAAAGACCTTAAATTCTGAAAGCCTACCTCCAGTGATGTACTTCTTCTAGCAAGGCCACACCTTGTAAACTTCCCCAAATACTGTCACCAACTGGGGACCAAGTATTCCAGTATCTGAGAACATTGACGACTTTTAAGCCACCACGAGTTCTAACCTGAAAAATTAATAAAATAAAGTCTCCTAGACTGGGGACATAGCTCTGCTAGTAGAGAACTTTCTGCATAAGCTCAAGGACCCAAATCCAGTCCCTAGAATCCATAAAAAGAAGCTGGATGTGGTGACAACTGGTAACTTTGGCATTGCAGAGGCAGACACAGAGGATGCCTGGGCTTGCTGGCCAGTTAGCTCAGCCTTACTATCAGATCCCAGTGGGAGACTTTGTCTCATAAAACAAGGCAGACAGCTCCTATAGAACATGTGAGGCCTCTGTGTGCACATACACACATGCATACACACCATGCACCCACATGAACATTCCTCCTTCCATGTACACACCCAGAAAGAGAGAGAGAGAGAGAGAGAGAGAAGAGAGAGAGAGAGAGAGAGAGAGAGAGAAAGTCTTATGACCTTAACATTTTCCTGCATCCTTCAAGAGACTGCTGATTCAGGTTCAGCTGCCTAACATGCAAGAAGGCTGAGAGGGGAGGTCCTGTGACAGGACTATTAGTCTCCCAATTCAAGTTCACTGGCAAATCCCCAGAGCAACGCTGTTAAAACTGTATCTTACCTCCCTTTGATCTGCAGTGGAGAAATCTAATATGTGGGTGACTGGGGGCCTCAGACAGAAGTCAGCCTGAGGGCACTGGGACGGGTAGAGAGAAGCAGTAAGCTATTTGAGCAGTTCACAATGGCCACTCTGTGGCCCAACAAAGGCTTGCCCTTCTGAGTAATGTCTGACCTTTAAACTCCCACAAACATATGTATTTGCTCAGCAATTACCATTTAAACCACCAAAGGGGCTGTGTAAACCCTTGTATCAAAGGAATAAATTAGAGCTTGCAAGGATCCCATAACAAAAGAGGGCAGAACAACACTGGCACTCCTAAAGAAAACACAGGGGTCTCTTCCCCAGTGCATACTTTCCCTGAGAAATCCTGTCTGGTTTGTGACTAAGACGGACAAAGGTCAGGCCCAACCTCATATAGCAGAAGCTGAAATCTGCAGGCTAAGGAGCCTGGGTGAGATTGGAAGTTGTCTAATGAGAAAGACTAAGGTAACGTGACTAGACAGAGACAACGTGACTAATGCCATTCTACAGGCAAGGGATCACTTATGGCTTTGTGGTGTGTGTGTACATGTTCATGCACATGTGTTGGGTGCACATGCACATGTGTACATATGGAAGCCAAAGGACAAGATTGAGTGTTGTAAATCAGTCACCATCCACTCCTTTCTTCCTTTCTTTTTTTCTTCCTTCCTTCTTCCTTTCTTTTGTTCTTTCTGTCTTTCTTTTTTCTTCCTTTCTCCTTCTTTCCCTCCCTCCCTCCCTCCTTTCCTTCCTTCTTTCTTTTCTTTCTTTCTTTTCTTTCTTTCTTTCTTTCTTTCTTTCTTTCTTTCTTTCTTTCTTTCTTCTCTCTTTCTTTCCTTTTGTTCTTCCTTTCATTTGATACAGGATCTCCCGCTGGCCTGGAACTCAGAGATTTGCCTCCCCAGCACTGAGATCACAAGCTGCATCACCAGGTTCAGCTTCTGTTTTTCATTACCATGGTGATGGGGAAGGACTAGGAGTTGGGTAAGACATCTTTGTAAGACAAAGACATCTTTGTAAGGCAAGACAGGTAGGGACAGGAGGCATGATTAGATAATTCAAGATGGTTGGATTCTTCTTCACATTCCTGAGCAGAGACAGAGGTTTCAGGACATATTTACACTAAAGTTATTGGGCTATCATCCTCTCTGTCTTTGTTCAAACTGATCAACTCTAATTCAGGGAATGAAGACCCCTCAGAGAATCTTAAAACCCTCAGCTTCAGCTTCCAACCTTCCTACTCACCCCCACAGAGAATCTTTATCTGCATGATTGCTGTGTGTGTGTATGTGTGTGTGTGTATGTGTGTGTGTGTGTGTATGTGTGTGCCTTCCCACCTCCAAGCCTTTCTTCACCAGCTGATTCTGTCTGTGATATCTGAGATTTCTGCTGTTGCTACTACTTGTTGTACTGAGAGTTATCTTGTCTTTTAATTCTTTAACTGGTAGGAGGAACAAACCCAATCCAGACCCATAGACAGAAACGATAGGTTCTGGGGATGGAACCTGGTCCCTCGTGCTTGCAAGGCCAGCATTTTACCAACCCCAGCTCCTTGCTGTCTTTATTTTTAACATCACCCAAGACAACTGTGCATGCCTGCTAGGTGATACCATTGACATCGAATTTAAAGCCAGACAAAGCCAAACCAAGTGGATATAAGTAAGGATGTGACTCCCCTCCCTAATACTGTACATTCAAAAACAGAGAGAACCATTTTGAGACAGAAATTTGATAATTACTAGATTTGGGGGGGAGGGGGGCAAAGTCCAATTCTATCCTGGAAGTGACAGAGTAAGCTGCAAAACTGCTCTGACAATCACATAGTTGGTACAGCTGGAATGGACTCAACTCTTGGCCATAGTCAACCACAGACAGCATGGTTTACTCCAGGCACTTCTTGAAAGCAAATTGGAAGAAGAAGGGTTAAAGGCTGAAGTTTCAGGTCTGGTAATCACAAAGCGATGGGAGATGCCCAAAACATGCCTTTCTTCTTACTTACTGAAGGTAGTAATTCCTCTCCAGTTTCCTTCTGCAAGGGAAGGAGCTACAGTAGGTTCTGCCATTGTCATGGCTGCACCCAGGTATAAGTCAGCAACATGTAATTATCTATGCTGGAGTCCATGTTCATCGTGGACACAAAAGAGCTTAAAGTCAGTGAGGAGGGTTGGCTTTATCAAGGCACACTATCCAGCGCTGTCACTATGGAATCAAATATAACTCTGGTCTTTTATAACTCTCTTTATTCAACTGTTAAAGTGTTTACATGTTTGTGAGCAGGAAGGGCGGCTCAGTCCCTAAGAACGCCTGCTGCCCTTCCAGGGGACCAAAATTCAGTTCCCAGCACCCATATTCAGTGCCTCACAGCTGCCCATTACTCCAAGACCTGATGCTCTCTTCTGGCCTCTGCAGGCACATGTATTCCTGTGCAACACCCACATTCATACACATAATTTAAAAAATAAATAAAAATAAAAACTTGTAAAAGATGTGGCTAGAGAGATTGCTTGCTCAGTGGTTAGTAATACTGGCTGCTCTTCCAGAGGACCAAGGTTCAATTCCCAGCACCTAAATGACAGTTCATAACTATCTGTTAACTCCAGTTCCAGGGGCTCTATTGCCCTCTTCTGGTCTCCGTGGGCATTGCATACAGGTGGTGCATAGACATAGATAGGAAAAGCACTCATACACATAAAATACATTTTCAAAAGAAAATATATAGGTGCTGAAGAGATAGCTCTGTAGTCAAGATCACTGGCTGCTCTTCCAGAGGATCTGAGTTCGATTCCCAGTACCCACATTAGGCAACTCACAGGCAGATCTAATACTTTTTCTGTGTTCCGTGAGTACTGCACTCACTGCAGACATATGCACACTTACAAATAAAATCTTTGGGGTACTAGAGAGATAGCTCAGCAGTTAAGAGTACTTGCTGCTCTTTTAGAGGACCTGGGCTCAGACCCAAACCCATGTGGAAGTTCACAGTTATGGAGTGGAAAGCAGTCTCCTCTGAAGTTTCCACCAAGCCTATTAAGCAAGCAATTTTGTAATTCTCAGCTTTTCCATATATAAATGGCTGTCGATTACTCATGTTCTGACCTCTGCATCAGCCTGAGCCTGAATATTGTAGTCTGGTAGTAGAGGCGAAGACAGCTTGACCCTCAACAGTCTCCACTCACGTTTTTGAGCCTGTTGTTTTTCTCCCTGGAGTTCACAATGTGCTCAATCCTGAAAAGGGCCCAGCATGAAACAGCCATACATCTTCATCTCCTGAGAGTTTATGAAGTCCAAATCCCTCTTAGGTGGCATCATGGAAAATTACGAGTATGCAGTTGACAGGTTCCGGGAATATAAAAATCACGAGGCAGACTGGAGAGACAGTTACCAGCACTGGCTGCTCCCGGCACTTGGGAGGCAGAGGAAGGTATATCTCTGAGTTTGAGGGCAGCTTGGTCTACAGGTTGAGTTTTAGGAAAGCCAGGAGAAAGAAACCCTGTCTCAAAATCCAAACCAAACAAATGAAAAAATCCACTGGCTGCTCCTCTAGAGAACCCAGATTTGATATCCATACATTTTGGCAGCTTACAACCATCTCTAATTCCAGTTCTGGAAGATCCCAAATCCTCTATGAATGTGGTACATAGACTTAATGCAAGGGAAACACCCATACACATAAATACAACAAATCATAAACCACTAACCTAATACATTGTTTGTCAAAGTGGGTCTTTGTCAGGTTAAGGGAGACCTGGTTGCCAGACCCTGCAGATGAGCCTGAGCATGAACAGCAGGGGGCAGCACTGGGCTTGACATTGAACCTGGACAGGAGGCTTGAGCCCTTAGAGAAAGGCTGTTCCAGTTTCTAAAGGCCCTGCAAAGTCAGGCGTGTGTAACAGTCCAAGTCAGGCAGGCAACTACCAACCTGGGAACAGCTTCTGTACAAGGAGCATGAGATGATGTGTGGTAATGTTAGACCCCAGAGGCACCTGCATGGCCAGCCCTTCTCCACCAGCTCCAGTGACCAGCAGACCCCCACCATGATGGCAACTATCAGAACAGCCTTGCGTTCCCCTACCTGTGGAGTTCCGCCTCCCTTGAGCCCTGGGATAGCTGTTCCATCTAAGTCCACTAGAACATAGCATCGTTTGATTTTGTCATATTCGACAAACTACCTTAAAGGCATTGCAGTGAAATGGGCAGTTGATAGAATGATTGCACATTGTCAAACACCGAAGCATCTGGACATTTTTTGAGACTCCCCTGGGGCTGCTTTTCGTAAGTTCATCACATGTGGACAGTGGGGTCCACTTCTGCTCCCTGGGCACTGGAAGAGAGTTGTCTCAGAATGACCATAGCAGGCATAGGGCTTTTGTCCCTCATTAGATGTATAGTCTGGGGCAGTCGCTACTTTACTCTTTACTGGCCAAAAGGATAATTCTTGCTGAATGGCAAAATGTCAGCTGTCAGGAGGTGGCACAGGGTGTCAACAAGGGTGACATGCAGACCAGCTTTCTTGTGCTTACAGCTACCCCTCTCGATGCCGTCCTGACGCTAACCTGTCACAGTAATCAAGGATCATCACAGGTAAAATCCCAGTCACCACCATTCAGGGGTCTGTGCCAGAGCTCTAGCAGGCAGTGTCTGGCTGGAGTCCTAAACCAACACCCCCACCTCATCAAATGGGGAAGTCCATTTTCATTTGTCATTACAATACAGTCTAACGTTTCCTGCAGTGTTTTCTGAAAGTACAAGAATTTGTTACCATAGATGCAGAATTTGACAAGGATATATTTTATTTTTTCATAAAAGTTTTAACAAAAATATATTTTTTCCTTAACTTAAAAACAGTTTCAGAACGCAATCTTCAGGTTGTTATAGTTCATTACACATTAGAGGGAAGCAGCCAATAGGATGATGGTGTGAAGCAACAGCCCTCACTTCAGAAGCTTCACTCTGTCCTTCAGCACCTTAAAGGCAGGGTTCCTGCTGATCTTCCTGTTGAAGATGGCCAGGAGCTCCTCCTCTGACGTGTGATGGTCACTCATCACCGCATGATACTGAGCTATAACCTTTACAGAAAGAACACATGTCAAGGGGATGAAGTACATGGGAAAAGGCCCAGATATGGACTGACATTACAAAATAAGACATTCAGATGCTGGTCACACAAGTGAGCTCTGCTTATGAAGACAGGCAGCTGCCTCGGTGTGTACACAACTGCATGTCATGCAGAGCTACAGCATCACAAAGAAAAAGGCTGGCAAGATGGTTCAGTTGTGAAGGGACTTGTCTTACAAGCCTGAAGACTCAAGTTCACTCCCTAGGACCCACATGGTAGAAAGAAGACTCATACAAACTGTTCTCTGACCTCCATGTGTAAACGCGTGTATACAGAAATGCGTGCGTGTATGCGCGTGCACACATGTAAATAAATGCAATAAAACTTTTCTGGAAAAAGCATCAGCAGTCATTTACATCAGCAAAGGAGAGCAAAGTGCCTGGAAAGATCACTTCTGATCATTTCCAGTATAGCCAGTTGTAGGCAACGCAGTCTTGTTAGTCAGGTCCAGAGCTGGAAAGCCACCCTGGCTTGGTAACAGGATGGACTTGTTCCAGTTGCACACCCCTAAGGGGCCATGTGAGCAGCTCTGGAAATACGTTTGTCTCTCTCAGTGTTGCAGGTTAAACAACACATACATAAAAACAACCCCTCCTCAGCTGTTCCATGCCTGATTATGTACCTTTTTCTTTAACTTCTTGACTGATATCTCATTGTCTGGAGCCTGTTTCAGAACAGCTTTAATGGTCCCCTTCCAGTTGAATTTACCTACAATACAAAGAATAATGCATAAGGCCATCTGATTTGTCTTGTTATCTCAAAGGCAAGAAAAAAATGTCTGCATAGCTGTTTGCTTCTAGGAAATGACACTACTTTTCCATGAACAAGATCCCAAGTCCTTCACTAGCCCAGTAATAGGAGCTTCCAGGCACCAAGGTCCTTCACTGTGTTCAGAGGACAGAAGGGCCTCATAAGCATCAGAGCTGGGCCAATTCTCTAACCGGATGCCAGGCTCCACAAACCCAGGACAATGTGGGATGGAGGTGAGAGACAGACCGGCAGTGTCGCAGGACTTGCCATGGGACAGGCTCTTCTGTTTTCATTGTATAGATTTGGAGTTGAGAAAGCCAGTGACCAGGAAGGACCCAGCCCAGCCCACACCTGCAGATTCAGCAAAGGAGCAAAGAAACGGGATGTCTAGCCAGTCACCAACACTGACAGCACAACCATTAACTCCAGACTAGTGCCACAGCTTGTGTTTAACCACTGACCATTGCTGGCCAAGGTTGAGTTGGGGGCAGAATCCTGCCTTCCAAAGGCTGTGGCAGGGACCGTGCCAAAGATGAACAAGAAATCTGAACTTTCTTCCATGCTGGTGGGCAATGAGTAAGAAGTTGCCCAGCTGTGGTGGCAGCAGATTCCACAGGGGAAACCCAGTCTGGCTGTGACAAGGAGCAGGTAACTTGGACTTCATTCACATCTACCTGGCAGCAGGAATATCCACTGCCTTACGGTCTGGAGAGAAAGCCAGGTAAGCAGGAAGGCAGAGACAGGAGGACTGCAGAGTGCAAAGTCAGCCTGGTCTACAGAGCCCAGGACGGCCAGGGATACAGAGAAACCCTGTCTTGAAAACAAAACAAATATGTATGTATAACACACAAATATGATAAATAAACAAGTCTCAAGTAACAATAGTGAGAAAACAAAACCTTCAAATCCAACCAGAAAAGGGACAAAAGGCCAAGAAAAGAAACAATTTAATCTTTAAATGTCTTTGGTCTACAAAGTTGGAGAGAGGCTTCAAGAGGTCTGACTAAGCTTGGGCAGTCACTAAGCCTTCACCCATGGCTCTAGCTCCCACCTTGGCTGATTTCTGTCGGCAGGATGAGAGGGTGGGAGTCCTGAGTATGAACTGCCACTTTTTGTTTGTTTGTTTTTTCAAGATAGGGTTTCTCTGTGTATCCCTGGCTGTCCTGGAACTCACTCTGTAGACCAGGCTGGCCTTGAACTCAGAAATCCTCCTACCTCTGTCTCCCAAGTGCTGGGATTAAAGGCGTACCCGGCAAAATAAATCTATCTATCTATCTATCTATCTATCTATCTATCTATCTATTTATTTATTTCAGTATACTGTCACTTCAGACACACTAGAAGAGGATATCAGATCCCATTACAGATGGTTGTGAGCCACCATGAGGTTGCTGGGAATTGAACTCATGACCTTTGGAATAGCAGTCAGTGCTCTTAACCACTGAGCCATCTCTGAAGTGCTCTGTGAACTGTCACTTTACAACAGAACTTCCAGCTTCATGACGCAGAAACTGTGTGCAAGGTGGTATTTAAGAGAAGCCCCAAGGTCTTGGATTCTGATAGCATATATATATGTGTACGTACATGCATACATACATACATACAAGGCTTAAGGGACTGGAAGGTGGCTATGGAACTTCATGGAAGGAAATACTAGGAACAGACTCAGAGACAGAGAGGGGACATCTCTACAAGATGAGAATCAGACAAGACAGATGGGGAATGTGGGAAGGGAAGAACCTCGGAAAACCACACTGGATTCACTGCCCATTCCAAGGGCAATATATTGCTATGGTCTGGATCTGGAGTGTCCCTAAAGGCTGAGAGCCAGCTTGGTGCAACTGAGAGGTATAGGACCTTGTCAAGGCAGGACACTAGCATGTAGGATCTTTAGGAGGCCGTGGGACCCGAGCCTCTTCTCTTTTCCTTCCTGGCCTTTTGAATAGCAGATCCTACTAGACCCCAAATCAACAGAGCCCAGTGACCATGAGCCAACATTAACTGATTTTATAGTTTGATCATCTCAGATATTTGTCACAGTAGTGAAATGCTAGCCAACGCTAGCCAACATCTCTATGTATTTTCAATCAAGACCCTCCTCATTCCTTAAGAGAGGACTGAGGCACTATGGCACCAACATACAGGCCTGGAAAACTGGATTAACTTCAAAATTCTTAGGGGGGCCTCTGAGGGGCATGACCTTGCAAGGAAGTGCTGGGCCTACCTCTGGCAAGGAGCAGTCCTTCCCTACCCACCCACGTGGAGTAAGCATAGGCAGTGGTTGGTACCTTTCGATGGAGCCTCATGGTCCTCGGGCTCTCCCTCTTCAGGCTGCCCTGGCAACTTCATTTTTTTCTTCTTGTAATCAGACTCAACTGTTACAGAAGCAAAGAGGGTTAGCTGCTAGCACTCCCAAAAGCCCAGCTCTGCATCGGCACCAGTTTCCTCCCGAGCCTCATTCTGGTATCATGCTTGCTAATGACAAGCAACAAAAGGCTGAGAGGTGAGGTCAGCTGGACCCCCAGAGCTTTCGATCTTCTTAATGTGAGGCTTAACCCATTTCCCTGTACCTGGGCTCACAGCCCCACTGAGAACCCAATGTGCAGGCTGGCACACACCTTCTGAGTGCTTCTGCCGCTTCCGTTTTCCTGGTGCTGTCTTGGTCTGCCCCTCATCAGCATCCTCCCCGGGACCCCCATTTCTGCCTGCTCCCTCTTCAGAAGCCTGTGCACCCCGGGCTCTCTTCTTCTCTGGTGGGCCGTTGGTCTCAGGAGCTTCCTCCCCACCAGCCTCATGTCCAGCCTCCTGGCCCTTTTTGCGCTTCTTTGGCTTCTGGCTCTTCAGGTTTTCCTGGTGGTTTTCTAACTTCAGCTCTTTCTTCTCTTTCTTCCTGTTCTTCTGTCGTTCCTCCTTCCTTTCTCTTTTATTCTTCTTTGCCTCTGTTTGCTCCTCTGTGGTGCCATTTGTTTTTGCAGATGGAATCTTAGTGGGGATCTCTTCATGTGGCTTGGCCATGTGGCTGGGTGGCTGCTGATCTTGCTCCTTATGAAGTAAAAACAGGAATCATCTAAGTCCCTAGACTACCAGGTCAATTGTCCACTCTAAAATGTTTATAACTATAATATCCAACAGCTAAAATTTAGCAATACAAATACAAAATGAGCAACAAAGACCCCTTTCAGGCAGCTCATACCCCATTCTAGAACCTGTTTTCATAGCACAAGAGGATGAAATGAGGCCACACTGTGATTTGGCTCATTGTCACCCTTTATCTGGATGAGAGAAGAGCAGTCAGGTATGGGCTAAGTCAGGGAGCTGTGTGTCTGCAGAGCTGGGCCCAAGGTCCAGGTCCAGGGCTAGAAGGAACTTGGGGGTTACTGCTTCAGCTTTAGAACAGCATGTGTGACTACTGCGTGTGCCTGAGTCACCTGCCAACAGAGCATGTGTAACCTCCATGCACAGCTGACACATGGCTAACGAATCAGACACAAAGAGAACAAGGTAGGGGCTGACATCCAGCATCCCTTTAAAGCATGGCCTCAATGTCCTAACTTCATCTGATCAAGACCAACTCGCTAAAAGTGTCACAGCTCCCAATAGTGCCAGAGGCTGACGATCAGCCTTCAGCACATGGCCCTTAGAGACATTCAGTGCCCAGCAGCAGCACATGAGCACTGAGTGCCAGAGCCTTCCACTTCCCTTGTACTAAGACTCAGTCTCTAACTCACAGCTGCAGGAGGAAGGCACACAGCAGCTCTTAGAGACCTGGTTCTTCCCACTTCCCTCACACTGTTCTCTGCTCCTGAGCGATGCCTTGCCCAACCACTCCCCAGAAGAACACCTTCCCCTTTCCTCTCTGGCAACTGCCTTCTGCTTTTCTTAGACCTGGCCTTGTATAACCCTCATCCACTGTTGTCTGTTTTCACTCAGCTGCACTAGGGCAGGCCCATCATTTGATGATGGCCACACCCATGGCCCCTGCTAACTCTGACAAGGGGAGAAGTTGGACATCAGAAATTAAAAAAAAACCCGCACCTGCCACATCTGCAGTTACAGGAGGATATGTCCAAGCCAAGGCTAAACAGAGCCCGAGGTCCATTTGCTCTGTAGATGGTCCCTGGGCAGAGGTACAGGGCCTGCTACTATCTACCTTATATTTACGCCTTACTCACTGCAGCTATGTCTTAGCTGTCAGAGCACAGCAGAAGCTGACTGCTCATTTTCCTCTATTTTTTTAATGAGTTCATAAATTCAAAAGAACTAGAAAAAAAAAATCAAAACCCTGTATGTGAACTAAGCAATTTAAAATCTTTGAATTTTTTTGTGAAAATAAAAATAACCTTTTAAAATTTTATACATGCATGCATATATATATATATGTCAATTAAATGATAAACTATTTTAAGACTTCAATGGTCCAATCTGTGGAGAGACAAATACAAGATATACCACAAAGGTAAGTTTCCTTCTGATTTTACTTTGCTGCTCAAACTAACTCCTTTTTTGTGTGTGCATGCCTACAGGTACACTCACTCCTGTGTACATACGTGAAGTCAAAGGTCAACAACAGGTGCCCTTTCAGTCCCTTTCCACCTTATTTTCTGAGACACAGAACCTACAGCTTTTTATTTAGGCTGTACCAGTTGGCTAACAAGTCCTTGGGATCCCTGCCTTTGGCCCTCATTGCACGGCCATGAGACGAGCACTGCCATGCCGAGCTTGTATGAGAACACTGGGAACCCAAATTCAGTCCCTTGTGCCTGTACAGCAAGTTCTAAAATCCAATGTAAGTGAATACTTGTAAGTTAACAATGGAACCAACAATTTGGGTAAAGACTGGCAAGCCAAGTCCTGTTCCTGTAGTCTACAGTGGCTCTCTAAGGTTGATGGTTCAAATGTTCTTAGAAGCACTCAGATTGGCTGACCATAACACTACAACATACAGGGAGTCTGGGGTCCCCCACTCTAGGTGGAAAGCCCACTCAGATGATGTCCTCAGCCTGTTTAAATTTCTTTCACAGCATCAAGCCACTCCTGAGATACTTAAGGTCTATGATAAGTAAGGAATAAATAAGAAAGGAATAAATAAAAAGTGTTGGGAAGCTGAGGCTCAGAGGCTAAATGATGTGGCCATGATCTAACACACAAAACACAACAGGGGCTAGAAACAGGTCAGCCGGACATAAAATCCCGGACCACTCCCCTGCACTCAGCCTGACTGCTGTGTCAATCATTCCACAAACACAGGTCCCATTATCAAGCAGGTTAATGGCTGTGTCTGCACACCAGGTGCTCCCAGCTCATTCCTGCCCTTCAAGGAGAGAGCACAGAGCTTCTCTGGAAATGACATCTTGATCCCCACACATGGCAACTCATTTCCTTATTCCCAGTTGTCTGCCATACTGCAATGGCAAAGTGGAGTGGACTCACACTGCTGGATGCTTCGGAGAAGATGTTCCACACCTGCTCCAGGACAGAGTCGCTGTGCACTTTCAGGCTGTTTTTCATCCAGTTCTGTGGACACAAGAGAAAGAGCCACTGTCCCTCTGCAGGTCACTGATGGGTCACCCCATGATTTAGGAAAGCCATTTAAATCCATACCTGAAACTTCGCCTTTTTTCTGGGGACATTGTCAAAAGCACTAATTTGCTGCAGAAGTTCTCGAACCTTGGGGCTGACATTGGGTTTCTTTATTAACTCATTAATTTTCTGTTTAAGACAGAGGAAAATAAACAAATGACTTATTACATGAAGCCAAACTCAAGTCCTTAGCATGGCCAAAGGACAAACATTTTCCTATTCAACACAGCACTGGAATCCTGGCCAAAGTGGTTAAGCAAGAAAAAGAAGCAAAGCCTCCCTAACACAAGGAACAAAATCAGGTCCCACATGTACAGGCAGTATTTGAAGGAATGTAGTCTTGCATGTACAAAGTGCTACAGAGTACAGCTAGTTAGAATTAGCAACTCATTCAGCAGAGCTGCAGAATGCACCATCACCTCTTAAAAAGCAAGCTGCTTTTTTATACACCAACAAAAAACCCAATTCAGATGTGAACTTTAGGAGAATTCCATCTGCAACACAACATAAAGAACCCTAACCAAAGTGGTGAAGGAACGGTGAACAGTTGCGAGAATAAAAGAGGGCATTAACCTCATAGACTGAGACAACATTTAGATGTCAATGTGCAGTCCAGCAGTCTCAGCATGGAACCCTGAGGGGACTTCAAACAACAAAAACAGTTTTGAAAAATACGGTTTAGTTTTTTTTTTGTTTTTTTTTTTTAATTTCAAAACTTACAACAAAGCTACAATAATCTAAAGAGTATGGTACTGCCACAAAGACCACTGGAAAAGACCAGAAAGCCCCTGAGGATATGGTTAAAGGGTTTTTTGACAAGGATGTCAAGAACAGTCCATGGAAGAATAGACCCCCTCTTCAACAAATGATACCAGCAATGGTGGATCCTCACAGGGAAACTAGATGCTTACCTCATGTTATACAAAAAATACCTCAAAATGAATCAAGGATCTACATTTAAAAAAGTAAAACTATAAAACCTTGGGGTAAGGTACTGGCTGGTTTTGTGTCAACTTGACACAAGCTGGAGTTATCACAGAGAAAGGAGCTTCAGTTGAGAAAATGCCTCCATGAGATCCAGCTGTAAGGCATTTTCTCAAATAGTGATCAAGGCGGAAGGCCCCTTGTGGGTTGTACCATCTCTGGGCTGAAAGTCTTGGGTTCTATAAATAATAGTAATAATAATAATAATAATAATAATAATAATCAAGCTGAACAAGCCAGGGGAAGCAAGCCAGTAAGTAACATCCCTCCATGGCCTCTGCATCAGCTCCTGCTTCCTGACTTCCTTTGGTTATGAAGAGCAATGTGTAAGTATAAGCTAAATAAACCCTTTCTTCCCCAACTTACTTCTTGGTCATGATGTTTATACAAAAATAAAAACCCTGACTAAGGTATCTGGTAATGGTTTCTTAGACATAACAGACAATATTAAGTAAAGGTCAGCACGATGGCTCAGTGGGGAAGGGTATTTGTGTAATGTCAGAGCACCTACATCCTAGCTGAGCCATCTTGCCAGCACCACACTCATTTTAAAGATAAGGTTTCAGCCGCTTCCCAAGTGGTATTCAACCGGGAAAGCTCCTCCAAGTCCTTCATGACGGTCATGCCAGTAGTATGCCCCTTCAGAGAGAGAGCCACCACCACAAGTTCACATTCACATTGTGCCATTCAGTGGGGCAACAACTAATCTGATTTTCAGGAGAATGCAGTCTGCACAAAGGTGACATTTGTCCACCCATCTTCCCTTTTTTCAAACCAGAGCTTGCTGCTTTTGTACATATTTTCACTAGAAAATTCCTTATGTTTACTTTCCAAAAATGTTTACTTTGTTCAGCTCTGACAGACTGACATGGCTAAGCTGTAAGACCTCTAACACTAGGAGTGGACCTGTACACACTCTGATTTTTGTTTTACAGCCAAAAGAAAGTTAGCAGGAAGCCTGTAGTATTTTGAGAGTAATCTGTAAGAGACATGAGCCAGACAGAAATGCACCGCAATTTTATCTTTCTTGATGTTCCAACACTTTTGCTGTCCCTAAGATGAGCCGTCTCTGGGACTTGTCGGCATGGCTGACACACTTATCACTGAGCCCCAAAAGAAGCAGGTGTGGGATGAGCAGTAGGATAGGAGACCCTCACCTGAATCCATGCCTGCTGCTTTGCGTCACCTTTGTTGGTCTTGGCTTCATAGCCTTTGCCTCCGTACTTCTGACCTTCACTGATGCACTTCACATGGGTTTTGTAGTCGTCGCCCCTGCAGAGGGACCAAGCCTGGTCACTAGGCTGACAGCATGCTAGTGGCTCTCAAAGACTTTCCACACCTGGCCAACTGCACAAACAGCCTAATTCTTAACTTATTTTTTTTTCCCCTGCTTATTTCTTTCTTTCTTCAGAGCAATGGCCTGACAAACAGCAAAGCCCCATCCTCCCCTTATCCTGAGTGCTTACTTCCTGGAACTGGGTAACAGTGGAAGTACACGCCAGCTAGGAAGCTTGATGACCATTTTCTCTAAAAACTTTTTTTAAATGGTGCTGGGAATGAACCTAGGGCCTCATGCTCCCCAGGCAAGAGCTCTGCCCCTGAGTCTTATTCCTTTCAACTCTATGGCCCTCAAATGTGTGTGTTCTAAGTGCCACAGAGTACACATGGACAAATTGTCAGAGGACAATTTGAGGAGTCAGCTCTCTCTTCTACTTTGGATCCTAGGGATGGAAATTAGGTGGTCAAGCTAGTAGGACAGGTGCTTTAAAACCCACCGCGCCACCTTGTAAGCCCCAAATTTCTAACCAACAGAATACTGTCCCTTTGGTCTTGTCTTTAACAAGTCCTTAAAATTAAAAGGCACTCCCTGAAGAATCACAGAGCATGGGTAACTAACCAAATGATAGACATAGAATAGTTTGAATGGGTGAAATAAGTTATGGCCTAGGCTTTTAATAATAAATGATTAGTTTCAGAGTGGCAAATCTAGGAGCCAGAGCTGGGAAAGGAACCAAATTTAAATTATTTTAGCAGTTTCCTTCTTAGTGTCTGCTTTCACACTGCTCCAGTATTTCTCCAAGCTTTCTGGGGTCTGGGCTTCTATACATGGATCTTCAGGAATGATCAGAACTTACCAGAAATCTTTCCCACAGTCAATGCAGGAAAGACATTCACAGTTTCTGCAGACAGACACGTGCTTTTCCACCTGTATTTTCTTCATGGATTCACCACATGCATTGCATGTAAAAAATACCATTTTTTGGTTAAATGATTAAATATTTTCTGATACAGGTTTGAACTCTTGCCCTAAAAAACAAGATAAGGATGATTATACTAAGCTGAAACTCCTCCCAATAAGTGAATTCCACAATAAAAGAGCATGCTCAAAACTTATCAGTGATCTCTGAGAAGTAGCATACTATACCAATGGCAGAAAAAACAGCCAAGTTCTCAGCACGAGACAGGAATGTGCTCTGGTGCTAACCAACTAAGCCCTCACAACAAGCTCACTGGGAATGACGTCATGGCTCAACATTTCTGTGAGGCCACAGAGGCATAGAGAGTAAGGAACTTAAAAGGATTTAACTCTGGCAGACTGGCAGCACAGATAAAGCTTTCCCCAATGCTCCCAAGCACTCCTCCTCTGCTAAAATGACTGAAATCAAGTGCTAACCTGCGCCACAACGCAGGTGTGCCCTGCAGATTGTCATTGTGACTACAACAGCAACAAACCAAGGGATAAGCACCAGATCTTAGCAAGGAAAAGCTAAAGAACAATTCCAATTTAGACTAAAAATGATTCCTATATGCACAATGGAGTCATAGGTGATAAAATGAAGACATCCCTTTGGCCTCAGTGGACAAGGACCAACAAACGTGTTTCATTAGGGCTTATGCATGTCAGGGAGGAAGAAAAGGAACCTATCACAGGAACTCCCAAACCCAGGTGTGCCAGCCTCCCCAAGTGTGGTGCGTGCACACCCACCCGCCTATTGCATGCATGCTACTACACTCTGCGAACAGATTTCTCAAGTGTTACAAATACCATGGTAACTTTCCATGCTTACATAGCCTTTTAGTCACTGCACTCAAAGAGAGCAGTCTTGTTCTTATAAAATGGGCTTTATTCAGCCCAAATACTGACAGCCGCTTAGCCCAGAACCCTTTTCCTCAGTATGAAATGAAGGTTGAGGATTAAGTAAACACATAGGACTTGCTTCTCTACATCATGTAAGAACTCAGCACCAACAGGCTGCGCTTTGTTTACAGTGAATTCAAGCATAAATCATCATTCCCCATCTGACACATGCCAGTGAGGTCACGCCAAACCAAAGCAAGATCAGGATGGTTTTCTTCCGTTGAGTCCTGAATGGAAATGTCCATCCTCGTATACAAAGGCCTCCTGCCCTTTAGGGCACAGTCAGACACTGGTTCACCTTAGATATAAACCACAGGCCCTTGACACCAATGTCCTGTGCCCTCCTCCTCCTCAGCTTGTGAACAGAGCTGATTAGCAAGGGCAGGCATGTGAGCAACTACAGCCTGGCACCAAAGATCGACAGACGTAGATACGACCACTCTAGACTATGTAAGTATTGTTGTCGAGCCTGTTTTTTTAAAGACATGTGTCACACTTCAGGGAGCTGGGACCACAGCCTGGCTTCTGAGATGCTTACTATCATTTTGCTCAAGGCAGATGGAGGTAAATAAATGTTGGGCAGCCGGGCAACAGTTCTGCTGCACAAAACAAGAGCATCCTGCCTCCTAGTCTGCACATCCTTACACATTTATGTAAGAACAAGAGAAAAGTCAACTAATCGGATACCAAGAAATGGATTGCCATCATAGCACAGGGAACAGCTGCTATGATTAGCTAAAGGATCCACTTAAAAACCAGGAAGCGCTTCTGCCAAGAGGACAACGAAGAAAACACCCTGCTAACTTAGAGGTAGCTTAGAGCTTTCAACCTCTGCCACTGAGGACTGCTGTTTCTGGTCAAGCTCCAGAGGAGAGGGCAGGCTTGAGTAAACCTTGGGACCCACAGGTCTGTCATTGGGAAAGACCAGAATTAAAGCCCAAGAAGGACACTGGAAACAAGCGACAGAAGTGATATAGCCAAAAACATGCTCGCAGCATCTATGAAAAACAGGTCGCCATGGTCATGGCATAGTGTGAACACCAACTCAGGAGAAGGTTGGAATCAGGTCATATGTTCAACTCAAACACCAGTCTGGAGCCATGCTCAATTGGTTTTCTACCTATTTATTGGACATGAAATGGGAATCAGTGTGTCCACTGGCACGGCTAATGAGATAAGATTTGTAAGGAGATTATTCAGATGGAGGGAGTGAGGGACATTCCCCAGGGTCACCTTGGCTGTGCAGCATATCCTACCTGGAGAAAATACCTTTCATTTATGAAAGTATGCAGTACATACTACAAAGAACAGCAAGGCTCAGAATCAGAAAGCCAGCTCACCTGACCATCCAGCAGAGTCCGAGGCTTAACAGTATCAGAAGTGTGAAGGCCACAAACTATGAAACAGAATCCTGGGCTAAGTGAAGACAGCAACGTCCTGTTAGGTTCCCATTACTGTGATAAACACTAAAACCAACAGCAACTTGAGGAGGCCAGAGGTCAAATCCAGAAGTCGGCTGCCTTCTCTTTTCTAAAGACTTATTTTATTACATCTATAAGCATTTTGCCTCTATGTATGTTCCTAGTACTCACAGAGGTCAGAAGGTAGCATCGGATCTTGTGATGACTATTCCTAGTTGACAACTTGACTACATCTGGAATTAACTACAATCCAGAAATGGAGGGCACACCTATGATTCAGAAGATACGGGCTTCTGACCTGGATTTTGACATGGACTTAAGGCATAGTGGCTATGAAAAGCTCAGGCCCAGGCAAGGTAGTACACGCCTTTAAAACCAGGAGACTGAGGCAAGCAGATCTCTGAGTTCAAGTCTAGACTGGGACAGAGCAAGTTCCAAAACCAGGCCTGGTGGTACACACCTTTAATCTAGCCACACCAGCTGGAGGCCCACATAAGGACATTGGAAGAAGGAAGATTCACTCTTCTTCACCTGCTTGCATTTACTTGCTAGCACATCTGTTGGAACCTATTTTTTCAGGATTCCAGCTTATACAGAAGACCAACTGAAACACCTAATCTTGTGGAACTAAATTCTTGGACTTCCTATTCACAGCTGCCCATTGTTGGGTTAGTTGGACTATAGACTGTAAATCATTACAATAAATTCCCTTAACATATAGACACTCCATAAGTTCTATGACTCTAGAGAACCTTGACTAATACAGATCTCATAGATTTTGGGTGCTGGGAATTGAACTCAGGTCCCTGGAAGAGCAGCAAATACTCTTAATCACTGAGCCATGTCTCCAGCCCCCTACCTTGTCTCTCTCTCACTGGGAGTTGGAGGGCAAGCTGGCTAGTGAGCCACGGGATCCATCACCACACCTTGCTTTTTAACCTGGGGTTCTGGGCACGAAAATTCAGGTCCTCAGGCTTGTATGTCAAGCACTTTATAGACTGGACTATCACTTTTTTAACTCATGCACACACACCGACTACATTTGCCCTAAAAACAGCACATCTTAAAGGCCAGGCTGACAACTGCTCCCCATCTCTGAAATAGGGAATCATCCCACTATAACTAGACACAAGCCCCTTCCAGAATTCCTAGAAATCTGCAGGTACACTGAAAAAGAAAAAAACAAGCACATATTTCCACCCTCTTGGGACCTGGGGGAAGACCATGTTTCCACTGAAGCTCAAAGAATTCAAGCCATGCCCCTGCCTTTGGGGAGGCAGTTCAAGTTTCCTCACTATAGCCTCATCTGAATAACTTAAGGCGTTAGTCACTAGACTCTAAGACACAATTTGAGCAAGCCCCATGTCCTTAGGCCTCAGTGGCCAGAAGCTAGGCTTGCAGGCACACAAATCCCTCTCATCTTTCTTACCTCTATAAATCCTGACGCTGAATGACTACTATACGCCAAGCTCTTTACCCCTGTAAACTTCACACACGCCCCAAGTTAGGTTCTCTGCTATCCCTTTTGGACAGAACTGGAGATGGACACCACTGGGTTAAGTAGCTTGTATCTAGATAGATATTTGGGATTCGCAGGCTCTTAGGTCTTTGATCCTCTGAGCACAGGAGCCATCAGTCCCTTCCTCCGGAACCAGTTCTCGAGACTCAGAGAAAAGACCTCTCCCCATCAGTCAGCAGGTCTAAAGTCCTGTGAGGTGAGGACTAACCATGCCATCTGGCTGGCCCTGGGGGCCAGACTAAAAACCGGGATGCAATGTCTCCAGGAGCTCAGAACTCCAGGTTTTGCCCGCGAGCGAGTCCTCAAGGAAGGCGGCCATGCCGCCATCGCCCTCCCTCCAGGCCCAGGGCTCCAAGCATCTCTCACCTCTCAGCCGACCCCGCCAACGGTCTCAACCGGCCGCCGGGGAGCACGTGGAGCCGCAGCCACCCAGCGTTAGCACAGCTACCAGCTCGCCCAGCTACCCCGCGCAGAACTCAATCCCGGCAGGCACGCGCCAGTGCGCATGCGCATGGAGACCACGCCCCCAGACGGAAGTGACGACAGCGGAAGTTGCCGACGAGCTACAGAGGGGGCGTTGTCGTAATGGTTCCGAGGCGGTTGGAGTCCTGCAGTTGACGCCAAGAGTCTGACGAAAACGAGTGTCAAGGAGACGGCCGGGCGAGAGCAGCCTCCGGGGGTAAGGTGGCCCGGGACACTCGACTCGCGTGGGCTGCAGGTTGGCGCGTCTAGGGTGCGCGCGGCTCACTGACAGCGCCGTTTAATAGGGTCCGGCCGAGCACAAAGCTAAGTTCCGTGCACAGAAGCCGGGCCTCCTCCTTCCTGCTGTCACCCTTGCTGCTGCGGTCTGTGCCACTCTTGGTGACCTCGTCGCCCCAAGATAGGAGAGACGCTTATGACCCCGGGCCCCTAAGTCGCGCCCTGCCTCATTCACCGCGTGACCATACGTGCCTTGGTATCCCATTTGTAGAATGCTATTACTGCAGCGCCTACTCCTCGGGACCTTGTAGGACTAAAGATTCGCTTCACGTCAGGTGCTGGGCGGGTATCTGCGGTTTAGTAAATGCTCACTGAACGTTAGTTGTTCTCAGCCCGAAAGACAGCATCTGGTATACTTTAGTGGTCACTATTGCTGAAATGACTGAATGAACGTCAAACAGGCTATGAACAGTATTGTGAGAAACATAAACCCAGGTATGGGCATTTGTTGGTGACTGGGAGATTTCCTTCTGTTTTCTGTGGCGCCTAAAGCAAGGTACAACGGATGAGGTGGTTCAGATAAGAGAGATTTACTTTCGTACACTTCTAGAGGATGGACGGCCATGAATGTGATGTCATCAGGTTTGCTTGCTTTAGAGGACTGTCCTGACTTACATGTGGTCACTCTTGCTGTATCCCCACTGTGCCACCGCAGCACTGGCGTTTCTGCTACAGAACCCATTGTAATACGTTCTTTTTAAAGCACAGTTGCCTTCTTAAAGGTGTAATTGCTACAGGTAGTCAAATTCTGAGGTTCTGGGGAATGCAACAGAATGCATAAAGAGCCCAATTTGGTGGCATGCCCTTGTAATGCCAGCACTGGGAAAGTGGAGATAGGTAGATTCCTGGAATCAGTGAGCCTCACATCTCAGTAAGAGACCCTTTCTCAAAAAAACCAAGATGGACAGCTCCTGAGGAAGAATGCCTGTGGTTGGCTTCTGGCCTCCACACATATGTACCCATGTAGACACAAAACACGCACATACGTCTGCACATACATTCAGAAAAGGGCATGAGGATAGGCACAGTAGTTAACAACTCCTGAGGACCCCTCTAAAGCTTGATATAAACAGCTCCATGGCAAATGTCCCACAGATCACCCACTGGTGTTAACTACTTGGCAGAATGACCCCAGGAAACAGAAGGGCTTTGCTGTGGGAGCCTCTTGGGTTAAAATCCTGCTGTGGCTCCTCTTCATTCACATCACCCAAGCCTTTCTCACCCTGGCATTTGCAATGTTTGATGTCTCTCACACGGAGCTTTCTACTATTATATTCTTGCTTTCAATTTTAGCTTGCTGAACTAGAGGAACCCTACAGTTGTTCTCTAGTCCCATGGAGTCGCTCCATTCTCAAACTACACACTGAGCATCTGTGAGGCTCCAGACACTTGCAGGTGTCAGAGCTACAACAATCAGCAAAGGAGATGTTAGCCATGTCTTTACCACATACAGACTGTTGTGTTTGCCAGCTAGGCTGAGCCCCGGAATAGTTCACTCAGCTGTGAATTTGTCAGCGGATCAACCCAGTGAGGAAAGTCACACCCTTGGGATCCAGCCACCTCACATTTGAACTCTGCTGCACTGAGGACTAAGCCTTAACTCTCTCATCTTTTGGAAATACTTCATACCCAAACCACAGTTTAGTGTGGGAGGGTCCTCACGGGTTTTAGAGCAAGCAGGGGAAAGCAGTCACGGTGAGGTAAGAATAAAATCCAGTCAGCTCAGTTTTATAACCAGAGCTGGGCCAGGCCAAGACTTTTAGAGTCTGACTCAGATCATTTTACTTTACTCATATTTAAGCATAGCACAGCTTAGTGTGTGTGTGTGGGGGGGGGGGCGTTGATAACAATTACATCATTTCAAGTGCACAACAATTTTAAGACATGTTTACACTGAGATTCTTTACAAAGTATATCTGGCTTCTTTCATAAGAATGGGTACTGTTAGCCGGGTGGTGGTGGCGCACGCCTTTAATCCCAGCACTTGGGAGGCAGAGGCAGGCGGATTTCTGAGTTCGAGGCCAGCCTGGTCTACAGAGTGAGTTCCAGGACAGCCCGGACTACACAGAGAAACCCTGTCTCGAAAAACCAAAAAAAAAAAAAAAAAAAAAAAAAAGAATGGTACTGTTGATTTAGAAATAGTGCCCAAAATTTAGGATCTAGGGAGATTAAAACATGAGGTAAACATAATGTCTATAGGAGTCAGGATTGGCCTGGCCCTAAGATAACATAGAAGTCACTAGGCTGCTGTTTTTGTACAAATGATATCTCACAAAGATGAGTTTTATGGCCTAATAGTAATGCTCATGGTTTTAAGGGGAAAGAGTCTGGGATAAGTTAAACATCAATTCTGGAAGATATGGGCAGGGTCTGGCTCAACAGGTAGCAAAGGATCACCATATTGTAAACTTCATTACCCCCAGCATTCCAGGAAAAGAGCTAAGCACCTCATTCCATTGAAGATATAAGCTGTGTGTTTAACTTTCCTGGCTTCTCCAGGCTTAACTGTGTAGAGGCCCTTTTTGCCCTCCACAGATTATTGCACCAGATTGCTCTTTAGATCCTCAGCATCCTCCATTCCTCTTCCACTGTGTTTGGATGCCAGAGGCTGCACCTGACTCAGCTGTGTGCCCCCGTGTCTAGCTTGTTCCATTAGGGTGTGCGGTCCTCACTAGAACTGAAGCTTCCTGGACACGTGGTGTGCTGCACTCACTGTTATTGCCCTAGAGGAAAGCCCACAGTAGTTCCTCAGTCGGTGGATGAGGAATAACCAGGTTTTCTGGATTCACACAGAAGCTTCTTGTCTCCTTCCCAGTCAGAGCCAGGGTTGTCAGATGGCGTGAAGCTCATCATGACCTGCCCTCTGCCTCCGTAGTCTGCCACCTACTATTCAGCCATACTCTGAACCCAGCAAGTTCCTGCCCTGGAGGTCCCTTACACCTACTGCTCACAGACCCCAGGATCCTGCGCTCTCCATTCTCTCGCTTCCTCTGTCTGTGAGAAGCACAAGAGCACACCTGAACAGACATGGTCCAGGTCTAATTGCTTTGCTCTTTGCCTGGCAATGGTAGTTATCTTAGTCTGACCAAATATGCTCCTAATTTTCTCTAGTTTTGAATTCACTGACCTATGTATAGGTGTATATTCGTTACTTTCATTACTACTATAACAAAATATCTGATACTAGCAAATTAAGGAAGAGTTTATTTTGGCTCATAGTCTAAGGGTGCAGTCCATCATGGCAAGGAAGGTTTGATGGGAGGAGTGAGAAACAGCTGGTTATATTACATCTGCAACCAGGAGTCAGCAGGATGCATGCTACTGCTCAGCTACTCCCTGCTTTGTATTCATTCTGGACCCCAGCCCATCGATGATGTCACTCACTTTCATCCCTGTTCACTTAAGCCTTTCTGGAAATGCCCTCAGACACTGACAGGAGTGTCTGAGGCACTCCCAGGGTTCACAATCCCACCAAGTTGAGGTGGGATTAAGCACCACAAAGTGTTTAATAAATGCAGGTTTGATCTTAGCTGGTTGACTTTTTCTATGTTTGTTTGTGTATATGTATTGATTTGTAATTTTTCATTTGGCATATTAATAGTTTTCCAGAAAAGAAATGCATACAGTATTATCACTACTGCAGTCTACATCGGCACACTCGCATACTTTGGGTTTCACATAGCTAATGGCTTCTATAATGGATCGCGAAGAGGAGACATTTCCATATTACCCAGAGTTGAGCTGAACAGCTCTGGGCTAGGTGCTGCCAAAACAATTCAGTGGGTAGGTGGGTGTCTTAAATTGTAACCTTGATGCACAAGGTGAAAACCAAGAGCAGTTTGCGTTTGGGGCCCTCTTTGTGGCATTGGTGTCCGTGAGCCTCTCTTACTTGTATTTTCTACTGTAGGTCTCATAGTCTAGAATGGACCCTGTTGCTATTCACAGCTGCCACCTCCTCCAGCAGCTGCGAGAGCAGCGGATCCAGGGCCTGCTTTGTGACTGCATGCTGGTGGTGAGGGGAGTCTGCTTCAAAGCACACAAGAATGTGCTGGCAGCCTTCAGCCAGTATTTCAGGTGAGTACCTCACACCGTCCTCTACTGTTGCTGAGGAGAACCTGCTTCCTGGGGGGGGGGGCCTGTTCTGTCTTTATCTTTGAAGTTTAAACAAAATGACAGTTTATGTTTTCTTTTTAATTAGAATCACTTTGTGTTTGGAGTCACTTGAAAGAAAAGAGACTCTTAGCTAAAGTATATTAAGGATGACTGAAAATTAATTTCAGTATTCTTTCTGTATTTCACTTCCTTTCCAGATAAAATGATTGAGGAATTGAATCTGAGGTAGGAATTTCACTGTCATAAGACATTAGAGTAGAAGATGCTGGCTGTCATTGTGCACATCTTTCATCCCAGCATACGGAGGCCATAGCAACAGGCTAGAGAGTTCCAGGCTGGGCAGGGCAGAAGGATGATTCTGTCTGGAAAGAGAAAAAAAATTAGCATGGGGAAAGTGTTCTGTATGCTTCCCCCATCCTTCCCTCCCTCCTTCCTTACCCATTTCCCTTCCTTTCTAAATGAAAGCAGTTCAGTTTTTGTCTTTCATTTAAATGTTGTAAGAAAATCTTTGGTTTAACCTCATCTTAGTTACTCTGCCATTATTTTGGCTTGTGTGATTTATTTATACATACTGAATAACACAGGCAGTTGTGCTGCAGTGTAGCCAAGCCTTCATACAACTGCATGTTCTTAGAAGTGAATTCTTTGGTTAGTAAGTCTCGTTGGTGCACATTAACCTGCTGTGGTCAGTAGCGTGTGGAAAGTGGCCTGCTCTTGCCCTGATAACACTGCATCATGGCATTAAGCTCTTGTGTGCTCTGTTCCACACACTATAACAACTCAGTTCAGTAGGGTGGGTGGTAGTTTTTCCCTGTGCAGAACAATCCTAGACTCTTGGGCTTTGCTGTTCCTGGTTTTTCTGTCTTCCCAGGACAGTTAGATTTTGCCCCAAGTATGATAATGTTGGCTCTTCTGAGCTGGCATAAAACCTAAAGGCTGTTGGGGAAACAAGTGACTGTTGGCAAAATGTCTGCAGCAGGTTTGTAAGACAGCTTACCCAAGTCATCTTCTCAAGCTGTATTCAATACCAGTTTCCTCACCTGTGAACTCGGCCCATGCTGGAACAAGGAGCCTGGGCCTCATGCGCCTTTTTCTTCAGTAAGTCAAGGTGCATTTCTTCCTGTTGGTTTATGGACCTTTGAGTCTCTGCAAAACTAAGCAGCCAGAAGGGCATGTTAGTACTCCAAGCACTGGTGAAGCAGAGGCAGGTGAATCTCTGAGAGTTCTAGGCCAGCATGGTCTCTATATCAAGTCCCAGACCAGCTAAATCTACAAGTCAAAAAAACAGAAACCAAACAAACAAACAAAAAATTACAGGTACATAGTGAGTACCTTCGCTTGATTAATGTGTCTGTCTTTATCTTTAGAAGGTTTTAAGGCACTTAGATATATAAGTATTTTTATGTTATATGGTGTGAAATGGATCATGCCAGACTAAACATAAAACACTGAAGTACATATTGTCTTTTTTTTTTTTTCTGTACTGTGTCAGTGTATAATTGGTGCATGTGGTTGGTTATATTTCGAGCAGTATATAGAGATCATGTTCTGCAGAGTCCTGCATGAAGACCAGAGTCTTATCCCCAGGACTCACATGAAAACTCCAGGCATGTTGGTACCCGCTTCTAATTGTAAAGCTGGGAGATGGAGACACACGGATCCCTCGGGTTCAGTGGCCAGCCAGCCTCACCTGCTTCACAAGCTCTGGGCCATTTGGAGACTTCATTTTCTTAAAACTTCATTTCTTAAAAGTGCTGGTGCCTGAGGAGCAGCGTCCAAAGCTGTCCTCTGGCCTCCACAGATGTGAGCATTTGCACGCGCACACACACACACAGTACACTTGAACACACAAATCCAAAGAAACTAAAATAAAATCAGTGAAAGTGAAATAGCTCTAGAAATAAAACATTAAAAATACTTGTGACGAAAGCATTAGTGTTCACAGACATGATCTTTTGAAGATTTATGTGTGAACTTTAAAAGAAAAAGTTAGCCGACTGTGAAAGTACTAAAGTGTTCTTTCTTTGTCAGGAGCCTCTTTCAGAACGCTTCCAGCCAGAAGAATGACGTCTTTCACCTGGACGTTACAAACGTCAGCGGCATAGGGCAGATCCTGGACTTCATGTACACATCACGCCTCGACCTTAACCAGGACAACATTCAGGTGATGCTGGACACAGCACAGTGTTTGCAAGTGCAGAATGTTCTGAATCTGTGCCACACATTTCTGAAGTCAGCCTCTGCAGCACAGCTGCCAGGCTTGCCTTGTGCTGGTGGCTTCCCCCTGCAGAGTGTGACTCTGGATGGCACCTGCTCGGTAAGTGAGCACTACCCTCCTCACCCACTGCAGGAGTGCCCTGTGGAAGGCCCACAGCCTAAAGTTCTGGCTGAGGTGAATCCTCGTGTTCCATCAGCAGATTTCAGTCGTCCCACAGGAGAAGTGTCAAAACCAGATGCTGCAGGTGCCAGCTGCCCAGAGTTGCCCTGCAAACAGCCCAACTACTATTACAAACTCAGAACATTGTACAGCAAGCAGTATTACAAGCAAACTGCCTGCCCTAGTCAGGTGTCTGCCCCAGAACAGCCGCTCACTCTCAGTGCCTCCACAGACCTTGCTGCAGCAGACTCACAGCCTCCTGTGGAGGGTCGTCCAGGGTCCCAGAGTCTCCAGAGCACTTGCCTTCCACCTTCGTGGCTCCACCTGTCAGGAACTCTGGCATTGACTCTGAGGCAGACACCTTTTCTCAACCACCGGCCAAACAGATGAGACTGAAGAAGGCCATGCACTTGAAGAAACTAAACTTTCTCAAGTCCCAGCAGTCAGCTGAGTGCACTTCACATCCTGAGACAGATAATGGGTTGGTTAGGAGGGAGGAACCTGCTGCTAAGGAAGATGCAGTGAAGAGAGCTGGAAGCCAGACTACTGAGGAAAAAGGGAGAGAAGAACTGGGTCCAGAGAGCAGCCGTGAGGAGGAGATGCCAGGAGCCCCAGCTTCATGGGAAGACCCGTCCCAGGCCCTCCAGTCCCAGAAACAGTATGCGTGTGAATTGTGTGGGAAGCCTTTTAAACACCCAAGCAATCTGGAGCTGCACAAACGATCTCATACAGGTACACTGCCAGGAGCCCACAGGCATAGAGGAGGAAGCAGTGGTGCTCGTACCCTGGCCAGGCCTTGTCTGTAAGACACTCGACTCCTCGGTGGAGCCAGTGAGGTCTGTAACGAGGCTCCAGGGTGCTAGTTGCCCTCTGTTACACTTCTTGGTGATGTATGCATATGTTGTGTGCAGAGAGCATCATCAAGCTGCAGTAAAAGGATGGCTTCTTTCATGATGAGTTCCATCTGTCTGGTGCACAGTTCCCTGCTATGATGCACTCAGATGTCTAGCTCTGAAACAGACACACTGTGGTTTGTTGCCTCTGTTAAACAGACACACTGTGGTTCGTTGCCTCTGTTAAACAGACACGCTGTGGTTCGTTGCCTCTGTAGGGTTCTTGAGCTTATTTTCTCAGCAGAGTGTTGACAGATAGTGAACTGTAACAATTCAATTTTAGTCATTCTGAAACTTCTCTCAAGTAATTTTAATTTGAAAGTTAGGATTTTGGAGGCAAGAAGGAATCAACTACTTGACTTTTTTGTTTATTTTTGTTTTAATGGTACCGGGATGCTGGACAACTCTGCCGCTGAGCTATGTCCATCCCCAGCCCTACTCTCCACCAGATATTGTCAATGAAAAGTCTTCCACCTTTGACAGTGAACTTCCAAACGTTTATTATCTTAATTCATATTATTGTCTTCCCAAAAAGTTTTTAAAGCTATGGTATGATATACACCACACTGTGTAATACCATGCCTCACTCTCCCCCTGGCTAAAGTATAATTATTAGTCATCATGAATTAGTAACAGTTAAGACATAACCATGACCCAGGTGTAATGACACACACCTTTTATCCCAGTACTCGGGAGGCAGAGGTAGGTAGGCAGATCTTTTGTGAGTCTGAGGATAGCCTGGTCTATATTGTGAATTCCAGGACAAGCTACACATTGAGGCTCCATCTAGAAAATACCTCACCCCACCCCAAAAGACATAGGCATGAGCAGTGGCACACAGCGGCATGCTTCCAATGGCCTGTTTGGAAGCTGCCAGCTCCTTCCCTGCATGCTGGTCTCTTGCCACTCTGGACTTCTGGTTTGCTCAGGTAAAAAGTTTTTTTTATAGATGTCAGTGTATTCAAATGTAAAGGCTGCCATTATTTTTATATAACACACACACACACACACACACACACACACACACACACTACTATTAGTAGTAGTAGTTCAAAATGAGTCCAGGTAAAGACAGTCCTCATTCAGTCTTGCTATGATAACAACATGATTTAAATCATTCTGTTTTAATGAGGAATACTTTCAGTTTTATTTCATTTTTCTTTTAGAAACTTACCTGTTGTAGCTTTAAAGGAGCAAAATTAAATTGCTAATTCTGGAGAACATCTGTGAGTGACAGATACAGTCATAGGGCAGAGACACTTCCTCGGACGTAAGTGCTGCATTGAAATGGCAGCAGAGCGTGGCCTGGACGCCAGGGACCTGAGAGAGAGGCCAGAGCTGTATCAGAATGGTGCAGATGCCACTTCCTTCCTCCTCGGCGTGCTGTGGAAGCTGCCACTGGCCACATGGTGTGTGATGCTGTCCCCCCCCATAGCCAATGAGACGTGTGTTTCTCTGTCTTCAGAATGCCTTCTGTTTCACTCTGATGTGTATATATATTGATAGTCATAGCCGATAGGACACGAGCTCTGTAGAGCCTCAATGTTAACAGTGAAAAGGGCTCCCCAGACCCATTTGAATACGCTTGTTAAAACTTTGGTCTCTTGTGACCCATGACTTCTCTTTTTTTAAACTCATCTCTCTTGTGGGGACTTGAACCCCAGTAATTACAGAAAGAAGGCAGAACACAGGCTTATATGGTCATGATCATCTAGGACTGAAGACTAGCTTAATGCAAACCCAGAAAGCTGCAAGCTGGCTTTGCCAAGGTCACATGCCCTGTATGCAGAAGAACGGTGTGTTATTTTTAAGATGGTCTTAATGTAGCCACTTGAATTGGGGAGAGTGGGGAAATGACAGTTTGGGGGTTCAACGTGTGTTTATTAGGCTCATGCAGACCAAAAGTGGCACCTTAAAGTGCACCTTCCAGCAGATCCCCACCTGGCTGCAGCTTCTTATAGCATTCTATGTTCTCCAGTCTGTCCTGTCCCAGACTGCAATAACTGAGTTACTGCACTCAGTGTGGAGACAACAGCAGGCCACACCTCTCCTCTCCACTGTGAAGTCCACTTCTGTGTCTCAGCTAGGGCAGGGAGGTAGTACAGACGGCTGTTCCTCAGGCTGCTTGTGCCCACCATTTGGGCTCCAGTGTCCATACCTCCCTTGGTGTGAAGGAATTGTCCACTCAGGTAGGAGTCAAAGGTCAACTAGAATCATGCAGTAAGAAAACTCTCATTTGGTTTTGTGATGAAAGGAAATTGGGCAGTCTTTAATTCGCCATAGGTTTGTATTTAAAGAACAGTTTGACTTTTAGATGAAAGTATATAGATTTGATTTTTATCATCTTTCTGGAGTGTCAGGGGAGTGATAAGTATTTGGAAGTAGAGATACCCTGTGCCCCACTTTGGAGGTAAACAATGTCACAGGCTGAGTGTGGTGGCTCCCAGCCCTCAGGAGGCTGAGGCAGGAAATGCTGAGAGTTCCAGTCAGCCTGGGCTCAGAGGGAGACTTTGTTCTGACTAAAACACAGAAGAGTGGGATGATTGCTTGGAAGGGGAAGATGCAGGAGATCGAGGATTTTAAACAGAAATGATCGTGCAAATTCTTGTACTGACGACAGCTTGTTGTGTTTTGCTTTGTTTTAGGTGAGAAACCTTTTGAATGTAACATTTGTGGGAAACACTTCTCTCAGGTGGGAATACTCTTATTTACTGTTGATAATTGGAAGTCTGAACCCCAATGCTTACTTTATTACCAATAAGACTCACTTTTGTCCTCAGGAGAGAAATCTGTGGTGGTAGCTGCAGCTTAAAGAGTTGGGTCCGGGTCAGAACACACATTCCTAGTGCATTAGAAGGTGCTGCTGTCGTGATTGGCAGTCCTCATGGCACCTTTCTTTTTCTCCACTCATGCTGGGTCCTGCTGTTGATGTGTCTTGAAGTTCCTAGTGGTCCACAGTGAGCTTCCTTGGAGTTGCACTGTTTGCTGGGCTAGGTCCAAGCCAAGGATTTACTCTCTTTGGGGCTCTACGCAGGATATTAGGCAAGAGAAGACCAAGCCATTTTTATTCTCTACTTTGACTATAGCCTTTGAGCTGAGTTTTGGGCATATGGAGCTATCCATATTTACTGTGCCTTGCTGTGGCAAGTACTATATTGGCATTTGGAGACATCTCCTCCACAGAAAGTGTCTGGTGTCATAATCTGGCTCTGAGCAGTTGCTGCTCCCTCTCAAATAGGAATAGAGTATCCCTCTGTTCATGGTCACATTCAGGGGGTGGGACTCTTTAGGGGGAACAGCCAACACTGCTCTACTCAGTGCAGTAGCTCCATAGCAGTGCTGTGTGAGATTCTGCTCAGTCAGGAAATGGCTTTGGACTTGTCCTGTCATTGTGCAGGAGACTGTGATGAGGCAGGGATTAGGAAGGAATTCCCAGGGAGCGTGGAAGCAGTGAGTGCTATTTTGTTACACACCCTCCCTGGTGCTTCCAGGGTCCGCTGAGGGTGCCAGTTCTCTCTTCCTGTGCCCTGGCTGGTTTACTCATTCACTCTCCGTGACTTCCTGCATCTTCTTATGTATGGCCTCTTCTTCCCTGGATGATGACTTTGGAACAGCCTCTTGTCACAGTACCAGCAGGAGCCCCCAGCTCTGGACAGGTGCTGAGTGTACATCCCTCTGTCACCATTCCCTGGGAGACTGTCACTGCCTTTTACTTGGGTACCTAGAGTGCTTAAGAGTCTGGATTTGAACCTACATCTGTCAGATTTACTGTCCTGTGACCTTGGATGGGACAGTGTCCTGATCTGCTAGACAAGGTTGAAGGAGCAACTGCCCTAGAGAGTGTGCAGGATTAAGGAGTTGGTGAGACCAAGTTCTTAAAACAGCATGTGCCCTCCTTCATGGCTCTGCATCCTCATCCTTTGATCCTCCCCCACCATCACCATTTCATCCTAGCTACCTAGGACTGGGGCCAATGACAAAGCTTAGCAGGTAGGGATGTTGCTGCCAACACCTGGGGTCCACACGGTGGAAGGAAGGAACAGGCTACTGCAAGTTGTCCTCTAGTCTTCACATGTGGGTTTTGCATGCTCCTTCCCACCCCCAGGAAAATATATGAGTAAAAATTAAGCAAAGTGGAAAACTGTTGATGATCATTGATAATAAGCAATCGCCACGCTTCTCCAGGCCCCATTTTCATTCTTACAATCCTATCCTATGGAGCTGGTGGGAGGATTAAGTGTCTTTCATGTGGAGTATCTTCCTGCTCAGAGCTCTTCTGTGGCTCCACTTGGTAACCACAATACAACAGCACACTCTGGATCTCTGTCAGCCTTGACCCCCACCCCAGCTCAGCACCTCTGCTGTGCTATCCCTCAGAAATGCCAAGTTCCTGCTTTGAGTGGGTCTCTGTTACCTTTTAAAGGGTGTTTTTGATGTGCAGCCAAGCTTAAGAAGTATGGTTTAGACCTTGATCAGTGCCCACCCTCTCTGCATGCTACCCAGGATGACTGTCTGGAAAACCCATTTCTTCTAGGTCGGTGTCTGCTTCTGTCAGTTTTTTATGAATGCAGAGCTAGCTATCTATAGCTGTGGTTTCCAGATGGTCCTTGCTGTCTTATTTTCATAGTGGAATGATGAGACTGTTTTGGAAAAGCACTGTTTTAAAAGCCTGATTCAGCAAGAGTTGCATGTTACTGAGCTGCTTCTAGCTCTGCCACTTGCTGAGATGGGACAGATCCAAGTAAGTCTCTTAGGAGCTTATTCTTCAGAGGGACAAATGGCTTTGTGTACAGTCAAGGACAAGGATACTTGAGACACACTTCACCAGAATACATGTAGGAACAGTGCATACAGAGAGAAGAGAACAATCATGGCCACCTAACAGGGGTGGCATTTGGGGCAGGCTAAAGGCAGCACTTGCCTCTCTTTGGATGAGCCTTGCAGACTGCTAGGACTAGGAGTGGAGGGCAGGGTGCTGTTTGTTGCCATGGGGTTACCTAGGAGCTAGTAGCCCACCCTCCCACTTCTGCTATACATTCTCCTGGGAATGACTGGAGTGAATAGTGTTCACAGTGGATTAGGATGTCCTTCCTGATCTGCCAGAGTGTGCCAGAGTACTAAGTTCCTAAGAGCTTTTTCTTTGGAGAATTTGAAAGTCTAAAAATGTTTACCAGTAGGAATCTCTGATCCTCTTTCCTAAGGATCGGCTGTCTAGAAGGGTTACCCTGTCTGTACTTAACCATGGCTTTACTAATGAGCCAGATGGCTCTGCAGCACATCAGCCAGCATCATCTTGGATTGTGGTGATGAGACACTTAGCTGTTTATAGAATTACATTCTCTTAGAGAATGGTCATGTCTTGTATTCTGTGTTGCCTGTGTGGTGCACAAGGGTATCAATACATCCACAACAGTAGGAAGAGGGAAAGCCTGGTGACTTAGCTGTCTTTGGAGAGGAGCAAAACTATTCTTTCTGCCCACCCCCGCCCAACCCCCAGGGGGAGGGCAGGGAATAGGAAGAAAAGCTTTAATCAGGGGTACCACATTCCAAGAGGCAGAGGGCAGTCTTGGGTAAAAGACCTGTTTTTTGGGTAGTGCTGGGCTAATGCAGAGCAAGTACTCACCCCATCCTTGGTGAAAGTGCAGGAATCAGGGACACCATAATGACCATGTCCTAAAGCGCTAACATGGGGGCCTGGGCTCTGGTGGATCCTCACGTCATTTCATAACTTTAACAGGGAAAGTGTTGTCTTTAGTGTCTTTTTTATTTTGCTATTATCTGAAATTCTAAAGACTTGGAACTCAGCTAGATGACTAATATCTGAGATGCCTTCCTGTCTCAGAGTTTGTGAGGCCCTCGCTTTTACTCAGCTGCCATGTACCCGCAAGGGAGGCCAGGTTTCTTTATGGTTAAATACTGAGGTTTGAGTCCACATCAGAAAGTTTATTGTAAGAGTAATTAAACTCAGATGGTCGTTTAAAAATACTTTATGTATTTATTTACTGGGGCCCTCTGTATGTGTGGAGGTCAGAAGACACTCTGGGGAGTCAGTTATCTCCTTCCACCATGAATGTGGGTGGGGCCTGGGGATTGAATGATATGTCAGGCTTGGAGACAAGTCCTTTACCTGTTGAGCCATGGCCCCAGATGGTTTTACTTTTTCTGGTGAGATTTTTCTGTTAAATATTCTGATTTAACTTAAAAATGATTAGAAACAAACTTCGTTTTTGCTAATCTCTTCCGCAGAGTTTTTATTAGCACAGGCTTTGAGGTCTCAGCAGATAAACCTGTGTTAGGCCAAGCATGGTGATACATGTCTTTAATCCCAGCACTCAGGAGATGGAGGCCGAGACAGGCAGATCTCTGTGAATTTAAGGCCAGCCTGGTCTACAGAGTAAGTTTCAGGCCAACCAGGGCAACATGGTGAGATCCAGTCTCAGGAAACAAACAATAGCATCAGTACCAGGTGAAGTAGCTCTCCCAGTCCCAGTCTTGTGACCCAAAGTCTCTCAGAGCTTCAGCTGACGTCTCTGTAAATGCAGTACAGCTCTATAAGCCTTGAGCTAAGCACTGCGTGCAGCCAGTGCACAGAGCTCTGCTCATCACATCATCATCACTGCTTGGCATGGTTTCTGTAAACAAAATTGCAGATTTGTTTTTACGATGTGGTCTGTGCATTTTGGTTCCCAATAGTGTGGCTACAGTCTATTAAAAATGAAAAGTATGGATTGATGCCTAAAGTAACAGGGCCCAATCTCCTGAGTCATCTGTACAAATTACTTAAATGCATACAGTTTGGGTTTTTTTGTTTATTTGTTTTTTCTTTTCTTTCTTTCTTTTTTTTTGTTCAAATAATTCCATCAGTTTTATTTACTCTGTAGAGTTTGTCAGCTCTGTGCTACTATATCTGGGAAAAGATACTGATTTCAGTATGTATTTCCATGTCAAATGGTAAAGACATGTTAAAGTTTTTGTTGCTGTTGCTTTCTTATTTACTTAATTTATTTTTGAGACAGTCTTCCTATGTGGTTCTGGCTGCCCTGGTACTTGTCAGTATCAGGCCTGTCCTACCACGTTCATCTAGTACTGCTTGTCACAGATTACATCAGAAGAGCATTGGGATATATTTGCTTTGAAATAAGTAATACATTGAGCACATGTGACGTGTGTGTGGGGGGCGGGGGGGGTCCTACTTATAAAACAGCTCAGACTGTTTCATTACAGTGCATCTTTATTGAGCAACTTGAGTGAGAGAGCAGGAGAGCAGGTGGCGTGCTGATTGTTGTGTTGGTATATGACATTGGTTTTCTGCCATGTGGATGTTGCTGACTGAAGCAGTTAGTATTTGGAATCCTGCTCTCCGAGGAGCACTGTCCCAGGTGGCAATGTGGGTGTCCTGTTGACTGTTCAGGATGGTTTTCTATGATTTGCAAAAACAAAGACGACTTGCACTCACAAGACCAGTACTAACCAGCCCAACTATGGCCCTGGGCAGCTATTCTGGTTGCCAAATCTCAGCTTTTCAGATGGAAATTGCCACTGGATATAAAGATCTAGTTAGAATTTTAGCGTGGATTTTGTTGTTGATGTTTGCCATGATATTGTTATTAAAGGTTTCTATATTAAAAGCAGGCTGTTTACCAGTGTTCTACCAAAATCTGTCTGATTATTGAAAAGTCCCAGTTTTCTCTCAGCTGTGTTTATCACAGTCTTGCATATAGTGTGTAACGGAGGCTTCCCCGAATCAGATTCTACACACAGTGTCTTTTGTATTTGTAAGCTTTAATTCACAGGTGGACTATAACCAAAACTGTCTCTGTAGTTTGCTTAAGGCTGTGTGCAGAGGTAAAGATGGAGTTTACCAGCTAGCTGTTGCTCATCCTTCCTCCTGGCTCTGTTGTGTACTGCAGTATGGCCCTTGGGCATCTTTGTTTGTCACTCAGGGCTTGTTTGGCAGGAGGACACTAACAGCTTGAGCTGCTCAGGTATAATGAGGGAAGGCTTTATCTCTCAACTCTAGTTTGGAACATTTTCAAGTGGCATTTGTAACATGGGAAACATTTGCAACTCTGTTTTCACTACTAGGTAATTTTCTGATGTCATACTGATAAGTGTATGGAAATCTACACGTAATCCCTGCTAGCTTAACAGACTAGGATGCAGAGACCCTGCAGTGCTGCTCTGGGTCTCCTGAGCTGTACTCTTGCACAGAGGTAAAACATGAACAGCTGTGCAGGCAGAGCCAATCTTACTGTGAGAGGATACACTTTCTGGAAAAGTTTTTTGCTGCTTTTGTACAAATGCATATGTTTCTTAAGAATAACTCGTGAGCATTGAGATACGCCCCTTAAGTGCTAGATTGTCCAGGTGACCTGCATGTGAATGGTCCTAATTAATTGTATCAAGATCTGCTTAAAATTAGGCCTGGGAACCCCAAGTGCCTTCCCAAGGTAGCCTACCCTTTACAAGGGAAGCATCACAATGTGGACACCAGCGTGACCACAGCTGGGTCTCTTTGTACAGCAGGTGGCTGCCCTTGACCTTGGACACAGCTTCCTGTCTGCCCTTTATTGGAAGTATGTTGGTTGGGACCTGCTAAATCTGTCAGTTCTCCTTTGAGCTTCTGTAATTTTTTCGGTCCTTCATTATTGATGTGTTCCTTGCCCTCTTGTAGGCAGGCAACCTTCAAACTCACTTACGCCGGCACTCTGGGGAGAAGCCATACATCTGTGAAATCTGTGGAAAGAGGTCAGTGCTGGGCTGGGGTGCCATGTGTGAGAACTGTGGGTGGTCCAAGGGTCATGTCATTGGCTGCCAGGGCTCACGCAGCCATGGAGGAACACAAGTACATTCACTCTGCAACAGGGAGAGAATAAGAAGAAAAGTTAACGGAAAGCATGAAAATCTAGGCGAGGCCCCAGGAAGGAATGCGGCTTTACCGGAAACAGATTAGCTTATGCTGAGGTGTTCATTGTAAAAGCATCTCCAGGGAGAAGACTGTCTAGTCAGGGGAAACAGTGCCTGCGGCCTGAATCACTAGACCTCTAGAGAGAAGGCAACAGAAGGTACCTAAGCTGTGTTATCAAACCAGACTGTTGGCTTCAGGACAGAATTGATGGCTTCAGGACAGAATTGATGACACTCAGCCTTGCCGGATGAGTTTTGACCTGAAAACAGAACGTTGGCATGGCAACAATAAATCAGCATCTTTGGGTGGGTTGATGCCTGTGCAATGACTCCTTCACAGGGCAAGCAAGGAGCTTGTCCATCCCTCCTTTGTAAAGACGACAGCCTCAGCCCTCTATCCCCTTGCTTGATAACAGGCCAGGAGCTTCTTACTCCACCATCCTGCCACTGTGTTAGAACTGCAAGCCTCACAAGCCGTAGACACTCTTTGCTCCACGTCTGGTTCCATCATTTAGTTACTCATTCACCCAGCATCTGCTCAGTGCTATGAGAGAACATAAACATCGGTCGCTCAGATTCTCTGCCCTTCACAAGTCCCCGCTGCAATGTTCGGAGGTTAGAGATGGACACAGGGTTATTCAGAAGTTGTAGTCTTCTAACACATCCCGCAGCACATGCTGTGAGCACAGCAGAGGGAGAAGCAAGCCCCAAATAGGTTTTGGGAGCATGGCCTGCCTCTGCATTGAGGGAAAATGGAACACATCAAAGGCTGCCTTGCTGACCATGGCTCCCCATGTTGCAGCTACCTGAACATAAAGCCAAGCTCTGGGTGGTAATCATCTGGTGATGGCCGGGGCCCAGCATCAGACAGAATGGCCCCACGTACTGTCACTTCCCATGGGCTCCTGAGTGTAGTTTGCAGTGTTTAAAATGAGGACCTTGGGATTCCATGTAAAATCTCTCTGTGCCTCCCTGCCTTGGAACAACCTACCAGCTATCACGAGGTGTGGGGTGAGGCAACCAGGAAAGGGTAGATTTCAGCATGGGTGAGGAGGTGCTTGCTGCCTGCCTAAGATCCTGAAAACCTCTGCACTCACTGTGCCTCCCATCCAGAAACACAGGTGATAGGGCAGAAGGTACTTGGTATCTGGAGACAATTATGGAAGGTGACAGTTGTCAGGCACCCAACACGTCTTAGGCTGGGGTAGCTGCTTGGTGAACACTGGTTCCTTTTTCATCCCCATCACTGTCCCTCTGTCTTAGGATTGATGTGTTTAGTCTTCAGTTTGGGCTCGAGGTGAGCTAGCTCATTATCTAGAGTGGGTGCAGGGCGGACCTGGAGTCTATATTTCACCCCAGGATGGTGTCAGTGCCAAGACCATGCTGAGCTCACCCTGTGCTCTTAAGTGTGTGCCTTGAGCTGGCATACCACATGGGGCATTTCCCCACAAACCCAATGATCCAAGCAGGATGTCAGCACCACAGGGCTTCACACTCCTCTGAACTGTGAGCTTGCCAGCGACGTGGCTCAGAGTAAAAGCTCTTGGCAGCCTGGTGACCTGAGTTAGTTCCTGGGAGCCATATAGTAGAAGGAGAGAACTGATTCCCCAACTGTCCTGGCCTCCACTGGCATGCATACATACACATGCACTAAGTAAATAAATGAAAATGTTTTCAAGGCAAGCCTCTATCTTGCTCAACTGTCGGCGTTTTGGTCTTGCTGTTGGAAACTATAAAGAGTGTGAGGAAGCAAGCAGCAAGTGTCTTAAAACCAAAATTTTCTACTTTCTCTGAAACAGAGAAATGGAAATGCTTTTACACATAGAGCAAGCCACACTCAACTATTCTAAGCAGGTGGAACAGCCTGTCTCCTCTGAATGACCCCAGTTGTCAGTGTCACCAGGTTCCTGATAGGACTTTACACTTCCTTGCAGGTTTGCAGCCTCTGGTGACGTCCAGCGCCACATCATCATTCACTCTGGAGAGAAGCCACACTTGTGTGACACTTGCGGCCGAGGTACTGCTGCATGAGCACTTCCTTTGTTCACAGGGCCATTGCTACAGGTCCTGTCTGCCAGCCTAACACCTGCTGTGGTCTGTCTAGGGTTCAGCAATTTCAGCAATTTGAAAGAGCACAAAAAGACGCACACAGCTGACAAGGTGTTTACCTGTGATGAGTGCGGGAAGTCCTTCAACATGCAGAGGAAGCTGGTGAAGCACCGTGTGCGGCACACGGGAGAGCGGCCATACAGCTGCCCTGCCTGTGGTGAGTCTGGCCTCATCCTGTGTGAGGTGGAGGTGCTGCCCACTCTGCTGCTGACTGCCATAAGTCACTGTTCTCTTATAGCGCGGGTGAAAGTGGTAGTTCCTCTGCTTCCTCATGGGAATATGCCACATACCAGACTCCGCATCTGTGGATATCAGGAACTGACCCTGATGTCCAGATACAAAGGGACTCAAAGCCCCATCACCCAGAGCTGGCAGCCCCTGTGGGAAGGGGTGGAGTATGGGGACACACTTTGGGAACTAAGGGCTTGCTTCTTGACCTCAGCAAGGGCTTTGATGATAAGTGAAGAGAAGGTAGCTCTCCACCTCAGGTGCCTTACTTCACATAGGAAGACCAAGAGTTGGGCACCCGTTGCTTGTGACTACATGGAATCAAGAGTCATACACCCCCAGGTACCCGAGGAAGGCATGTGCCCATGTGCCATTGTGTGTGTTGGCTTGACAGTGCTGATGGAGCTGTGAAGACTGAGTGTGCAGTCTCTATGGCGGTCTGTTTAGGCAGTTGGGGTGCTCAGAGTGCACCTGGATTAGGTTCTGCTGAGGGTTCTGGAAAGAAGCCACACTTGTGTGACACTTGCGGCCGAGGCTGGGACTGCAGTTGGCAGTTGTGCAGTTGACAGCACAGAACTTTGGGAATGCAGCTAGGATTCCCCTCCCATCTCTGTTCTGACAGACCTAGCCAACAGCACACTGTCCTGATATCTGTGAGTTCAGTACTCACTCCTTTTTTCCTAGTGACTCCATATGGCTAAAGTACATATGTACTAGGGACCCTGCAGATGGTGATGGCAGCTTCCCAGAAATCTCAGGTGAGAGCTAAGTTAATGGTACAGTGAAAGACAAAGCATCCACTTATGCCCAGGGATGGTAGGCTGCAGAACGCAGCTAGGACACACAGTAGTAAAGGAGGAGCCAGGACACTAAAGCCAGACTACCACACACATATTACTAAGGTGACACATAAAGCTGTGAAGATGCCTGACTGTGCTATTATGAGAAACTCTGAACCTGACATAGGGCTCAACATTATGAACTTAGTGGGTGCTGGTTCAGGTGTTGTATGGAGGTATTCGGGGTTTTCCTTCTTGGAGAGCCCTATCTAGTTTGCTCAATGGCATTCTTCTTTGTACCCCCATTCCACAGGCTCTATTGCTTTACACGGCCTACAATAGCTGAGGAATCAAAGGCAGTGGTGGTCAGCATTCAGTAAGGGAGAAGTTCTCAGTGTGTCCAGTAGGTATGGGGTATTTCCTTTCAGGGAGCTCTCTAACCGTTAGGCCTTTGCAGTTACCTACTGAGTTCCGCTTCTCACAAGGAAGCAGGCTGAAGGACAGACAAGTATGTGCATGTCTTTGGTACAGACTTACTGCACAGACGTCAGGAAAGGGGTGTTACCAGGTCCTAGGCTGGCCATGCTGCACTGCTATTGTAGCTGGCCGCTACCAACACCGCCACTGTTCTAGACAGAAACTAGAGGGGAAAGATTGTTTTGGGCTTACGGTTTCCTTCAAAGGTCTAGCCCTAGACTCACTTTCACTAGCTGGGCCTCTCTCCTAAAGGTTCTCCATCCTCTCTAAATACCGTCCTCAGTTGAGGAGTATCACAGGACTCCACAGGCATTGACAGCAGCATTGCACGGGATTACCATTGTTGAGGAGGGCTGTATTTCAGCCTGATGTGGGAGCAGCTGCTGGCTGCCTGGGCAGATCCTAGCACTGGGGCCCAGAGGATTTGTGCTGAGTTGTCAAGCTGTAAGGGCCAATTGGAGAGGGATCTCATTCAAAGTGAGGGTGCCATCACCCACCAGCTTCCCTTAGATCAGGTGTTCAGAAGGAGGGGATCCTTCCACTTCTAAAGTAGCCCTTCTCTGCAGGGAAATGCTTTGGGGGCTCAGGAGACCTGCGCAGGCACGTCCGCACTCACACTGGGGAAAAGCCGTATAGCTGTGAGATCTGCAGCAAGTGTTTCACCGCTCCGCCGTGCTGCGGCGGCACAAGAGGATGCACGGCAGAGCTGAGGCCAGGAGCCCAGCCATGCTGGGTGAACTGAGCCAGCCCAGTGAGACCTCTGACCTGGACAGGTCTCAGAGCTCCGACTCCTTCTCCCAGGATGCGTCTGTCACACTGATGCCTGTGTCTGTCAAGCTCCCTGCTCACCCTGTGGAAAGTTCTGTGGCAGGATTTGATGGTCACTGTACTGGCTCCTACTGTAAGTTACGTTCCATGCTTCACCCTCCTAGCATGAGTGACCAGAACAAACTGACCCTGGAACCTACTAAGCTGGCCAAGCCACCAGAGTTGCAGAGCCAGCCACAGGCCTACAGTTACTCAGATGTGGAGCCCTCAGCAGATGTAGAGCAGCCACAGGCTGATGCCATGGCTGTGTCCCGCTCTTCCCTGGCCACTCTGGACAACCACTGCACTGAGCCACTGGGCAGCCGGGCACCTTCGGTGACTTACAGGAACTCTGAGGGACAGTTTTTCTCTAGTATGACTCTGTGGGGGCTGGCAATGAAGACGCTGCAGAATGAACATGAGCTGGAGCAGTGATGTGCCGTCTTGTAACACTGGAGAGAAACGGCCTCCTGCCCAGGCCTGCTCCCTTTCTACCCTGGAGAATGGTTACGTGGTTTCCCGCCCAGGGATTGCTGGGAGCTCCAGCACCATTAACCTAGGAATTGGGAGAAAGGCTTGCTCGCCCCTGTCGGTCCCAGGGAGGCAGACCACCTAGGGCTGTCTACACAGCAGTCTGCTTGCCCCTGCTGGTCCCAGGGAGACTGTCTACACAGCAGTTTAGGGTAGGAGAGCAGCTGATGCATGTCCGTGTGACAGTGCACCTCACGTCAGCCACTGTACATTTATTTGGTCCTGTTAAGTGACATATATACATAAAAATACAGATATCTTTACATTTTATATGATAGAAATTTTTAGTACATTATATTTTTAAATATTTATACAGGTTATATTTGTATATCAAACTTATATTTAATTTAAATAAATGAGCTAGCTTTTCCATATAATGTTTTATATTTTGTAATTTTTTCCCAGTACTTTACTTGTTTTTTTAATTCTGAGTTAAAACCCCAAAAACATCTGTAAAATAACATGTGTGCCAGGGGTGAGATTCTTAGTCCACCATACAGCTGTCTTTGCCATGTAGCTCTAGCTAGGCTTGACCTGTCTATGTAGACCAGGCTGACCTTGAACTCACAGAAATCCACCTGTGTCTGCCTCTCAAGTGCTGGAATTAAAGGCATGTGCCACTATGCCCAGTTTTCAAGCATTTTTATTAATCTTAAGATCTTAATACTATAAAAATAGATTTCAATGCAGTAGAACCTTGGCTTGAGCCTCAGCACCACCCAAAAATGAAATAAGTGGCACTGACCTGGTCGTAAGCCTGGATCCAGTTATGTTACCAGCCTGCAGTGGGGGCCTCAGGGTCTTCAGAACAGCCTGACCTGGTAGCCACTTCTGGGTAGGTCTTAGCCAACTACTTGGCCATCCAGGATTTTCTCTAGACTGGCTGGCTGCAGAACAAGATGAGCCCTTACAGGCCTGAAGTAGTCTTATCACCCAAGTCCCAGTCACCTTCTGGCCTTAATGGAGCTCCCTGCTAAGTTTCCTCAGTACCTCAGGCCTGAGGACTCCTATGATGTCTATAGTACTGTCTCTAGAATGTTAAACAAACATGAGAATGGCTGCCTTGTAGCACACTATAGATTACCTACTGGAATCTTTCAACCTCCAGCAACCCTAACTCAGAAAAGCAGTGTACCTGATAAGAGAACCTGCCAAGGACAGGAGGATTCCACAGAGAACAGCCAGGCCCAGGGAACTGTCGACTGTGAGTGACATCAGATTCCCCTCCCAGTTTCCTAGCCACTCTACACCATGGTCCATCCCCCGAGGCTGGCACTCAGGCAGAACCATGAGAGTTCATGAGGGTTGATCGTCCTGTCCAAGGGTGTGCCAAAGTGTGGGCACCTTGAGTAATCAGGGCCTGGATTGAACTTCGATGGAATTCAATGGTTGCTGATGAGTGTTAGCCCCTCGCTTCCCTCCTCCCATCTCCCAATGGCTCGACAGCTTCTCATTCCAGTAGCTCTTCACCTTCACAGATCATATCTGCCCTTGGTCCCTCACCTCATCCTTATATCCCTGTTAGCCAGGCTACATCCCATAGTCTGAGTATCACAACTCCCACCAGGTCATCCATTGCACTGATGGACAATCCGTCTCTGCCCTCTGTGTACCCGGCTGGTCACAAGTGGCCCTTTGGTTTCTAGACAACACTTCTACTGAGCCCCTTACCCCTCTCACAGCCACCTTGTGCTGCCCTTTGTGCCAGTCTCCTCCAGCTCCTTGGGCTCCTGCAGCTCTCCCCTCACCCCACCTGTAGCCTTGCTGTGGTTCAAAGAAAGCAGAAGCAAACAGGAGCTTTCCTCCCACTCCCACTCCTGGGTCTACACCTGTTGGCTGTACCAGTTCAACTGCAGACCCCTTCCCTGCTCATCGCTGTAGAATGCAGTAAGCCACTGTGCAGCCTTTGGTCTCCTTGCAGGGATGTAAGCCTGGGGAATGTTCCAAGAAGTGCTTGGCAGACACTCGGGACTTACTTGACCAGTGGGTGCTTTGTGAGGCTTTTTCATTGGAATATGGCCCCCTAGATTGATCTTCTGATTTTCCTTTGAGCCCCAGTCATTCAGACCTTAGTCCCAGTACTTCACTGAGATGTTTTTCCGCAGGTCACCAGTGACCTCTCCATTGCAACTCACTAACAGATCCCAATCCCCAACTCAGGCAACTCCAGGTATACCTGAGCGTTATGACCACCTTTCTCTCTAGGTCTACTCCTTTCTCCAGTGACTGGCTCCGTCTCAGAATTCATCCTGCTGACTCCAGTCCATATCTGAACATTAAACATTCAGAGTCCAGGCTCTGGATCCCACCTCTTCTTCCTTGCCTATTTATTCTCTAGATCCCGGGACTACTGACTACAGGTCTATTAGTCCAAGACCCCTTATCCTGGACTTCTCAGAACGCTAGAGTTATATGACCACAGTTAGTTCCGTTCTGCATTGGGATGTTTAAAACCACCTTTAACTGTAGCTCCAGGGTATCTAGCACCCTTTTCTGGCCTCTGTGGGCACAGCACTCACATGTACACATACAGATGATGTTTAAAACATCCAATAGCTAGGACTTGGTGAGACCCTGTATTGTCGCATCAACTCCTCCAGCACCCCAGCAAGGTAGCACTGTTTTCATAGTGGGTTTAGCTCCTTCCAGATACTTTTCCTCAGATACAAATACATTTAGATACATCTTTCTAAGTGGTACACAGTGACCTTATTCGGTCATAAATTGTCACTGACATTGTCCTCTGTCAAAAACTTCTATAGAATGACATGTGTGCCAGATGTGAGACTCTTAGGTCCACCATTCAACTCTCTGCCATCACTACAAATTTATTTTAAAAATCACTAGTTGTGTACTTGCCATATGTAAGTTTTATGATGTGTAAATGACTCTGAAAAAAAATAAACTATGAAAAATGAACCAAAAAGTGCTGTTGGCACCAGTGTTCTGAATGCCTGTGTAATGCCTTGTCCAGGACCCTGTCAGCTTGATGGTGTCGTTGATGGAGAGCTAGCCAGTGCTCTTTTGCCTTGGCTTCTTTTTGGCAAGTTTTGGATTCGCCAGCAGATGGCAACATCACCATTCTTAAGCTTAGAAACATGGCCTGGCCTGGTGGCAAGTGCCTATGGCTGTTCTGCCTGGGTGCTGTGGCACCCTTGGAGTTTCTCTCCAGAGAACCAGGCACATTTGCACCTTAGCTTCTTCAAGGTCTCTTGCAAGCCTGTGGGGAGAGAACGGTTCTGCCCCCACTCCAAAAGGAAATCACTTGTTTGGTTATTTTTCAAGCTTGCTGGGTATCGTCTACAACCCTGGGTCTAGTATCCACACTGAGATTTCCAGTATAGAAGACTCAGACTGGCAAGTATTCCTAGCAGTGCCTGGCACTTCAGAGGTTCTTGTACTTACTTGGCCAGGGGATGCACTTAGGAGCATCTGCACAATAGCAGCAGTCTGACCTTCTACAAAGCCCCAGGGATCCTGGTTATTTGTGACTCTGGCTATTGAGAGAGCGCTGGAGATGTAGCTCACTGGACCTAGCACCTAGCATACCCAGAGTCCTGGGTTCAATCTCCAGCATGGAGTAAAAAGAGTAGCTCTGTGAAGCTAAGCTGTGTGAACAATGTCAGACAGAAAAGGCCATATAGTGAATGTGCTACATGACTATACAATTCTGTGTGAGTCATCTAGATTAGACAGATCCAGAAAGACAGAAAGCAGATAGCCAGCTGCCAGGTACAGGGAAGGAGAATGGAAAAGTGAATGCTTAATGGGCCCTGGGTTCTTTTTAGGGCGATTAAAACATTCTGGAATTAGCTAGTGTTTATTTAGGACTGAGTTGTGCTGATGCCCTAATTTATGCCCCTCCCCCTACAAACTGTTTGGAGACAAGGCCATTACTGAGGAAAGTAGGTTTGAACAGGTCATACGGGTAGGCCCAATGTGATTGGTGTCCTAGTAAGAGATACCCTTGGTATTCATGTCCCCACCTCTCCCTTCCTTACCTCTCTCTCCTGATAGCCTGGGTTTGGATTCTGCAGTTCAGGCCTTACAGAGAATTGGCATAGTTGAGGTCAGATACTGTTTGTCCAGCCTGAGGCTGTTGCTGCCACCTTGACTTTGCCTAGCTTTCCACCTCTGCAAGACGTGGGGGTGGCAGGAGAGTGGCACTCTCATGTCTTTGCTCACTGATTTTTCTCCTTCGACCTTCAATGGTACCCAGTCCATAACAGGTGTGGAATAGTCATTGGAAATGGAGAGTGGAGATGGGGTTTGTGGTAAACAACATTCTCTCCATGACAGTTGTTCAAATGGCCAGGGGTATTCTGACATGAAATCCAAGCAAAAATCAGTTACTACCATGGATTGGACACACACAACACACCACACACACAACACCGCCATTACTACACTGAAGTCCTAACCCCCAGCACATCAGAATGTGACCTTGTTTGGAAACTGGGTTGCCGCAGATGTCATTAGTAAAAACGAGGCCATGCTGGAGGAAGGCTCCAGTGATTGGTGTCTTAGAAGGACATTTGGACATAGGGACATGCATACAGCAAGGACTTCATCTGAGGATGGGCATGATGCCTCCATAAGCCTGACAGCCCGACTGGCCATCACAGCCCTCAGAAGGAACCAGCCAGCCCTGGCCTTGGCCACGTCTCCAACTTCCAGCCCTGGACTGGCGATCAATTGGGCATTTCTGTTGTTTAAACCACCAAATCTGTGCCTCTTGGTTGCAGCAAGTTCATTAAATTCCTGGTGTTCCAGAGATTCACACACCAAGTGTTGAAGTCTCACACTATTTACACCGCACACGGTGTGCAGATTAATTGCTTAATTCTTTCTGAATCAGGAAAGTGCAGAAAAAGTAAACAGTGTCTGGCCCAGTTTTAGGCTCAGGAGAGTCTTTAGGAATCACTTGCTCTCCCAGGAACCCCTGCTCTTGGCTGTTGCCCTATCGTGAACTTGGAGGTATGAGGATACCTGGGCTCATCCGTGATGAGGGGAGGAATCAGGTACCTAGAATATGCCTGAACCTCAGGAAGCAGCTGCCCTGTGTCTTCAGCTGGGGACCCTTGCTCAGGAGCTCTCAGACACTCAGTGCCTGAGGACACTACAGGGCTGCCCCTCAACCCCTGTAGCCTCGGAGCTACCATATTGGCCAACCCTTTGCCTATGGTGACCCTGAATGCATATGCACTATACACAACCTACTGTCATTTGGGCACCTCCAGGGCCTTAGCCTAAGACAGGCATCTGTGGCCTGACTCTGCTGCATCTTGAGTGATTCCTGGTCCATCCCCATGGGGAGAGGCCACTGAAGCCTCCCTGTCCAGTCCCATGAAAGTCCAGGGAGTGTGGCAGTTATCTTGATTGTTAACTTGATGGGATTTAGAATCACCATGGAAACAGACCTCCAGGCAGAGGGGATTATCCAATAAGGGTTAATTGAAGTGGAAGAGGCCCTCTTAATACAAACAATTCCATGGCTGGAGTCCCAGAGTGGATAAGGAGAATCAGCTGAGCACCAGCCATCATCTCTGTTTCCTGACCGGATGCAACATGACCAGCTGCTTTCTGCTCCTGCTGCCCTGCCTCCTCTGCCATGACAGAGCCCCAAGGCCACCAGCCAAAGCAAAGACCCTTCCTTCTTTAAGTAGCCTTTGCTGGACATATTGTCACAGCAACAAGACAGGAGTTGAGGAAGGACAGGAGTGTATGTGAACCACAGCACCCTCAGGGGTTCAGCCCATCCTTTCCTGTCCCAAATCCTCTTATCCTGCCCCAGATGCTGGATCTTCTACCAGAGCCTGACCTGTGAGGTACAAAAGCACAGAATAAAGGAAGTTTTGAAAACTCCTTTTCCTGAACCAAACTATGGCTCCTGGGCATCCTGACTTCTGCAAGAGGCACCTCAGAACTGACCTGGGGTGTCACTCCCGTTTGCACACCACCGACGGTCTGACTTCACCTGCACCTGTCTGAGGCAGATGGATGCTTTGAGTGGCCTGTAGAAAGACTATGACCTCAACAGCCACAGGGAAACACAACTGATAGCTTACAAAGGAACGTCCGCAACATTTGTCAGTGCTGATGCTTACGTGAGTCTGACCCAGCCAATGGGGCAGGAGCCTCCTCCACGCTGGGACCTTGACCCTGACCTTGTACCTCGAGCCTGCCTCAGCTCCTCATCTGTAAGAGGGCCACAATGCCATTCCCCACCTGGCTGATTTAGGTAATCAGTATAAACCAGCTGTTGCCATTTCCTCTCTTCTTTGTTTCCTCCCATGTACATGACAGGAAAGGGACAGGAGACATTTCAAGATGTGCACTGTGTACCTTCATAGTAGTCTGTGGCTTCATGTCACTTTCATCTCATTGTTTATACATGAGAATAAAGTTACATCTAGACACAAATTGACAATGAGTTGTATGCATGGAAGACTCGGAGGCCAGGAACTGCCTGGCCTGTGTCTGGCTTATGACAGTCAAGTATGACTATTAGCAAGTACCACTACCCTTACTTCTAGTAAGAACCTGCTGGGAACTGTGTGCTATGGTACACGACTTCAACCTTTGCCTGATAGACTGTTTCAGGTTGGTTTCTACTGCTGTGAAATACTATAACCACAACCATCTTGGGGCAGAAGGGGTTTTTTTGCCTTACAATCCTGCTCACAGTCTTACTGTGGGAAGTCAGAGTGGAAACTCAATTGGAAACCCGGAGACAGGAACTGATGCAGAGGCCATGGAGGGATGCTGCTTACTGCCTTGCTTCCCATGGCTTGCTCAGTGTGCCCTCTTATACACCTCAGGACCACAGCCCAGGGTGACACTTACAATGGTGTCACATCAATCATGAATCAAGAAAATGCCCTCAAAACCTATAGGCCAGTGTGATGGAGGCAATTCCACAATTGATGTTCACTCCTCCCAGATGACTCTAGCTTGTTGCCAAGTTGACAAACAAACAAACAAAAACCTAAATGGCACAGAGGCAGGCCAGCCTGGGCCATACAGTGAGACCTTGTGAAGAAAGAAGGAAGGGGTGGAGTGGGGCAAGGGGGAGGAGAAGAGGGAAGGAGGGAGAAAAAACCTACAGAGGAGCAGAAATGATTCAAAACACTCTGAGTTACATGGTGGAGATCAGCCCATTGGAGCTGGGCAGGGGAGGGGAAGCTGCTCCTGCTGCTGACCACAGACACAGTAACCCACTGGAGGCCAGAAGAAGGGAGTTGGCAGTAGAGCCCCTTCCTATCAGCTCACTCCAGGTGCTGCCCTTGCACAAACCCCTCTTCTCCACACAGGCCTTCCAGGGAGCGTATCTCCTAGGGAGATCCCCCTGCCATGTGTCCACACACAGTGCCAAGCTCTGCCCAGGTTGAAACCTGCCAGATTCTTTCAGCCAATGCCATAATAGCAACAGTGGCTAACCTACAACACTGCAAACCTATGGCTATAGACCCTGCCAATGGGGCTGTCCAGGAGACGTCCCAACAAGGTCCTTGGTGGTCAAGAGCTAGGCTTGCCTGCACCTCTGCTTCCTTGTGCTTTCCTGTCATGGACTCTGTATTGTCCCCCTCTCCTCCCTAATCAATGAGCAGAACTCAAACCTTCACCACTCATTCTTCTTGCTACACATGTAAACCATGATGTCACCTGTTAGGGAACTAATTTTTAGCTGACTTCTGAACGTGAAGTTTTGCCTATATTTGGACATTTTATTCTCTTGCTTTCTATTTAATCTATGCCTGAATTTGGCAGCTTCTCAAGCAGAGAGTGTCTACTTGGCTGACTGAACAGAGCCCGCAGGCTGCGTACATAAACAGCAGGTGTGTAATATCTCACAACACTGAAGGCTGATGGCCCAGATGAAGGAGGGACAGGACCGGTCCTTCCTGGGGCGTCTCTCCTTAGCTTGCAGAAGGTATCTGCTTCCTGTGTCCCGAAAGCTCTTCCTCTGTGTGTCTGTGTCCCCATCTCTTCTCAGAATGCTGCTGTTAAGATTGATTCAGACCCAACTGTGTGACCTTGTTTTACTTTAATTATCTCTTCAGGGGCTCAGTCTCCACACACAGTTGCATCCTGAGGTTCTGGAAATGAAGACCTCATTTTGGTGAGGGACACAAATTGGTCCCCAAGATGGAACAAGAAGCAGGAAGTGTTAAAGTCTATGGTGTGGAAAGACCTGGTGTACTGTAGCCAGGCTAGGGGCAGGTGGGGGGGAGGTGTCAGAACCCTGCAGGTTGGCCAGAGTATAGCGCTTACCATGTATAAGTGCTGTGCACTAGGGACCACATGCTGGTATCTACCAATAATTTCGAACTCCTGTATTAAAAAGCTAATAACAGGCAAGGTCAATGGCAGAAGAAAGGGGGACTCTTGGTGCAGCAGATTTTCTTACCAAGGCACCCTGTTGTGGACTCTGACCAGCATCGGAGAGAGGTGAGCACTGTTGAGCTGCCTTGATTTCTTTCTTGCAGGTATCCCACAGGCTTAACTGTGGTGTTATCATGTATTGCATGGAAACCTAATCAACCTCTGAACCAAAGACATGATGAGGCCCTTGTTGCCAGGAAAACAGCAGCCATGAGCCCAGGGTGTACAGTTGTTGTGATTCCTGGCTCCAGCCTCGCACACCCAAGGCTCCCTAAGACCCTTAACAGCTCCACTGAAGACCACTGAGCTGCGGAAGAGGAGAATGCTAGAAATGACTGGTTAATCATGTCTGCCACATGGACTCCAGGGCTGCACCCAAAGAAATTTCTGTGTGGTTCTGTGTTTATGTGTGTGTACATGCTTGTATGTGTGTGTGTGTGTGTAGATACTTGTGTGTGTGCACTTACAGATGCATGGCGGGGGCAGAGGCAACCTCAGGTGTCTTATTCAATTGCTTTCTACATTATTTGAGATAGGGTCTCTCAGTGAGCCTAGAGATCATCAATGCAGTCAGACTAGCTAGCCTGTAAGCTTCCATGATCCTTCCGTGTCAGCCTCTTCAACACAAGGATGACACACGTACACAGCTATACCTAGACTTTTTTTTTTTTTTTTTAAGAGCTGGGGATCCGAACTCAGGTCTTCATGCTTAGCACAACTGAGGCATCTCCCTGGGCCCTGTTCTGTTATTTACAAAGATTGCCCCACTCTAAGACAACAGGACATCCAAATGTATTTACATATACAAATCTACGTATTTGTAAAAATAGCCACTGAGCTGAGACAAAGAGAAAACAGAGGTACTCAATAAGACAAGGCATGAGGCACAGTTCCCACATGGAAATATGCAGTGGGGGAGGGGACAGCGTATATGACTTATAAAGACTGGAGTTCTAATGCCAGAAGTCAGGAGAAAGACCTGGAGCAAATCTTTCCTTAGGCCCTTGGAGGGAACACAGCCCTGCTGACACCCGGATCTGACTTCCAGCCTCCAGCACTATAGGACAACCAGGTACTGTTGTTCAGTCTCCTTGGTTTGTGGAATGTTGTTATGGAATCCGTAGCAAACTTATATACAGTTGGTCCTGCACTCACACAGAAGGAGCTCTGTCTTCAGCTGGGAGATTGCTGGTGGCCAGAGCAACAAGGGAATCTGCTACTAGGTTCCACATTTCAGGCAAGCTAAGCCAGCCATTTCCACAGAACTGACAGTCATGTGTTTAGCACAGTGATGGAGATCCAGGTGGTGCTTTAAAATAACATCACCTGGCATTTTTCTTTGTTTTAACCTTCCACCACTAATGTTTTCCCCTCATAAAATCATCGCCTTGGAAACGAAAAGGCAAGAGATGTCTGCCCCTCCAGCCCTGTGGTTTTAGAATCTTACAACCTTCTTCCAGAAGCTGGTGTCCACTTTCATGGCAGAGAAATCACTAATAGGGGACTGCATGGGCTGTGGGCTCCAGCCAAGCCACAGGCCAGGCAGCCCTGTTTCCCAGGCATGAGCTATGGGAACTATCCCCAGTGCTGGCCACAGACCAGGGAGGAGCTAGTCTTTGCTATGGGTTGACCTTCCCCCTTTGCTAAGAGGAAGCCTCCCTCCCAACACACACACACACACACACACACACACACACACACACACACCCCAGCCTTCTTTTCCCTCCATCTTGTAATGGGAATCCTGAGAAAGCGCCTGCCCTCTCTCATCCTGGCTGGCTTCCTCTGTGAAGGCCTGTTGGGCTCATGTGACTCTGCAGGCAGATCTGTGGCTTCAGTTGCAGTGTTTTCTCACTGAGCTGTGGTGGGTTTCAGGACCTTCCTGACCCTCCCCCCTCCATTTGGTATTTTTTCCAGCCTGACTGACTACACCAGAGTAGGACCTGGACATCTCCATACTAAATGGCCCCAACAGTCACTGTGAGGGAATGTGCTAGAATACCTAACCTGTGGCAGGCCTCCAGACTTTGGCTCTCATACCAACATGTGGTGATTTTTCTCAGGCCAAAAGTAGAACTATTTACCATTATTTGGTGTGTGTGCATACATGTCTATAAATATGTGTGTGCATGTGTGTCTGTCTGTGTGTACAAGTCCTGAGGCACATGTATGTGTGTGCATGTGGAGGCCCAAGGACAACCTCAGGTGTCATTCTTCAGGTGCTGGCCTCCGTTTTTTGGCAGTATGATGGTTTGAATGAGAATGGCCCCCATAGGCTCATGTGTTTGAATAATTAGTCCCTAGTTGGTGGACCTATTTGGGAAGGATTAGGAGGTGTGGCTTCATTGGAGGAGGTGTGCCACAGGGATGGACTTTGAGGCTTAAAAAACCAATGCTACTCCCAATGAGCTCTCTGCTTCCCATCTGTGAGCTCTCAGCTGCTGCTTCAGCACCATGCCTGCCTGTTGCCATGCTCCTCGCCATGATGGTGATGGACCCTAACCCTCTGGAACTGCAAACCTCAAATAAACCCTTCATTTTATAAGTTTACTTGCTCATGGTACTTTATCACAGCAATAAAAAACTAAGACAGACAGGGTCTCTTACTGGCTTAGAACTTGCCAAGTAGGCCGGGCTGTTGACCAGGGACTTTCAGGATTCATCTCTCTCTGCCTCCTTAGTACTGGATGACACTTTCATACCACCATGCTCAGCTGCTGCTCCTCCCTCCCTTCCTCCTTCCTTCCTTCTTTCCTTCCTCCCTTCCTTCCTCTTTTTTCCTCCTCCTCTTCTTTCTTCTTTTTCTTTCCTCTTCTTCCTCCTCCTCCTAATGTGGGTTCTTGGGATTGAACTCAGATCCTTGTGCTTGGGGTTGAATTCAGAAAGTTATACAAACAAACATGTTACCAACTGAGCTATTTCCAGCTGGCAGATCGTTAAGCTTCTCTATGTCTCTGTGTCTCTGTCTGTCTGTCTCTAACTGTCTCTGTCTGTCTCTGCCTCTCTCTCTCTCTCTCTCTCTCTCTCTGTCTCTGTCTGTCTGTCTCTCAGCTGCAAGTGTAAGTGTGAATATCACTTGTTTCCTTGGCCATTTAAAATGACTGTCCCTAGCCCTAGGACATTCAGAACAGCAATTATGAGAAGGTGCATAGTGGTTATGCATATGGCTAGTAGCTGCCTTTGATCCTCCTCTTTGTTACTGTCATCAGATGGTGGTTGGGAACAGGATGTCTGTCCTCTCCCACAGGAGGATGCAGTCACATTCTTACCCCATGGGAGTGGCACAGGAAAGACTAAGGTGTTGTGGTCACTCATAGGTTTACCCATGGTCTGTTCAAAAACACCAGCTGTACACTCCAGCCTTTTAATGCCTCCTTGAATGTGTCCTTTCGTCAGTGACCTGGGCTCCTTGGCCCCTCTTATCTCGATGCTGGACTATATGTATGTATTCAGCTGAATGCCCACTCCCTGAAGCTCTGGGGATGAAGGCATGCCCTTCATGGCAAATAAATATGAATATGTAGAACTCCCAGTCCTGGGACATTTCAGACAAAGAAGTGTGTACATGTGCCCATATGCATATACAGTTGGAAGAGGACATTAGGTACTATCCCTTATCACTCACTGTGGTGGTTAGAAAAGGAATGGCCCCCACAGACTCATGTGTTTGAATGCTTGGCCTATAGGGAGTGGCACTATTAGAAGGTGTGACCTTGTTAGAGTAGGCATGGCCTTGCCGGAGGAAGTGTATCTCTGTGGTGGTGGACTTTGAGGTCTCCTATGCTCAAGCTACGTCCAGTGTGGCACACAGTCCCCTTCTGCTGCCTGTGATCAAGAGGTAGAACCCTCAGCTCCTTCTCCAGCACCATGCCTGCCTGGACATTGTCATGCTTCCTGCATGATGATACTGCAGGATACATGCATTTGATACCTCCAAAACTGTAAGCCAGCTCTGATTAAATGTTTTCTTTATAAGCGTTGCCTTGGTCATAGTGTCTCTTCACAGCAGGAGAACCCTAACTAAGAAACCTATAATCTCATTTTTGAGGCAGTGTCTTCTACTGAAGTAGAAGCTTGTGGTTTGGACTAGACAGGCTACCCTGCCAACCAACTCCTAGGCTCTGCCTGTCTCTATCCTTCAATACTGGGGTTACAGTTGCATGTGGCCATGTCTGACTTTTATGTGGTTGCTAGAGATTTGAACTCAAGAGTCTTATAGAAAGCTATATTATTTACTAGACCACCTCCATAACCCTCATCTCTGCTTCTTTGAGCAGAGCCTATAAGACCTTTGTAGACCCTATAGGCTTGCCACTTGTGCTCAAACCACATGACACTGGTATCCTGGTGGGAAATTCTGGTCTAACCTGCTGTTAAGCCTTTGCTTCCACACCTGAGATCACCTTCAAGCCCACAGAGGAACCTGGATAGGTTCTTTCTGCCTCTTCCATTTCTGCATCCTGTCCCATGCCTTGCCTGTGTGCCTGGTCCATCGTATACAGGTAGGGCAGGCTCTGCTGTAAAGGGGAAAGAATGGTCCTCCATAGCTGCCAGGGCTCACATTTGCTCTTGCCTGTGAAGTTCCCCCTGACCACAGGCTACTCCCATTCTCCATCCTTCCATGGGCTCTTGGCAGTCCACGCTGTCCCCACTGTGCAAGTTGTAGGGGTCTCCCTTCACATCTCCTCGGGCATCCAGCAGCCTCTGGAAGCTCCTGGAGGTATCAGAACCTACTCTCCACGTACACCATATGCTCTTAGCACCAAAAAAGCAGACAGGAGAGGGCTGGAGGCCCTAAGGTGCTGTCACTCTGTCTCAAGTAGTGTAGGCTGTGATCCCAACAAAGCAGAGATGTATGTTCTTGGTTGGTTCATTGTCCTTCCTCCAGTGGGTACTTTAACCTGTTGGTGTCAGAGAACCTCAAGCTAAAGCAGTGCTGTTAGGAGGTGGAGGGCAGGCTGTGGACATACATGGCCCATGGACAGATATGCTACTGGTTGAACAGACTGCAGCTATTTCAACCCCTGATCATCCTGCCTATATCAGCTCATATAACTGATACCTCTTAGGGCTGGGAGATGGCTCAGCTGGTAAAGTCTGTGTTGTATAATTGTAAGGGTCTGAGTTCCATCTTCAGAATCTACATACAAAGCCAGTTATAGTGACATGTGTTTGTTATAGTGTTGGGGAGACAGAGACAGGAGGACATCTAGGCTCATTAGCTATCTTCAGGCCCCAATAAGAGATTTTGTCCCCCCCAAAATTAGGTGGATGGTGCCTCTAAAGAATGATACTTGAGGTTGACCTTTGGCCTCCACACAGGTGTGCATCACCACCCATGAACATGGGTGCACGGACACAAACAAACAAACAAACAAACAAACTAAAAATCATTTCCTGCCCTTTGAATAAGTGGAAGTTACTATTTTTAAGATTTATTTTAATTGTTTTTAATTATGTGTGCAGGGTTATGTGCAGGTGTCTCTGGAAGGCAGACAGTGAGATCTCCTGATGCTGGAGTTAGAGGCATTTGTGAGTCATCTGATACAGGTGCCAGGAATTGAACTGGGGGCCTCTACAAGAGAAGGAGGCATTCTCAAATGCTGAGTCATCACTCTAGCTCAGAAAGTTACTATTTTCAGTAAAGCAGTCACGTCAATGCTGGAAATGCTCTGACAGGTCACTCTCTTGAGCCATCTAAGCAATTAAGAGTCTGAGGCAGGAGGATCACAAGTTCCAGGAAAACCTGAGCCACACAGTTGAACCCTGACTCAAAACCCAAAATATAAACAAATAGCCATCCTTTTCCATTGCTGTGGTCTCTTTGGGGGAAGTAATTTGATCATATTTCCCAACTGCTTCCAAAAGGCTGCTCCTATTTGATTCCATGATTCACTTATAAAATCTCTCCAAAGGAAATAATCAGAGACATGGCCAAGGTTTCCACATAATGATGTTATTGCAGCATCTAAAAAATAGTGGTTAAAAACAAATTAGAGATAGCTTAGATGACTAACCATAAGTGATTGCTTATATAAACAATGGCATATTGGCAAGGCAGGAACATGTTCAAAGGGTTCCTAATAACTTGGAAGAATGCTTATGCTGTGAAAAATGATACAGAATTGAATGCCCAGCAGGACCACAAATGTGCACAAAACCAGGCAAAGAAGAAAGAACTTGAGCTTCTCATTAGAATGAGCCTCATCAAAGGATGTGTCATCTCCTAGGATGACAGAGGGACTCTGTGGGACAGATGTGGGCACTGTTCAAATGTAAGTTGTGCCGTCTCTTTGGCACTGGTATGTCCTGGAGCTACTTAAAAGTCTTGGAATTTCCTGAGCAATGGGCTCTTCACACAGAGCCCAAAGTCAGTCTGCATTTCAAGGTAGAGCCTTATGGACTCGGGATGGAGTGGGTGTCCAGGAAGGCTGGGACATTAGTAGCTATTCTAGTTTGCTTTCTATGGATGTGATAAAATACTCTGACCAAATGCAGCTTAGGAGAGGGAAGGCTTATTTCATCTTAAACACTTCCATGTCACAGCCCATCATGAAGGAAGTCAGGGCAGGAACTTGAAGGAACTTGAAGCAGAAACCTTGGAGAAATCTCCTTGCTGGCCCACTCACGTAGGGTCAGCTTGCTTTCTGTCAAACCTGAAAACTTGACTTTGGTTTCCTGGACCCACATGGTAGAAGGAGAAGTTGTACTTAGACTTCACAAACACATATTCACACACACTCACATTCACACACATGTGTATGCATGCATGAATACACACACGCTCACACTCCACACGCATATACATGCATGTATGCACACACACATACTGGCATTTGCACTCATCCGTGTACATGCACACAAAATAAAAAGTTTTAATATAAAAAGTGTGTTTCACCATGCAGTGGTGGTACACACCTTTAATGCCAGCACTAAGGAGGCAGAGGCAGGTGGAACTCATGAGTTTGAGGCTCGTCTGATCTATAAAGTTCTAGGACAGCCATCACTACACAGAGAAACCCTGTCTTAAATTCTCCCCCACCCCTAGACAATGACAACAACTAGACCAAACAAACAAACAAACAAACAAACAAACAAACCAATAACAATAAAAACCAGGCAGAACTACTCTGTCTCACAGATGTCCACACCTAAAAAAAGGTTTCATGGCCCAGGGGCCTCTGGGCTGAAACTGACCTAAAGGTTTCCTGGTACCAGAAATAACCAGAAAAGGACTAGATTTCATGGTACCAGAAGGTGCTATGGAAACTTCCAAAGGAGAGGCTCAGCCAACAGTCTCACCCAGCTATGAAACCTATGAACCAACAAGGACCACCATGGTTCAATAGCCCTAAGGGTGCAGGAGAGACACACTTATCCTGGAGGTAAACAACAGCTCTCTTGAGCTTACAATCTGCTCAACCAAAGGAAAGTCATAGCTAGCACCGAAAACCTAACCAACTATCAAGGGCTAATGAAGCCTTGGATCTTGGAGGAGAACCTACAATTACCACTTTACTAAACCAGCATAATCCCCTAACTACATTATCGTCTTTTTCCTTATACCCACAGCTAAGGATAGTCCTCTCAAGGAAACTTCTCTTTGCAACAGGCTGAGACCACACTGCAGACAACCACAGCCTATCAAAATGTGAAGTTGTAGAGCTCAGTCCAAATGGGTGTGTCTGTAATGTAACTCACACACCTGAGGCTTATGGATCCTTGCCAAAGAGGGGGGAGGAAGATTGTGAGGGCCAAAAGAACAGGGAGTTTGCTTTGAGACTGTATCACCTAGTAACGTCAGAAGGTACACCCATAGAGTCTCCACAAAAGGACTATCGGACACTACAATAGACATGCCAAAGGGGATGAGAGAAAGCCCATGAGGCCTCAACCCTACACCAAGAACTACAGGCAACTAGGGAATGCTAGTATGAGAAAGAGTCTTCCCTAGGGAAGAGCACATAAATTGGTTATCTAACACCAACTAGTCACCCATGGAAGCATACATACAAGTAACATTATACATACAGCCTGAGTGTGTTGCATTTATAAATTAGGAATATATATGTGTGTGTGTGTGTCCATCAACAATTAATGAAAAAAGATGTCATGAATCTGATAGAGAGCAGAGTATCTGAGAGATTTGGAGTGAGGAAAGGGAAGAGGGAATAATGTAATCATATCATAATCCCCCAAAATAAAAGCTAGTTTAAAAGTTTAAGTTGTATATTCCCAAGATTCACAGGTAATACAGGTGCAAGGACGCTTTGCTATGCCTAAAGGGAGAAGCAGGCAAGGACAAGGAATGACTAACACAAAGCCAGGCTAAGCCTTGGGCAGCTCTCCATCTCAGGGATCTAGTCTAGCAGCCCAACACACTGCAGCCACTTGAGTCCTAGGTACTCACCCTCAGCCTGACGTTTGCTGGCTATGGGTCACATGGTTCACTTCTGGGAGTCACATGTTGATACAGGCAGCTTTCCTGGGCAGCGGTGACAGGATGCTGGTCTCACACCTTTCTGGACTCTGCCTTGCAACTCTTCTTTCACAGTCTCATGTAATGTCACCCTGCCAGTGGCCCCCTGAGAGTTCCACTCTCAAGCATCATCCTGGACTCCTCAACTTGCCTTTGGCGTTGTGTGAATGCTGCCACGAGCCCGCAGCTCCGGCCTCCTGAAACCGTCAGAAGCAGGCTTTGTGCATGCCGTGGGGATTTGTTGTCACAGAAGCTGTGCTTAGTCTGTTCCAACCATGGCCACAGTGAGGTGGTCCTGCAGGGGACACATCCATCTTTCATCGTTGAAAAAAAATGCTCTCATCCCACAAAAAGAGAAGCAACCTCTGAGAATCCCAGTGTCCTCAGGTCCTTTTCCAATTGTCCTATTAGCAAGTCTGGTCACCTCTTAAACAGGTCACACAACCTCCTGACCCAACCACACTTTGATTTCCTCTTTTCCTGGCCAGAATTCTTCAAATCTTTATATTCTATCTATATTATATATTCTTTATATCTGTAAGTCTATGATCCCAAGTCTCACTAGAACGCTGACCCAGGGCAGCCATTGATAGTCATACAATGGGCTGGAATGCTCCACACAGATTTTCCCAGGTGAATTAGCCATGTAGGAAATGCAGACTAGCTCTTCGCCATAGTGTTGTGAAGACGGGCTCTAAACCAGTTTCCAAGAATTTTCATTTCTTAAGACCTCCTCAGGTGCCCTTTACTGTCCAGACTCCTACCGGCATCTGGGTGTCTTAGTGTCCCAGTACCTTCTTGGTCTCCTTGTCTGAGCCTTCGCTTCCGTCACTCTTGATGCTCTATTTATAACACAATAGGCTTATTTTAGCTTCCAAAGTCTGCTTTTCTCTTTCCCATAATCATTTTTGGGCTGCCTCCATATTTTCAAGCATAGTAACGAGTCCACTCCTTGGTACCATTTTTTTTTCATGTGTCTATTTTGAATGACTGTAATGAAATACCTGAGATAGGCTAACTTTAAAAAAAAAAAAGAGGTTTACTCAGCACATAGTTTTGCAGGTTCAAGGACATGGTACTGGTATCAATCATCCCAGCTTGGTTTAGGAACCCTTGGGTGCACATGAGTGGAGACACGTATGAGAAAGCATTCACATCAGTAAACACAGAACCAGAGAGCCCAGGATAGACCAAACTACCTCTATCATCAGTCAGGGACATCACTAATCAGTAAACACAAGTCCACATGCTGAACTTTGACGACCAGTGGTTTTGTCTCAAAGATCCTACACAGACCCCTTGCTCGGCTACTCAGATACATGGTCTGCCTAGCACATGGACACAGTTCATAATCCCTGCTCATCCCCAATAAACTCAACGTTGGTGAATCTCATTTTGCTTAGTATTCAGGAATCCTTTGTAACTTTCTTTATGTTTAAACCAGTAAACATGGCCCTTCCCAGCCAGGTTGCCAGTTGCAACCCAACTCCCCAGTCTCAGTGCATCTGCTGGTGTTCTCCCTCTGCCTCAGATGCACTTCCTTTGCATTTTATAATAGCAAACTCCTTTAAGACCCAGCTGGTCTGCTACCTTTTCAATGAGCCTTTGACTGCAATGGTTCTTTGCTTGGCCTCTAACCGTTTCAGCTTCCCATCCCATTGTCTCCTCTTAGAAATGACTCACTTTCTCCAGATTATGGGACCCGTGTAGAGCATGTGGCGTATCATGTCTTCACTGTGAATTTCCAGAGCCCAGGTAGGAGGCTGCCTGTGACAGGCCTACTCGAGCATCTGCTGAATAGCAACCCAAGAAATTTCCCTTTCATCCTATCACAGTGACTGTCAGAGGAAGGAACCAGATTCCCCCATGCAACCCCTGAGCAAGTGGGTTTTAGGTTTAGGGGCCCAGTGGCCTCAGCAAAAATCAGGGCTGACACTGTCTGCATCCAAACACTGGTGCTTTTTCTGCTATGCCTACACTTGTCTGCTGCAACTATGTAACATTACTGTAATCTTTGTAGCCAAAGCAGCAGAAGTCAGGCCTCTCACCTTGTTAGAGGCCAGAGGGCAGAAAGCAAGGTGTGCATGTGGACCTTGTGTCTCTAACATTTCCGTCTCTGCCTCCATAGCATGAGGCCTTCTCTATCTGTGGCTCTCATGTGCAGTTCTTTAAGGATACTGTCATGGATCTGGAATCCCACAATCCAGGATGTTCTGACCTTAAGTCCCTTACCTTGGATTGGTGAGCTGACTCAGAGGGGGAAGGAGCTTGCTGCCAAGCCTGATGACCTGAGATTTATTCCCGGACCCCAAACGGTGGGAGGAGAGAACTGGTTCACCCAAGTTGTCCTCTGACCTCCATCAGCTACGTTGTGATGTGTACAGAGTGGTGTGCACTCTGGCGGGACACACACACACACACACACACACACACACACACACACAAGGCACACACATGCCTGGCTGGAGAGATGGCTCAGTTAGCAAAGTGCTTGGTCATGCTAGCAGAAGGAGCTGAGTTCCATCCCCAGAGCCCACATTTTAAAAGGCCAAGCATGGTGGCATGAGATTATAATGCCAACACTGGAGAGGCAGAGGGCAGAGGGAAGAAGCAGAGGCAGAGGCAGAGGCAGAGGGCCGAGGGCTGAGGGCAGAGGCAGAACCTCTCTGGGATTTGCTGGCCAGGCAATTTAGTGGAATCAGATAAAATGAGAGACCCTGCCTCAAAAAACAAAGTGGAGACATGTGAGGTTGGTCTCTAGCTGCCACACTTATGTACACACACACACACACACCACGAGGGTGTAGATTTCAAACAAGGTCACCTTCATGGTCTCAATGGTCACCATGTAGGAATCTCATTTTGAAGTCACCTTTCAGCTTGTTCCAGATGCCTGGACTCTGTTTGATTTTTCTCAATTCGTTTCATTTTCCAGTGTGTTTCTCTTAATCCAATTCACTTGATCAATATTGACTTTACACTTGCTATGTTTAGGGCCTGATAAGGTTCCAGAGATGATGGACATGGGTTTCTGCTTCAAAGAATTTTGTTTTAGTGAGGTGTCACGTGGAGTACCTCTTCCTGTGTGCCTTTGTGTCTTCTGTGAACGGTTGTCACGGTGTAGCTGGTGGAGGAGGACGAGGCCACTGTTAGGAATGGACTGCCCCTCAGCAGCACGGCACCATGGCCAGCCTTCCCAAGGAATGCTAGGAGGTGTGCCAGAAGAGGCACAGGGAAGTGCCGGGAGCTCACCTCTGTGGAGTAGTTGCTTGGTGACACCTCCCCCTGGGCTCTGACACGGAGCCAAGGCAGGGCTCTATCTTGAGATGGAAGGAAAGTGGCTGCCCCACAGAAACGGAGTTAAGGGTAGGTCTGAATGTGGCTGCACATGGCTTTCTTGAAAGCTCTTTCCAAGGTTATAGCCATCCACCCCACCTTGTCCTTCTCTCCCAGAGCCCGTGAGCATCAGAAAAGGCTCAGCCACACAAAGGAGGCCAGGGCATTAGTACCTCTTCCCGCCTTTCTAGGAGATCTCAACCTTTCAAGACGTTCTCAAAGTCCAGATCAGTTGCCCTGTGCCAGGCTATGCCTCCTCGTGCCATGCCTTGTTGAGCTGAAGCCTAGTGCTCGTAGACCACAGAGGGCACTGCTGGAGGAGAGCTGAGCCTCCTGTACATTCCAGAACCTCTGCCTGTGTCCTGCTCTCTCCCAGACTCCAGCTTCCCCTGCTCAGTCCTCTCATCCCCAGGCCCAGGGCCCTGTACCTCAAGTGTTCCTTTCTAAGGGAGACGGTGTTTCTTCAGGATGTCATATGTCCTGGGTATCTCTCACCTTCCACCCTCCCCGGTTCATCTGTAAACTGAACAGAACAATTAATTTTGCCCCATGGGGTTTGTTTATTTATTTATTGAATCTTTTTTAAGCTGTGTGCTTGCATGTATGTTCGTTTGTGTATGAGTACAGGCATATATGTGCTATAGTGTGTGTGTGTGTGTGTGTGTGTGTGTGTGTGTGTGTGTGTGTGTATTGAGGTCACAGGACAACCTCGGGTATTGGTTTTCCTTTTCTAAGGGCTCATGTCCTTCACTGTCGCGTGCACTAGGATAGCTGGCTCCTGTGACTCCAAGGGATTCTCTGGTCTTCACATCCCATCTCACTGTAGGGACACTGGGCCACCACGTGCAGTTTTGTGTGCATCCTGAGGATCCCAAATCAGCTCCTCATGCTTGCACAACAAGTATTTACTCCACTCACTGTGCTATCACTCCAGGAGCACAGGGTTTTAAACACTGAAGAAAGCTAGTACCTATAACTGCTCATATATATAATATATATAATATATATATAACATATATAATATATAATATATAATATATATATAATGTAATTCATATGCCTCTTCTAAAATTTGGCATTTAGCCATTTAGCCATAGGGGTCTAACTTACCTACAGCTTGTCCTGATGCTGTGAAACCATCTTTCTATCCGATCCAAAGTCTCCTCATCACAAAGCAGGGACTCTGTGCTGTAAGAAGCAGGCACTGTTGCCCACCAAGTTCCGCGAGCCCTACTCTGCTTTCATAACTTTGCACCAGGCCCTCATCTGGGTGGAACCCCCCGATAGTGCTCTGTGTCACTCAGCATTACGTCCTCAGCGTTCGTCCTTGACTCAGCACTGCGTCAGAACACCCTACTCTTAGGGCTGCACATGACCCTAGCATGTAGAAAGACCACTTTATCCGCTGACTGTTGACAGGCAGAAGACAGCCGACACCTTTCAGCATAACAAGCATACTCTGGGTTGAATCTGAGATGTCCTCAGAGGCTTGGTGCCAGCTGATGGCTTTAGGGAAGTGACTGTGACTGAGAGCTCTGATCTCCTCAGTCCATTGATGAATCCATCGATAAATCCCTAACATGGTGACATCACTAGGAAAGGGATGAAAGTAGAAGGAGGCATACATGGTATTCACTCACTGATCATTGGATTTTAGCCCAGAAGCTTGAAATACCCAAGATTCAACTCACAGACCACATAAAGCTCATGAAGAATGATGACCAAGTAGGGGGGCTTCAGTCCTTCTTAGAAGGAGTAACAGAATACTCAAGGGAGCAAATATGGAGACAGTGCAGGACAGAAACTGAAGGAGGGGCCGTCTACAGACTATTCCACCTGGATATCCATCCCATGTGCAGTCACCAAAGGTAGACGTTGATGTGAATGTCAGGATGTACATGCTGACAGGAGCCCGATATAGCTGTCTCCTTAGAAGTCTGCAAGAGTCTGACATACTCAGAGGCAGATGCTCACAGCTAACCATCAAACTGATCATGGGGTTCCCAATGGAGAAGATAGAGTGAAGGCTGAAGGAGTTGAAAGGATTCGAGACACCATGAGGAAAGCAACAATACCAACCAACCAGAGCCCCCAGGGTCTAAACCACCAGCCTGGGAGCGCTTAGGGAGGGACCCATGGCTCCAGCTATATATGCAAGGGAGCTATATATAAGTGGGAGAAGAGATCCTTGGTCCAATGAAGGCTGGACATCGTGGGGGGGGGATATTCGAGGGTGGGGAGGTGAGGTACGGGGGAGGGTGGGTGGGGGTAAACCAACGTGGAGGCAGGAGGAGGGAGGAAGGGATAGTGAGTTCCTGGGAGGGAGAGGGGGAAATGGGGTAAGGAGAGAACATCTGAAATGTAAATAAAATTTCCAATTAAAAAGAAAAAGAAAAAGAAAAGAAAGTAGGAGGAGGATCTAGTTGCAGGAAGTGGGGCCTTGGGCTACATTTGCCCAGGATGCTTCCTGATTCCCCTCCCTCTCCTTTCTGTCTGACATGAAAGGAACAACCTCCTTCTCCTCTACAGACTCCCCCAGCCATGAAGCTCTGCTTTCCTCAGAGTAACAGAGGTGAGGACTACGGGCTGAGCCCTCTGAGACAACCAGTCACATTCAGTCTTCCCTCTGTGCTGTAAGAACTGTTTATGTGGTGTGCTTTGCTAGAGCAGGGTCACGTCTGCTTCACACAGAGGCCACTCAAGTCCAGCTCTCAGTTATTTGGGGTTCATGCCTCACAGGGTAGCCCTGCTGAGTTTAATTGTATTTAACTACTTAAAAGCTTCTTAGACGTTAACATGGTGGCTGTCTCATTTCATCTGGTCCACAGGGTCTCATGGGAGAACTGGGTTGGTGGTATTGAACAAGAGTTCTTGAGACTGTGTGAAGAAAAGGGCTTGACAGAGACTGCCTAGCAAAAGGACCTGAGGCACATTCTTAACCCCTAGATGCAGATCTAGGTAGTGCCTGGGAAAATGGCCCCAGGCTTAAAGTGAAGAACAGATTGATCGTGAAAATATGGGGACAACAGGCATTGCCTACATTGGAGGGAGAAGATGAGGTTAGGAAGGTTGAAGACAGGAGGATGGTCCCTGGGGAGGACTAAACTCCTAAACTGGAGGCATATGAACTCTGTGCAGGAGCACCAGTGTACACCAGTATGACTGCATGAGCACAGCAGTATGATTGTGGGCAGCTAGCTGTTCCCTGGTCATTTGCAGAGGAAGGCTTTCTGTAATGTCTGATCTTGACTGTTCACTTGACAGGCTCCGGAATCAACTAGGAGACACACCTTTGACTATGTCTGTGAGGGACTTTCCAGACTGGGTGGGAAGACCTGTCTTGAATGTGGGTGGCACTGTTCCACAGGCTATATTTTGACTAAAGCGAGCTGAGCGTCTGTGTTCATCTCTGTCTGCTTCCTGACTATGGATGCCGTGTGACCACCTGCCCCAACTCCTGCTGCCATGCCTTCCTGTCATGATAAACCAAAGCAAATCTCTCCTTTCCACTTTCCAAGTCTCTGGCACTGATAGAACTGACTTATCCATGCAGACTTGGCAGTCAGGGCCATCTTGCTGGGAGGTAACAAGGTGACTTCTGTCAGTTCTGTAATTTGCCTGGTCACTGAGCAGTCTACCTTGTAAGCACTTGCAAGGTGCCCTTAGAGGCACGTAAGATACTAATCATTTTCAGAGCTCGCTGTCCTGAGGCAGCCCAGAAATAGGCCTGCTGGAAATTAGGCTGGCAGCAATTGAGACATATTCAGGGGTTCCTAAGATAGAGCAGGGAGACTGCATGTTTGCCTAAGCCCATAGGGGAGTCCCCTGGATCTGTATCAAGGCTAGGCCTGAATTCAGGAGAGTATGTCTGAGGGTCCTCTGGCATGTGACTATTGTCCTTTCTAGCTGTGCTACTCGGGCACTCCTGAGTCCTGGAGCCCTAGCATCTCTCCATCCCCGGGAAGGCCAGAATGGCTGTCACGCTGTCCTTGGAGTCCTGCGGGAGCAGGATCTAGTCTAATATTCCTAAATAGCTCTACCTGCCTGCCATACCCTCTGGAGTGGGGTGCTGTACTTCTGACCCTGACTCTGAGTTCCTGGAATGGAGGACTTGTCCTCGGTCACCATCCCTTGTGTCTCACAGAAAGCAGTGCCTGGGAGCACGAGGCACTCATTAACAGTAAGTGTAGGGTTGAGCCGGGGACATGGGGCCGCCGGCTGCATTTTCTTTTCTTGTTTGTTTTTTAGATTTGTCTCATTTGATGTGTATGAGTGTTTTGTCTGCATGTATGTCTGTGAACCATGTGTCAGGTGCCAGAAGAGCTCAGGAAATGGTCAGGAGAGGGCATTGGATCCCTGGAACTGGAGTTATAGGTGGTTGTAAGTGCCATGTGGTTGCTGGGTCCTCAAACGTAGGTCCTTTACAAGAGCAGCAAGTGATCTCAACTGCTGAGCAATCTCTCCACACCCAAGGGGCTGTCTGTTTAAATCCCTCCACTTATCGGGGAGTTGGGCCCATGGCTCATCTTTGTCATTCTGTAACCCTTATCACAGAGACAGTGCTGGAGTCTGAGCCAGGCGCAGTAAGGTAATGGCCTCTCTCCATACAGTGACTATAGCATCTTGTGGGGCCACCAAATGCTACCCCAGAGGGCAGTTACAACTGCTGGGCATCCAAGAGAGAGGGGCTCAGGGCTTCCTAGTTCCCCTTGTCATGCTTTGCTTCAGGAGTGTGGGGGTGACTGTGCCTTCTTGGGTGCCAGAGGGCCAGCAGCCACTCCTGGGTTACGGTACAAAGCCATGAGGCTGGAAGCAGCCCTGCCTGGGTGTTACCCAGTAGATGTGCTGGCAGGTCACTGCCCAGGCGACCCTGTGCCCCACAACTTTCATCACTGACACCCTTGTCACACTCACACAGAGGGATGTACCTGTCTCTTCACCTGCCTGCAGGGGAAGGAGAGTGGCCATTTCTGCCCCAAGTTGCTTTGTTTCACCGCTCACACAGGCAGGCTGAGCCCCCCGCACGTGACTCGAGTCCAAATGCTTATTTTACAGCTTGAAGATCTTAATTTATTGTGTGCAATGCAGGCATGCTGCAGGATGCTGCAGACAAAGGGAGGACCTGCTGGGGCAGCACTGGATTCATAGCAGGAAAAGGGACAGGCCTCGGCCTACAGAGCCTGGAGCCCACTTCTGGAGCTAGGACTGATCCACACCCTGGAGCTTTGCCTGGTGCTGCAGCCTGAACCTTGACCCTCTAGACGGTTGAAACCTTCTCCACTGTCTTCCACATCCCTGTCGCCTCTGTTTCCAGCTCCGAGCATAGCAAGACAAAGGTGTATCGTTTAAATTCATTGACATCATTTCCTTCTGTGTGACCATGGCCAAGTTACCAAGCCTCTCTGAACCAGTTTCTCCTCCCCTAAAGTGGGACTAGTACTACTTTTCACAAAGGCATCCTCATCTATAGATTGGCAGTACTAATAACAGCCTTGCCTCGCAGGAGGAGAGACTATAAACAGGTACCATGGACAGCGCCGGGGCCGCAGCGCTACAGGTCTCAGGCTGCCTCTGTGTTATTTGTCTTATTGCAGGAACAAAGTATCTGACAGGACTATTAGTGGCCTGTGATGGTTGGCCAAGGAGCAGCCGGGCTTCTCATTCCTGCATGAGGAGCACAGCTCCAGGTTCCAACAGCAAGGGTGCCAAGCAAGGCTCTGACTTGAAAGCCTGAGACATTCCCCCACCTTTTAGAGAGACATTGGCTGGCCCCTCAAAGGAGAGGTTCAGAGTATTCCTAAGTCAGGCTATGGGGGCAGAGCTGTGTCTGCTTCCTTGTGGTCCTCACACTATGTACCCAGCCTGGTTCCAAATATCAGCCCTTCACATGGCTGAATGAGAGGGCAAGTGTGTGTGTGTGTGTGTGTGTGTGTGTGTGTGTGTGTGTGTGTGTGTGTTGCAGTGGATGAATGAGGGTTGTGAAAAAGAGGCTAAGTGAGGGGCAGCTGACCAAACTGGAAATGTACACTTTTGGGGGCAAGATAGAAAGGTGGAACTACAGCAACACAGAGAGGGCAAGGAGCCCCTCACCTGGAGCACTGTGCATTTGCCAGCTGAGAGACAAGAACTCCTGCACATGGGGTCACTACTCCTTTCATATCTAGATATTTTATGTTAAAGTAACGGTGATTCAATAATACATTTTAGATAGGGCAAGATGCCGATGGCAAGTCAAAGCTGTATGAATAATTTCTTGGGAGATTTTGCGTATACCCACAAGTCTCTCAGGTTCACAACCAATATTTTTTCTCTTCTTAAGTGTGATGTATTTAACACACTTCTTTTTAGATATGCGTGTCTGGTGTGTGTGTGTATGTGTGTGTGCGCGCGCGCTCACGAGTGCGCACACACCCTCTGCTTCATAAACTGCTTAGTCTTGAAATTCTTTTCTGCACCAAAGCCATGAATCCACATTTGGCCTGAGATGATGTCCCTAAAAGTCTAAGGGAACACCTTTCTGGAGTGTTGTGTCTTCTGCCTCTGAACTCCCAAATGCTGACCCTTATAAATCTTTGCTCTGAGCCTGTTGAGTGCCAGGTCCTGACCCATACTGAGCCGGCCTACCTAATGTCACCACTGCTGTTCTCACACAGAGGAGAGAACCTGCATCCACAAAGGTTAGCAGCCTGCTCTGCTCACCACCAGAGATGGAGAGAGCATTGTCCCCCTGTGGGTGGAGCATAGGCTTGTCATACCCACGAAATAGATATCAGCAGAAGACCTGAAGTCTAGACTGTAACATTGCAGCTGCCAACCATGGGACAAAGGGACTGTACTTTTACTCAAACTACAATAACTGATACTGTAGGCATACATTTTTTGCAACCTACTTTGAATGAGGGTTCAACCTCTCCTCTAGTCCACCATCCAGCAGAGGTAGTGGAAGAGAAAAGTTATTAAGATATGGGGGAAATGGATCTGTTCTTTGTGGGCGAGCTCGATTTTCTTGGGCAGCAGTTCAGTCCAATAGCAAACACCACATACAATTCAGTAGCTGCAGACCAGTCACCTGGGCAGGCAGACCCCAGGCACGAACCAGCAGCTACAGTCCAGTCCTTTCAGCAAGCAGACACCAAGCACGTGTAGTTCAAGCCTAAAGAAACCACCAGGCTCACTAACCAGCCTGAGTGAGGCCGCGGAAGTGGCAAGCTGCTGCAAGAACCTCATGTGCAGTTCTTGGTGAGTTTCTCTCAATGGCAGCAGCATCACGAGGTGAGCTCAACAACGCTATGTAGGGTGAACCAATACATGCATGTTGTTAGTGAAGAATAGCAAGGCAGAGCAAACCAAACCAATGCTCAGTGCTTGTCTTCCACACTGTCTGTGGGTCATATTTATACTCCTTCATCAAGAGTCCTTTCACATGTCTGTTCTATCCAAACATCCTTTCACCTGTGTCTACTTCAAGAAAATAGTCTTTCATGTGTTTGCTTTAGCAAGACATCCTTTCATCTGTGTGCCCCAGCAAAGCATCATTTGGCATAACTAACTTTCCAAAGAACTAGAAGTTTCCACTTCATAGTACTTTTGAAGGACAGTACATAGTTTGACTAGATGTCCATGACCAAGAGCCACAGGCTTATGCAGCAGAAAATCATTGTCCCTGTTACCTGAGACTGCAGATCAAGTTGGTCAAGGTGAAGCCAATGGAATTTTCTCCCTGTGCTTTCTCATGGTGGTGGCCCTTCCTTTAAGAATGGCACAGATGAGGGCTTTAGGATTCTGTCACTCTTAGGGCCCCGCAGAGGCTCTATCTCCAAATGGAGCAAGGGTTTCCAAATATGAGTTTTGAATGAACACTCCTATGTGGGGACATCCAAAGGCAAAGGCCATATAGTTTGGATGATATTCAGCCAGCTAGGCATATGGCTTGAGTCCGTGATGGCCATTGCCATAGGAGAAGGGGCTTTGGAAGCATGAAGAAGGGAAAGATCCCAGATGTGGGAGATTTCTCATTATCCACACAGCCCACTGTCATCAGAAGTGGAGACAAGGACAGAGGAAGGACTCTGGGAGAGGTAAACAGGCTGCAGAGACACCTTTTGTCAGTGTAGAAGGCAAATTGAGGAACACAGGTCATGGCCCTTGGAAAGTGAAAGAGGAGACAGGAGAGTGATCCCATGATCCCAGCCCATGATGCTAGTTTCCAGCTTCTGACCCCCAACCTGAAACAGAACGAATCTGATTGTATGAGGCCACTCGGTGAGTTCCTTAGAGAAGCCATGGGAAGTAAATACAGCTTAGATTAGGTTTGACTCTGGTATCAGCAAACTCAGAATAACAATGGTTGCCCTAGGAGAGTGACCAGAGTGTGGAAGGATGTGGTTCAGAGCTCAGCCTTGGGATACTCTATGCTCTGCTCCTTCAGGCTCCTTCCCACTGTATATGTGGCATACTGATAAAACACAGGCTGGGAGTGCGAGACCTGGTACTAAATGCAGCCACCCACTTCTGTTCATGTCTTCTTGCCAGGACTTAATTGCTGTTGGAGAAGTGAGTCAATTAGAAAGATATGTATTATATTTGTGTGTGTGAGTGTGTGTGTGTGTGTGCTTGTAGGCATGAGTGACGTAGCATTCATGTGGAGGTCACAGGACAACCTGAAGTTGCTTTTCTCCCCACCATCTGTGTCCCTGGGATTGACCTCAGATCCTTAGCCTGGCCAGCAAATGCTGAGCCTCCCCTAGCTCACTACAGTGGAGCTTTTACTCTCGACGGATGCAGACTTGAAAAATACTTTAATTTCATGGAGGATGGGAGAATGAATGTTGGGAGATACAGCACATCTTCCACCTGTCACCTGTATGAACCAAGGATTTCTAGGAACCCGTGTGTGTCTGTTGTCACACAGACATTCACATGCCTGTATCGATACTCACCCTAGTGTGGTTTACTCATGTGAAGGGCAAAACCGCTGTGTATTGTCAACAGTGTGGACCACAGCCCAAGCTATGGGTTGCTGCTCTGTGTCTGGTCCCAGCAGCTCAGCAACTTCATCTGGCCATATGGCTGGCATCACAGAGGATGAGAACCTGCCTGGCTGTTAGAAGATGCTATGGATGGAGTGCTCTTGGGGGATGCTGTGGCTGGGATGCTCTTAGGGGATGCTGTGGCCGGGATGCTCTTAGGGGATGCTGTGACTGAGATGCTGGGGTTGATAGTGTACCCAAGCCTCCAATCTTCTTTAGTTCTGTCTCCCACCAGACAGGGAAACTTCCCAGTGTTGGTGTGTTCAGTGCACTTTATAAACAGCTTGGTCAATAAAGGGGATCAATGGCATGGGGCTTGCCTAATAGGGTGGCCAGCACTGGCTTCGGGGGAAATTCTCCTGAGACCAGCTTTGGGATGAGGTGGCAACATGACTTATTATTGTGCTTCGGTGAAAACCAGCCTCTGCAGGTGTGAAACAGGGGCAATGATCCCCACATCATAAGGTGTAGTGGGAGTTCACAGTGTACCCCAGTGTAGTCCCGGGGTTTGTGGAACACCAGGCAAATGCTGGTTCTTCCCCTGCTGATCAGCTATGGCAAAGCACTCAGTACTTCGGGGATTCCACTTCAGCAAGGGGGTGCTGCCTGGCTTCTTCAGGGCTGCTGCAGCTGGAAGCTTCTGGCCTGTGGCAAGCAGAGTGCTTGGGTAAAGGTGACCTAACTATTAACAAGCGCTGCAGAGACAAAAGCCAAGGCATGATCCACCCCTGAGCGGACTCTGGAGGAGCAGATACTGACGCAGTAAAATTAATCTCCCAGAAAAACACAATTAGCAGTATCATCTTACATCTCGTCTCCGTCCATGCAGGGTGAAGCAGGGAACACAATGAGCCCAGTATTCAGTATTGCCTCCAGGTTTCAAGGGAATGGATGAGTCTTTTGCTGGGAAAACATTTTCCATTCACACTCAAGGCTCATTGTTGGAGGTTTAAAATCTGCCATGGAAGCCAGAGGATGCAGGGAACGAAGCAAACAGCACCGTTCCATTTCCTTTATTTTTTGCATATCTCAAGTTGCTCCAATCTGATGGGTGCTGGTGTGGGATGGACTCCCCATCCACACATGCACAAGAGACCCCAGAATGTGCAGTGAACGAGTCCCCTGTCCACCATCCAAGAGCTCTCAGAGACACTGGGTGTGGAAGACCCTAGCCAAACAGACCCTTTCAGAGGTATACATTTCCTCCTGAGCCTGTTTCCACACACACAGGAACAGGGCTTCCTTGTATCCAGGATTACTTACAGCAGACTCTGTAGGGAGGGCTGGCCATACAGACCCAGTGGCCAGACACTGTGTCTCCCTTGGCAATCAGAGCTCCACTCACTTGCCCTTTAGCCACTGTATGAGTCACTCTGTCTGACAAGGAGCTATTTAAGGGTCAGAGGAGATAGCTTAGAGGGTAAGGGTGCTTGTCACCAAGGCTGAGGACTTGAGTTCAATCCCTGGGACTTCCCTGTGAGAGAAGAGAACGGTCTCCCTCTGATCTCCACATGCCCTCAAGTAGGCAAATAGCTAATAAAAATTGGCCTGTAACATGTAAAAACATTAAAGGGTGACTACTCCTTGAACCTCAGTACCTCTGCAGTAGTTTCTTAGAAGTGTCCCAAGTATCAACATGAACCATGTCACACAACCTCAGAGCTACAGCGCCAGTTAAGCTGTCCACAGGCCCACACTCTGTACAGGACCTGTCGCCACCTTTGCTGGCAACCCGCAGCACTCTGGCTTGGGGCCATGTCAGTCCATCTCTGCCTCATTTTATGCTCCATGTGGATATTTCTTCTTCCCACAAGAACACCTAAACCTAGGGTGACCTCATCTTAAGAGTCTCACCATCTTCTGCCTGCTAAGACCCTACTTGCAAAGGTGGTCATATTTCTAGGGTTGCAGGCAACATTAATTTTGAGAAGACAACATCTCACCCACTACAGCTCCTTAGCTCCTAGTACATGCCTCTTTATATTCGGGAGTCTGGTTTATACCCAGCAGCATAGAAGCAGCACACTGGCAAAGCGGGGCAGTGTGTGTGGTGAAGATTGCCCTGCTGGTGACCTCTGTGGGCGTGGAAGGCACAAATGACAACAGCCCAGGGACATTCCATGCTGGGTAAGAAGCCCAGTGCACTGATACCCACACAGCTTCAACGTCATAGCTGTGTGTTCACGTAGCTGACTTCATTCTTCTAGAAACATTACATTCTTTTCAAGGTCCTGTCTCAGAATTGAATGACTCGTCTTGCATGTTAGAAGGGCTCCGGCCCAGAAGGAAGCAGGCCGACTTAAATGAATCAGAATTCAATTGCCAGGGAATCTGCACGCAAAGATTTCCACCCAACCTCTGCAGTGGGTCAGAAAAGCAAGGGGAAAGTGCACAACAAAGCAACATTGTAAACTGTCTGATAAAAAGAAAATAAAAGTAGACAAGCAATGGTCAGATGTTCAAGGGCCACTCAGGGCTTGCAGGCCAGAACTGGCCAGGGGGGCAAGTGTTTAACTTCCCACAGATGCTGAACAGAGGCCCACTGAGTCCTGGAAGGCTGACTGCAGTGCAACCTACCTCTTGGCTCCCATCTCCAGCACACTCTGCTCTGCTCCAGGGAGCTCGTGTACTTTGTGAAAGCTCCCGGGGACCCTGGCTCCACAGAGCAAGCAATGAATTGTGTTTATCCATTTGTGGGCCTTTAAAAAATTCAATAATTAATTGAAGCAGACAGTGCTGTTGTTACTCGAATCTGGCCTCTCTGTGGCATTGACTCTGGCATGGTGCTTTGATAGTCATTTGCTGGCTAAATAATTTAATATGAGCTGTTTCGATGAGCTAGAGGCCTCGCCGGTGCTGGCCGATTTTGGAATGCTGGGAGAGAAAAGCATAAAGAGCCAAATGAGATAATACGACCTGGTTATTTATCTCCAGGTTCACACACTGGCTTGCTCGACCTCAGCTGCCTTCAGTTGGGTTCTGATTTATGCCTGGCCAATTCTCAACACGTTGACAGCCAGCAACATGGGAGCAGTTTAAGCTGGAAGGAGTGAATTCTGTCCATGCCCCACCTCCTTACTCTATGGAAGGGAACACTGAGGTCTGGGAGAGCATGCTTTGCTTGGGTCCTCAGAGTTCATGTCTCTGCTACCCCGATGGAGCAGAGGTTGCGGGGTGTGACTGACACAGCTGGTGCACAGGTGATATCAGGCACAGGGACAGGCCATTCCTACTGGAGTCCAGAGCTGGGGAGGGCAGCCTGAGCAAAAGGAAGGGAATACGCAGGGGGCATGGAGGGGCTGTGGCTCAGGCAGGCAGAAGGAGCTCTTCAGGTGCCTACCTTGCTCCCTTCTTTGGCCAACACCTTACTCATAAATCTTAGTTATTTTTCTTTCAGTTGTGAAATGGCAACAGAGAGGGAACTTAGGTTCAGCTCCGGGTTTGAGGCTCAGAAGTCATGGCAACGGGGATTTGAGGCAGCTGGTCCATCCACAGCTGGGGAGCTGAGACAAACAACCCTGACAAGCTCCAGCTCTCCTTTTTGTTCAGTCCAGGACCCCAGCCCATGAAATGGCGCCACTCATATTCAGTCTGGGCTATCCCACCTCAATGGACCCACTTTTAGAGACTCCCTCACAGGGCCATCCACAGGTGTGTCTCCCAAGTGACTCTAGATGCTGTCAAGTTGACAAGCAGTGTCAATCACCACACAGGGGTACCACCTGCCTGGGTGGCCGCCCCCGCCCCCAAGTATAGCTGAAGGAACACTCAGAGAGTAATTGGTGGCTTTGGTGCTCACTGCAATGTGACAGTCATAACTACAGTCATTTCAAACGATTGTTGCTTCTCCATCTGCAAAATGGGTACAAGTATACCTGGCTCCCTCGCTGCTCAAGTTTTGTGAATCTGAAACTATAAAAGAAAGAAGGGAAAACAAGTAAAGAATGGAGGTGAAAGGGTTTCTTCTCGTCTGTGTTGTCATCACCCTTTCTACTGAACTCTCGAGCTCTCAGCCTTCCTAACGCTGCGACACTTAATACAGTTCCTCATGTTGTGGTGACCTCCAACCACAAAATTATTTTCATTGCTACTTCCTAACTGTAATTTTGCTACTGTTATGAATCATAATGTAAATATCTGTGCTTTCCAATGGTCTTAGAAGACCCCTGTGAAAGGGTCATTCAGTGCCCTACTCAGGGGTTAGCAACCCACAGGTCGAAAATCTCTGCCCCAGGAAGTTTCCAGCTGGGTGTGGCATCTGTACCGGCCAGGATTCCAAGAAGGGCCTGCACTCTAATAGGAGTTCAGGAGTGGAGGAGACCTCCCTGCTTTACAGGATAGTGTGGGATAGTGTGCAAAGTTGCAGCAGGGTGTGGGGCTCTGAGGCGCCTCTGGAGAGATGTCCACTGAGGCACAAGAATGTGAACCATTATCATCCTTGGGCCAGCAGGAGAGGGAAGTGGGGTGGGCACCTGGAAGAACGAGGATTGTTTTGGAGGAGTGTGGCTAGCCTCAAGTCCACTGAAGAAGACCATGGTTCTACCAGGGAGCTCTTGTTTCTGAGAGGGTCTGGGGACTTGTCATCTGCATAACCCTGTCAAGCCAACCACAATTCGGTGCCTGATGTTTGTTTGTATGTGATAGGTGACTCTAGGGTCAGCCTGGTGCTTAAGTAGCACATAAAGACTGGTGAAGTCCTGTTTCTGGGTGGTCTGGGGAGGCTGGCATGGGGATTGGTAGACAGTGTGGGTAGGGGCTATCCTTGATCTGGGGACCATCAGCCAGCTCAGTCAGATCAATCTAAACATGACAAAGAACTCTGTCTGTGCTGAAGCCAGACACTATGTCCCCCCATTGATCTTGGCCATCAGAGCTCAGGGTGTCTGGCTGTGGCCCCTGGACTCAAACTGGTGCCCTCTATAGGTTCTTAGGCCTTTGGACTCAGACTGAGACTCAGGCTTCCTGGGTGGAAGGCCTGTGGACTTGGCCTGAGCTATGCTACCAACATCCTGGAGGCTCCATTCTGCAGCTGGCTGGTCAGGGAACTACTCTGCTTTCATAGCCACTGTCAATTCCCATGAGAAGTGCCCTCTCCCCTCCCCCACCATCTCTATCTATTCCAACTCTGATACCTCTGTCTGTCCTGCTAAGTCAAGTCAGAGTCCATAAAAAACTGAAGCTCTGGGACTTGAAATCCCAAACGGAGCACCAAGTAGGGAACACTTGACAAGTCTCACATTAGATACTGAAGCTGAAAAAGAGAACACCTCTGTGTATTCCTACTCATTCACAGAAGAGGGAACTGAGGTCTAGAGAGGACTCTCACCACAACCTCTCCAGAAGGTCAAGGAGCTCACAGCTCAGAGTGAAATGGATCTGAAAAGTAATTTAGGAAAAATTAGCAATGTTAATTGCATCTTTAAAACAATCTCCCCCTCAACCCAACGCCAAACACAGGTATATGCCTCTGAGCCCCGTAGTAATATTTACTCCATTCCTAAGCATAAGCTAAGAAACAGAGACAGCCCCTTTGTCTCCTGACCATTTCTGACTGCTTCGTGTGGCTAAGTGCTAAAAAAGCATGGAGGCAAATAAAATGCCAGGGGCCACTGCAAATTGTGTTCAAATTTTTGTGTACATGTTATGTGCTTTGGTAATGCCTGGACTTTCCCATGAATGAGTGTTTTTGCAGTAAGGACACACCTGGGAAACGGAATGTCACAATGGTGTCGTGGGCAACCCTGCCTCCAGCATACAATGGACTTGAATTTCCTTGCTGTGCCTTGCAATGTGGCTTTCACACTTTCTGAATGGATAGGGACTGAGTGTATACCGTAAGTGGAAGCCCATCGAATGGACTGCTCAGAGTATATTTCAGGTTTTGGGACTTGGTCCCCAGTGTGACATTTTGAGGTACTGGGACCTTTAAGAGGTGGAGCCTGATGGTGGGGGTGGGGGTGGGTTGCTGGAGTACAATATTCCCATTCTAGACACAGGGGACATTGAAAAAAAAATGAAGTTGTTCTGCCCGGATTTACTTGTGTCCTAGAATCACATGGAAACAGATAGAGTCCTACATAGAAGAGTATAGAATGAGGCCAGTTACAAACAGAGGTAATCGTGGGTAAGGGATGGGGCTGGGACACACCTGATTCCTACACCACATCTGTGTGCTGACTGACTGACAGTTGACAGGTGGGCTGGGAAACGTCATTAGTGAGGCTGCAGGCAGAGCACCTCCAGCAGTGAGGGTGGGCACCAGGTAGGGAACCACATCAAGTAGAGTAGGATGTGCCAGGAGCTGAGAGAGGAGTGCACCAGGTAACTGCTAATATCATTCTTAAACAAATTAACAAACATAGATGAAGGCTGTACATGTGGCCGAGCAGTGGAAGGCCACTAAAGCTGCCATGAAGCCTCCTCCGTGCTCCTGTCCGAGAGGGCACAGATGTCTGGAAGTTGTTCAGAGCCTGAAGCTCATCTCAGTCTTCAGAGGCGCTGTGCAGCCGGGAACTGAGTTTCTCTAAGTTGCAAGTGCACACAATACTCCAAGGGATGAGTTCCCTTAGCCAGCCTAAGGGCTAGCAATATAAAAGCATCCTTCACTTTGCTTGTCCATCTGGGGCAAGTAAAACTAGTAATCCCAAGGGCACAGAATTAGAAGCCAAAGCATCAATAAGAGCTACAACAGAAACTATGTAACGATGGCACCTTGAGTCTCAGTATACCACCACAGGGGTTTATCACAGCTTCTATATTATAGGTGGGGAAACTGAGGCACAAAGAGTGAGAAGTTAACCTACTAGCTCAAGATCCTGAAAGGGAGACATGATTCAAACCAGGCCACGGTTTTATGGCTTAGATGTGGTTTGTCCCCAAAGGTCACACCCTGTTGTGCCAGTGACATACCACAGTTGGGGGCCCAGACTGAACAAAAAGGAGATGGTGGCAGAACAGCCACCTGAGCTAACAGCCTCCAGCCTACATTGTGTCTGCCTTGCTCCCACAGTCCAAAAAGAAGTTCCTCTCCTGCCTTCCCTCTTTCTCTCTCCAACCCGGAAGTCCTCCTCCTCACCCAGTGATTGGCTTCTTGTATTTATTATTATAGTCAATTAGGAGAAAATTCTGCTCCAGTGGGGTCAGGGATGCTAATGTATACTTCCAAGACTCATCTGAATAAATCACATATTCTGTCAACAATCCTTTGTGGCCCTGGGAATTAGACTGTGGGTGCTAGAATGGAGTCAATGTCACTTAGGCTGGTTGGTCCCATATGTGGCATTTCTGACCCTGACTTTTTCAACATAGTACTTCACTGACCCCCTGGTTCCCCAGAGATATCTTCATCTCCTCTAGAAATTATTTGGGCGCCCAAAACACTGCATCCTTGACGTCTGGAGTGAGTTGAATGATGGTCCCCTAAAGATCTGCTCATGTCCTTGATCCTAGGAATCTGTGAGCCTGACTTTATATAGCTCAGTTGGTACCACACACAGCCACTGATATAATTCACTTAAGACATCAGAGTGAGCAGTCTCAACTCAGCAATGAGGTGACACATTCAAAATAGAGGGGAGGGCTATGCTGGACATAGGTGGGAGTGATGTGGTCACATGCCAAGCACCGCCTGTTTTACCAAAGCCAGAAGAGGAAGAGGTTCTTCCCGGGAGCCTCAGGAGGGAGTAGGGCCCAGTCCACATCTTGACTGTGGACCTCTGGCCCCCAGTGCTGTGAATACACTTCCATTCTTTTAGAGATGCTAGTTTGTGGGTCATGTGTTCCGGGAGTGACAGGAAGTGAATATGCTGTCTCTGCATTCTTCCTACTTGGACACACTTCCTCTCCTTGAGCATGCTCCCTGCTCTGACTCTCTGGTACATCTCCTGATGCTTTGCCCTTGAAAGGTGTCGGTGTGTCTTGTGCACTTTGTGTTTCTGGTGCTCTTCCTGGGGCTCAGATACAAGCAAAGAAAACCACACAGAAGTAAAGAGCAATCCCCAGGCCAGCAAGTCACAGCATGACCCTGGCTGTCTCTGGGAGAGTCTGATCCTTGGCTGTCTTGGAGGGAGGGGGTGTGACCAACCCTATTGCTCCTTGTATGGATCCTGACTCCAGAGTAGGTTACTGCTGTGAAACAGCTGGAGACAGACGGAGATAAAGCCATTCCTGTGTCTAGGTGGTTTCTAACTCCTTTCTCAGCTGCCAAGAGGACAACTTGATGTCAGACAGGTGTCTTCAAAGCCCTTTCCTCTGCCTGGAGAAGCCTGGAAAGGCACCCTAGAGGAGACTCTGGGCCCTAGCCAGGCTGACCTGACTTGACTCCAAGGCAGCCTGGACCCTGCCAAAGCCTGGGAAGAGAAGCCCGGGCAGCATCCCCACACCTCTCTTTTGAAGAAGGGGCCCTCCTGGAGAGTTTGGAATCTGGACCTATAGGCTGCTCCTGAAGGTTTCTGTTATTCCTCGGGTCCTCTGGGGGATATTTGGAGCCCCAATAACAACCATGGGGACGTCTAAGTTCCCGGGGAACAGAGTGACGGTCGCAGATGCTGAGGTGCTGCTCCTCCTGCGCCGGCCCACAGCCCTTCTCCTTTTGTAGCTTCGCTTCCACATACAAGTAGTGTTTCCTATCCTGCATCCTGCAAGCAGGGCTTGCTAGAGGTCTGTAAAGTGCAGTGGCCTTCATTGGGGTGGCCGCGACAGCTGCCTGGGGTACCGGTCAGCCTAGAACCTTGTTCTCCCTTCTGGGTCTCTGTGCTATCCAGGCGGGCTGTAGCTGCGGTCCGGAGATTCCCACCTTCCCTTCTGCCTTGACCACAGACAGCTTTGGCTAGCCTGCCTCTCCTGCGCAGAAGGGTAAGCTCTGAACACCTGTCCTCCTGTTCCCACACTCTAGGCATGCATCCCTAGTGGGACAGCACTACCTCACATCCTGCAACCTCTCTCTTTTTATAGGGACCCGCCTTCATTTTTTTTTCCTCTCCCACCCAGCTTCACACTAAGGGCCACCGAAGTCTATCACCTACGCTATCCTCCGAAAATCTTTGTCATCCTTCAGAATTCTCAGATCTGATCGACGTGGGCCAGCACCTTGTCTTCATCCACCTTTGGGGCTCCCTGGCTTCCCAGCATCTCCCCACCCCCCTCCTCCCCTTCCTTCCTCCCAGTCGCCCCGCACTCGGCCGGCCGCCGCCCCAGGGTTGCGCAGCCCGTCCGGGTATTCCCCTAGTCAGACATCGGGAGTCTCAGGTTCTCCTTCCTCTGGTCGGAGCGCGCGCGGGGTCCCCCGGGGACCCCCACCGCAGCCGCGTGCTCCTTTGTGCGACCGATCCGCGCGCGGGCGGCGCTGCGTCAAGGCGGAGGCGCATCGGCGCGGCCCCACGCGCACTCCCGCGCGCGGCCCCCGGGAACGGCAGGAAGGAGGCGGCGCGCGGAGGCGGGAGGCACAGAACCCAATCGCTGATCCCCCGGCCGCGGCGCCGCCTCCGCCATTGCTGTGCGCGGGAGCGGGCGACGCGGAGCCTCGGAACGCGCTTGGAGCCCAGATCTGCCGGAGCCAGGCGTGGGGTGAGTGCAGGTGGCGAGCGGGGCGGGCAGCGGAGCATATCTCAAGCAGAGGGCCGCGGGAGACCCGTAGGAGGCCAGCGCTACCGGACAGGGGACGCGTCCAGAAAGGCTGGGCACGGGTGGTGTCCCCGCACCCGGCCGTAATGCGCCTTGCGGGATGGGAGTCTTTCTATGTCAGTCGATACACAGCCTGAGACTCTGTTCTGGCTGCGATCGCCGCGTCCCTGCCACCTCTCTGGGGAGATCAGTCGGGGACGGCGGCCGCGGGGACAGCGGGTGGGTGTGCAGAGTCCTCTTGGCTGTGCCCCGCCCCGGCCGGGCTACCGCTCGCCCTGACCCCCGCGCGGCCCTCCCTCCACAGGCCGCAGCCTCGTGTCTTTCGCAACCATGGTGAAGTTGGGGAACAATTTCGCAGAGAAGGGCACCAAGCAGCCACTGCTGGAGGATGGCTTCGACACCATTCCTCTGATGACGCCCCTCGATGTCAACCAGCTGCAGTTCCCACCTCCAGATAAGGTATGAGCCCCCGACATTCCCGCGCTGCTGATTGTGCACCCCTAAATCTTCGACTGCAACCGAAACAAAAGAAACGCCTTGTGCGCCTTGAGAGGTGGAGGCGGGCTCAGCCAGGAGGAAGAAGGCAGGGCGAAACAAATGTACCCTCGTGATTATGGGTTTGGTGATGCTGGAGGCCCCCCGCCTTAGATGACACCTTTGTCTCCTCAGTGGAAGTCCCCCTCTTGATTTGGGGGAGTCTCGTGAGAGCGTTGCCGGTTGGTACTGTAGTCAGGGGGATCAGGAGTGAGCTCGGCGAGCTGGTCCTTGTGCCTTCCTTGTTATGTGGGTTTCAGCTCCACTTGCCACACTGGGTGTGTGCTTGCACTCCTCTTTGTTCCTTTTGTGACATCTCCAGATCTGAGCACGAGCTCAGCGATGCTAGTGTGATCAGGATCATCTTTATCCTGATGGCATTTTTTTCCCCTGACTTAAAGACTCCCCAGTTAAATGCTGCATCCAGTGGGGTATCATTGCTCCACAAAGCCTTTTCAAGCGTAACGTTTAAAAGCGATTTCTACCCTTGAAGTAGAAGATAGCATCACCGCACGCTAATGTACAGCTACACGCCCAGCATCTCCAGTCCCAACACACAAAGGAGCTTGCTTACAATTCCCACATGCTTTCACATTTATTGTCTTCATTTCTTTCCGATAAAGAGGCTCTGGCTCCAGGCTCTGTGCTCATTGGGCAGCAGTAGAATGGGGTAGAGAAGGGACCTACCTTGGGTCTTCAATGGTGACTGATGGAGGTTTCTTTCACTCCTAAGCTTAGCTTCCCAAAGTGTTTTCATCCCCCTGAATTCTATTGTCTTTTTTTGGGGGGGGTGGGGGGGAAGATGGCAACATGAGAGCAGGGAAGGGGCTGCCAGCAGGTGTTCCCCTTCGGGAAAGGGACATCAGCTGTTCATACACTGAGTGGCCACAGCTGTTGGTCCAGACTGGTCTTCATAGGAGGAACGGGGCTGTGGAGTCTTTGACCTCCACCCTGTGGTGGGGTGTCAGGGCTTGGTTCCTATCTCCCGAGCCCTCCTGCCTTGATACATGCAGCCAAGGAGCACCAGAAGCCTGTGCCAGGGACTCTGTGTCCTGAAGCAACACCTCTACCAGCCGATTTCCTCTGCTCTGCCCAAGCATCCTCTTTTGCCCTCAGTGGGTTCCGTTCCAGAACTGCCTGGCATGTCAGCCACAAGAAGGAGGGTTTCAGGCAGCTCCCACATTCTGCCAGCCAGTCCTGTTGCTCAGGAGTAGGCCAGGTGGCTCTGTAAGGTAGAGTCTCTCCTCTCTTGAGGTAACTGATGGAGATGCTCCCGAAAAGGGTGTTCCAGTGGGAAGAGGCCCTTGAGCTAGAAGGCTTCCAAAGTCACCAAGAGGAGATAGATTGTCAGAGTTCACCAAATGCACTCAAGGTCGTCATGTTGAAGGTCACCAGCCTCCTAGAAGTTTCTAGCCTTGCTGCTTAGTCCACTCTGCTTATAACTGGACACCTCTCACACCTGACATGATTAGGGGTTGGGGAATGGGACTTCAGAGAGCCAGCTTGCACCCACCTGAGAATATGCACTGTTGCTGAGGGCTGCCATTTCTATCAGGGACATAGCCTTGCCTGACATCAATTAGATGCACTTGCCACACCAGGCGCTGTCCTGTGCACTTCATAGGGTAAATGTCAACATGCCCACATCTCTGCGAGGCACCACTACCATTGCCTTCATTTGACAGATGCAGCAATGAAGGGCTAGACTAGAGAGTTTTAACAGACCCGTCCAAGGTCACCTGTACGTTGGTGGTAGATACCGTTAGGTGGGCTAAGTGGCTACAGATGTTTTCACTCTGACAGTTCCAGATGATATGGGCCTTATAGCCTCCAGGTATGAATAAGACAGGAAGAAGCCTTCTGGATTCAGGGTCAAATGAAGTAGATCCAAACTGTGCTCAAGGTCACAGCTGGCCTTGGGTGCAGCTGGCTTGTGAGGATGGCAGGCCAGTGCTCAGTGCTGCCTTGGAATATGATGTCTTGAAGGGGTGGATACCCCCCTGTCTACTTCAGGAGAGTGGCATGGCGGAAGTATAACTTGACAGTATACACTGAAGCTTAAGGCTCTCTGCCTCAATGACAGGTATAGGCTGCTTTCACTAAGACCACTAAGGCTGGTTCCAAGGTCATGGCTGGAGTGGAGTGTACCCCAGTCACTTGCTTGGGGTCTGTCCCAAGTCACTCAGTTCCCCCTTGTCCTATTGTCAGGACAAGTGGGTGTCTCCTAAACCATAGAATAACAAAGGACAGTCTCCCTCCAGAAGAAGTGTAGGGGGTGGTTGGTTCTCTCCTAGCCCATAGCCACTGCTGGGTACCTGCTCTAGGGAGTGAGTTTGGGGATTAGAGGTTGGTAACTCCTTGACTCCACTCTCCCTGTCCAAGGGAAAGAGAAAGGCAATGGGTCTCCAACAGAGGCAGAGCTGGAGAGACCAAGATGGGAATGTCCATCTTGTAGCATCTCTGTAGCATGGAGCATGGGTTTCCAGGTTCACATGAGAGAGTGGTGGAGGAAGAAAGAAAGAGACCCTCCACACATGCTCTGTAGTCCAAGAGGCTCCCCGAGCAGTTTATTTCCAGACCCTAGTTCTTGGATGCTAGGCAGTTGCGTTCAGGTCTCCCTAGTGACACACATGTCCAGCAGGTGGGTAGCACAGAAATGCCAATAGGAGAGAGTAGAGGTGTCCTCTGCACCCCCTGGGCCAGGGCTATCCTACAGTGGGTGCTCCGTCTGCCAGTCATTATTCCTGTGGCCTTAGCCAGTGAGCATCACGTCTATGTCCCCATAGTCTGTATTTTCCCTGGGACTGCTATAGGACCATGAATAGGCAGTGTCTCTGAAAGTGCCTGCATGGAGAGTTCTCAGTGGAAAGCTGTTCTCACTGCCTAGAGGAACGGTGGGTATCTCTGAACTTGACAGTCCCAGACCCACCTGCTCAGGGCAGATGTGTCTGAACACATCTGGCTTACTGCTGACCATATACCTCTCTGTTTCCTGGCTAAGGTTGTTGTGAAAACTAAGACTGAATATGAACCCGACCGCAAGAAAGGAAAAGCCCGTCCTCCCAAGATAGCTGAGTTCACCGTCAGCATCACGGAGGGTGTCACCGAGAGGTTTAAGGTGAGTGGTCCAGGCTGAACTGTTGCCCTTAGGCTGGGAAGCATCTGCCAGGCTGCAGAGAGGTCTTTTAGAGGGGCAGAAACAGGATGTGATTCTACCTACCCAGGCTGTGCATATCCAACAGTTTCCAGTCCCAACTGGGTTGCTCTCCATGGGTTTTTTTGTTTGTTTGTTTGTTTTACGTTTTTCCTTTTTCTTTGCCTTGTCTTCCAAAATAATCAGATATCGTTTATTTTATAACAGGGAAAATCTACCCATGAACTTCCCTTTAGGCAAAGGCAATAAACGTGAACAAACATTTGACAAACATGGAAACATTTGCCTGACAGTTGCAGGAAGGAATTAGACAGCCCAAGACACTTATACCTACCTATCCAGGCAGGGCTCTGTGCCTATGCGAGCTCCTCCAAGGGCTCCCACATGAACAGGGTACCTCCTACACCCACCTCATGAGGGAGGGGTGGGTACTGCTCACGGGGTTGGTCTTCAAGTCTGTCTTCTGTAGTTCTTGGGTACTAGGCTCTCATACATTCCACCTCATGGTGGGGGTGGGGGAGGGGACTGAAGGCTCATTGGTCCCAGCTCTCTATAGCAGAGCCATGACCAGAGTCTGTCTGGCTGCAGAGCCCGTGTGTTCAGCCTCCAATCGTTCTTTACCTTCTTCTACCTCTGGCAATGGCTGCTGAAAGGGCTGGAGTGCAGTGAGCTCTGGTGGGAGGAGCTTCCTCACAGCAAGGGTGTGTGTCCTCTAAATTGCTATCTGCTGAGGAACAAGCTGGGATGTTGGTATTCTGGCAACCTCACTCTTCAGGAAAGATGTAAGAGAAAATAAAATGGTGCCTATGCTCCAGATTCAAGGGTTAGTTGGAAGCCATCCTCAGACCTTAATAAGTGGTCTTGGATGAATGGATGGTCATCCACTAGAAGTATGAGCAATCTATTCATGGGTGTGCCGGTGCAGACACATTGTAGAGCATCTATATTATCTCTTGTTTAGTTCTTGGGTGATCGTGGGAACTACAGAAGCAGGCTTGGGGAATCAACCCTAGTTCATAGCTGCAAGGGAATCCAGAAAAGCAAAGTGTTTTCATGGAGTTTTTAATACAAATTCCCTTCTTCCTGTTGCTTCTCACTGTGGTCTGGGTCTTCCTGGTCAATGGATTCCATGAGTGTCACTATCTTCTGTGTCCCTCATGATGCTGGTCAGTGAGTAATATGGTACCCAGGTATTCACTCCATCTGTTGAGTGTCTCTGTGTGCCAGGCTCTGTTCCCTCTGGTGTTCTTGGTTTGTGTTTATCTCACATGCTTACCTGAGGCAGGTCCCTGGGCCCCTTGCCTAAGGCACTGGTGATGCATCTGACTTTTCCAGCCTCCTTCCTCTTCCCTGTAGTAACAGGTATGCTTTTCCAATAGGGGCCTGAGGTACAGAAGTGCAGAGGTTGTGTCTGCATCCCTGTGGGTATGGAAGGGTGTCAGGTATGCTGAGCTGTCTTTCTGGATCAGGGGGTGGCTCTTAACATGTTTGAGGTTCATGGCCAGTATTAAGATGGATTGACTTGAGGTCAGCATCTCTGTTCTATGATGGGATCAGCATAGTTGCCATCTGTAGACATATTTTTGCCCATCAGCATCGTAGGTACTTGGGATGAGGTGCAGGAGCAGACCTGAGTGTCAAAGCTACACTGTCTGAATGTCACCTTGCCTGAACATGTCCTGGTTTCTTGGGTCTGATTGGATTTTTGTCCCCATCACACTTTAGGTCAGAGAGTAGTATGGTAGCCAAATATCTTTTCATCTGTTGAGTGTCTCTGTGTGCCAGGCTCTGTCCCCTTTGGTGTTCTTGGTTTGTGTTTTTCTCACATGCTCACCTGAGATGGGTCCCTAGGTCCCTTGCCTAAGGCACAAGTGACGCAGATTTGGCCCCAGGGCTCTAGGCAGTCATGGCTGGGCCTCTGCATGGTTACCTGGCTTCTGTTGCCCAGAACCTTAGGGCTCAGAAGATCCAGGAAGGCCTCCGACAGTCTCTACCATTCCAGTGACAGGCTGCTGGTCTCAGGAGGCCTACCTCACTCTCGCTTTCTCCCGGGTGTCTGGGAAGATACTGGATACAGTGGGGACTCACTAGAGGATTGCTCTGCACTGCAGTATTGCCTGGTCTCACACACGGCTGTCAGTGTTTCCCTAAGCCTAGCTTCTCTGCCTTCTTTATGACTCACCCCCAGAGGATGGCTGGGACTCCTCTCATCTTGGGTTCTAAAACCCAGTACTTCCATTATGAACTCCCAAGATCTGAGCTCCATCCCCAGACAGAAATCTGTCCCCCTCTCTGTCCCTTCACACTGAAGCTCCCAGAGATGAGCTTATCCCAAGTTCCTGCTGCTCGCTGCCAGGAGATGGTGCTTACAGAAGCAAGCTTTTTATCTTGTTGATGCCACAAATGATTCAGGAAGTAGGATGCCATCTCTCTCTCCATGTTAATCAGGGGCAGAGTGAAACAGAGCATGAGCTCAGGAAACCTGCTCTTAGGTTGTGGCATTGGAGAGCACAGGTTTGCAAGGGCGTCATTCCCTACACCCCTTTCCTCTGCTGACGTAGACCCCTTCCTACACCTACCACTGCTGCCTTGCACCCCACAGACCCGGGTTTCCTTCCTGCTCCAGCAGCTGAGCCAGATGGCAACCCTGACAAGTGTCCTTTTTCCTCTGATGTCTTGTTTGTGTCACAACTCCCAGCCCCACTCCCCTCCAGCTGTCCTCTTTTAAGAAGCTGGACTAATCTATACCTCTCTCTGGGCATGCACCCTGTGATCTGATATCCCAAGCAGGCACTGAAGAGTTGCTCTCATGAAGCAGAGGCTCATTGACTTGGCTCATGACCTTGAAAAAGGAAACCAGGCCATAGCAGCCCCTGAGATATGAATATTGGCCAAAAAAGAAGGTGTAGGGCCTGTGTGTGCAGACAGCACTTACGAGTAGCTGTGCCAGCACTGTCAGAGTCCTCGATACCATCTCTCTGGCGCTTACCACGCTCTCAGTAAGAGCTGGCTAAGTAAATGTGTGACTCATCCATCATTCCGGTAGACTCCTGTGGAAGGGGGTTGACAGATTTCTAGGGTGTCCCTGTGGGCTCCTTAACAGCTAGGTAGCTCTACCGATCTAGCCTTTTTACTGGGCCATAGATGGGTATGTGCTCTCTATAGGGGACACTTGGACAGTTGTCACAGAGCCAGCAGATGACAATCTTAGTAAATGGCAGAAGCAGGGTAGGATCCCTGCAATTCAGCTGCAAGGGCTGCTTCCTCTGAGCGCAATGAGGTGAACAGTGTCCTGAGGGCACCGAGGGCCAGCTTAGAGGACTGACCCATGTTCTTAGGGTGTCCCTTGCTTTTGTCAGCCCTGAGATGCTTTGAAACCAGAAAGTTAGTTCCTCACATGGACCTGGGAGTTCCACAAGGTTCCACCCAGGCAACATACATTTTAGTCAGCTCTACAGTTGGATTAATGTCTCCTGAGGTTCCGTGCTTTTCTTAATGGGGGAAGGGGCACAGTCTGACACAATAGCAGAAACATTTGGAGGGCCGGAGTCCTTTAGAGATGCAAGATTGTCCACCCTTCTGTAATGTTCTCTTGGCCTTTAAGACTGAGCGATATTTTCCATGTCCCTGAGTGCACACATACAATAGGCCATGTACCTGCTGTGCATAATACCATCAGCTGGCTAAAGGTTGGGGGTCTTTTCTGAACATGGGGGTTTGGGGAAGGAACAGAATATCTGGAATCAGGGACCCACCCTCTGAGTCTCCTACCCGGGATTATTCACGGTGATGGTAGGAACAGCATACATTCTGACGGTGATAGTTTGGATCTTTTCTTCTGCATGTGTGTAAATCCAGAGAAGGAGATCCTGCCTTTTAGATCTTGAAGCAGCAGATAAGTTGTGTGCACATGTGAGCCTCTTTGTCCTTTATTTGTATTGTTAAGGTGTGCTCATCTCAACTTCAGAGGACACCCTTGAAACAAAGTGTCTTCTTGGATATTACACTGTGGTTATCACAGGAGGGTTAATCTCTTGGCTGCAAGGTTGCTAGGTTGGTTGCTAGGTGACAGCTGGTGCAGGGGGTGGGGGGTAGGGTTCATAAGATTGCTACACAGGGATAGCAGGATGAATCACCGTGTGGCAGCCAAAAGCCTAGGCTTCGAATGAGGCTTGAGTCAACAGGGAGAGCAGCCATTTAATTAATCAGAGGTGTTTTTACACTGAGCGTAAATGTAGGCTAAGATGTTGCTCAAATGAGCTAAAGCTAAACATTAAAAACAAAACAAAACTGTGCTTTCCCACGTGTGCAGGTAGTGTGTAATGGGCTGTTGGGCTGCTTCTTAATGTCCTGGAAGATGGAGGCCCACAATGAGGCAGACTCAGGAAAGGTTTGGCCAGGTTCTCTTCTGCTCCCTGTGCTTTGTGGCTGCCAGGGTGAAGAAGGCTGTCTTGTGAGGTCCACAGCTCTCTCTTTCCAATCCAGTTAAGGGTTCTGGGGTAGAGCCACAGCCCTCTCTGGCACCACCTTAAGAAATTCTAAGTCCAGCCTTGCACATGGCCACCTTTCAAGGTCAGTGAAGAGCCGGGAGGATATCTTAGGAGAAGCTACTTAAGGATGGCCGAGGTTTGCCACGCAGGTGTCCCTTGGTGTGCTGTTGCAAATGATGCTGTGGGTGGTTTGTTTCTTTCTCTCTCGCCCTTAATGACCTTGAGCTTCCTGTGTGCCTGCTTTGTACACTCTCTAATAATCCCCATGGCAGGTCCTCAGTCACACTTGTTAACTGTTTATAAATGGTGATGCAATTTTTCTACATCCAGAATATGGGGGGGGGGGTTGTCTTCATTCATGGTAGCATTAGAAACTTGTTTAAATGCCCTGAGACCTGTAGCTGGGACCACCCAGACCTGTGGCTGCAGAATCCACAGATTCTGGGTCTAGCTATGGAGTGGGGGCTTCTTCCCAACTTTAGTAAAACATAGGTTGAGTCACCTTGGGGTTTGTGTCTATGTTCTCTTCTCTATGGTACCTAAAATATTTAGTTCTGTAAACACTTGGAGGTTTCAAGATTCATTCTCTGAGAGATTTTTTTTTCCTTTCCTGTACTGCATTAGTCAGCAAAAGATTTCTTTCCTTTCCCTTCCCCCTGAGGGATGGAGGACAGAGACCGTAAGTGACCTCGCACCATCGACCTGCTCAGCCCAGGCCCTTCATGAGCCTTGTTTTTCATGCCCTTGCTCTTCTCACTAAGGAGTAGCCCCAAGGTCAGCTGTAATGGGGATGAACATAGGACTCAGACCCAGGACACCCAGTCCTGTCTGTGTGGTTATGAGTTTCTCTCCTGCTGTTCCTGGCTGGGATTCTGCTGCTTTGTGCCTGGTGAGCAGTGTTGTAAGGATGGTTAGAAGCCAGTGCCTTGGCAGTTGGATGACTGGAGTCCATGCATAGATTGTGATATTTTGGTGAAAGGCAGAAGGCTAAGTGGGAGAGGGGATTCTGAGCAGTACTTGGCAACCACACTGGGTCTAAGCACCTTTCCCTGCTTCACTGGATCACCCTGAGACCCCTCTGCCCCTCATCATCCTCACTGGGTCACACCTTGAGCCCCACCTCCTCCTTAGTCTCACCGAGGGACACAGTCTGGTCCTCAGTGTTCCTTTCCAGGAAATGCTCCTCAGATCCTGTTGGCCTCCTGCACAGGGCTGCTCTGGCTTGGGGATACCAGCATCCAGGGACATGCTCAGACTCTTGCTTTCCTCCTCTGGTCCATTAAAATACAGAGACAAAACTCACCATTTCAAAGTACAGTGTAGTGACATTGAACAGTTGCCAACTGTCATACTGCCAAGTTCTAGAACATTTCATTATCACAGAAGCTGATCTAGACTACAAAGCAGTGAGCCCACCTCCTGACAGCCCCTAGCAGCAACTGATCAGTTTCTGCTCCCACAGTGTCCTTTTTGTCAGGACCCATCACAGAAATGGAACCATACACTGTGCAAGCTTTTATGTCTTGACTTTTGCTCAGCATCACATGGTCAAGATTCATCTGTTGTAGTATGAATCAGAACTTCATTCCTTTTGAAGGCCAAGTAATATTCTGTTGTGTAGACATACCATGTTTTTTTCATTCAGCCATAGTATGTGTTTGTATAAACTTTTTCTTAAAGGCCTGTTTTTCATTCTTGTAGGTGAATACCCAAGAGTAGATTGCTGGTTGCCATGGTAATTTTTGTAGTTTATGTGTTGTGTTTCTTATATTGGGGCCATCATTTTTCATTGCTATCAGGGTTCCAGGGTCTCCTCTGTACATCACTGAACATCCTTGGTACAGTCATTACAGTGGGTGTGGTGTGGCATCTCCTTGGTATGATTTGCATTTCCCTGATGCCTAGCCACATTGACCAGCTTCCTGGGGTCTTGCCACACTGAGGACTTGTCTAGAGTCCAGCTCCTTGATGTACCAATGGGCAGCTCAGTCAGCTGGCTCATGTCCCCACTCCTCACAGGTCATGATGCAACTAGTCACCATGTTTTTGATACCACAGGCCTCTCTGATCTTCACTTCCCCTTTTTCTCACCTCCCAATGAACTCTTTATCCCTTGAGGCCGATACTCCTCCAGGAGGTCTCCAGAGTAGTCAGAGCTGCCTCTGTGTCCTGCCTCTCTTGTGACACTTATTTGCCTGTACTGAGTTGACACCAGGGTGATGCAGTGGCACATGCAGGCTGCTTAGCCAACTCTTGAGATAGATACTTTGGGTAGCTCATATCAGATCACCCAAGAAAGTTCCTGGACTACTCGGGGATTCCTAAGGTAGGAGAAGGTTGGACCTTCTGGCTAAAGGGGACTTTGGTCTCACAGGCCCCTTCATAAAGAGAAAAACAAATGTTGACAGGCTTGGTCTAGAGATAAGTCTAGTCAGTTCGTTATGTACTCCTTGTTGTATTAATTTTTTTCCTTCTGATTTAACACAACTTGTCTGATTTGAAAATATGGTGGTAGGTGAGCTTTGTGGCAAGGTCTGCAATTCCAGTCAATTGTGAGGCTGGGGCAAGGGGACTGCCAGTTCACAGCCAGCCTGGGCAACTTAATGAGGCTTAGTCTCAAAATAAAAGTGGACCCAGGCACCATATCCCCTGTACCTGGGAGAGGCATGGCCCAGAGGGCAGCTCTTTGTGAGTCAACTCCTTTCTTGTCAAGGGAATCTCTAGGTTCTGTCCCTGGCTGAGAAGGGTAGGGATCAGTCTGGTCTGGAAGCCTGTGGCTCTCTAGGTCTCCTCAGGATACGAAGGACAAAGCTCTAATGGGTACAACCCCATCCTATGTGTAAGACTATTTATTTAATTAAACCCAAAATGCCTGGACCCCTGCAAGCCTTGTTCACGCTGTGTCTGCTGAGTGGGCAATTCTTGGGTTGGTTCTAGGTGCCAGAGGCCTGCCTAGGAAGTACTTATTTGGAGGTAGGCTGTGTGCCAGCCCAGGCTGGGGCGGAGGGATCTAGGGGGTCTGTTCCTTGCCTTTCTGGTTTTGTACCTTCACTCCACTCTCCCCTACGTCCCCATCTCTGCTCTGTCCCTAAATCAACCTGACACTCTTAGGAGGACGCTGATGAGGCAATGAAGGTTCACCTGGTGTTTGTTATGGTTTTACTGCTGTGAACAGACACTATGACCAAGGCAACATTATAAGGACAATATATAGTTGGGGCTGGCTTACAGGTTCAGAGGTTCAGTCCATCATCATCAAGGTGGGAGCATGGCAGCATCCAGGCAGGCATGGTGCAGGAGGAGCTGAGAGTTCTACATCTTCATCTGAAGGCTGCTAGTGGAAGACTGACTTCCAGGCAGCTAGGATAAGGGTCTTAAAGCCCACAGTGACACACCTACTCCAACAAGGCTACACTTACTTCAACAGTGCCACTCCTGGGCCAAGCATATATAAAGCATATATCAAAAAGCATATATCACACCTGGACAACCCAGATTGTCTTTCCCACCCCAAGATCCTTGGTAAGTGCCAAGGTTCTCAGCCTAGTTTGTGTTACTGAAACACTGGGGATCAGGCTGTTGTTTGTTTTGTGCATGTGTGGAGGCAGGAGGGCAACCTTGTGTGTCATCCCTCAGGCCTTGGCCACCCTTTTCTTGAGAACAGGTTTCTCTCTGCCTCGGAAAATCACCGGTTATGCTAGGTTGGATGGCTGTATCCTGTCTCTCTCTTCCCAGTACTGGGATTACAAGCAAATGATTTTGTTTGTTTTAATGTGGAAAGCCTTTAATACTGTGCCAAGGCAAAGCATCATAATGGAGAGGGTCTGGTGAGGCTTAGCTGCTCACTCATGGCAGCCAGGAAGTTGGGGTGGGGCAAGGGGCCAGGGGCCAGGGATAAGATGCCCCTTCAATCCCCTTCTCCCCCCTAGTGCTTACTTGTTCTAACCAGGCCCCACCTCCTGAGAGTCTATTCAGCTATGAATTGTCCGGAGTAACTCACAGATAAAGTTGGCACCTATACAATTACCCATTGTCTCAGTAGCTCTACCAGTCAACAGTAAGTGTTTTATGAGAACATTTTAATACACAAACCTAAATGGTAGCCCAGTAGCCCCAGGTTACAGGAATTCTGCCCATAAGTGGGATCCTCTGTTTGTGCCCATGACTTCTGCTCAGGCCAAGCACAGGGAATCCTTGGGCTGAATCACCATTCAGCAATCCTGATGCCATTTCTCATTCCTGATAGTAGCTGTCACTGTTTTGGGCTCCAATGATGTTAACCACAGTCCGTTTGTGCCTGGTCTGGGTCATTGTGAGAAGCTTCCATGTATCTTCCTTCATGGTCCCTCTCAGGTTCCTAGCTCCCCTGGTGTCCTGATGGCCCAGATGAAGGTGTTTCCTCTTTGATATCTAGGCCTTTGTCATGAACCAAGTGTGACATCAAGGTTTTTCAGCTTCTGCATGGAGGCGTAACACTAGGAAAAAGGACTGGGTGTGCTCACTGTGTGCCTGCCTATGATCTCTGCAGACCATAAACATCAGCATGGGACTGGAACCTCTATTTCATAGATGAGAGACTGAGGATCACAAAGGGTCCCCTTCTCAGGCCATCTTCCTTCCAGCCCCTGCTGTGAAGTGCTGGCTCACCCTTCTTTTGGTTTCTCTGTCCTGCAGTTGATTGAAGGATGAGTGGTTGGTGGTCTAACTCTCCTGGAGGTGGACTATTTGTTTGTCCTTGTAGAGAAGGCCTCAGAGAGACTCCCTAAACCTGGAGGAATTGCAAATGTCTGACTCAGTTATTGTTTGGTGTTCTAGAATTGTCTCATGGGTATGTGTATATGGGGGAGGGGAGGAGGTCATGAAGGTCTCCAAACTGGGACATACTTTACTCCCTGGAGTGAGGAAGGAGCTCATGATTTATTTGGTACCTGCCCATATAGCTGGTGTTCAGAACAAGGCTGGGGTGTGGTGTTTCCAAACCCTCCCTGGAGTCCAGAGATTGGCCAGGGCATTGAAGGTAGGAAAGTGAGAAGACACACAGTGAGTTTTGAAAAAGGTTGGGGTATCTGCGAAGAAATGTGTGTGGGAACTGTCTTCAAGGAAGGTGACCCAAGCCTGTGCTCCTTAGCACAAATCCTGTGGCTGCCTGAACAAACTACCACAAGGTAGGGGAACCCTAGATGCTCTCAGGTTTCTGGAGGCAAGAGAGTGCTGAAGCTGAAGTGTCTGTGTGATACACTGTCTCAGAGTCCCGTTGTGGAGTTACCACCATTTCTGGGGCTGCTTCGTGGTAGAGATGCATTATTCCAGCCTCCATCTACATAGGATGGTCCACCAGTGTATGTCCCGCCTCACTTCCTTTTCTTGTAACGACACTGGCCAGACTTGACAAGCTAATGACCTTCATCTGAACACAACCCATGTACAAAAGCTCATTTCCAAATGAGGCCCCAGCCCCAGACACTTGTGCTGGACACACTGTATTTCCTGTGGGTAGGAGCATGGTTCCTAGTCCTCTGTTGTGTTGTTTTCCAGATACCTGTAAGGCTGACAGCCATTGTCCCCTGGCTTTATGATTTTTTAATATTAAAAAACATTAAGAGTATTAAAAATAAAAAATTGTACAATATTAATTACCTGTGTGTGTGTGTGTGTGTGGGAGAGAGAGAGAGAGAGAGAGAGAGACAGAGACAGAGACAGAGACAGACAGACAGCTTTCAGGAGTCAGTTTTCTCCTACTATGTGGGTTTCTGGGATTGAACTCAGATCATCAAGCTTGGTGGCAAGCCTCTTTACCCATGGAGCCATCTTGTCAGCCCTGCTATATTTTAAAATTTTTATTTTATTTTCCTTTGAGGCAGGATCTCAAGTAGCTCAGACTGGCCTTGAATTTGCTATATGGCTAGAAATGAACTTCTGATCCTCCTGAAGTGTTAGGTGTGCAACATCTCCACGACTCAGCCCCGTGGGCAGGGACAGTGAGTGGACAGGAGAGGCAGGCAGCCGGCTCCCTGGCAGGGTGGATTCCTGCCAGGCAGTGGTGTCTGGGTGAGGTGACCTGGGTTGAGATCCTGATCCAGCCCCACCTCTCTGTCAAGGGCCCAAGTCACCTGGGAGTCATGTGGCCAGTGCCAAGGCTGTCCTGAGTCTGCACAGAGCTTTCCTTGTAGCCTAGGGTGCTTGAAACACATGGCAACATGTGATGTGTTGAAACGTTAGAGCCATACAAAATGACCGACCAATCAAAGGTTTTCCGGGCTCTTTACACATGTGCACATACCTGTGTGTATGACGGCTTGCACCTGTCAATCAGCTGTCTTCGCAGTCCCAAGGCAATCTCTGCCTCTTCCCACAGGTCTCCGTGCTGGTCCTCTTTGCCCTGGCCTTCCTCACCTGTGTCGTCTTCCTGGTCGTCTACAAAGTGTACAAGTATGACCGCGCCTGCCCTGATGGGTTTGTCCTGAAGGTAAGGCCTTGCAGGCCCACCCCACCCCTGGCCGCCAGGGTGCCTTTGAACCTCTTTCCTCCCCAATCCTAGGGCCTTATAGCAGCAGGCTGTGCACCTTCAGTGGGAGGGTCCTCACTGAAGACCCTGCCTGGGCAGTCAGGCTTGTCCCTGGGGAAGATACTCCCCAGGGGGTGTGGGTGGGGCAGAAAGTGCCAGGCTGACACTTCCATTCAGTACCTGGCAGGAGTAGGGTGCAATGACCAACAGGAAAGCCCTGCCCCAAACAACACAAAGGGGACCACCTGCCTACAGGTTGTTCTTGGGTTCTCCTGTGGGTTCCGCTGCAGGGGCCATGTTGGCACCTGCACACATGGAAATGTTCTCTCTGCTTCAGTGTCTCCTTCCCATGAGCCTGCTGTTGGCACAGATGCATTTACACAGAGGACTAAGGAAGCAAAACTGGAGGGAGGGAAGATAGGGCAGAGATAGGAGATGGAGCAGAGCAGAGGTGTAGCCCACTTGCTAGAGGCTTCCAAGTCTCATTCACTCTGGTTCTGAACTTTCCAGAGCTGATGGGAAATGGTCCTGTGCACTTTGACACTGCTGAAGTGTGTGCTAGCCTGCACCGCCTGTGGATCCTTGCTGGATGGATGTGTATGGGGTTTGCTGAGATGAAACTGCAATGCCTTAGCAGAGCAAGTTAGAAGAGCTGAAAGTTCACGTACCGCAGACAGGACCTCCTCCTCCACCTTTTACACACTACACGGTCCTTTGAGGCTTCTGCCTATTAGTCCTTCCTTCCTCCTGCAGTGATTGTAGGATACCTGCCACATGAGAATGCTGGTTGCTCAGGGTGCTAAGTAAGCTACACCTAGGAGCAAAGATCCCACCTTCCCTGACACCTTCTGGCCCAAGAAATGTGAGACAGGCAGGTGGGCAGGCATGTGTACACTGAGTGAGGAGGATTTGGCAGGGAATATGGGAGTCTGCCCTTTCTAGAAGGTGGTTCACACTGGGAAAGCTTCTGGAACATAGGGCAAAGTAGGGAGAGAGTAGCAGATGGACTGGGGTATGCTTGGTGGCATTTGAGAGAGTGGCCAAAGTACAGCAAGACTGTACACTGCTCAGCACCCTGAGCTTGTAGCAAAGCCCCAGAAAAGGGGGTGTGGTGAGGATACTCCCTTGGGTCACCTGGACACTGGGAGAGGCAGAGTTTGCTGACAGAAGAGGCTGCTGCAGTGGGGCAGGGATGAGAGGGTCTGAATGGCTGACACAATGGGGATGGAGAGGCAGACCCGTGTGACAGTAGATAGACAGGAAGACTGAATTAGGGAGGCCAGGAGGAACAGATGAGGACCACCTGGGCTGAAGCTGGGTGACTCAGGCTGATCACGGGGGGGCGCCTCTGTGGGAAACAGGATTGGTAGGAGATAGCTCCCTACTGTAGCCACTGTCACAGATGACAGGATAGGACTTCACCACCCACAGAGCTGTCCTGGGTTTTCTGCCTGGCCCATTGTCTCTGGTCTGGGGCAGGCTCCTTGCCCGCACAGTGAGAAACTAAAACTGTTGGTTCCACTCAGCAAACCCAAGTTCTGCGGGAGAAGCTGGTACAGAAGTGTGACAATGAAGAAGATGGAGGCCTGGTCCCAGGCTGACTTCAGATCAGATCCCTAGCAGTGTGGGAGGAGACGGGATCTGGATGTAGAAAAGGCCCTACAGGGATTGCTGTCCGCACTCCCTTGGAATCCAGAACTCCACAGGCAGTTCTGGAGTGCATTGCTGTGGGCTTGTACATTTTCCAGCAGTGTTTTAATGGCAGCAGGTGGTGGGTGGTGGTTGGTGTGTGTCTGGATGATACAGCGAGGTGGGTGGGGGAGGCTTTCCTCCTTCCCTGCATTCAGGCAACACATACATTCCACATCTACCTGGGCCAGAAGGCTGGTCATGAGGTCTGTGAGCCACACTTGTCCTGGATGGCCACCTACAGACCCTAAGGGGGTGCCTCTTCCCTTTTACCAATGGGGAACAGGGTTCAGAGGCTCTTTGTCATGCCCAAGGCCATGCTGTTAAGATCCTTCAACTCTTCAGCATGTATTATCTGGGGGCCTCTGCAAGTGTACCTGCTGAGCTGGGGAATCTGCAGGACAGGATGCCTGGGGGTGGGGGGAAGGGAACCCCAGAAACCTGAGTCTTACCAGCAGCCAAGTGGCCAAACTGATTTTCAGTCTTACCAAGCTGAGAAGTGTGCAGAAGCAGCTAAAAGGAAGACAGAGCCAGGGTCATGATGTGTGTGTGCCTTCAGTCCTAGCACTCAGATGGAAGCAGCCTGGGCCATAATGAGACCCTATTCATACTCCACAGTAATCCCAGCCCAGGCCATTGACAGTCATGCTCCTTCCACAACATCTACACAGGTGACTTGATTTCTTTTACCAAGAGGGTATGTGAGAACCTTTCTTCACATGGGTACAGACTGAATGAACACCTGGACCCCAGCTCCTTCTGAGGTTCTTGACACCATCAGCCCCTCAGAGGGCCTCTCAGCATCTTCTAGTGGCCTTGCTATGTGGGAGGTATCAGACAATACCTGCTGTCCTCTCAGCCGGGCACCTGGATGGCAGGACCATTTCCCAGATGCTCCTGGATGCCCATACCTGCCGTGATGTCTTGCCCCTCGGGTCTTGGATTCATACAAAGCTTTAGCAGGGTCCTGTGCTGTGTGTGTGCCATGCCATACTGAACAGGAGTCCTTCCTGCAGCCTTCCTCCCACTTCTCCAAGGACTGGAAAGGGGTATGTGTCAGGATAGAGTGAGGGTGGAGCTGCAGGCTAGAGAGCTGCATCAGCTATAGTCTTAGCTGGCCTACATAGCCATTTTCTTCTGCAGTGTAGGCGCTTTCTTTGTGCCGGTCTAGGGTAAGGACACTCTAGACTACTCTGGAGGGTGCTTGGAGTGTTTGATCTTTTAAGTTTATCATCTTTGGCCACACCCTGGGTTCTTTCTAAGCTGTCCCATTCCGACTTTCATCCTTACAGGGGAAGCAGCCAGGCTGTGGGGCACATTAGCCCTATTTTAAAGATGAGGGGACTAGGGCTCTGAAAGACCACTTGAGATCTCAGCTGGGACTATGGTCTGAGCCCAAAGCTAGGTTTTGTCTGTAGCAGTTGGTTTCAGGCAGTGCTAGCCCCTGGGATGCTGTACCCTCTATTGCTTTGTGGTCTCTTCTGAACTAGCTCTTGGCACTTCCAGGAGCCTGCAGGCATTTCTAAGCTTTATACTTTAGGGTCTAGGGAGCTGCTGAGACCCCTCTCCACAGGTAAGGGCTGATACCTCACATCATTATCTACCTCACCAGAGGTGGAGACACTTTTGAGAGGCTCAAAGGTTGACAGCCCAGAAAGGACACACAGGGTACAGTCTCAGCTGTTAGAGGTGTGGCCTTGAGGGTGGAACCACAGTTGTATTTTCAGATGATCCCGAGTGTTCACTGGGCCCCGCACCGTTACCATTCATAACCTTCCCAGACCCCAGTGATGACCCACAAGCCCTGCATGCTGCCAGCTCTACCAAGATTCTTTATATTCTGCCCTATAGACCTTCTGAGGAGAAGGCCAGTTGGACCTTGGTGAGTGACCAGCAGGGCTAAGTTAATCATTGCCTGTGGATTAGGCAGTGTCAGGTTCTTAGCCACCTGCTGACCACTCCCCACAGTCCCAGGCCCTACACCATAACAGACTCTGTGTGGAAGTTCTTAGGAGAGAGGGCTCACTTTGAAAGAACAGGACCTTCCATAAGTAGCTTCCAGATCTGCCCATGGCTGCTCTCCATGATCACAGCCTCCTTTCTCCATCAACGTCCTTCAGGATCAGTCCTGTGACACCAAGCAGTAGCAGAGTGATGTCAAATAAATCTGGATTCAGAGGGTGATACTGCACCCCAGCTCCAGTGGCCTCTGTGTGAGTAAGGACCACACTGCAGACAGCACCCTGCATCCTGGTTCCATTCATATCCATTCCATGGCATACAGGCATGAGTGCATGTGCACACACTTGAGGCCAAGTAAGTCATGTGATCTTATGTCTCAATTACCTTTCCCTGTCCTCTTTTAAGACAGGGTGTCTCACTGAACCTGGCAGCCAGGGATTTGAAGGGTACCATCTCATGCTCCCACGGTGCAGGTCTGAGCCGCCCTGACTGCTCTATCTCTACCTCTGAGGGTTGTCAGGGGTTGGCAGTATGGAGCTGCTGCACCAGGAAGTATAGGTGTCCCGCACACATGAGGTCATATGTATCAAGGCAGGAACTCACAAGTGCTGGCTGGACTGAAGATGCCAGTGGCAGATTCTGGAAAAGAACAGGTTGGACCCATTGTGGGTAGAGATGATGGAAAGGTCTGTTTCACATTTTTTTATGCTCTTGAGTTGGGTGGGGAATCTGGGATCAACACCCTGGATGGGTGGCCCATCTGTAGTGGTAGACAATGATAACAGGAGGTCCCAGCTGGAGCTGTGTTCCCATATCTGCTTGTGTGGTTCTCATATCTGCTTCACGAAGCCTCTTCACCTCTTTAGGCTCCACTTTTCCACCTATAAAATGGACTGAGTGGCATGAACCTCACAGTGAGAAAACTGGCCTGAAAGTACTCTAAAGACCTGGGTGTAGCAAAAAGGCAGGCCATGTGTGGGTGCACACTGCCATCCCTCCCTTCCTTCACTGTACGAGGAAGGAAAGAAGCCTTGAGATCCGCAGGACATTCTCTAGGGCAGGGCATCCAATTGGGTTGTCCTATGAACCTGACCTTGGCTTTCAGACTCAGGCAACAGAAAGTTCCCAGGAACTACTCACGGGTATCTTGGGCTACTTGCCCACTATACTGGCGAGCTAACCTGGGTTTGGAGCTGGAGGAACTAGGCCATCTCAGAGGAGAGGGAGAGCAACTCAGCATTGTGTGTACTAGCCAAGGGCTGTGGTGCTGAACTCAGACTCCTCAGGGAAACAGCAGGAATATAGATGGCCTCAGCACAGATCCGCTAAGCTACCCTAGGCTTAAAAAGATGAGTGTCTGGGTCTAAGACTCCCGAATGGCAGGCTTCCACCTCTGACTCAACTGTGGGGTCTTGGATTCCCATCTGTGCAGGCTTGGGATGACAAGCTTTGGATGCTAAATAGGATGGGATACTTACTGCTGGTCTCAGAAGCACAAATGGAAGGCAGTACAGGGAGTCAGCCATCTGGAGTTCTGGGTCCATCTTTCCCTACCTGTGGCTTTGGGGGTTTTGCTCTCTGGGCAGTCAGAGATAGCTGAGAAGGGGAGATGTGGACACTGGCGGGGACAGCTGTTCTTTGGGAGCCATCCCCAAAGCTGCTTGTTACAACCATTCAGATTCTCTTGGCTTGGTGTTAGTTACATGGCCTTATAGGGCTGTAAGGCAGATCAGAAATGTGGGTGCCTTGGCTGCTATGCTAATTGCATGGCTCAGCTTGGAGGATAACCTGCAGGAAGGAGCTAGTTCTCTCCTCCTACCATGGAGCTCCTAAGGATTGAACTAGGGTTGCCAAATTTGACAGCATCTTTACCCACTGAGCCATCTCACTGCCCGCCCAGAGAAAGCCCTCCTCAGTGCTCCTCCTCTTATTTCAGTTGGATTGTTTGTAGGTGTGTCAAAAGTGTCCTTGCTTCTAATAGATGAGTGTGAAGGGAGGCACACTGCCTGTTACCTCTATCCTGGGAGCCCACTGCAGCACTGGCAACTTCTACACAGCTGTCTCTCTGAGGGCAGGCCCCACCCTCTGTCCATGTTAGTGTTTCTTCCTGCAAGTTCAGGGGAGATGCTTAGGAGCTATTGGGGGACAGTAACTACAGACACACGCTGGCATGCCCTTGTATCTACCGCATCTCCATGGCCTCCTGTCTTCCAGAAACACCCAGTGCATCCCAGAAGGCTTGGAGAGCTACTACACGGAGCAAGACTCCAGTGCCCGGGAGAAATTTTACACTGTCATAAACCACTACAACCTGGCCAAGCAGAGCATCACCCGCTCCGTGTCGCCATGGATGTCAGTTCTGTCAGAAGAGAAGCTGTCGGAACAGGAGACTGAAGCTGCAGAGAAGTCAGCTTAGCGAGCAGGGCAGGTTCCTTACAATGTGTCACTTGAAGGCAACAAAGGGACTTTGAGGGACATTTCATTAAATATAATTACCGATAATTTAGAGATTACTCATTTACGGTGCAATTGCTTCTGTTTGCTAATGCTGCTTTGCAAATAAAACTTGCTGCGGACCACCCACAGGCATAAGAACAAGTGCATCTCAGCATTGCTTAGAGAGCTTGATGCCACTGTCATGCTGAGGAGTCTTCATTTAGCTCCTTCACTGGGATTCACTGGATACTGTCAAAAGGTAATTTACACTGGCTATGCCAGGGGTCTGGCCGTCAGAACAGTGCATTTGGTGGTTTCCTGTTTTCTTTTATGCCCCTTTGCTATCCGCAGACCTTACTCCATAGCCATATCTAAAGTGATCCCGTGCTTTGCTGGTGGCAGTGCTGACTGCCAAGATGCACTGTTGAGCGGCGCAGAGAAGGGAAGGTGTGCGCCACGACGCAGCCCTGCCAGGCAATTCTGGGAGGTTCTCTTTGGTCTGTCCCCTGAGCAGAGCACAAGGATGGGGTGGGGAGGAGCTGGCTTTGGGCCAGGGGTTGCCGAGTCTGGTTTTCTGTGGGTGGGCTGTCTGCTGGTAATGTGGTAGATAGGAAGAAAACCCACTGGCTCTTTTCTTTCCTGTTATGAATATATTTGCACGTACAGCCCTGAATGCAGGTGCAGTTTTGGTTTTTTGCTTTATTAGCCAGTGGGCAAAGTGAAATGTAATTTTGGGTAAGTCAGGGCTACTTTAGCTTTTCTTCTGTGAACAGATGTGACTCCTGTGCTGTGGGAAGTGGGCAGGATGGCTGGTGGGGGCTGGTGTGGCACCTTGCAAATAGAATATCTCAGTCCACACTCTTTGTAACAAAAGTCTGTTTCTGTTTCAATCTGAACCCTGACATTAAAGTATATGTTTACAGAATCGCAGGAGGTAAACTAAGTGTGTAAGACAATTAAATAGAAAACGCTATTCCTGATTGTTTTCTTCCATGTTCTCAGGATGTGTTGTTTCTGGGGGGCATGGCAGAAGTCTCAGCATCCTTTAAAGTAGGTCAGAGATAAATGGCAAATAGTCTGAGACCTTTGTGAAAAGCACGGTGACCGCCATCAGCTCCACTACTGTGTCCTGTGGTGTGCTACAGGGACAAAATATTTTATTGTTGAGGTGTTCTGAAACAAAGACCATGAACTTATCACAGGGGTGGGGTCCACAGTCAAAAGCTTGCAGTGCACTGGGAAGCTGTGAGGAATGCATAAAGAGCAATAAACATGTGCCAAAACTTGTCTGTAGAGGGATCTGACTCACAGACCGTATGCGTGCAGTAGGCAGGCCCCACTGTGTTTTCTAGCGTAGTCCTTTACCCACTGTGAACTCTCCTAATGTAACTTCTCACATTCACTCAGGCAAATAAAGAGCCCGTGGGTACCTAAGCCGCACACTGGACTGTCTGTACTCATGTGCTTCAGCAGGAATTGTGCGATCCAGGATACATCTGTACACAGATGGAGGCCATGTGCCATACACTTCTAGTTCTCAACAGGCATCCCTGTGGCCTCTTCTAGAGGGGCAAGTATGCCGGAGCAAAGGCAGACGGTCCACTCTTCTGAGATCCACACCCTTCTTGGAACACAAATTTCTGGGATCCAGTGGCAGGAAATGAGGCTTCATGCGCCCCTAGGCCCTAGCTTTGCTGTTAGGTCAGGAGAGAGGCCTAGTGGAGGGCACCAGAGCCTTCCTGTCCAGCAGGTGGTGGCCAGAGGGGCTCAATGGAGACTCACTGACTGCAGTAAGTGCTGTAACTGTGTTTATTAGCTTGACAAGGCAGCTGTGAATTATTTTCTATGACAAAATGGCCACGTATCAGCACACATGAGATGACACAAGAAAATACGAACTGATGACTTTAGAAACATTAGGCACGTTCTCCCCTGAAGCTACTGGTGTGGGAAGGGCAGGAGATGGCCCCGAGCCTGTAGTGGGGACAGGAGGCGTGCCATACCCTTGTGCCGCTCAGCCCCCATCATGCTTGTGGCCTGTCCTGACAGTGCAGCTCCTGACTGCCTTTATCTCCCACCCTGAAGACTGTAGAGGACACTTGCAATCCATGTATTTCCAGGGCCTGAGAGGTTCCAAAGGTTGGGTTGGGGGCCACGTTTTCCCAACCGTTGGACCTTACACAGCTCCATAGCAGATGAGACACATGCTGGCACATGGTGTGTCCAAGGCAGTGGTGCAGGCGTAGGCACGGCCCTGGTGGGCTAGCTGTCATACCAGTCGAGGAAGAGCAAGGAAAAGGAACACATAACGAGGAAGAAGAGGATCCACACTCGGAAGCCTGCATTGTTTTTGATGGCCTGGCAGGAGGAACACAGGTATTAGCTCCACCCTGGACTGGTTCAGAAGCCCTAGGTGCCTTGCATACACCTCCGTGAATCCCATGCTCTCATTAGATAGGTAGGAACAAAAGCCACTGTGCATGAACACCTGACAGAGAACAAAGGTCTTGCATTTCATTTTTAAAATTACATTTATCTCGGTGATGGGTAGGTGGGAATGCATGCCATGGTGTATATGGGTGTAGAGTTAATTCTCTGCTTCTACCATGTGGATTTCAGAAATCAAATTCAGGTTTTCCTGCCTGGCAGCAAGCACCTTTATCCACTGAGCCCTTTTGCCTGCTCTGTCTTTCTCTTCTGTTGGGCAAAGCCTAACCTCCCAGGACTCAGTTTCCCAGGGCTTACTCCCATTTGAACCAGGGCTTGAGTTTTCCAGTGATGCCCATCTATGGTGACACAGGGACAACCAGGAGCTCTGGGATTTAGGGACAGTTGACCCATAAGGCTAGGTGCCTTCCACAGTTAGTTTCTGGGCTCCTGCCCTCTGTGGGCTCATCCTGGTTTCAGATTATCCTGACCCTACTTGGATACTCTCCCACCTGCTGTCCTTGCAGGGATGGAAGCTACTTTCTCTTGAGAATCAGCTGGAGGTTATCCAGGTCTTATGAAACATATGCTCTTAGGCTGGCCCTGACTATAAACTCATGGCTACCGCTGCAAGATGGGCTCTGAACACTACGCAGTACTCTTGGACAGCCTCACTAGTGAGATGCAGGCTGCTGGGACACAGTGCTGAGCCACATCAGACCAGAAAGCATCAGGTACCCACCTCTCGTATGTCTTCATTGCCTTCCTTAATATTTTCAGTTGCCCCCACAACTAACTGGTGAATGCTGTCGATCTCAGTTTCCTGTGGAGGGAAAGAATATCAGGAGACTCAGCCATTCTTTTCTCCACCAAGAAGACATTCTTCTGTAAGTACTTGCCATCATGTTCCCAGGTCTAGAGGCTGCACCTACACAGCTTGGGAATCTTCACCCAGAGAGAGGGTCAAATACTGTCTGAGTGGCAGGACTAGGTTAGGGCTTTTGTCAGGTTGTACAGCTCACACTATCTCTCCTGTGTCACTCATCAAGTGACAAGGGCAAATATGAATTGCTGATTCTGGACTGGCCACTCCCACCAAGGGCTCTCCTCCAGCATTCTGTTTACTCTCTATAAGGTCTAGAAGCCAGCTTCATGATGTTACAGGCTTTGAAACACATCAGCCATCCAAACAGCTTGTTTTAACACATTGCTAAATGGGTAAGAATTAGAAAAAGACATGAATTGCTGGCCACAAATGCCCTGTGTAGATGCTGAGAACTTAGAAGTAGGGGATGCTGGTCTCTGTTTATGAGACAATGCTACTGGAGACCTTACCACACCAGCCATGTGGTACTGTTTTTAGTCTTCCTGCCAAGGGGCGGGGAAGCATGCTCTGATGTGAGCTTTAGACAGCCCTTCCTGGTATAATGCTATAGAATGGAAAGCAGGCTTCAATCACCCAGTGCACTCCAATCACTGGAGTGCACATGGCACATGGGCCAGGGCATGTGGGTAGTGACACACTGTGGAGAACATCAGAGCAGGAGCTGAGGAGTTTGCCATAAACAGCCCGCAGCACTGACATAAACACAGTTTTCTAGGCCTCACAGTTCAAGGGTCCCTTGGTGGACTCCAGAGGGACACCAACTTCATAAAGCACTATACCACCGCCCCCACTCAGGGCAGCTCTCTTCTTTCTCAGCGATGCTGTTTGCCTAGGTTTCAGGAGCAGTCACTGCAGTGGCAGCTGATGGTCCCTGTTAGAAGGCTGAATACTGGAGCCTAAGAGACTGTGATTCCCTTTCCTGCATGGCCAGCCAGGTGTGTCACTGGAGTACCATGTAGAGGACATACTCATGGTGGCATATGTGGTGTTACTAAAGCAGGGCAGACCTGGCTTAGTCCCACTGAAAGGCCTGCCATGGGCCAGGCAGGTCAGTGAGGCATGGAACACTGGCTGTACTTCAGATAATGGGGCTTAGGACAAGTACTGGCCACAGCACACAGGGTGAAGTGTCCAGTCTGCAGCCTGGTCACCCTAAAAGCTGTATGCTTCAGACAAGGCTACTCTCGTCAAAGCAAGCTACTGTGCCAGGAGCCTGCTCTGATGGCTTCCTGTGTCATGCAGCCATCAGGCCAAGGGTCTGCACAAAGCCTGTCTCCAGGGTTCACAGCCTTGCCACATGTGGCGTGGGTAGATCTTTAAGATACTTATGAAGAGGGCTGGAGAGATGGCTCAACGGTTAAGAGCACTGACTTTTTCCAGAGGTCCTGAGTTCAATTCCCAGCAACCACATGGTGGCTCACAACCATCTGTAATGGGATCTGACGCTCTCTTCTGGTGTGTCTGAAGACAGTACAATGTACCCATATAAATAAAATAAATCTTTTTTTTTCTTTTAAAAAAGATACGTGTGAATCTCACTTTTATGACCTCGTACTCCCAACTGTTGTTAGCTTCTACCTCATCCATGTTGACTCAGGTCTGTGAGGCTCAGACAGTTGTGAGTGAGTCATTCCAGAGAGAAGAGAGAAGTGTTGTTTAATCCTCAGCTCACCTGGGAGCAACCCTATCCCTATCAGCTGTGCTCCAGGTGGCAGCACGGGCTGGCTGAGAAACTGTTCCTAGTTTCTGGATCACAGGGGATTGGAAAGCAGCGCATTCTGCCCTGTGTAGGGCTCTTCTGTGCTGACCTGTGAACACAACAGCAGTCCTGCGGTCTCATCCCTTTCTACAGATGGGGGGCAATGGTGCGGAGGGGCTGTCTGGCTCACAGTCCTGGACTGCACCCTCCCACTACCACCACATGCTCTAGCCTAGAGAGTTGCTGTGGGGTGACAGCTTTGCCAGGATCCTCTGAGTGGTGTGACTGACTAACAGAACATGGTGCTATCTAATCTGCATCACTAAGATGCTTCTGGAAGAGGGCTCTGAACAATCTGTCAGTCCCAAGTCAAAACTCAAAACTGCTGGGCCTCTGGGTCCTTTTACCTGTTGCAAAACTTTTTCGGTGAATATCTCTTGGAGTCTGGAAATTTCAACAACTTTCCCTTCAATTTGCCTTAAAGAAAGAATGAACAGGTGACATGTTAGCTGTTAGCTCCTGGTAATCTAAGATGAATGGTACACATTTCTGAAGGAAACATTAATGTGATGGTGAAAGAGAACGGGCAGACATGCCAGATAGGAGGAGGAGCTGGATGCACCATGCATCCTCTGCATAGCCTAGTTACCTTGTGATACATACTGGAGAATCAAAGGTCACTTCAAAAGCCCATCTTTAAAAATGTACATTTCCCTCTCAAGCCAGCTCCTTATGGCAAGAAAATGCTCCAGTTCAGTCTGTGATCACCCCATCTGGTTTAGCAACTAAGTGCTCAGCCAACCTGAAACACTGGGTGAACCCTTTCCATCATGGGGTGGGCTAGGGCTGAGGGTCTGAGAGTGGAAGCTGGCTCAGGCTGCCCTTCACTAGTGCAGCACAGCTGAGATGACTCAGGGGCAGGAGGAGAAAGGTGTGAGTGGCAAGGGGATCTGGGGTTCCCTGTAGAACACATGGGAAGGGCAGATAGGAGACAAGGAAGGAGCAGTATCAGGGCATGGAGAAGAACAGCAAGGTGGATGGGCAGAAGGAGGCCTGAGAGAGCCGCCTCTGGGACAAAAATACCCCTGGGGCTGCCCCAGGGAGTACTCCTACCCTAAGTAAGTCTCCAGGCTGGGAGGGGCCACACCCTGAATGGACGAGGGCTGTGCAAAGACTCAGCTGTTGCTTCCATGGCCCACCGTACTCCTGTGGAACACAGGCCCTTGAAGTTCACTGACATGTGGGTGTGAGCCTGGTCACCTGCAAACAGGCACTCCTGGGACAAGCACCTTTCACAAGGCCCCCACTGCATTTACAGCCACTCCACCCAAGCAGCCCTGTGCTGGGTATGGCTCCACATTTGGGGTAAACTGTCTTTAGTGTGTGTTCTTTCTGCATGTTGCAGTACCCACAAGTTTACTGTAGCAGCCAGTCTCCTCTCACAGGCCCACCCCTACCACATTACACGTGGGTGCCTGGATACCAAAGCAAGTGGAAAAAGGCCCTGGTATCTGGGAAAGCTGTCATCAAGCTACTAGCTAATATACATACCTCACTTCATCAAACAAGCTGTTCATTTCACCAATGAGTCTCTGATTTTCTTGTTCAAACTGCAAAGAAGCACACACACTCAGAATGCTATCAGATTGGGCTCAAGAAAGGGGCAACAAGGAACCTTTGACCTTCCAACCACCTTCCAAGGATCACTGCCCAGTCCCATTGGCCAGCACAGGGTATTGCCAGAAGATTGTCTGAAAAATATCGTACTTTGGGAAGAAAATGCTAGCCAGCCTGAAGACCAACTGTATGCTACGCTGGCTTCAAAGTCCTCCCAGGTCTGACCTCAGGAGCACCTGACACCTAGACTGGGCAGAGGAAGCTATGTCTGCAGCTTCAGACACACACTCTGCTGCCATTCCACTGCTTCCACCTGTCTCCAGGTGCAGCACTTTAGACAGAGAACTTGGTGTGGGGAGACTGTGGAACAGAGGCTGGCAGGCTCCTTGGCCTGTGACAAGGACAGAGCTGTGACCCCAAGGGTCTTGTGTGACAGCACCAGGGTTGCCCATTGCCTAGAGGCAGCACTACTGCCCTTTTAGAGTAAGCCCCAAACCTACTTCATACTGGTCTGTCCTACCATTCCTTCTGTGGAGTAAAGTCCAGATCCTGAGCAGAACTCTCTTTAAAGAACTCAGGTAACACATGGCTCCTAGTGTTGGGCTCAGTACCCCACTGCCCATGACACCAGTGCACTGCTTCTCTGTTGGCTCTACCTGGCCTAGCAGAAGAGGCCTCAGGTACATACTGTCTGTGATCCAGCCAATGTCACCTCTGATGGCAGCCTCAGCCACTTCCACGGGACACAGGTGCATGTCACATTCCCTCGTCTCTTCTGACTGGCTGGGGACTCCAGCACAGGTGCCATGTTAAGGCCCAGCCACAGAGCAGATGGAAGCACTTTTTTCTGGATCTCCCCTGCGTGCAGCTTCACTGTGACATTTCTTAACTTGTTCAGGGATCAGCTTCTCTCAAGGGCAGAGCCACCTTTCTTCTTTAGTCCCTAAGCCCTGCACAAACACTGCTGCCCATCAGACACAAAGAGGCCTCATTCCACCCTAGACATATCAGATCAGAAAATGGGAATGGAAGAAAGATGGGGTCATTCCCAGCAGGACCACTTGAGTCATAGCAGGCTGCCTCACAGACTGTGAAGACAGTATTGCTAATGGCTCTTTTCATTAGGCATCACAGAGACCAGGTAAGAGAATAAAACCTTCACTTTGAGTCTGAAGGCATTAGCTGTTAACTGTCCCCTCAGCAGTGACTTATGAGGCCAGTATTTCCTGAGCATGTGTAATTACTTCAGTTATAGGTGCTAATTTACATGCACCAATTCCCTCAGGTATGCTCAAGTTTGTTTTCCAGGGAGGCATTTCCTTTCTTTCTTTTTTCCCTAATGATAAAATATGGTCCTGCCCTTTTAAATCTTGTCCTTAGATGCTTTGAAACTGTTCCTAAACATGATTAACTATCAGTCTAGGTGACTTACTACTGGAATGCTGCCTGGGAACAAAGCCCCTGGTTTCCTCCAGCCCATGCATGAGCTACAGGGCTGTGCTGCCTTTCTAAGCTCCAGCAGCTGACACTTCTGAAAGCATCACATGGACTCCAGCAGTCAGGCAAAGGCACAGGTTTCCCTGACCCCAGGAGTTCTATATGCCATCTCTGAAATACCCGGCCTTTCAAGCAGCAGAAGCAGATGCCACAAGCCATCCCATGTAAGGGGCAGAGAGAGGGCTCAGATGGCGCTCAGGAGTTTCAGTGGAGAGCAGCTTCCAGCACAGGGCAGGTAAAACAAGCAACAGTGCTTCTCAAGCTTCCTAATGCTGCAACCCTTTTTACAGTTCTTGCTGTTGTAATGACTCTGGACCATAAGATTATTTTGTTGCTACTTCATAATAACTTTTGCTATGGTTATGAATTGGAATGTAAATGCTTGTGATTTCTGATGGATTGTGAAAGGAATGTTAGAGCCCCAAAGGCATCATGACCCATAGGTTGAGAACCACTGCCCCAGCAAATGTAAGGTCACCACTTACTGAAGTCCAACAGGGCCCAAGCATGGACATCACTGGCACTGATTTTAGAGTCGTTTTCTGAATGACAAGCCTGTCCCAAAGTTTGGGTGGCAGAGGCTGCCATGTTGGCCATATACCTCATGGTACAGAAGCCAGCTGTGAGAGCTCATGAAAACAGTTAGGTGGTCCTAGCTAGTCAGCAACTTTGTGATGGCCATCAGTTTCTCTGTCGACAGCTGTGAGCCTTACTCCTCCCTGATCCTGAGGTATGAAGTCACAGCTGGAACCCCAGCCCCTTCACCTCTGAAACTTTATGTCTTTGGGCAGGTGAGTAATCCAACAGCTGTCCTTCCAACAGGTGCCTTTGTCAACAAAATGGGAAGAGTAGGACTTAGGCAGTGAGGTTGTTAAGACATGTATGTTGTCTACTTGAGTATTCTCTGGGAGACAGATTCCAGACAGGCTTTTAAAGTGAGTGGTGAGATGCCTGGAGGTCCTTTTCACCTCAGGTTCAATGGAGCAACTGTGGTCCTTTGCTGTTTCACTGTTTTGCTCTGGAAGATGTACAGACAGTCCCTTCTAGGGGCAGTCTGACTGCAGCTACGTTGCCTCCTCACATAAGTAGGGACTTGGCCAGGCTAGGCACAGGGCTGAACCAAAGCCTTGGTCTCTGTGGTCAACACCACAGCTAGAGGTCTATATGCCCAGAGATACAACGTGACCACAGGCTAAGAGATACTTATCACTTATGTGCTATGCTTAGATATAAATTCTCTCCTGGAAATGCTCATGGCCGAATGAAGTGTTGGTTTCCAGCTGGCACATCCAGCCATTGAGAGGTTATCGGACCATTAAGGCTCTGGCCCAGTCATTGAACTATTTATTCAGTGAGTGATTCAGAATGAAGGAAGTAGCTGAGGGTGGGTCCAGTTGGCAGAAGGTAGGTCATGAGGGGCTTATCCTTGGGGTAGCTGTGAGATGAGCATCATGCCCTTCTACCAGAATACTGTCTCATCATAGACCCAGAGCAAACAGAGCCACTGACCACAGCCTGCAGCCTCTGAAACTGAGCACTCGAGGAAACCTTTCCTAGCTTGAGTAGCTGTTCTAAGGAATCTGTTATGGTGAAGAATGGCTAACAAGCTCCCTTTTCTTTTAAATGGGCCCATGCATGTTCCAGGCTGGCTTATAACTATGTATTTGAGGATCTTCCTGCCTTCACTTCATAAGTGCTCAGATTACAGGCGTGCCCCCTACCACCGACATATCAGCATCACCTAAGGATCTAGGACTTGAGATACAGGTGCCCCTGAACAGGTTGTCTATGGCTACCACACAGTGGAGGCTGCAATACTCCCTCCTGGATGAGGCTAAGTAACATAACACAGGTGGAGTACTCAGGGCAGCCATGGTGCAAGCACAGTGCACTAAACAATAGCTCCCTTTACTATCAGAAACCTCCCAAGTGTCTGGTCCTCTCACATCTGTCCTTCAAGGGATAGATCTCCATCATCAATCCTAGGTAGCATACTTATTGCCCTTGAGAGCAGTGAGAGTACACAGAGGTTCCAGATGAAGGCAGATGTGGGCTGCGGTGGGCTAAATCCACAGCCCTTTCTTTGGCCTTGATGTAGTAACTCCTTAAGCTTCCCAAATGTTAGTTTTTATGCTATTTTCTAGCAAGGTGAAACAGGAAGTTGAGTTAGGAGACTCTGGGCTCGTCAAGTGGGCTGAGCATCTGATTCTGAAGAAGCAGGCCTGTGGACAGGCCTTCTGTACCACTGTCAAGAACCTGAAGCATTTACGCTATACTCACCGGTCACTTATATACTTAGCAGCCATCCACAATCACTGACCTGAGACTAAGGCAATAACGGTGAGCCACAATTCTGCTCACAAGGTGCTAGCATAGTAGAGAAGGGTACAGAATACAGTAGGACACTAGGGTCATAGCTGGTCAGAAAGGACAAGAGGTTACACTGGAGACATGATACAAGTCAGACAGGAGTAGGGAGAAGAGCCCCTTACTGGGAAATAACTAGCACCATAAAAAGCTTACAGAAAGGCTGAATGCTAAGCCAAGGTCAGAGCCCATTCTTACTAGACAGGAGGGCTTCTGTTTACCACAGATCCTCCTGTCTCCAGAGACTGGAATCCCAGCTCCACTCTTATCAGCAGGGGCTTGCTGGCAAGGCCTTTCCTACTCTTAGCCAAGGACAGGAGGAGATGACGAATACTATAGGCCTGAAGAAGATCCAGGGAGATGAGCCCTAAATGTTCATTATCAATGCTGCACAGGCAGGAGGCTATCATTTGGGAAGCTATCACCAAAACAGAAAAGGCAAAATAATAGCACTTAACACAGGGTACAGGTCACCAAGAGGTCATCACTGTCCTGATGGTTGTTCTTGTCACTCTTCAGCCATCGCATCCATGACACCAGGGACTCAACTGAGTACAAGCACCAACTTTGCAAATTAAAAGACCTATTTAAAATGGATGCCTACCATCCTGCTGGTGAAGACACTTCTGTTGAAATTATGCTACCGTGAATTGAAATCATGAAAAGCCTACCCAGAAGTATGATATTAAGTGGGTAAATGAAGCTAAAATGTGTTTATACTTTTAAAGCTCAGTATCAAATTAGGGAAAGGACATTTGCACAAGCTCTCACTTACTCAAAGTCTTAGGACAGACAGTTAAAGGGAAACAGTTAGGATTACCATCTGTATCTCTTCAGGAGACAGCTCATCTTCACCCTTGCCATCGCCCCAGGTTCCCAGTTCGGGTTGTGACTCAGCCAAAGGCTTTTCTGTTAAGGAAACAGTAAAGTGGACAAAAATAGGAAGCCAGCTATTTACTCAGAATAGGCAGCTGAAGAAAGAGGCATATGAAGACAACAAAGAGTGGAGTTCTGCAGCGTGGTCCATATTGAACAGTTAGCTAAGGTGCAGCAATGGTTCCATGGCCCAGCCCATATACTATTAAGTCTTTTTCTAGGATAGCCACATATACTAAAACATGAACATTTTAATCTAGAAAACTTCTGTTTATGATAAGGCAAGCACACAATAGCACAGGTGCCTAGAAAGAACTTTCGCCCAGCATGATGGGTATAGTCTGTACATGGAAGTAGGGCTGTCGAGGGGAAGGTAAGGGCTGCTCAGTGGAGACCATGATAAGCCTAACCCCAAAGGTGATTCTAGGTTTCTGTGTGTTGGAGTGTCCCTGGACTCCATCACTGTTTTGCCAGGGACTCAAAGGCAAATGCTACAACCTTTTCCTTTCCTTAGCCTCAATCCATTTCCTATTGAGCTTAGCCCTGCGGGGTAGTCAGAGTTCAAGGGGTTTTGGTTAGGAAAGCACATCACCACAGCATAGTCTAGAGAGGGCAGAAAAAGCCACTCTGCATGAAAGTCACAGCTACTATTAGATACACATCTTCATAAACAGTGACCTATATATACCTCAGTGCAGGTGAACCAAAGGTACAGACATGAGAAAACATCCATATCACAAAGCATGCTCAGGCAGAGTGGCACTGTTCTGAGCAACACTCTGGGTGTGAACTCATCACACTCACACCCCTGTGATGTCTGTCTCCTACTTGGCTTCAGTATGGTCCTCTTTTCAGATTTTTCTCCCTTCCCCCCTTGAATACAAAAACAAAACCAGAAATATAAAGCCCATCATAACAGATCCAAGCATGAATTAGCTACATCAGCATGGAGAAGTTCTGTGCTCTCCAGGTGGTTCAACTGTGTGCCACCTGAAGCCCTTCTGCTGGGCCTCAGGACTTAGCCTGAAGCACAGTGCTCACAGAATACTGAGCCAACCAGTCAGATCCAGATGCCCTAGCTGCATCCCAGGCCTTCTGTGGGCCTGTAGCAGCCTGCCTCTACAGCCTTACTTCTTATAACTTGTGCTCCTCACTAACCCCAAGGGTTAGTGACTATATTCCACATGGGCCTCCATCACTCTGGCCTTTCAGTGTTTTCCTTGTTCTAACTATTCCTTCTGCCTACAATTGTCTAAGCTTTTTTGTTAGGTGCTGACTAACTTGCTCAGGGCTACCTCTTCCTGAGGTCCCCAGGATACTCTGCTGAACTCTGTCCCCACTTTGTTTTTCCTAGGACACTACTCACCTCTAGGAGCTGGAATCCTATCCTCCTTGGCAACACTGAGCTTCACGGAGCAGGAACCATGACTCACTCGAGAAACACATACGAATACCCAGAAACTAGGATGGGAAAACAACTTACCACAGACATGAAGAATGCAGCCTTGCCAGGCAGAATGTTTAAAGAAAAGGCCTTAATGCTGGAGGAGGCAGGTCAACCAGGAGCAAGTGAGAACTTGCTGACTAAATGGCAAGTGCCAAGTGACAGAGGGAGTATGACAGACAAGAGACCATCCCTGCCTAGAACCATACCACCTTGTTTGGTACCAGAACATGCTTATGTGGGTGACATCTCAGGTTCAAAAGGAAATAAATACTGAAAGGCAAAGTAAGCAAAAGACACATCCACACAGGCCAGGCTTGAAAACTGTCACTCACAGAAAACCTAGCAGATGTCCACACATAGAGAGAAACAGTTTCTACTGCCATGGTGGAAAGGGCAGACACACAGCCATGTGAAGGAGACAGCTGGTTGTAGGGGAGGATTTTCTCTGTCAACATCAAGCCTAGGGTAGAAAGAAGAGCCTAGCCAGGAAACAGACAGCACATGGAAGTTGTACAGGTTTCTCCCTGGCCTGCCTGGCCTGTGTCTCATCTCATCTCGTCTCCCTCCCCTTCCTTCAGAGGTGCACCCAGCATAGGGCTCCACACTACCTATTCCCAAGATCTGCCAAGCTCCTAGCCCTAAGGTCTCCCTCCTCACCCCATCAACACCCTGTTTCTACCAGAACACCCATAAGGCAGGCACCAAAGCCCAACACATTCAGGTATGTGGACTCCCTTCCCCCACCTTGCTGTCAGATTGTACATGGAGCTACACTTACCTCAGGCAGCAATGTCCCTTCCACCAGCTCTTCAGCCTCAGGGCTGTAAGTTACCAAGCTCCCATCCTACACACTCAAATGACTGCAGAGTCCAAAATGTGACCTGAGCACTCGTCACTCTGCTCTATGTGTGTTTGGGTGTGCACGTGGGGCGGGGGCAGTCCCCAGTGGCAAGTGTCTTGTGTCTGGGTTGTGACAAAAAGATTCCTGTCTAGCCTGCCAGCTTCCATGGCCCCTCTCAGCGTGTCAGAGCTTTTCAGATATAAGCAACTCCATGGTACACTCTAGCTTTGGAATGCCCAGTGGATTCCCACCATGCTGAGGTCCAAAGGCAAACTCTGCCTCAGCCGTGGGCTATCTGGAGATGCCTCCCCACCTCTCTTCCAGCACCATGTTACCTTGTCCATGGCCCCTCTGAGGTGTGAGGCACCTTGAGGCTGTCATGTGCCCCCTGCCCACTGGTGATGCTACGTCCTTTAGGATGCTTATCTGTCATAGATAGATGTCCTTAAGAAACTGCCGCTCACTCTGGTTTTAGAGGGTTTTCGTTTTTGTGTATGTGTTTTCTTAATTTTTTAAAATCAACTTTAGTTTGTTTGTTTGCCTGTTTGTTTTCTAAAGACACCCCAAGAGGAAGGATGTGATGTTGGATGGGTAAGCAGAAGCTGGGAATGAGAAGAGGGGAACCATGATCAAAATATATTGTATGGGAATTTTTTCAATTAAAAAAGAAACTGCCATTCAGATCCTTTGCCCATTTTCCAGCTGGGTGTGCTTTTAGCTTTCAATTGAGAAGTCTCTGTGTGTCCATCCACGTGGATGGAAATGCCTCATGAGATATTCTGTACCATGAAAATAGCTTTCCATTCTGTGGGCTGTCTTTGCACTCTCTTGGTGGTCTTCTTTGAAAATAAGCCCCAGTGACTAGTGCTGATCTCCCTGCTCCCGTGTTTAAGCAGCCAAAGTGATGCCTAGTGAGCATGGGTGGGTGTACGGTCCAGGCGCTCCTGTCCACATGTGCTCTGTCTCCTGTACACTGCTCAGAACTGCTCACAGCTCAACCAGTCAGAAGATAACTTTTTGATCATGTGGACTCTAAGGCAGAGCATAGGAACACTACTTCTCTCCTCACCTCAGGCACCACAGTGGAAGAGCGCTGGCATATGGACCTCACTTGTTTCCCTATGAGCCCCACAAAAGAGCTATTTCTACTAACTATGAAGTTCCTACCACCCAGCCCAAGGCCTGGCACGACATGCAATGTAGGTTTGAGGTCAGCAGTACAACTGGGTATCTTTCCATGAGATGCACTGCCTCTAGGTCCTCAGTCAGCACTGGCTTTCCCTGCTGTTACCAGCCTGTATAGGATTTACTGAGTAGGTGAAAGACTGAATGTGGATGCTGCATCCAGCTTCAGTAAATGTAGTTATGATGCTCATCTTGTCTTCCCAAGAGCTGTGCCCATGGGATTGTGAAGAAGCCCCAGGCAGGCACAGGAGATAAACAGAGCCCCTGCATACTGCACCTTAGCAGCTATGAGCCAGGAATAGGCTGAGGCCGTGCAAATAGAACCACCCACATGGAAGGCTGCTGTGCTTCTTCAGTGCTGGACTTTGAGCTGTTATATAACTTCTCTGACTCTTGGCTTCCTCACCTATTAAAATACTCACAATAGCATTCCCCCCCATCCTACCCCCCCACCCCCCTGCAAAGATCCAATGTGAGTCAGGCCTGTCACTCAGTCAGGATGTGTGGAACAATGAAAGGCTCCAAAAGTGCTGTTCCCACTGCACAAGGGGCCTCTGGCATCCTCCAGGGTGAACCATGCATGTGGAACACTTATGAAATGTAAGGAATCATGAGATAGAGGTGGGCTTGAGAGCCAGACTATATGCCAGTGCATCTTGGACCTAGTATTTATGAGCTTTCACCTTGGAAAAGTAGCCTGGGCTCTGAGCCTTTCAGGGTCTTCTAAAGAAAAGAGGCTATGACCCTCCAGTGCTGGCAGAGCCATAGCCATGGCAGAAAGGATGTTCAGGCCTCCTAGCTTCAGTAAGATGCTAGGAGTGAATGGTGCCACACGAAACCTGCTTGCTTGCTACACCATATGCAGGGATGCAATGCATCCCTACCCAGAGGTTCATGGACTGTACACATAATGAAGCAGTCCATGACACTCTAATATGGTGCAGACCGTGCATTTCTTTGGCAAGTACTGTCAGGAACATCACTGTGTTTGTGATAACAAGAAATACAAGTCCATACTTGCATCTTATCCTAAGGGCTTGCCTGACTGTGGAGACCCTTGAGAAAGCATGCTCTATCCTGAAGTAGCGTAGCTGCCTGCTTCCATTGTGGAGGTTTACAACACTCTTTAGCAGGCAGGCTCAATGGTGCCACCTCAGTTTCCACCAGCAGGTACACAGAAAAGCAGCCCTTCTTCAGAGTCCATGTGAACGTGTGACTCCTCAGACTAAGCACTGCTACCTCTAAGCTTCTTTTACTTTGGGCATCTATGCTTACCACCATGGGTCAGGAACTGCTGCCTTTATATGTCTGCTAACAGGTCAGAAGGAAGAAGTGCAAAGCAAGACTTGATTCATACCTGGCAACTCCTCAGCAGCAGGCCTTTCTTCAGAGTCCTGGGAAGCATTCTGAGAAGCTTTCTCAGATGTGGAATCTTTCCTTTTTGTATGTGGCTCAGGTTCCAGCTTAGATCTAAAGACAAATACTTGGAAGTTATTTATTTCACCTCCCAAACAGGATCCCTTTCTGACAACAGAGAAGGTCATGTGTGACTTGTGCACTTTTGCTCTGGCCCTTCTACTGGGGTCTAGGAGTCACACGGATATGTCACACGTTAGTGTGAAGGTACCATGTTGACAGTACATGGCCTTCTGCATTCCAGCCACGACGCAGTGCTTAGTATTTGCATGCACTGAGGTTGCTCTGCAGAAGGACACTGCACTAGGAAGTGGGTGTACAGTAATCCAGTAGTCCTACACTAATGCAAAAATACTGCCAAACACACACGCGAGTGCACGTGCATGTGTGCAGTATCTTGAAATAGTTTAACTATGAAAATACAAGTCTTTACCAACTAGTTGAGCCAAGGAGCTCTGCATTTAGCTTTCTTCTCACCTCTTCCCATACTCCTCTGCCCTTTTCCACCCATAGGGTACACATTCATCTCTGCTACTTAGAGATCTTCACAGGCTTTCTTAAATTTTTAAAAATTTAAATTTAAGCTTTATCTATTATTTATCATTAGTTGTGCACATGTGTGTCTGTAGGCACACAGTCCACATGCAGAAGTCAGAAGACAACTTTTGTATATACAGCTTCTTTTTCCACTTTGTTGAGGCAGGGTCCCTCTCATTTCTCTGGGAACTTCCAGGTGTTTGCCTGTCTCCACCTCCCCATCTCACTATAGGAGTACTAAGACTACATATGTGTATGTGTGATGTAGCTCTGGTTGGCCTGGAACTCACTGTGTGAACCAAATCTGCCTGCCCCTGCTCCCTGAGTACTGGGATTAAAGGTGTGTGCCACCATACCTGCCTTCCATTTATTATTTGAGTTCACTGTTTCATGGCTGGCCCATGAACCCCAGTGCTGAGATTACAGGTGAGCAGCACCTGCCTGGATAGTACATGAGTGTTAGGGAACTGAACCCTGGCCCTTACACTTGCACAGCAAGCACTTTACCCTCAAGCCATCTGTCCAGGCCCCAGCTCACATAACAAGCACTCCTGTTCCTCTCCATGCACTTGTTCCTCCTTAGAGCAGGCCTGTCTGTGTGAGCTGTGTGCTGCTTAGCTAGATTAGTGACTGCATACAGTGCTTGCTGACATCTGCAAAGAGGCCCGTAAAGGGGCCATACACTTACTGAGTGTATGGCTTTAATGAGTCAAACCTTTTTGGTAGGGCTAATGTAAGAAAGGCCCTTGAAGTGGCCGTGGGGACCTTCGTCCTTCCCTTCTCTTTGTTCTCCAACTGTGTTGCCATGAGAAAAACAGGCTTCATTTGCCATGGACTGTATCACCAAGGCCAAGTAAACTATAAGCAGAAACCTCTGAAACTGTGACCTAACAGACTTTCCCCTTTTGACTTCTATTTTTTATTTTATTTTATTTTAATTTCTGGAGCCAGAGTTTCACTATGTAGTCCTGGCAAGCTTAGAACTTACTATGGGATTAGGGTAGCCTTGAACTCATAGAGACCTGCCTGCTCCTGCCATCTGAGTGCTAGATTAATGACAGGCATCACCAGGACTGTCCTCCTTTTAAGTTGGCTGTCATGGGGATCTTGTTAGAGAGATGGGAATCTAACTAACACAGTTCAATAAACACTTGCTGAATGAATGCTTTATAAATATGAGTAAAAGGCTAACAGAGGAGAAAGCTGATTATAAAATAATGTCCTCTAGAGACAAGCAAAGTGGCACATGATTATAGTCCAAACACTCAGGAAACAGATGCAGGAGGATCGCTGGTATGAGTTTTATGACAACCTGGGTTACAGTGTGTAGCCCTTCTCAAAAGAATCAATCACTCAATCACCAAATAAAACAACAGGCATCATAACAGCTTTACCAAAACTTATATGAAAATATAAAAATTACAGGTAGGGTGCTGAAAAGATGTATGATACAGTCTCCACCTATAGGCCAGGTGGCCTGTGAGTAAAAGGATAAAGTCAATGCATGCTGACTGGGCCTGGCTTACATACACCACTTAGTATTTGCCGAGCACCTAGGATATACTAAGTTTTTCTCTAAGCACCTTATTGAGGGTAAATGTAGACAAATTTATTCAACTCCAAAACATCTCTCTATTAAATGACTTTTTTTTTTTTTTTAAATAAAAGAAAGCAACTGAGTCCACATGGTAGCTAGGCTGAAACAAGATCTCAGGGTCCCAGCTCCAGAGTCCATGTTGTATCAATTCCATGAAGAAACTCTCTTTAACCAACATTAACAGAATGAGTGGGTATTTATATAGAACAGATGCTCATTTAATGCCCTCCAGATCCTGAAAGCACAAGGAAGGAGACAAGTGTCAACAGCAGAAACCTTACAAAGGACCTGTGTCAGCACAGAAGGAACTCCTACACAAATTAGCAAACAACAAATGATTGAAATGACGATGTGTGGGAAAGATTGAGCAGATATTCCAAAGAAAATACAGAAATCATCTCTAAGCACACATGAACAGGTGATTAACGCAAACCAAAGCCACAGTGAGATGTTCCTGCACACCCACAGGAAGAGTCAAAGTGTGTCTGATTCACACCGAATCCTGGGGAGGATGAGGCTGAATCAGAGCCTGGCAGAGCTGGATGCTATGTAAATGCTATTACCTGTGGATAGCTTGACACCATTTCTTACTGAATCCAAGAGTGTCTCCACGTAACAAAGCAAACCTACTTTGAGGTGCTTTCCAGAGAGAAAGGGAAAGGCATGTCTACATGGAACAGTCAGCAGTCACAGCAGCCTTACTCTACAGAAAAAACTCAGGACAACGCATGCCGACCAACACAGTAGGGAAAGCAATGGTGTGTGCACAAAGGGCAACGTCCTCATCAGCAGAGAACAAACCACACACTGAAGCACAGTTACATTTTGTAAGACATTTTAAGAAAAAGGAAGACCACATAAAAACAACTAAGAGCAGGAAGCAGGGCTCAGGGCACAGTGCTCCCTGAGCATGCCTATGGTCCTGGGTTTAATCCCAGTACTGCAAAACAAACTCAAAAGAGACCTTTTTAGAAACAGACAGGGTTTAGTCTGTATTTAACATAAGTGTATTTGTATAATTATAAAATAAAATACTGCTTAACATTTTGTGTCAAATTAGTCTTGCTAATTGCTAAGCAGACGCTGAATCCATGGACGCTGGAGATGGCAGTCAGCAACACAATACCACAAACCCTAGTTTAAGAGTCTGGGTCCTGAAGTCATGAGCTGAGTAATCACCATGAAAAAGACATTCAGAAATGAGGTGTGGATACAATCATGGGTTTGATTCTAGACTAGCCCTTACTTGCTGTGTGTGACTGTGGATATATTTCATTCTCGCATCTAGAAAATGGGGAAACTCTGCCTTTTAGGTACTTATAAGGATGAAATGAGATCACCCAGTAGGAAATGCCTAGGACCCAGCTCCCACCTGGTTCCTTATCGATAAAGCTATTTCCACTGTTTTTCATCCCCATCCCCAACCCAGAGCTCATTCTGGCTTTTTTTTCCCTTCAGCTTTTGGGACAGTGAGCAACCTGGCCCCTAACAGCCTTGCAATTACTCCTACCACTCAGACTTTGTTGCACAGACTAAATAACAGCAGCAGGTATCACCACTCACTGGGCTATAAACCTGCTACCCTCCTCTAGCTTTCACTCCAGCTGTCTTCAATATGGCCAGTAGAAACCTGTTCAGAGCAGCTGCTGTCATCTTCAGACACATCTGCCATTCTGTAAGCCTTCCCTTATTTCCTGATACAGTACAGAAATGTCCCTGGCTCTTTCAGTTTCCTTAATCCAGCCTGAGAATAGGCCATTTCTCCAGAAAGCCTGGTCTCTCAAACCTGGAAGTTGTACTTAGAAACCATGTGTGTGTGTGTGTGTGTGTGTGTGTGTGTGTGTGTGTGGTGTGGCGCGCGCACGTTGCTACTGTGGTATTATTGCTCACAGGCCTTCCCAGCAGACAGATCTAGAAAACCCACATTGTGCACGGTCACACAGATACACACCACACTGACTTCTAGACTCAACTATGGGAACTGAAAACTATTCTAACCCTATTACAATGTCTAAAGATCCTGGCCTTTTCTCTTTTTAATACAATGAGAAAACTGGCTTTCTGCACCTTTTGTATCAGCTGAGGGCCAAGACCCTCAGCTCTAGCACCACTCCTCCTCCTGGAGAGGATATACTTATCTTTGCATGCCTCTCACTGCCTCTCTGACTGCACACCCTCCCTGATATCCTACCCTGGGCAGCAGGGCTCCTCGGCAGCACAGACACTCACCTTTACCCCTACCCATCTCCTGGTTTCAGGACTGCTTGGTTCAGGAAGGGGATGGGCTGCACTGCCTCTTGACTGAACATTTCACTTAATGCCCATCACCCAGGAGTATGGCAGTGCAGTTTTCAGTGTAAAATAAATAAAGGGCTGCAGAGAAGCAGACAGAGACAAAGTTGAACACTTTTTCAAGGTGATAAAAACAGATTCTAATTATACACAGAATGTCTACTGAAATCCTCAGGGAAATTACAAATTAGCTAGCTAAAGGCAACTTGGGAGGGGGACAATTTAAAAAAAAAAAGTCACCACAAAGATCTGTTTATGTCCCTGATTCACTTCAGTGTACTTTTCAAACTGATGGCCATACATTGTCTAACTGTGATCAACACAGGACCTGGCTTTGAAAAGCCTTGGGATTATGTTTGAAATTGTAAAAGAACAAGAAAGAAAGAGACAGATTTTCTTGGTTTTGAAGCGGAAAAAAAAAAAAAAAAGTGTGAAAGCACTTTGCAAACAGAAAAGTCATTCCAGAAGGGCTGCTCTGTCTTTTACACACCAACACGGACAGCAGAGACACCTGCTACACACATCCCAGTGCTCTAGTCCAAAGTGGCATTTAAGGGACAGAGACCTCTGAGTCATAGGAAAGTAGAGTCTGTTCACTCTACCTAAAGCACCTCCACACTCACCTGACAGGTATTAATTGGGCATTTAGCACTTACTAGGGAAGTTCTTTTTTAAGAACTTGGTTAAGTACAAAACAAGGGGCAAGGATGCGCAGAACTCCGACAGTGCCTTTGTCTCACTGAACATGGTATAGAGTAGCTTGGTGTCATTTGACTACTGTGGCAGGCCACCTGGGGCACAGCTATAACTGTGTCATGCCCGGGAGACTACACATCAGTCCCTGGTGGACTGCAAAAACTACAAAAATGTGGCCCTTCACATTAAAGGGGGTTGCTCTAAGACAGGGTCAACATAGGAAAAAGACAGATGGTGAACATTTCAGGCTCTAACACACATCCTTCTTGCTTGGTTTACAGAGCTCTTAAAATACAATAAACCACGTTTAGTTGGAAGGCCATACAGAAATAGTTGAAAGTCTAGACTTGGCTCATAGGCCAGTCTGCAACTCCTCCTTCTAGGCAACAAAGTCCCCATCATAGACAATAGATGAGGCCAAATCACCACTGTGGTTCTCTATCACACAGAGTCTCTCCGTTTCCTCATCTCCACCTCCGTCACCATCACCATTCCAAACACTGGCAGCATCCCTAGAACTCTCACTACATGTAGGATCTAAGGCAGGAGCTGGGAGCAGGGTAACAATCCTGCTGAAGAGAGAGGTTGGAGTCATAAATGACAGACTCTTTAAATCATAGTTCAGTACATGAAGCCATGCATCACGTGAGAACTGCTATCCTCTATAAAAGACAAGAAAGGTAGCCTGATCTCCCTCCTTTGTACTGACAGCAGGGAACACATAACAGAGGATGCAAGGGGCCTGTGTGGCCGCAGATCATGGCAGTGCTTTTGATAATGTGTTGGCCTGGGCTGGGAAAGGGCCTGCTGCTTCCTGTAGAAAGGCATCATCATGGCACAGAGCCCATGTAAACAGAAATCTGGAAAAAGAGCATCCCTCCATTCCAACAATAGACTACACTGTCTGGGTAAGCTGTACTTGGGCCACCAACATGTCTTCTGAATGCCTTAGGAAAGTCATCTTCAGCATCTGTGGTGGTAAGACATGTTAATATCACAGCTTCAAGCTAGAGTTATGAACTCAGCAGAGATTATGGAGTTATCCATTCTTGACCTTGTTTTGTAATCGGCTCAGTATTTGAAGAAGTTATAATCTTTAACAAATAGCTTTCATTCTTCTTAGATCTCCCTTGAGACAGAGAATGCTCCCAAAACTTTCTACTCATATGAACACTGTCCCAGAAAAGTGAAAGGTTTGAATAATGGCCTGGACCCTGCAAACCTCAGAGCCAGGTCAGCTGGAAAGCACAAAAAGCATCTGACACTCGCTGGACCATACGAAAGGCACCTCTGCACTAGTGGACAAGAGTCTCAGCCTAGTCTTGATTCTCATGATATACAAGCTGTTTTTCTGGAGAGAACACGGTTCTGATAGCTCAAATGTTTCATGAGAATACATGCAACCAGAGTGTGTGATGGCCATGTCAGCTTCAATCACCCAAAATACCAGAGATTTAAGGAGATCAAGTTGAAAAGAGGTGGATTTAAAACCCACTGGGGATGGATGACAGAGTCACTTGTGCCAATGCTACATCCAATATTGTTGCACATATTTCTAGTTTGTAAGCTTTCACTCTGTAGAATCAATGAGCCAGGAGTGAGCAGCCATGCCCTGTTAGATGTCTCCTTCACTCAGAAACCAATGGCTGAGCATCTACTTTGTAGCAAGCTCTGATCAATGCACCGACAAAAAAAGACAGAAGAGAGTGGGCTCCACCTCCAAAGAACTTATATTCTTATAGGAAAAAAATCGGAGAGACAGGGAGATCAAGGTTAGTTATCCCTCTCGAGCTTGAAGCAACATAGAATAGGTACCACTGTCAGCTCTACCCTGCCATCAGGGTAGATGAAAACAGGTACCTTTAATAACAGTGCTATCATTTGCAGACAATATAGTCACTGTAGGGAAGTGTAGAGTGGTCCACTGAGAATACTTCAGGGTTAATGAGCAAAGTATTTTCAGTAATGTGAAATAAGAGCCCTTTGGTATGATAGATAGATGTGGCATCTCTACTCTATGAGAACAAAAGCTACCACATAATATCACCTGTACTCTTAAGATATTACAGTGGGGAATCATGCTGCACCTCAACAGGTATGTTTTCCTTCATCATACAAACGAGATAGTGACAATGAGACTACAGAACATGAGCAGCTAGACTCCTCAAATCAGCTTCTTAACAACAGCCATCAGCAACCCAAACAGAACAGAAGAGAGAAACAACCACCAATCCCTCGTGACAATGGCACATACACTGCCCATTGGCCTCCTCAAAGGACAGGGATGGCGCCATGGGCTGAAACACAACAGTGGCTGTCCCCCCACCCCCCGGGTGTGTGTGTGTCTGTGTGTGTGTGTGTGTTGTACCTGACTGTCAACAAGACAAAGGGAACCTATTAAGAAGGAAGGCACAACACTCCTGGCAGCAGCTAGAACACTTCATAGGACAGGTGACATTTGAGTTGGGCTAGAAGGATGAGTATAATTTGTTCACAAGAAGGACAGGGACAGGCTGTATAAAAGGTTCCATGGGAAGAGAACTCAGCAAGAATTAGGCACAAGAAAAGCAACGCTCCTTTAGAACAAAGTCATACACAGGCCTGCCAGAGCAGATGAACTGGGAACTGATTTAGAAACAAAAGCTATGATATAACCACTATAGCCTTGAATCTGACATATTTGACCTTTGTGAGACATGGGCATAAGGGGGCATAAAATTACATATACAACTACATAATGTTTTAAGATGTCTTGTGTTGAAATATGAGGAAAGAACTAGAAAGAAGTCCGAGTGGTGACAAATGCCTGCAACTCCCACAGTACCCACATCTAGGAGGCTGAGGCAGAGTGTTCAGAGTTCAGGATCTACCTGACTAGCTCAAAAAGCCTAAGAGCAGAGGGCTATTCCCCAAGGTCTTCTGTTTAGGGTAATGCTATACATTTCTCATCTGAATGACATCGGTGTGGACTTCAGAGGAAACTTCTCCTTAATAGCAAGAGCAAGACCGAAGGTGCTAAGGCCTCTTTTTGTTTCTACCTGCAACAGCATGGCAGACATGCCTCTCCTCCCCGGGGGCTGTGAGAGCCAGTGACTGGCTACCTTACCATACTGACAGATGACAGACATACATCATCAGAGTCAGGCCTGCTCCCCTGGGTCCTGCCTGGGCAAACTGGCAGCCACCATGCCAAAATGGGTGTTGGAGTAGAGGGAGGGGTGGGTTCAGTACACACAGCATCCTGAATACATTCTGTCATATTGTCACACGGGAATACTGGTCACTGTGAAAACCCCTTTTTGGAAAAACTTTCAAAAATGGAGGTATGGGGGCAGAGACCAAGGTCAAACAGCTGCAACTGTCCCACTTCATAAGGATATTAAGGGACAGGGTGGGAAGCTAGGTAGGTGGGACACACCTGTAACCCCTGGACTCTACATGCTGAAGCACAAGAACTATGGGTTCAATGGCAGTTTAAGGCCAGTGAGGACTATAGACCCACACTGTCTCCTTATTACTCCCAACAAGAAAGAAAGAGAAACTGGTGAGTGCTCAATACCAGTTCAGCTGCCGTGAGACTATGGGGATTTGATAACTGGATGAACCTCAGTATCATCAGAAAATGGAAGAGAGAATCTGCCCCATGGGCTGCTATGGGCTAACAGAGTTGACCAGCACCCCCTGGTACACAGAGTGTCCTCAGGATATGGTGAGAACTCACACAGCAGCCCACAGAGTTGGAGCTTTAGGAGCTCTGGCTGCCATTCCTGTTGGCCCTGTTTTGACTGAGGAGGAGCAAAGGCAGCAGTACTCACAGTCTTTTCTTATCCACCACGCGCTTCACTCGGATGGCTCTTTGTTCAGAGTAAAGCTTACACACTCCTGTTGAAGCAGAAAAAAAACAGAACAGAGACCATTTAAAATGGCTTCTCAGGCAAAGGTATCATTAAAACTAATGAGATACTATGGTCTTCAGCTAGCAAAGCTCCATTCTAAATTGCATCTCTTATAAAATACCACATTTGACCTTTAGAAGAAAATGAAATACTTTTTAAGTAATCTTCAACGAAATCCAAAACCGCAGTCCTGTGTTCCTTCACTTGCTGGGAATGTATCTCCTTGTGGGCTGTAAGAGAAAAGGACAGCGCTCAGGTCTGTGCTCAAGGACCCTACACAACAGTCAGATTCCCCAGAGCGCGTCATTGAAAGCATGTTCAAAAGCACAGCTATAAAACAGCCTCATGTCAAGTGAGACTACATTTTTAAGAGTAAGATTTATTAGGGTTCACCAGGTGAGAGATTAAACCCATAGAAACTGCAGTTAAATAATTTATAGCTCATTACAGCACCGGGGGAGCAGAGCTGATCCAGCGCCTTCCGGAATGCTGACCTGGCTGTATTAACAGCATTCAGTTCTCAGGCTCACCTTCAAGTGACATGCTTAAATCACACATGCTGGAAACCCAGACACCCTCTGCCTGAGTTGCTTTTCAGCTTACAGTGGCTGCTTTCTCCCTTTGACACTGAGTGGCACTATCCATACTACGCTATTCTCTAAGAACCTTTCACGTTGATGAGCTACAAGGACGAACTACCACACAGAAGACGGTGGCAATTCCTATAGTAAGATATTGCTATTGGTGGAGGGGCTGGGTGCCCAGTGTGAAGGCATGATGACAGGACTTCACAGAACTACCTCAGATGAGCCAACTGAGGTTCAGAGGCAATGAGTAGCCTAAAGTCACATAAATGCCTGACTAATGTCCTTAAGAGTATGGGGCACAGGTTATGTTTTTACCAGAGTACTACAAAACCTGGGACTCACATAATGACCTAGGGGCTCTGAAATGCTGGACACAGAGTTTTTTAATTTGGTATGTTGCATATTTTTCTGGCAAGCTTTCACCAGATTTCCCAGTGGCTAATCAGTGTTCTCTCAGAAACTTCTCCACCAGAAGTCTCTGCCATGGGCCCAACAGCACCTGGCAACTTTGACCTCTGTAGTAATGATGTGTATACTTAAAAATCAAAGAAGACATAAGACTGGGAAGCCATCTAGCTCCTCAACAGGGATGAAATCCAATGAAGGGGAGATAATAGTAGGCTCCTAGTGTCAGGTAGAGTTCTAAGCACGATGTAAGAATTGAAGTGAACCTTAGGAGATATGCTTAGTTATCGTCTGTACTGTTTCAATGTAAAAGTTGAGCCCAGGGAGACGAAATGATTTGCCCAAGGCCACAGAGCTAGCGTGTGGCATAGCTTTTAAGTCATGGCTGCAGAGCCTTCTTTCAATCATGATGTCTCGTATGGGAGCTGACTTTAATAGTACAAGTAGATTTGAGGGAATACTGTTCCACCCTTAGCTACATGCACCCATCTTGCCACTCAGAACATAGCCACACATGCATGTCTCCACAGATATGCAAATGCTTGCACACACATAATCTAGTCTGTCTGACCTTGGCCTTTGGTAGGTTATGGATTCTATTTAGAGGTGTCCTCTCCATTCCTGCCTTCCATTTTTTAAAACTTGAGTGATAGTCTTTTTAGGGCTTTGATCACCTTAGCTCAGAGAGATTATAAAATTTTAAGTCTTAAATGTCATTCAGAAAGAAGAAAGGAAGGGTAAGTTGCTGAACTGGTTGGCACAGTCATGGGATTTGTTGGCATCTTTCAGAGCACTTTACCTTCTGTTCTGAGTTGCTGAATTGCATCTGAACAGGTTCTCATGAATATCTGAGCATCCTGGTCTATCTGGTCTCGCTCTGTGTCTGTCATCCTCCCATATTCAGACATGGTGTGGCTAAAAAAGAGGACAAAAGCGTGAGAACATAATGCAGTCTGGGTAGAGTGTCAAGAAGAAAGGTTTCCCTGACCAAGTGACACTGAAGCTAAGAGTTGGAGCGGAGAGGTCGGACCAACAGGTGTGAGAATGGTCTAGAGAGTGAAGCAGAAAGCCATGATGTACAGTCTTCTCCATCGCTTCCACAGAAGCAGGCTGCAGGGCACAGTTTTGCTAGGAACAGAGGCTCTGATTGAGGACTATATCATTCTGTTAGAGCTGCAAGCCATTCACCCCACATGCTGTAGTGACATGATCTTGAAACATGAGAAACTTTTGTGGGCTGTTCTGTTTGTTTGTTTTTACTGCTGGAACTACAGAAACAAATTCCACATTCCCACACCCTACATGTTAAGTTAAACCTCCTGAAGTGCCCAGAATGGTGAGGGCATCTATTTTCAGTAACACAGCACTATGCAGTACAGTAGAGAGCACCTGGCTCACCTTTCAGAGAGCAAGAGAAGTGTAGCATAATCAATGACGGTGACACCTCTCAGCCTAATTCAATACTCTGCACTTTACAGCTGAACTTCAGACTCACATGCTACAGCCTGAAAAGGTACTTATGTAATACAGATACTCAAACCACCTCATTTTCACTCACCAGTTCATCTAGCCATGAGGACAGAAGATAAAGTCCTGGCCATCCCATTTCCACCTGTGACCCAGGTCACAGAGTTTCCACTCTGTTATGGCAAGCTGCTCTGACTTCACTCCAGAAACAATGCCTCCATGGTACTCAGCCAACATTATCATGCCTGCACTCCAAAGCTGCCCCCTGTTTCTCTGCTTTGGGACAGAGCTGGAACCACCTCTGACCCTCCCCTCTGCTGTGCTGCTATCTGCTTCTGACCCTGCTTTGCTTTACTGCACTGCATTTATTGTTCCCCCAGATAACAACAAAAAGTCTGTTTTTCTCCTCTGAAGCTATACAAAGTAAGGACTGTGTGCCTGTGTCTGCTTCCCCAGTAAAAGCATGTGGCACAGAGTGGAATCCCTGACTAACCCTGAACATATGACAGGCCTATGCTCAGTGCTTTATGTGTATCTGATTCCTTTATGGAACCCTCACAAGTCATTCATTCCCTCTTAGGATAAGTACTAGGCTGGGGATCAAAACTGAGCAAAGCTTGTTTCTGATCTCCACAAAAGGCACTCAGCCGTAGGAGAGTTCGGCAAAGAACCACAAGTAGATAGTAGTGACATGCTCAAAGTGGAGCACGGTCAGCTCGTGTGGGATGAGGTGCTTGGGCAGGACAGGCAGAATACAAGGCATGTCCTAACAGAGGATGGAGACAGAGGCCAGATACAATCCCCGACCCTGTGGGTGATGGTTTGAGTGAATGTATAACATCTACGCCACACCTGGGCACATGCAAGTGAAGTAAGAAAAGGAACAGCAAGGCTGGTCCTGTGTCAGCCAGGCACCCCAGGGAGGGCAGTACATGGCATGCACTCACTGTGTCTCCACATGATGTGCCTAGCACATGGTTGTACCATTCCTCCTGAAGGATAATAAGTTTGTACTTTGCATTGTTTCTCCATAGCAGACTGCCTCAAGACTGAAGAATCCTAACCTCCTGGTTCCACCTCCCAAGTGTTGGGGTTACAGGAGTGTGCCACCATGGTCAGTGAGTCTGGAGAGTTCAGACTAAGGTGTGTGCATGTGTGTGTGCGTGCATGTGTACAGTAGATGGGGACAGAGGAATCTACAAACTGATTCTTGAGAGGCAGGCATGGCTGAAGGAAGCAAGAATAACAATGGAAGCAGGTAACAGTGGAAGGAGGAGAGAAGGGTGAGGATTTCAAATTGGCTGGAATGCAGGGTAGGTAAGAATTCTGCTCTTAGTGACTGCCAGAGCTGGTCAGGGACTCTGTAGCCAATGGAAAGGCTAAGTGTGATAAAGGGGAGATGAGGTGACACCATGGAAGAGTGGTGGAAGGTTGGGCCTGGGGCTACTAACCTTGAGCTAAGACTCTTGCCTTATTCATCTCCACATTCATTTGTTTGTACCATTTGTATGATTGTTTGTTACCACTTGTCCCCCCAATTAATGCTGGAACTGAACCCAGGGCCTCATGCACAAGCAAGTGTTTACCACTAAGCTAGCTGTATGCCCAGACTCTCTCATCTCTCTGTTTCCTAGCACTTATAAAGGATAGGGGTATGATAAAATTTTGTAGAACTTACATTTCAGAAAGGAGCTGCTGAGTGTGGCAGAGCACCCCCTGGAACCTGGAACAGGGGAGGTAGGAGGACGGAGAGCTCAAGGCTAGCCTGGGCTACATAGAAAGGCTCCTGTTTCAATGAAGCAGACATAAAGGAGGGAGAAGAATGGCAAGGTTTAGGTGATGGCAGGAGGTTCAAAAAGGAAAAACTAGGATGTAGAACTGCCTGGAACAGAACAGCTATTGTGGGTAAAACTTAAACAGACCCTGAGATCTGGGCCTGTGTGCTCAAGAAGAAACAGAACTCAAACGGAACACAGGAAGCACTCACTGGGAACTGAGGGCAAGCGACCTCGGCAGAAAAGAAGCAATGCTGTGAAGACAGGATCCTTGGTACCATCACAGTGCTCTGAAGGACTGACCAGGGCAAAGGCTCTTCACTATGTGGTTAAGATCCTGAAGAGCACAAGGAGATCTTAAAGAATGATGGGTAGTCTCTGAAGTGCTACACGTCAATGAAAGGAGAAAGTCACTAAACTTGGACAGAGACATCTAATGACCCATTGGGCAGCCTCACTCACATCTTACTTGTATTGCACTTGGGTCTAAAACGGAGCCGCTAACTTCTCTCTTCACACATGCTCTCCAGGAGCTTTCCCCAGACTGTGCTGGTGGTGATTCCATTCCTTCCTGTTGCTCAGCCCCAAACCCTGACATATCCCTAGCTCCCCTTGCCTCTCTCAGTTTGTACACATCTATTTACATATCCTGTAGACGTTACCTTCAGAACATTCCCCATTATTTATCCACCACCATCTCCCACCCAGACTGCAGCTGAAGCTGACTCCAGAATCTGCTCATCTGCCCAGCCACATGGATGCTCTCACAGATTTGGATCCTGTCGAGCCACCCAAAGGTTTCTAAGAGCAAAGGCTGTTAGACAAACAAAGCCGTTCTTGAGGAACTCTCTGTGCTCATCTCACCTACCCCCAGCCCTTGACTCAGGCTCATCAGCTGCCTTCTGCTCCTTCACTTTCCATACGTGCTGCACATGGACCTTACGAGCCCTGGTTCTCCTGCTGGAATGTTCTTTCCCAGTCTGAATAAGTGACTCCTTATTTCCAGGTGATGAGAGGGCAAGCTGTGTTACATGTCCCTACTCTGCAATCTAAATGGCTCTTCTGGGAGTAGTGAAGTGAAAGGGTCAAACATTCCCGTTCCCAAGTCAGAAAGGTGCTGGCTTCTGAAAGAATATGCAACTAGCCACCAGGGTGGAGCTGTACAACACTGGTTCCAAAACCACTGGATTAACATCCTCTGGCTCCATATTCCCAGTTAAGGAGCCCAGCTCAGTGAGAGGAAGGTCTAAAGGCTAATCTGAGAATACTGATTACTCAGAGAGGAGGGGAGTCCTTAGAGACATTATACAGACCCACTTGACCTTGGATACTGGAAACTGACAGTGTTGTTACTCTTTTAGTAACAATAACAGAAACCAACAAAGTTGTTTTCCCAAGTGGCATTGTTTTGTTGCCAGGGTATTATGAAAAAGGTACAGAGTAGAGAAATTATTTTAATTAAGGTCATTCTAAGATCCAGCCAGAGGCTGCCTAGGTTGCATGCTGTTCTGCTCTAGTAAAATGCCATTATTAAAAAAATTAAATGGGTCAATAAAGTCTGAGCTCTACATTCTGGAAAAAATTATAGCTTCCTAATTATGTCAACCTAACAAAGCCTCATGGTCTGAAGGCAGTATTTCAACCCATACTCTTTCAATTCTGTGATTATACTGCTTATAAAATGTTCCTAGAAGCAGGCCAAGGCCAGCATGTTGCACTGGGAGGGGTGCTATAAAGCTGAAAGGCTGGCAATGGCCTGCAACCTTAGGGAAGGAGAGCTTGATGGGAGCGGATGAGAGACTCTTGTTCTTATCTTCATGGACAGCACAGTATGGTAACACCCATTCCTCTGTCCTGGCATTTCTCTGTGTATTGGCTTCCCCAGAGTGAACCCTGTCTTCCTCCTCACCAATCCCAAGAGAGGAGCAGGAATTTCCCTGATGAGAGGTTATTCCAGCCAAAGGAACTGGGCATGTACCAAGCCTCAATGCCCATCTCACCCTCATCCTCTGCAGCAGAGGCTCCCTCTATTCCACTCTCTCTCAGCAAAGGGACCAGGTCATGCTAGCTGGGAGCCAGGGACTATGACTGATCAGTGACACTAACCTGACTGAGTCTAGCTTAGGACCATAATATTACAAACCAGCTCACCTACAGTCTTAAGCTCTGTCCATTGGCCTAGTTTACTCCCACCAAGGCTTTGTTTGATGGTCAAGGCATCACCAGTCATGGAAGTTAACTCAATCATCACTCACCAAGGAATTCCTGTGTGCCAGGAATCCACAGACCTCATTCAATCCTCACAAGACCATGGTTCACATTGCATCAGAAAGAAAAGCAGCACAGAGAAGTGAGTTAGTTGTACATCCTGAATAATACTCAGTCTAGTCCCAAAGCCACCTGCTGCTATTTCAAAGACAGCAGACCAGGGTAGGCTGACCTAGGGTCTAAGGGCTAGCAGAGAACACTGAATTTCTATAAAACGCTAGGCTGGTTAAGAGTAAAAAAGCCTCAGAGACATTGTTCTATGCATGGCTCAAAGGGGTTAAGTGATGTGCTTAAGCCACACAGTCCCCAGGGGTCCTGGTCACCAGCCCCAGCATTTACTACCATTGTGGCTGGGAAGAGACAGCCCATGGGCTGTGGTGGGCTGAACTGAGTTGCCAGTCAGTTATGCAGTCTGGGAACCCTGGAAACTTGCTATGTCCCTTCCTCTGTCACAATCAACTTCAAACTCCACTGTAACGGTACAATTCTCCCAACAGCACTGAAAGTGGAATTTCACATCACTTCAAATATGGCAAACGTTATCTTCTTTTATCTCATCTCCAACCATTTAAACACTTGAAACTGACCTTAGCTTACAGCCTGCATAGAAACAGGCAGTGGGCAGGACCCAGCCTGGAGTAAGACACTGAGGTTTGGAGATAAGATGGCTTTTGTAGACTCTTAATGGTTGCTAGGGGTGACCTGAGCCAGACCACCTTCTGTAGCACTCATCACCTACCTGGCCAGATGCTTTCCAAGGCAATGAGAGGATTAAAAAGGAGCCTTTACGCTTTAATGTGAATGAAACTTCAGGATTTTATTGTCTTTCTAACAAAAGTAACTTGGAACTGGACCTCTCCATTCTTTCTCTTCTTTTTACTCATTCAAAATCTTGCATTAACAGCCAACACTTTCTCATGTTTTCAGTTACATTCAACACACTCAAACCTCAGCACAAAGCTCTGTATAGTTTTAGCTTTTTCTGGAAAATTGGCTTACTCTGGGCATATAAGAACCCTTGCTCTTCTTGTACTGAGATGCTTTAGGGGGGGAGCCTGTCTTGAGTTCTTTTCCTGTTGCTGTGACAAAAGCAGCACAAGAGTGAGAGTCTCAGGTCAAGGTTCCATTATGAAAGGGAAGGGGAGGCAGCAAAAGCCTGAAGTAGATGATCATGCTGCATCCGCAATCAGGAAGCAGAGAGCCATGAAAGCTGGGGCTCAGCTCAGTCTATCTCAAACAGTTCACAATCCCAGACCACAGAAAGGTGCCTGCCTATAGCTAGGGTTGATTCTTCCACATCAGTTAACCTAATCCAGATATTTCCCCACAAACACTCAGAGGCTTATCTCCTAGGTGATTTAGGGTCCCATCAGTTGACAACACAATCACTGCGCTCTATGCACATCTAAGAAGCCTGGAGGGCCTCAGGAATGATCATGCTTGTTCAAGTGTCAATAGGCAGGACAACAGACTTTCATAAAAGGTCTATAAAATTGCGACTGCAGCCTCAGTTGTGAGAGCGACCTATTGAATTAGTACCTGATACACACAGGGGCACACCTTCAGAAATAAAATTTATACTGCCATCTAGTGTTCACCAGCCAGTTAACAGCAGACTTTAAAAAACGGTAGTCTACAACAGGATGATGTCTCAGGGTATTTCAAAACATCAAAATGAAAGACATTTAAAAGCATAAAATTGCTTGTTAAATTTAGGAGCAGTGTTAGAGACTGCTTATATTCACATGGGATGTGAGTTTCTTTGTTGAGGAATGTATGTAAACTATTGCCATTTTGCAAAGAAGAGGGGTTTTTTGGGTTTTGTTTGTTTTTTTTTTTTTTTTTCTTTTTTTTGAGCACTGAAGTGCAGACGCTTGTTTCATATAGACAGAGCCACCTGAGAAAGAGGCTTGTGGTGATGTCATGGCCACTTTGTGATGATTTAGTGAGTTCCACAATGAACCACACTGCGGCCAGGGCAGGTCCATATGCCTGCACCACAGTGCTCCTATGTGCTGATGACAAGACTCCAGGCCAGAAGCCACCTTCTGGCCAAACATGTTCTTGGCTTTCCAGCTGTGGGGTCAGTACTGTGTGGAGGCTCCTCTCACCACTGCCAGTCGCTTCACAGGAGGACAGACACTATTCCCAGGGGCCAGCTGCTACAGGTCCTCACACACCAATTCCTTCTCTTCTTTTGCTCACTAGGTAACTCCTTTTCCTTTACACCTCAGCTCAAATGTCACTTCTCCAAGTACAATCATGTTCCCTGACAAGACCAGGGTCTTCCAAATCCCTGGGCTCTCCTCTCCTCTCCTCTCCTCTCCTTTCCTCTTCTTTTTTTTTTTTTTTCAGTGCCCTTCCTGTTTACAGTGTTGCCTGCCTGTGTGGAGCAAAACGGCCTTGCACAGTACTCAGGAAAAATGGGGAGAGGGAATTCTAGGACTAAAGGAGACAAAATATGCATTAGTACTTAGGAGTAGAGCGTACCTCACAGATGGACAAACAAAGGTTGAGTGTGTGGGGAGAGAGAACTGACTATGAAATGGCCCTCAAGGGCCTCTGTTGGGAGGCCTGGTCCCCAGCTGATTACTACTGAGTCATGAGTCAGTCCACAAGCAGCTTCGGGGAGCTACTGGCAAGTGGTGTCTGTCTGGAGGGAGCATGTCAGTAGATATGTCTTTGAAGGGGGTGGCTATCTCATTTCTCTCAGTTCTTGGCTGCTGAGAGGTGCACAACTTGGCCCTGCCACACTCTGTCATGACTTTCTACCTTACTAGACCTACAGTAATAAACTGACCTTGACCTGAAACCTAGAATCAGGAAACAAATCAAATCATCTCTATGCTTAAGTTGCTTTCGCAGGTATTTGTCCCAGGGATGGAAATTAGACTAACACAACATTTATAGTACTTTTCAAATGCAAAATAGAGACAAATAAGACAAAAGAGACAAAAAACATGCAAAGTTCTATGGTGCAACTCAAGGATAAAGAAGCAAAACCTGGAATAGTCAGAGGAAGTGAAAATACAGTTAGTCCTATGCCTTTGCAATGCTTTCTAACAGGAGGTTCCATAGACTTTACTGGAACTTCAGAGCAAGATGACTGGGTCCTCACTGACAGTACATGGGCTCTTCTCTGTCCTCCCTTTTGCTATAGCAGGAAGTATTTTAAGAGCACTGACTTATGCTGGATTGTCATCAGCCATCTAAGATGATTCCAGTAAGCACAAACAAGCATGCAAACACTATACCATTCGGTGAGGGACTTGAACACCTGTATGATGTGGAATCTAGTGCCCTGTGGACAACACCACTTTAATGAAGCCAAGGGCATAAGACATTTTAGGAACTAATTTAAAGTGCAATGAGATGCTATTTCATACTAATAGTGGTTATAATGAAAGATTGCCCACACCAGACACTGACATAGCTGTGGAGCACAGGCAACTCTACTCTATTGTGGCAGGCTGTGTGAAATCGCTTTGCAAAGTGCTTCATAGTTGATTTTGAATATTCCAATCCACAGCCAGAAGTATTGCCCATAGAGCTGTTAGGCCCAGGCTAAGGAGTTTGTTTTAATGCTAACACACATCTGCCATGTGAAGGACCTAGAAATCTCTCTCCTAGCTATATGTGAACACTTATGTTTACAAAGACTTCAGAAGGTGCTCAGTCACAGCAGCTCCTGGAAATATCTATTTATTGTGCAAATGGATAACCAAATTATGATAATCCAGCATAATAGAATATAAAAAAGAAATAATAGAATAAATGAGTGTTTTGTGTACTAGAGGGTGTGCTCTGTGCTACTCCATTTACACATAATTTGAGAGAAGCCACTGGATTTTATGATGAGCAAGTCAGAGAATAAGCCTGAGAGAACAGAGAAGGCAATGGAGCTTTTCTTGGAGGATTCCAGCACAGTAAACGGTGAGGATGATGGGCATGCACCAGTGGCTGGCAAACTACAGCCAAACCCAGCTCTCAGGTCCAGTTTCATGTGATCTGGAAGCTAAGAATGCTTTCTGTGTTTCAAAGGTAATAAGCAAAACACACAAATAATACATGTGACAGAAAGCACACACAGCCCACAGTCTGAGGTGCTAACCCTCTTCCCAGATTGGCAGACTCTGATGTTTGGCAGTGACCAGAAACTGTGGCTTAGGAAGGAAGCAAAAGTAAGTATGTGAGTGAAGGGAAAGAGAGAGTCAAATCATCAAAACCACTAGGAAGCTGGTGTGTAGCTACATTTCAGAAGCATTGGGGACAGGGGTACAGGGCACAAGTGGGACTGTCAAGTTCTCTGCAGCTGATGGAAAAGAAGGACAACAAGGCAAGACACACATGAACTTGCCAGAGAGTTCAGGCTTCAGAGGAGTCTACTAGGATGATGCCTCGAGGGGCCTGTCCTAACCACACTACATAAAAACCTGGTAATATCCCCAGCACACCCAACCCATGGCTTGCTCTGCCTTCATCTGTCACCAGAAAGTCCTTGCCAACCCTCTAGCATGCAGGCTTTGTAAGGAAGAGATAGATTTCTCCCTTACTCTCTTCCGTGCTCTAAGCATCTAGAATTGCAGAAAGACCTTGGGCAGGTGTTCTCAGATCCTCATATGTGTGGACAGTCAGCAGGTCAGGCTGAGGCAGCCCCTTCAGGGTTGATGCCAGCTGCCCTGTGGCTATAGAAGGCTACGTTTTGCAATGAAGGATGCTTGGTATGCCTTTGTCTCACATCTACCAGGTGCCAGTAGCACTCCTCCCACTGTTGCAACAAAATCTCTTAAGATGTTCCCAAAATCCCTGTGAATGAGAACGAGTGGCTGGCCACGGCCCTCAAGGATATGAGGGATCACTCATGTATTATCTGAGAAATGATAATGAGTGCAACACACAGCTGAAGCATTATAGAAATATGAATGAGAGGTTGATAAGGTCTCTGACCTCACAAAATTTACAAAGTGACAAAAACCTATTAACTGATTAAATAATTACATACTGTGATTCAGGTTATAAAGATTCATGATGGAGAAATAAACACTAATAGGAGAGATCTGGGGCCTGGAGAGATGGCTCAGCAGTTAAGAGCACTGACTGCTCTTCCAGAGGTCCTGAGTTCAATTCCCAGCAATCACATGGTGGCTCACAACCATCTGTAATGGGATCCAATGCCATTTTCTGGTGTGTCTAAAGACAGCTACAGTGTGCTCATATAAATAAAATAAAATCTTTAAAGGAAAAGAAAGCTCTAGTGGTTTTTTTTTTTAAAGAGAGAAAGAGAAAGAGAGAGAGAGAGAGAGAGAGAGAGAGAGAGAGAGAGAGATCTGTCTGGGACGGGGGATATGAGAAGACATAGTTTAAAGCCTCAGCATGTATGGACTCTTCTCTACCCTCCATATTACTATATAGTTAAAAGTTGAGGGGCAAAGCTGAAAGGGGGATGTGTGGAAATAGGAAGCACTTCATCTGGCCATGCCCTGCAGCTAGGAGCATGGAGCCTTCCAGGAAGGCTGGCAAGGCTGCAGCACCATGGTAAAAGGGATGTAGGAAGCTTGATTTAAGAGGAGAAGGTAAGCCAATACCAGTGCAGTGGATCTTCACAGTGGATCTACTCAGATGGTGACGTAAGTAAATGCCTACTGACTAGAACCTTCACCACAGGAGGAATGCAACCATAAGTATATGAGCTGCTGAGTAAAGCACTCACAAGATGTGCCATAAGAAACAAAGGCCAAGCCAGGGACATTTGTTTCTATCTCTAAGTGTCAAAAGAAGGAGACTACCATCAGGAAGAGAACTGATCAAAAAGAAAAAAGAAAAAAGCATAACCCAGTGACAGACACAAGGGTAAGGGCTAGAAATAGGTTCACAAGAATGCTCCAAAGCAGAAAACCCAGAGACACACAGACTAGAAGAGTCTGCTGGTGCGTGTGACTAGTGTGTTGGTACAAACCTGCCGTGGTATTCCACTTCACTCTGCAGATATCCTCCCAGTGCCTAGTTGAAGTGCTAGTGAGTGTTTATCAATGTGAGAGAAGTTGGAGTCACTTGGGAAGAGAACTTTAACTGAGAAGATGCCACCTCAGACTGTCTGTAGGCAAGGCTGTAGGGCATTTTCTTCATTCCTGACTGATGTGGTATCTCCCCTGGTAGGTAGTTCAGGCTGTATAAGAAAGCAGGATGAACTGAAGCAAGTCAGTAACCTGTGTTCCTCTGTAGCCTGTGCATCATTTCCTGCCTCCGGGATCTTACTTAGGGTCCTGTCCTGACTTTCCTTAATCACAGACCTTGATATGGAAGTGTAAGATGAAATAAACCCTTTCCTTCTCAAGCTGCTTTTGGTCATGGTGTTATCACAGCAATAGAAAGCAAACAAGGACACTGATCTTTCCCATTACAAGTCTGGGTTAGTGAAAAGTGAGGACAAAAAAGGAGTAGACTGTACAACAGAAAGCAATGCAGCCACCAAAGCCATGGAAATAAGAACCCACTTACCTGTAGGCATTAATATACTCCTTCCTGTGTTCCAGGAGAAAGTCTCTCAGCTTCCCAATGTGAGAAATCTACAATTGAAAAGACGCCAACAAAAATATATAAATTATAGTCCAGTATCCCTCATGAATATACATACAAAAATTCTCAATGAAGTAGTTGCAAACTGAATACAAGAGATATAAAAAAATAATATTCCATGAATAACTGAACAACTGTTTTTTTTTTTAGAAGACCGTACTCCATATACAGGCTGCATGTTTTGGGATAGCCCCCACTCCAGATGTTTGAGACCTACATGAAAACCAAGCTGCACATTTACAACATATGTGCAGGGAGGCCTAGGTTCAGCCCATGGAGGTAGATCTGTGTAGACTAGGTATGCTCCACGGTTGGTGATTCAGTCTCTGAGAGCTCCAAGGGTTCAGGTTCGTTTACTCTGTTGATCTTCCTGTGCAGTTCCTATCTCCTTAGGGCCCACAATCCTTCCACCTATTCTTCTTTAAGAGTCGTCAAGCTCCATCCACTGTTTGGCTCTGGATGTCTGTATCTGTCTGAGTCAGCTGCTGGTTAGAGCCTCTCAGAGGACAGCTATAATTTATATATTTTTGTTGGGTTTACACTTGATTTCACTATTTCAATATTATTTGCTTTGTGAAGGAGCTTATTGTGGTTCTGAATGTTTTTAAACATAACTCAAAAAGTATTGCTTGTTTGAAGGCTCTATAGAATTCTTGTATAAGTATATCTGACCCTTGGTATTTTGCTTGTTTGTTTCTTTTCATTTTATTCTGTTTGAATGCTTTTAAATTTTTTTGATTTGCTGAAAAAAAAATTAAAAATAAAAAAAAAAAAAAAAAAAGAAAAGACGCCAAACACTTTATATAGACAGGTGGACACTGAGCAGTGCACTCTTTCCCACACAGCAGAGCACAGCTTCAACAAGTTTCTGAAGCTGCAAACTCAGAAACTTTACGTCTAATTTTGCTGGGAAGGGTGTGTGATAAAACAAGGTCTTGCTAAGTAGCTCAAAACAGCCTTGAGCTTGTGGTCCTCCTGTCTTCATAAGGAGCACTGGGATGGCAGGCATGAGCCACCACACCCAACAAACAAGTTTGATTTTCCGATCTCACAGTCACTACCATGCTAACTCTCATGGGTCTTGTTCTTTTACCAATGACTGCTTCTTCCTCTGACTACAGTGACTTATGATGCTAGGCAAGGATGCTGAGAGAAAGTACAGAGTACACCAGAAAGTACACTTCATGAGCCCAATAAGGAGTAGTATTTTTTTGAGTGTATTATCTGTATTCACAGACAATAGTTTCTTCTCTCGGGTGTTGTAGGAGATGGATCCTGAGGCTGAAGCTATAGATATATAATCAGGGCTTCTGGAAGCAGCACAGTTTGAGATCATTTGGACAATGATATAAACCAAACGGATCCCTACCCTCTTCACAGGTACCCTACAGATGAGCAGGAAGCAATGTGTTGTGAAACTCTTACTTTGAGACGGTTGACTTCAAGTTTTAAAAAGGGCTTACTCTGGAACTGCTGTTATAACCTAGGCATGAGAACATTCATCTAGGATCCTCCAGGCCCTGGTTCCATCAACAGTACCAGAAACCAAACCAAACTGTTTCAGAGCACCTATATATGTCAGTGATTCAAACTCAGGTCACAGTGCTTTGGGATGAGGGTTCTGAGAGGGAGAGAATGACTAGCCAGCAGTGGCCTGTTTGTGTCCTGTGATTACTGCTCACTCAGACCTCAGCTCTTGCCTTTGTGCTCCTGCTGACAGATCTGCTGAACTTTCACTTCTCTGTAAGTTTTTCTGTAAAGGCCAACTCAGGAAGATTTTCACTTTGTTCTGCACACCTCCCATGTGGCTGCTGGTAAAGGCTGACTTAATTTTATACACACACTTCTCTTTTCAGATGCATCATGAGCTGCCCAGGAGGCCTGTACAGTGGTCCTCACATTTCTATGCACAGGAAACATTAAAGATGACCAGCATTCTCACTGACAACATAACATTGGAGATGTGTAGAAAGGTTAGTCCAGCTTCCCACAGAGTCCTGACCAGTACTACAAATGCAGGTCAGAAAGGTGCTCAAAAAGCACAAAAATAAACTCAACTATGCATAGAACGTTCACTTGTTTAACAAGCACTAGTGGAGGAGTCTGCCCAACACTGAGCAGTGGCACCCACTTTCAAACATATGCTCTTGTTCCAAGGGCCCTGCATTTGCACTCATCACCACTGTTCCCATAACCAGTTGGGGACACGAACCTCTTAGAGAAAAATTAATACATCTCAGGTCATATACTCAGTATACAGATCTCAGGCTCCAGCTTAATTCTAAGTCCATACTGGGTATGGTTCCTAGTTACCACAGCTGCCTCCTCATGTTCTTCCTATTTCCTACCCAAGCTGTGTCATAAAATCTCACTGTTAAGTCTGCTGGGGAAAAATTATAAGCTGCACAAGCATGGTCTATCACACGACATGTAAGATTTGGTAAAGTGATTCTTCTGATTGGCCTGTGACATGCACTGTGGACCGGAACGGCCTTACCCACAGGAATCTGCTTGTCTTTCCTCCCAAAGTGAAGGATTAAAGGTGTAGCCACTACTCCCAGCTCTTCAATTTAATCCTTCACACTGATTTGGTTTTTCTATTCAAGAAGTATAGTGTATATGAAAATTCTAACTCAGTGAGTCAGCTGCACACTTTTCCCCAGTCCACTAGATGGCAGCATGAGCCTTAAAGCAGCAGCAATACCAGGAGTTCAGTCAAAAGTACTGCCATTTTACCCCCAAGGGCTTTTAAACTTTTCTGGTTCTTTCTTTTAGTTTGGGATCAAAGGATTCCTTCAAGTGAACTTTTATGCACTGGCTGAAATTAAAAGACATTGTTTTACACCTACACGTGTACTCTGGATGAGTTTGGAAAGTTTTTACAATATGACACTGGACAGAGTGGACATAAAAGGTGCTTAGAGGAATGTGGCTCCATCTGACATTGTGGTAGCAGCCCCAGCTTTGTTTGTGTGTCACCTACTGAAAAGTTTGGCTATCTGCTCCTCTGTGTGTACTTTGCAAATTACCCAAAGCAAGATAAACTAAAAGAAAAGCCCTGTGCAGAATAGTGGGATTCCTCAGAATGCCCGTTCTATTGCTGCTGAGCAGTTCAAAGCAGTAGACGGTGTTTTTTTTCTGATCACAGCAGTGGTCTGACTTGTCGTTTTCTCCCCTGCCCAAGATGGTAGGAACACTGTACTGCAGGCACACACAATACTACCAACAAAGACAGAGTTCAGAACACTAAGTACTGATCTGCATAATTTGCCTCTGAAAGAAGCAAGCATTGTTCAAGATTAAAGAGACTCCAGTAGGTTCCCCTGGCATATTGTAAAAAAGTTCCCTTGACACAAAAGCATTATTTATTTATTTTTCATTCAATCAGTGAGCACAGCTTGCAGTGTCAGTGTGCAGCATGGCCAGAGGGGCTGGTGTTGTGGTATGAGAGCTTGCCAGCTTCTGATAAGCTATAGTGAGTTTTTACAAGGATTGGTTCCCAGGTTTAACCTGAGAACTACTAACTTTAGTCTTAACTGAAAGGGAAATCACCATCAATTACTAAATGCCTGAGAAATCACAGACTAACATGTGTCTGGAGTGCATGGACTCTGCTGAAGTCACCTTAGGAGATTAGGTTCCAGGAGAGAAGAGTCACCTACAGAGAGTCTGGCTCAGCCCTGCCCATCCACTGTGCTCTGATAGCTGGCTCATTAGTAGTATTCAGTAACAGGTTCTTTTTTCCAATAACTATTGAGTTAAGCAAGTAATTATGGTCTTGGCCTTCCTCCTTCCACTCTCTCCTAGTACAGAATGATGGTCCTCACTGCAGGCAGAGTCTGAAGGGGTGGCAGTCCCTAGAGCAGCAGTTCTCAACCTGTAACTTGCAACCCCTTTGGAGGTCAAACAATCTTTTTAACAAGGGTCACATATCAGATATCCTGCGTATGAGATATTTATATTGCAATTCATAACAGTAGCAAAATTAGAGTTATAAAGTTGAAATGAAAAAAATTTGTGGCTGGGGGTCACAACAACATAAGGAATTGTATTAAAGGGTCACAAAATTAAGAAGGTTGAGAACCACTGCACTAGAGGCTTCTGGGTGGTTCCTTTACAGTCTTTACAGCACACTCCCTACCCCTCCCCCAGCCCAGTCTCCTGTGCTTTCACAGCATGGCTACCATTGATGGCTGCCCTCTGCTTGCACTAAGCTGTAGAATCTGCTTCCAGAGCTCAGACCTTGGCTAGACACTTTCCATTTTCGGTATACTCATTCCAACCACAACTTTATTCACAAGTCCATAAAACATCCACCCAGGGCCCAACTCTCTCTACGTTCCAGTTGTCTTCTGGACACTTCACTGGTGCATCAAAGGAAGTGTGTCCTGAAAGGACACTAGAGCAACCACTCCATTCTACTCTGGCTCATGGCTCATTCACAGTTGTTTCATCACCCTAAAGACTTGATACCCTCTCTCACTCCCTCTCTCTCAAGTTCCAAGTCAGAAAATCACAGGCCTCCATTATGCCCACCAATAAACCATACCTGTGAGTTCTGCCCATTCACCTTGTTAAGAATCTGCTATAGGAGCTGGCCCCTTCCTTCACCTCAGTGCCTGACTCTCAGCAGGCTCCTGCTCATACCCTTGCCTTTCTCATCACTGACTACTCAAAGTTACTGGGTCCACGGGGGCTCTACCTGTAGCCCTGTGATTCTCCTCTCTCTGTGTCTGCAAAAGTCTTCCTGAGGCCAGCTGACTGAATCGGATCCTCATCAGGTGTGTATGTAAAGTGCTCTGTCAGTCTGGGAGCTATGTTATGGACTCTGACTGAGAACCAGTTTGTTCTAACTATAGAATGGCTCCCAAAATTCAATGCATCTTCTATGAAACAGACAGGAACCATGTATACCAGAGATTACTTTTTCTAGTCTCACCCTTATAATATAACTTCCCAGAATCTTGAATGGCTAGTTGAACACTGAACAAAGGTGAGTAGTGTGTTCTGTGGGAGAGCACAGTGACCTGGAGCTCAGGGAACTAGCACCTGACTTAACAATCTGAAAAGTATGGCTTCCTTCCTATTAGTAAGCTCCAACAACCTAAAAAGTATGGCTTCCTTCCTATTAGTAAGCTCCTAGCCCCCAAACAAAACAAACAGTCCCCAAAAAACAAACATGCTGTGTTCTTAGTGTGAATGCAAAACAAAAGGACTCACTTGCTGTACAGCAGAGGCTGAGCAGCCCCTACACAGCATCAACTGCACCAGTCTGAAGCAGCACCCGCCGTAAAGCCACAGACTACCTCCACCCTACACACACACTCCTTCAGGGCCCACCTTCCTTCTAATGCTAACTGAACAGAACACTTTCACCTCCACTCTCCAAGCACCCACACTGCATCTCCCAGGGGATGGTTAGTGAACTCTGGGTCCTCCAAAGCTCAGGCACTGCTACTTTGCTAGACCTTTCTATTTGCTTAGCAGAAGTTGCATAGTACCAAAGCATAAAGAAGAAACTGACTGCCCTCTCCCTGGATTCTCAGGCTTAGAAAGCTCTGGGAGACACCTAATTGTGAAGGACAGCACATAGGGAGTCCACTTCCTCTTGGAAGTTATTCCACATCAAACAGTAAAACATTACTTTTCCTCTAAATCAAGTTCAATGTGCTGAAGCACAGCTAAGTGGCAGATACCTAGCATATATTAGGTCCCGCATTCAAAGCTCAGGGCTAGGAAAAAAGAAAAAAAAAAAAAAACAAAAAAAAAAACCTGGGTATTGTGTTCCCTTTCTCTAAGCTAAACATTCTCAGAATTCTCATGAATTATTTACCTGAACATATGTGGATTCTGGCCACTTTATTACCTTAAATATATAGATCAGGAGCCTCACAAATCACTGTAATGCCCACAATAGACTGGAAACCTTGTGTTGGCAGGAGCTTCTGCCTGTCATGTCTAGGCTTAGTATTCCTACTGATGCCACTTTGGAACACCCACCCGAGTCACTGAGTCAGGCTGGCTTTATATCAGCTAAGATGACTTTCCCAAGAGTGATGCTGATAAATTCTGTCTTCATTATGTTCATGCTTTTTCCTGGCCTCTTGTCATTTGTAATTCTGACCACTTTGCCATTGAAAACAACTATAATTAAAAAGTATCAATGTTGTAATTATATTTTAACAAAAAGTAATCAGCAAAGAACTTGGGGGCTCAGCATGGCCACAGACACCTCTGATCCTGGCACTCCAGAGACCCAGGAAGCGATTTAACTTAGTAGTAAAGCATCTGCCTCACAAATAAAGATCCCAGGTTCAGTACCTAGGACTGGGAAAAGGGAAAAGACAACTGTTTGCACGCACACACACACACACACACATGCACAACCCAGATTATATTGGTTTGGCCTGCCATTCATAAAGAGCTGGCCTCTACTCTCCTTCAGCAAGACATTGGGCTTTTGCAGGACAGCAGCAGAAGCCTGAGCTACAGGTCCGGATCAGCCAACACTGAGCCTCTCGGCACTGCTTTTGGAGTCCCCTTGTCACACTAACTCAGATAAACTAGGATCTCCTGAATCCAAAGAAACAAATACTTACCTTCACTAAAACGTTGGTTTGGTTCTGCAGCATTTAGCATGAATGGCTCCATTTTGGTTTAGTCTGTCAGTTGGGCCAATTGCAGGAGTTCAGTGAAAACAATGGGCTTGTGTAATTCTACTAAATAGAGTATAAGATGACCAGAACACACAACTACAATGACATGAACCTCAGAGCAGCTTAGCCTTTCTAACTAAAGGCACAGACTGGCTCCTTCAGGAATAGATCAGAGGCCCTGGCTAGTAGCCTTGCGAGTCATGCTAAGGGCAGCCATGTACACTCCATGCAGGTGGTGAGGTGAGATACTCTTCCTGATGAAGGCCCCGAGAAACCAAACCAATGAGAGAGGTGGGGATTCTCCAACCCCATGGCCCATAGTTCAATGTCCTCCACAGCAAGTAGACAACAAGCTTCTGCCAGGCAAGTTTCTATTGGCTCCACCCACCAACCCGCCTGTCCTGCCCAGTATAATCTCCTGAGAATCTTTCCTTGGCCCTCAAGGCCTCTCTCTTCCTACTGCATCCCCTCTGGACTCTCCACACACGTTCCTGGGCCCATTGCTCATACTGACCTCCATACATAATCATTATTTGCCCTGCTGTTGTGAAAGAGACCCTGCACTGATGGTCACATTTACTACTCAGTGCAAATGAGGAGACCTGTCAAGGTCTATAGCTAATGAATGGAAAAGCTAGGATTCAAACTCCAGAATCAACCCCAGAAGGAACACCTTGCTGTTTTGAATTCTTTGTCATGTACTTCCAAACTTGGACTCTGGAATAAACTTGAGCCCAAAAGACAAGGCAGAAAGAAGCTGCTATGCTGCCTTCAACTACTGCCCTGTACCAAGTTCATAAAAATCATCCATTGGTTTATTTACTGATTTCTTCAAAAACAGGTGCTAAAGGTTTTTTTCCATCCATAGCAGAAAATACTTAGCAGATAAGCATCCGCTATCCATTACAGTATATCCTACATGGTGTCCACTCCCTTCTGTGGTCAAGGATTAAAATGCTCAGAAGAACAGTGTCTTGTTCACTTTGGATTCTGAAGGCCCAGAATAGTTCCCAGCTCAACAAATGTCTACAATCATTCAACAAATCAAAGAGAGAGCTATTTTATCAAGAACTTGTCATTTAAAAAACAATAAGCATTAAAAAGTTAATTGGCAGTTACAATGTATAAATGGGTTTTAAAAATAGGACTTTTTCATGGTTACTGTAAACATATTAGCATACACCAGAGGCACATGACGTCATAGACAACTTGTGATCAATAGTTCATACTCATCCTCAGGACAAATGGAATCTGCAGCAACAGAATGGGTTTATCTGGTCCATGAAGTCCCTGAAGGCTAAAGACTGCTACACAACACACACACACACACCCCACACAGAGAGAGAGAGAGAGAGAGAGAGAGAGAGAGAGAGAGAGAGAGAGAGAGAGAGAACAACAGTAGGGGAGGAGCTGTATGTGAGGATGGCAATAACAAACATAAATTAAAATTCAAGTGGGAAAACCACAGATAAGATTCAAATGTTCTCCACCTCATCCTCTTAGAATCCTGGCCACAGGTTAAATTTATTTGCTAGGAACAACAAAAAAAACTCATTTCTTTGTGAGCCAAGAACAAGCATTATAATGGACCAATTTTCTAGCCTTTCGTCACCCACAGTAGCAACTACAAGGTGCACTCACTAGGTAGCGCTCTCTACTGCATGAGTCCCCTGCAGGCAGCACCAGTACATCAAAGTGACAGCAGTCTGGTCCTAAGATGATTTGTCTCTTGAGGATACACATTTGGTTTAAGTTTCCACTGCAAAGTTAAAGTTCTCAAGATAGGTCATGCAGATCAATTGCTCCTGTAATCCGAAACTCAAAAGAGCAAATAATATCTAAACAAGGGGAGGGGGTGGCCCAAGCTTATGAGGGTCTCTAAAAGCCAGGAGACAGTCTGCCTGGCTACCTCTAATCTCACCATCAAGACTGTTACCTTGTTCAGTTTCTGCTTCACATCAACAAGGGCCCAGCAAAAGCAACTGTGAGCAGTACAGAGGGAGGACAGGCATGCACTGTCTCTGCTGCCTGATAGATGCCAATCATTCACACTCACCAGAAAACGCTGCTCTGATAACAGAAGAGCTCTGCTCTGCACTAGTCTACTTCTTCAGCAAAATACAAGCAAGGGACGGGGTAAGCACTCTTGCTCTGGAAGCTCTGGAGAGAGGGTTTGGTAACAAGATCCACAGCCTGGCTCCACCATCCTCATTCAGCTGAGTGAATGGGAATGAAATGCCGAGTATGCTGGCCTCTGCCAACAGCACCGATGTCGGCATTCCAAGAAAATCCAGGGCCCTGCCTAATCATTCTCTGTCCTAAAAAAAAAAAATAAAAAATAAAAAATAAAGAAAAAAAAAAAAAGAAAAAAGAAAAAGAAAAGAAAGATTCCTTTCCCTCATTATAGTCTCTCTCTCTCTCTCTCTCTCTCTCTCTCACACACACACACACACACACACACACACACACACACTGCAGAAAGTACTGTTTCAAGGGATAAGTTACAAAATGTTCTAATACATTTTCTTTGAAAAAGTGGAAATGTAAAAACAAAAACAAAACCAAACCCATGGTTTCTAGAACTTAAGTAACTACAGTAAACTGACAACTGCCAAATGTTACAACGTGAAGACTTGCCTGATAAAAATGAGTTTACTTAAACTTTCAAAGAGGATAGAATACTCAGCTCCTAACATTCTAGGGTAGAGTAGAATAGCTAGGAAACTAAAGATACATACTAGAGCTTAACTAGGAGACTCAGATCCCATACTTTCAGAAATGAGTTTACTGGGACACAAAATATTTTAAAGTCTCTACTTGAAATTTATATTTAAAACTCATGTGTAAAAGCTTTCACAGTAAACTGAGTAAAGACAAGTTTGTCTTTCTTGAGCAATTTTTTTCAGATGACTAAGATGTTTAAAAGAATACAAATATAAACATTTCTATTCTTATCATAACAAAGAATTTCACTTTAAAATCATATCTCAATTTGCTAGCAATAAAACTTATCAAAATGTAGCACCACATGCCCCCAGCAATAAGCACACACACTTTAAGGATCAGGCAGTCCTGTTTCGGAGAAAGAAGAGTCAAATGGTTTGTAAGAGCCTTCACCAGTTCTGATCAGATGATAGCCTGACCACTGTTTCAAGCCCTGTGTAACAACAGGCAAGCTGCAGCATCCTGCTCTTTGGGATTACCCTAGGGGAAATGCAGCAGCTTCCCCAGCCTCAGAGCACAAGCAAGGGACAGAAGCATGACTGGCTTCCAGGTCAAGCTCACAATAAATTTGGAATTTGAAACAAATTCAAAGTTTTAAATTTTATTTTTATCTATATCTATATATCTGTATTTTAGTACATTTCAATAACTAAACAAAACAAATTTACTTCCCCCCCACACACACACACTTTGCAGAATTGAAAATCTCCACATAGGTTTATTTCAGGAAAAAAATGTTAAATTTTATTGGAAATTGTTTTGCCTTTAAACTGGAACACACACGTATGGATATACAAGTGACTTCTGTACTAATTAAAATTAGGAAAGGGCATTGTGGAGATCCTGAAACAATCATTAAGGTTCTTTAAAACACCAGAAACCTCATGTAGAAAATTCGCATTCAGTTTTATTCTGACTCACGGCCAAGCCTTTGTTCCAAACCCGCATAAGTCACTGTTTCTGTCTTCTTGAGAGTAAGTTTTTGAGCAAACATTATTAAAAGCTACATCTGACTTTAATAGACTTTCCCAATTTGCTGCTGAGTGTTTACTATCAAACTCTAATCATGACTTTCCTAAATTTATTTATACTTTCACACAAACTTCCAAAGTTTTCCCAACTTAAATAAAAACCCACAAAAACTATGGGAAATGCTTTGCTTGAAAGATAAAAGCTGATTCCTGTACATTTGCAAAGATCGATGTTTACGTTGGTTCAAATACGCAGCTCACGGCATTTCAATACCCACAGTCAACTTTAAAAAAAAAAAAAAAAAGGTTGCAGAATTTCTTCCCCCATTTTGCTGTGAAAATATAAATGGGAACTAATGCAAAGCATTCCTGGCCCAGGAGAGTCTTACATAAAATATCCAGTCTTTAGCATAAACACTGTATAAGTCATATGTTGCTTTCTTAATGAAATGGGGGGTGTTTTGTTATATATGGCCCAGATAACATGTTTTTGTTTTGGTAAACAAAAACAGCAAAAGAAAGCCCACAATATCACATGGGAAAGAAGGGAAGGATTAGCTTTATTTACTAAAAAGTGGAAAATGTTTTTGCAGTCTTTCTACCAAACACTTCATAGCATGCTTATTAAAATATAACCCACCTCTAAGCTGAACGGTTTATTGGCTCCCACTATGCACTGAAAGAGAAAGGACGCCTTGAGAGTGTAATACGGCAGCGGTGTTGTGCCGGTAGCATGGGTCCTTTGTGAATGAGACTTAGAAAAGGTTAATTCCAAGTAACAGACACGAACCCAGGGCTCCCACATAATTCTACACACAGATGACTTCTCTCACAGAAGACTGAGGCATCCACACAGTACAACAAATTAAACGTAACAAAACTAAAAAGAATTATTTCCTAACTGAATGGACATATTTTAAAGTCTGTACAATTAACAAAATTTTTTTTAATAGTTAGGGGAAAAAAAGCCTTCTAACAAGAGACTCTGGTTTTGAAGTGTGTCACACCCTAGTTCCCTAGCCATGAATTCTAGTTCATTTTTTAAAATGAGGTCTATTTCCTGTAATTTTAGATATTTTAGAGTACAATTATTTTACATTTTTATGATGCCTTTGGGGTATCATTACAAATATTTTTATGTGTTTAAACTTAGGAAAGTAAAATTAAGTAATAGCTTCTCTTAAAGGGAGCTGTCAACTCTCTCCTGAACACAAATCTTTGTTTTAAAGCAATCTAGAGATTTATATCCCTAGTAACCATAGAAATTAGTCTTAAGCTTTTAGAAAAAAATTGCAGAAAATGCTCTTTATTTAATTAAAATCAGAGCTCTGCTCTTAGAAATAAGGACCTTCTTTTGAAAAGAAAAAATTTTCCACAGAGCAAAACTGTTTTAACTTGAGGCAGCGCTATGTAATAAATTAATCAAACACATTTCATTAACTCTTGAACTTGTGTGCACCATGAGTCAAACTGTGTTGGAAGGCTCTGCCAGGGACCAGGACGGGACCATGGCTGCAGAAGAGAAAGTGAAACGCGTAACATCCAAAAAACACTTGAGAGTAAGACAGTAGAAAAACATAGATCGAAGAAGTAACTCAACCCTAACTCAGCACTAATGGTATGGCGGGGGTTGGGGGGAGGGAATCCCTCCTGGCGGAAGTCACTTTGTTTCTCTTTTGAAAATACCACTCACTTTTTCTTAACACAAGGCCTATCCACATGTCACCAGTCAACTTTCACTCTGCCATTTCTATTTCACACATAGGACAATGAGACATACTGTGGACTCTTCGGTCACCCAAGAGTAAGACAAGCTGGTTATTGATTGGGAAGCCAGGGATGGCTGGAGCAAATCTCTAGGCTTTTCTGGAAGTCTCTTCCCGAGTAGGCGAAGGAATGTATGCTTGAGGGTGGGAAACAGACTCCTCAGGCACTGTCAGCGCTCCTAGGGCTTATGAAATTCAGATGCAGAGGGAGTATGTATACTACTAAATTTGATTAGCTTTTATGAGATTTAAAATTTGTAGTTTCAAGTTTTTCTCTGTATAATGCATAATTTTGAAAGTCAGCCACATTCTGATTCTCATTACTACTTTTAAACTTGCCATTTGGAAACAAAGATATTGCTGATTGTGTCATAAATTAGATATTAAATATATGTGAAGTGGCCACACAATAGAATGTAAACACCAGAACCTGAAGGCTACAAATCCTTGAGCTTTTCCATCATCAAAATTGATGAAGCCAGAAAGATGCTTCTTTGCTTAAGTCTGTGAACTGCTAAGAGAGCTTAACACTCATTGGTTTTGTAAGCAACCTCACTGCAGGCAGAGTGCATTTGCTCCCACTCCACATCCTGCAAGGGAAAACTTTAACAAACGATAAAGAAAAGTCTACTATGTGTCTGTAATGAATTGCTCTGTACAACAAGAGACAGAATATACTGAGGCATTCTAAATACTAAAAGCAGGCAGTTCCCCTGGAATTCAGCCAACACCACAGCATGTTCACCTCTGCTGTGCTAACTCCTCTGTGGTAGTAAAAAGAGAAAGCATCTGTTTAACTGGAATGGGGAGACAGCAGTGAGGTTCTCGGAAGGGCTGCTTCCTCCCGTTTCCACTGCAGTCTGAGCCTTCCACAGGAGATGCTCTCCAGATAAGCAATTATGCTCACTGTGTGCCAATGAGATTTCACTTTTCATTCAAATTATAATAGTTACAAATGGTAGTAATGTAAAAATCTATTATAAGGTGTTGATAAAAATAGAGCTTTAACTATCTAGAAATCATCTCTAAGCATAATACACATTATAGTTTCCCAGTATAAGTTCAGTGCAGTCCAATGCCAGTGTTGTGGCAGCAAAGCTGTCACCATTCAACTTGTCCAATTCTAACCCTCAAAGGCAGCAAGACAGCAAAGAGCCAATACCCCATTTCCATGGGAAACAATAATAGGAGAGCTTACCTGGCTTTTACCCTAGTGTGTTTTTATTCCTTCCTCTCACGTAGACAGTAGAGTCTGTATGCTTCCTCCCTACCCTCTCCTAAGCTTCTATCAAATATAGTGGTCACTGTTACAAAGCAATAAAACCTTATACTTGGCTCAGGGGAGGTTCTTCTGATGATGACATGACACAGCATATGCCCTGGGTGACCAACATCATGTAGGCAAAAGCAGTCATCGGTTCAGGAGCAAGGATGGTTTTTTGCTTGTTTTTGGTTTTTGAGACAGGTCTATGCTAGTCTCAAGCAAGTCTTCTGTCTCAGCTTCAAGTTCTGGGACTACAGGCTATTGTACCTAGTTAAGAAAGTATTGAACTTCTTATGTGCACATGATAGAGAATAAATACTTTACAGAATACCTCTGGATATATTACTGCTGAGCTTAAATCAACTTGCCCAATTCTAACCCTCACAGGCAGAGAGGCAGCAAAGAGCCATGAACACAGGGATTACACTCCCTGATCCCTAAGGTCTAGTCCAGCTCCAAAGAGCCCAAAGCTTTTGCATTTGACTGAAAATCACAGCATATTCAGGTGGTTCTTCACAGCCAGTCTTATGAGTACAATGCCTGTTTACAGGTGAAGGACCCAGCCCTCATGCCTGTCCACCATGGAGCACACTCCCAATGTTCACATAACCTTTGCAGTGAATATTATCCACAGTGTCTACCACTGGCTCAGAGAGACTAGAGCTAGTATCCAAACAAAAACCCAACCAATGAACCCTCCATACTACTTCCAGACCTCTGGAAGTATCAAAAATGCAAACTAGCAACAACACATGGACTCCTTCAGAGATGTCAACAAGCATACACCATGCTGGGTGTGCAGGTAGGAGGCATGTTCCTGTATCCACAATACCTATCTTACAGGGCTAAAGCCACTAGGTCATTAATTGCAAAAAGCCATTAGGAGCCTCACATGTGCCGTAAGATCAGAGGAAGGAGCCACACTAGTGGACTAGTAAATAAGGAAGCATTGAGCTCGAAGCAGGAGAAAGATGGCTGGTGTCCACAAGCTCCTGGGTAATGCCTTCACCAGAGCCGAGAACCACAGGCCACACAAGAACGAGGCTGAGGAATAGTTTTGGGGCCAGATTCTGCATCTAAGATGGTGCTTATATTCATGAAGTACATGGCTATTCCCAAATACTTAGCCTACTTTTGCCTCAGTTTCCTCATTTGTATAATAGAGCAATATCAGCATGTACTTCACAGAAGGTGAGACCAAAGGGAACTAGAAAAGTGACTGGCACAAAGTAAGTATAGTGAAACTTGGGAATAATGCCAGGATATTATTTTCTCTCTAAGGGTGTCATATGACTCTCACAAAGAAGTACAAGCCAAAGTGCACATGAGAATTCAAGGTGGACAGCAGAGCCCTGTGGTGCTGCCTCCAGTCAGGGTTTGCACTGCAAGTACTGTGCATGCAATGTACTGGAAGCATGAACAAGAGCAACTGATGATTAGATAGCAAAGAACAAGGCTCCTGTGGCTATATTGCATTTCTTAAGCAAGGAACCGTCCTCAAAGTTTTTTTTTGCTATATACAATTGCAAAATCAAGATTGTTTCCCTTCATCTTTTCTCTACATTCCTAAGAGAAAGGCAGCACAATCTATTGTCTTCCACTGAGACTGGAAAGCACTAAGGGTCAGAGAGACTTGCCCCATGAACATAGAAATGCTCTGACTTCTTAAACAGCAACATGGGTGGCAAATGAGGCAAGAGAGGGAAAAGGAACAAATGCAAAATCAGTCCTCACCCAAAACTACACGGGGGTCTCCTGCTCTCATGCAGACATCTTGCTGGGATCCTCCATCCTTCATCCCTGTCTCTTGCTGGAACTCTTGAATCTTCATCTCTGTCTTGTACCCAGGGCAACCTTGCCTCTAGAGTTCCTATGTCAGCCTGTGTAAGTTGTGAGGCTACTGCTGCCTGCTCAGGTTCAGGCCCCATAGCTGATCACTGTCTCCTAATAAACTGCGACAGCCAATTGGTCACTCAGTTCTACAGTTCCTCCATCATTTTCCTGGCTCATTTGCTAGACTCAGGCTCAGAGCCTTACTAGTGCCCCTGCCTAGTCTAGTCTCCAGTCTCATCTGTCCCTCCCCTTCTAGGACAATGTCTACATTCTTTCAGTCCCACTGGGCTTGCTCAGACCTTCCTGTTAGAAAAGGAGAGCTGAGGCCTAGGATATTTATGTTAACAATTTTTAAACCAATGGCTTTTTCATACTCGTCTCAAGCTGATTCAGAAAGCTGACTACTTACCTGTGGTAGAAAGATACACGTTATCTATAACTCTGCCCCTGCTAAATAATATTGCACCAGAGCCTGGGTGCAGGTCTAGCAGAAATTACTAACAGTCATATTTTGCTGCAGTGTCATGTAAGGAGGCTAAAGTCTTAAGAACTTAAGATGCAAAAAAGAACAAATGTCTCAAGTAGCTGGATTAAGAAGTGATTTTACAGCCATTGAGGAAGCAGAACTCTTCAGACTGCCAAATAGCCTATATTAGATAGGACTCCCCAGTGTACCCAGCACAAAATCACAGTTTTCTTTATGTTTTTCACAGAATCAAATTCCACCAAATCAGCATCTCAATCAGAGCAATTTCTGGGGACAAAGGTTCAGAATTTAGGTACTGGATTGGCATTAGAGAGGACACGGCCCGACTCAGAGCTAGGCATGCAGAGATAATGAATACCTCTACTCTGCCCATTTGGACCCAGCTTCCTTCTCAGAGCTCAAGCTAAATTCCTAGGAACACTGTAAACCGACCAAGAGGGAAAGTGTATTCCAGTTGCTAATGTATTTATAACGTATCTCTGGGGGTGGAGAGAACTAGGAGAAAAAATAATCATTCAACTTAATTGGCATTGACTGACCAAGCCCTGGAATATAGGTACAACAATGACTTTACTATTCTATGATTAATATCAAATATATCCCTTGCACTCACGGAACATTGTAAACTGGGTAAAGTTTCATCTTGATCCTGATTAGTGACCTTAGACATTGTTACTGCACATGAGGAGATTCGATTCATTATCCCTGTTCACACATAGGGAACCAAGGCTCAAGAAGGCACAGTGCTGTTTGATGCACTCAGCTACTAAGTCACAGAACTGGATTCAAATTGAGCTGATGTGGCTGCACAGCCTTCGCCCCTGCTCTGCTGGTACTGCTTACCATGCTGCACCATCCCAAACAAACAAAATCCAAGTGTGCTCACTGGGCCTCCAACACCCTTGCCTTGGCTTGAGATGCATCAAAGGTGCCTGGATGAGGTGTGTACTGTTATTATTTTACTAATATCAACTTTATCATCTATGCATAAAAGCATAAGGAGATGACAGGCTTTGGGCCAGACGCAAGTGTTTACATATGAAAGTTGCCAGCTCTGTCAAAGAGAACATCACTAATTACTACACACAAATGTGCTTTCACACACACACACACACACCACACACACACAACACACAAGCTCAGATGAATCTCACAAATACTAATGAAGAAATAAAGAGAATATAATTCTTTTGTAAAAAGGAGAATTCTTGGTACATACTGTAACTAGAAATTTGTAACTAATTTACATGTCTTTCCTAAATTTGAAAGTGTTTGTTATTGTTGCCCTCGCCGCACCCCATGGGGTGCACTCCCAAAAAAAGAAGCAAATTTTCAATATTGGATGTTTTACTTCTTGTAAAAAAAAGTACTGTGTCATTAGGCTAATAATGGTAATGTCTTCACTGGCTTCATGAATATTCATTAAGTAGATAATAAAGTATGAGTTTGGACTGTCTACACTATTCCTCCGATTCAAAATAAAAGATTTTGTATGTTTTCCAAAGAGAACAGTTCTGTTTGTCAGGAAAAACAAAACAACACCCCCCCCCCAATCAATTCACTCTCAGAACAAAATTATCAGCAACTACAGGAAGTCATGATGTTTAACGAGTACCATAACACCAGTTTATATCCACATGGGCATATATTCACAACCCTCAAATTAGGCAAGTAGAAGCGGCTTGAGTTTTAAGGAACGCCTAGGTTTTCTATGCAGAGGGAGAGAGTGCAGGAAGAGGCAGATCGGGCACTGGATCCACTTGGAATTTTCTTCGAGTAAGATATCACCTTTGTCCCAAGGCCTTATATAGAAGGCTCATCTAGACAGCACTGTCCCTCTTGTTCTGTGTCCCCTTGGTGACTGCAAAGAAATCAATGTAGTTGGCCTAACAGGCAAGTGAGGGGCTAAAGATGGCACTTCTTTTCTTGGGGGAATAATGACTTGAGACTATCACAAAACAACACTTTAAAACTGCATCCCAGGGCCTAACAACTTCCCTTAGAGAACATTTCTTTCAAATTAAAAACAGTAGCTTTATTAATGCATGAGCCATTTCAAATTTGAAACACAACTCTAAGCCATACTTCATGGAATGGAAAGCCATAATTGTAATGCAAAATGAGACCAACTGAAATCAATATAAGAAACGTAAAGTAAGTAAATACTTTTTTCCTGGGGGTAGTATAAAACGTATGAAATTACAGTAGTAAGAAGTTATTAATTCAAAATTATAAAGTGGAATTGAGGGCTTCAAAATATTTTTAGATTTTTCTTTTCAAAGAATTCGTAGAGTAAAGAAAACCACAGTATGCACTAGGAAAGCTTACCTTTTAGGAAAAAGCTTCATTTGCACAGCTGCTTGACCAGTGCTGTACTCCGAGAACACAGTACTCTGCCTGGCCTGATGAAAGGTGTGTTTTCAGACTCGCAGGTATTCAGTACTGGCTTCTACACAACCAACTGTTACTTAATGGCTAACTCAATTTAATTATTAAACCAGAACCAGGTAAGAGGAGGAATTGGGTCAAGTTACCCATATAAAAGAATGTTCTGGGAAGCAGATTTATGAAAATTTCCAGTCACCAGTCAAATCATTACAAGTGGCAGAATGTTACCTTCCAGTCAGTGGAGCTAACTAGTAAGAAGGCACTCTCAAAGAATAAAGCAATGTTCTTTCAGTACTGGAGAACATCTTTTCAAATGTATGTGCTCTTTTGTTTGGGGTCAAATAAAATGGCTGCTCATTAAGACGGTTCTTTGTAGGCCTCACCTTACGCCTCTGTTCTGGATGGGTGCTATCCCTACCAGTGAGGTCCACAGCAGGGGTAGAGACAGGGCAGCTGTGTGAGAGTTCAGCCAAGCACCATCTTCATGTTTGCTGTATCTATGAGCCTACTTTCAGTAAGACTCTAAATGACTTTATAACTTTACATTATAAAAATAATTCTATTTGGTTGCATTAAAAGTGTATGGCCTAATTTTCTGTTATGGTAGATAGTTTATGAACTATGCAGAGTTAGAAAGTAAAATCAAGCCACACTGCCAGCACTCTCGAAACACACTATATACTGTTATTTGTATATCTACAGCCTCCACATGAATGAAATCATATGCTATAGTCTATTTATTTCACTTGGCACAAAAACTTCTTAAAACTTCTAAGAGCAACATAACATCCATCCATTACACTGATCACAATGGATTCATGTCTCCATAGCTAGACAACCAGGTATCTAATTCTGAAAGACAAATCCTACAATAACGAGCACCAATTTGCTACACCAAAGCATTCTTGTATTCCAAACCATTGATTTTTGTAATTCATTAGGACAAAGACTGAAGAGCAGATTTAGAGAGTAGACAGTGAAAACATTTTTGAATACTGAAGTTGTGCCAACTTGTCTTCTGTTTCACTAGCCTCTTAGCCTTCCTAGTCCTATGCACAAGCAATCTCTGAGCAACACTGCCATGAGGGGTGGGGGCTCTTTCTCTGCATAGGACTCCTGCATTGTCAAACAGCAGGCCATGTGATTTCCCCTAACAAGATTAACTCTAACTCCTTTCACCTCCAATTAGTGAGCATTGTCTCACTCACTCAGAACACAGTGAAGATCTGGGAAGTGAGGTAGTCACCTTAGCTGCTGGCTTGAAGTGAGGTGCAGGTAACATTATGTCATGGGACACTGGAGGAAGGGCAAACCCAGCCCATTCCTCTGAGCTGTCCACTATTGTGCAAGCTGCTTCTCTTAGCATAATACTGCAAATTAAAATTCTTAAACACAGTGCACACAGTTTCACACAGAGATAACATTCATTTCACATATTGAAACACACAGACTAGTTTTTAATTCTCAGTTCGGGCTCCATAAAACTAGATGCCACAGCTGGAAATTCTGATCCAAAATTATGACTTCACAGAAAACCAGATGCCAATGTAAAGATAAGGTTTCCTTGAGAAGTGAAGTTTTAAAAGGCAATCAAAAATCTGTGTTAGATTTTCTGCAGCAAAACAGAGACATCCAGGATATTACTCAGCACCAGAGTCCACACATTTGCAGAAGGGGAAGCTGTCATCTGCAGTCAGATTTCTTACCATAGTACCATATACTTAACCTGATATATACCAAGAGCCCTCACAGTATGAAATACCCCAAAACCATCTATCAGATACCTCCAAAGCACCACAGGTGAGAGAGAAGACATGTCAACATTACTAATTGTGTGAATACTATATTCACACAATTTTAGCATCAAAGATACCTAAATATTGTCACAACAGAGCATTGAAAAGAATTTTGTTACTTAAAAGCAATAAAGGTTATCTGAAGCAACATTAAGACAGATAATGGGTGGGAAGCTATCGAATCAATGAAAGAATTGCTGTAGAGAATATTTTTCTCCCATGTAAGAGACACCCAGCAGCAGGTTAAGGCTGAGGGAGGAATGGCCCTAATGACTGACCAACCACATTTGCACAATTCAGGGACTTCCTTTTTTCCTCTCTATTCAACAAAATTAATTCACAACAAAAAGACTATTCAGGAATAAAGGTATTTTCTCTTTTAAATATTCTCAAAGAAAACTAAAAAGGTTTATAACTTTGAAATTCAATTTTACATCAAAGTTTTTCCTACATTCAGTATCAGTGGATTTTTTTTTTTAAACTGAGGTCTTACTCCATGCCTTTATACCAGTTGTGGAAACTGGAGAAAAAACAAAGCAAAGCAAAACCAACTGTCCTCAGCTTTGCCTGGCACGGCTTTTGGTTGCATTTCCCATGGGAGAGGTGGGCATCCCTGGGAGGAGCCGGTGGCTGCTGATGTTTTTGACACAGTTAGGATCCACAGTTGTTTCCATCTTTCCTCTACCCTCTTCCCAACACCACACCACTGGACTCCATCCCCACAGGCTGGACATCAGCTTGTTGGTCTCCCATGGAGACAAAGGCAGATCACATCAGTCTCAGACAGCACTAGACAAACTAGCATCATCAAAGAGACACCCAGCAGCAGGTTAAAGCTGAGAGAGGAATGGCCCTAAGGACTGAGCAACCGCACTTGCACAATTCAGGGACTCTCTCCACCCCCAATTCAACAAAATGAATGGAAAATGAGTTGTCATCTGACAGATTTTTTTTTTAATGACAATTTGGGCTCATAACTCCATGATGTTCCATTGCCTTCTTTTCCTGTCTACAAGCCATGGAAACTAAGAATGGAACAGGTCCTGAACACTGACATGCCATCAGCTTGTGCTGTCATCAGCTTGTGCAGTCATCAGCTTGTGCATAGCCATTTTGAAAGACAAAGGGGCCCATTCCAGACCTTGACAGGCCCCTCCAGTAAAACCTGCACGTTTGTTCTAATCCACTTGTCAATAATAAGTACAGAGGAAACAACACAGAGCTCTGAAAGACTGTTGGTTTCCACTGGAACACTTTAAATCTCACATTTGTCAGCATGCATGGTACCCTAGTTTTGATCCCAACACTGATCAAATAAATGGACAGTCAGACTTTCATTTCAACTCACATATCCATCTTTGCTCCACAGAACCTCCCAAAGCATGGCCAATGCAAAACCAGCACAAACACAGATGGGATATGAGGCAGAAGTTTGAGTTCATCAGGGAAAATCAAGGCTGTGGCTCCTGGAACTCATAAGGGCTGTCAAAGCCAGACTTGATACACAGCAGAGGTGATCGAGTGCATTGTTAAAGAACAAGGGGTATATTCAGAAGATAGGTGAGCAAGTTGCACTATAATATATTAAGTTTTAAAGCACGCTGGAAACTATATCCTTTGCAAGTGAGAGAGGTTACCTAGTTGTTGCAAAATTCTTTTGGGAAATGTATGAACAAAAATATTTAAAGTCACTGGCTTACAGTAAGGCAAAGAGAAAAACACTAATAGATATTTACAAATAAATGAAGTCCTCTGAAGCAAAATCACAGGTAAAAGAACATAAAATGGAGGTATCAACCTAGTTTTGGGAAGAGGACAGAGTTTGTAGCACTGCTGCGAAGCTCAAGAGGTCAGGACCACAGCTACTTTCTTTGTGCATATTCAGGACACAGAACAAATGCATGCATCTAATTCTTGAGCAAAAACATAAAGTTAAAATGAAGCTGGCCAACAACAACAGTTGGTTGGGGGGGGGGGTCAACATGGAGAACAGGAAACTAGGAAGCTGAAGAGGAAGGATCCAAAAGTCAGCCAGCATCATACCAGTTCTGTAATCTCCACAGATTGCTAATCCTTCTGAGGTAGTAAGAAGAAATATTGCAATCAGAAAATGACTTAATCGCTTTTTCTAATCTTCCAGCATACTGCCTGTCAGGAAGAAAAAAAATCTATTGCTACTTGGTAAAAGAAGGAGTCCATCCATCCAGTCAATAAACACTGAGTTTCTCCCTTTCGTGTACCAGACACCCTACTTACAAATCAGTCTACAGATGAACCCTGAAGGTGATCAACAAGTGTCTTTAAGAGCCGAAAAGCAAGCACATTCTAAAACTATGAAGATATTTCATATCATATATATGACAAGGTGCCTATATCCAGAAAATATAAAAGATTTTCACTCAAGCCAAGAAAAACAATTTGATTTAAAAGTGAGCAAAAGACTGGAACAGACTGCTTACAAAGAAGGCAAAGAGGTGTCAGCATCACTGGCAACTGTTTAAGTGCTATTAGCATAGATAGCACCAAATTCCCAACAGATCACTGGCACAGAGCCATGGGGAGCCTGGTAGGACAGTACTGTCTGATATGCTCAATCCCAAACAAAGAGATAGATAGATAGATAGATAGATAGATAGATAGATAGACAGACAGACAGACAGACAGATGGATAAAAAGAACTGACAATAACAAGTGCCAATGAGATGATTGACAAACATAATTTAAATTCATTGCTGGTGGGAATACAGAATGGGACAGTCATATTGAAAAACAAGTCACATTAAAAAAAAATCTTGCCAGGCGGTGGTGGCGCACGCCTTTAATCCTAGCACTTGGGAGGCAGAGGCAGGCGGATTTCTGAGTTCGAGGCCAGCCTGGTCTACAGAGTGAGTTCCAGGACAGCCCGAGCTACACAGAGAAACCCTGTCTCGAAAAACAAAAAAAAAAAAAAAAAAAAAAAAAAAATCTTGAGATTTATTTTACTCAGTATACAATTTACTCATTTAAAAATACTTATTTTAATGTTTTTATTATATTTACAAATTATGCAAGCATTGTTCCTAACCATTGCCTTTACATTACCCCTAAAGCCCCACGTCCATGATCAGTTAGTTACTCCATACATCTTTCTCTAACTTCTGATTCCCTATGTATTTGCCTTCTAGACAGTCCATATAGATGGATTCATACGCTGTGTGGTCCTTATTAGTGACTGACATCTAGGACTTGTCATGTTTTCAAGGTACAGCCAGGGTGTAGCAGGTATCAATTCTTCATTTCCTTCTATTGCTACATAATTAATGTATTATGTATGTATGTATGCATGTATGTATTGTGTATTTTTGTATTTTCCCAAAGTCCTCTAAGTCTAGTTTAACCAGAGCAATATAAGAGGGAATGGGGAGGAAAATCTGAGAGAGAACTCCTATCACAGTCTAAAAATCAAAATTCAATCAAAGCAGTCAGTGCTAATGGACCTTGGATATTTTATCACCATAAATAATGTTGCCTTGGATGTTTGTTTATAGGCAGTTTCTTAGAAAGTTAACAAACACCATACGAACTAACAATCCTACTCCTAAGTATTACCCTAGAAAAATGAAAACTTTATGCTGACACAAACACATACAGATAAATATTTATGTAGCTCAATTCCAAATTGTTGAAAAGCAGACGTGGCCCACTCCATAGGTGACAGGTAACTATAGTGTTCCATATAACAAGAGATTGTTGTGTGATAAGGCAGGTAGGAAATATCCATAGGTTCATCCGTAACTCCCATGAGTACACTCCTTTAGTCAGACTAAGTAGAGTTTCAAAGGATTACATACTTTGCAATCACATTTACACAATCCTCGAGAAAACAAAATGGCAGCAATGAAGAAACTGGTTAATAAAGTTCTGCATGAGCATAGGTGTAGAGGGAAGCACATACCAGGCAAGGTAGGGGAGCTGAGGTAGAGCCGGAAGGAGAATTGAGTTACAGTTTAAACACCATGGTCTTGAGGACCTCTGAGAATGAGGGCAGGTTTGAAGCAGAGTTCGGAGTCAGCCACATGCACATGTAGACACCTGGGTAAAGCATTCCGAGCAGAAGGGACAACCAGTGCATGTTCCTTGTGACAGACATGTGTCTAGTGTATGTGACAGACAACAAGCAGACTTAACTGTTTTCCAGACATCCAGATATATAGATAGCTACAGATGCCTCTAATCAGAGGAGTCAGGGCAGAAATTACAAACTTGAGAGTTTCTGGGCTAGAGACAATATTTAGCTCTCCAGAGTTGGAGGAAATCACTGTTCATTGTTCCAACAAGGGGTGAGTACAAAATATCAACTGTGTGCCAAGGAAGAGACGGTTTCTCATCCTCAGAACATCTTGTAGTTTAAGTCTGGATTACTCAGAACAACAAGGAACTTTCAGAAGGGAGGAAAAACAAAGAGATAACCACAGGTCCTGGTTTAAAAATGAAAACTGTTAGAAAAAAAATCTAAAAGAACCCTCAAGCTTTTATATAAAATGCAGTGATTTGGGTAGCTGTTCATCTAAATGAGGAATAGCAGCCCCTTGCTCCTGTTCCAGTCCTCTTCCAGTTACTTACAAGCTTTCATTTTACCAAGTCTACTAGGGAAACCCATTCCATGTCTGAAGGGGAGCTGTCAGGTGAAACACAGGCACTGTGTGCTCTGAAGAGTCTCAAGGCCCACACTTAGCAAACCCTGAGAGTTATTTTTGTTGTTGTTTCATGTAGTACAACATTTGGTTTTTTAAAATGACAATTGTTCTTTAAATGATGACTGTCTCCTTCCTATGTAGGTTGAATGTCACTCTCAAAGAAAATCTGGGGGTGAGTGGCATAACTCTGAAGCAGTTAGTGACAAGCTATGAACAGGAATTACTCCAGTGCTTTTGATGCCCAAGTGCTTAAGACAGCCTGCAAGTCTGACCCAGAGAGAATAGGAATCCACCTTTCCAAAGCAGTAGTTATATGCTGGAAGATCAGAAATCTGAGACTAAAGTGTATACCACTCACTAAGCAACACTTACAACTAGTTTATGTATATTCCTAGGTTAGCTAAGTCCCCTGAACAGAAATTAATTGTAATTAGCTTCTGAAAAGAGGACGGAAGATCTTAGCATACACCATGAATATCACAAATGAAGGGTGGGTTAATATTCAGGTTTATCAACCTTATCTCTGCTGAAATTTGGGGTTTTATTATAATTTGCCTAAGGTCGGGAGGAGGTTGTGTTTACGGGAGAAACTTACATAGCAGAATGTATTTAATAGCATCCATGACTGCTACCTACTGTTGTTAAAAAAAGAAAAACGGCGGCGGCAGAGGGTTCCAGGAGGAGAAGTTTATTTAGGGCAGAGGGAAGAGAGGAGAGGGACAGCAGAGAAAGGTGGAGGCCATGACCACGTGGAGGGGGAGGGGAAGGGGGAAAAGGGAGACGGGAACCTGCAGGCGAGCAGGTCAAGGAGCAAGAGAGCAAGAGAGCAAGGGAAAGGGGAGGGGCCAGACAGCCCCTCTTATAATAGTGGGCAGGGCTACCTGTTCCCAGGTAGCTTTGGGGAGGAGCATACCTAGCTGTTGCTAGGTAACTGTGGAGGTGGAGTTTAACAGAATGCTAACACCTACAAGATCCAGTATCAGCATCTAAAGCAAGCAGAGACATTTCCAAACACTGCCAAAAGCTCTGTGGAGGCAGCATTTCCCCAGTTAGCATCACTGGCTTACATTATCCAACCACAGAAAAGATGCCGATTCGCCTGGGCCTCTGAAGCAACTGCAGCCAAACTCCAAAATCTCCTCCAGAACTGCCGACTTCCAACCCGTGTTTTCTCTGCATTTCAGCTGTCAGTCTCTCATGGCAGCACTGCAGTGAGACTCATCTTCCAGCACCTGAGCTCTGTGTGTAAGACCCAGACTTCCACACAAAGAACAACTCTTTCCTAATTCCAATTAGAAAAAAGATCCTCAAAAGACTTCTAAACAACCTGATTCAAGTCTGGTTCCTACCTTGGGTCTATGACCTGATAGGCACAAAAGTCACTTGGGAACAGAGCAGCATCTGCAGTAGGCTCCTGGCTAAGGTCAAAGGTAGAGTGAGCTTCCAAAACAAGGATGGTCCTGCGGTTGACAGAGGGTGCTTTGGCTGCAAGGAATTGCAAGTACCCACCACATACATCTCCTTATTGCTGACTGACTAACAAGCACCACACACAGCAAGCAGCCTGCACTCCAACAGCTCACAACACTGACGACTGCTTTCCACATCTGAGACAGGCTTGCAGGTGGAGTCCTCCAAGGTGCATGCAAGACCACTGGAACACTACCATTAGCTTTGGGACATGGAGCCAGCAGAGCACATTACAGCTACATTTGCAGGCCTTCTCCACAAGACTCTACATTCTAGATGACACATTAGGTACCTGAAGATGGAACTTGGTGAATATTGCTCACAGTCAGACATGACAAAGGGCTAACTGTGGGTTCCTAACAAAATACACTTAACATGTGATACTGCCTCCGTTAACACAAGGCCATCATTGAACAACCATGGCCCAATTTGTGGGCTAACAGAAAACCAAATGTTTGCCTTGAAACTTTCCAACTTGGTTCAAGAATAAAATTCAAGAATATGATAATATACATATCAAATGGACATGAGAGCACCCAATTCAGAATGCTAAGAGAAGCAGTCAAAGTTTAAAAAAAAAAAAAAAAATCTTAAGACTCTCCAAAGGCTAAGAGTAGCTATGAGACAGGAGATCCAGAACTCTCACCAGCAAACCTGAGTACTAAGTCCTGTGGATTAGAGTAGCCTGCACTTGCTCTGTGACCTGGCTCTCCAATCTCAGCTTTGCCCCAGGCAGGCCTGAGTCTCTAATTTTCAATTAAACCCCTTATCCCAGAAACAGCTCTTCCTCCTCTAGTCAGAGGAGAGTCAAGCTCAAAGCATGAATTGGGTGGTTTGAAAACATGAAGCCAACTGCTGAAAACCTCAACCTTCCTTGTCATCTCCACCAGACCTATCCCCCATCCCCTCCATCTGCCTTGGGTCTAATGATTATGGTCCTCTCTACTTTTGGGTCTAAAGGTATATTAGTTGGTTTTAGGGGCCACACTCACCAATATGCATATCACAAAAAAAGTAGTATTTTCAGTACTTAAGTGGATTACTTAAATGTGACACGATGTAAGTTTCTAAACTCTAAAGTTGGTCCAAAAAAAAAAAAAAATCACACTCCACATTTTAAATTGATACCAAACAGAAAGAATGGCAGAGCCGGTGATCTGAGATGTATCTGGAGAACTATGGACTGTTTAAACTAAACATCAACTACCTATGTATGAACCTGCTTTCATTCCCTTTCAGCCTGAGAGTAGGAGTCTCAGGACACTGTGGACTGAGGGTGGCGGATAGCAACTATGCAAGGAGAGAGCTGTGGGGTTGTCATAAAGGAGACATCACCACTCACCTCACACTTCAAAATCACAAAGGCCAGGACTCCTCCATTATGATAGCACCACATTTAGCAACATCTTTCAAGTAGTAAGTACTCAATTCTATTAGGTGATTATCCCTAAAGTAAAGTTTCCATAGGAATCATGAAGACTTGCAGATGTGCAAACCAGAGAATGGTTTCCCAATTTTCTCACTGCAGGTGGGGTAAGCAGCTGCATAAAACCTGCCATCGGCCATCAGAGAGTCAACAAAGCAACAGGCAGAACCTTCAAGGAGAAACTGAGACTCCACGAACAAAACTCATTTTATGACTATCACTTAAAAATTAAAAGTGATATTAAAAAATTAAAAAAGAAAAGTGAGCTACAGAGAAAGAGTGTGTACTTAAGTGTCATTCAGATATAATTTCTATTAACTTTGAGGATCCTTCACTTCGACCTTTCAATACTAAGAATTCAATGGAAGATTCTCTTTTTTTCCTTACTCAGTCAACAAGAGCACACTGCCTGCACAAATCAGGCATTGTGTTGAGGCTGGGATACAATGGGAGACCATACACTCACACAGCCTTGATCTGAAGGCACTTATACTTGAGTGGGAGCCGTGTGAGTAGGGCTAATCAGCTAATATGAAACCCACACAACCACGGGAGTTCCCACACTGGGCAATGAGTAGGAGCTAGGAAGGAGCTAAGTTAAAAAAAAAAGAAAGAAAGAAAGAAAGAAGAAAAAGGGCAGAGAAACCGTTCTCTAAGTAAAGTGGGATAGATGGCTGAAGATCCCAAGTGTCTCTAGTTCCTACAGGGAAGCCTACAGTAATACTGTGCCTGTCACAGAATGAAGTCCATGAAGGAGACAGAGGAAGCCCCGTGTCATATGTTCTTAGCATAGAGCTCACCCCACTCAGCAGAGAAGGTGTACATCACCTGTTGTAAGTTTCAAGTGACTCCCAGAAAGGGTATTTATACGACCAAGTGTCTTAAGCCTTCCAAAGGAGGGAGTGATCTAAAGGAACACAGCTACCTAAAAGACATATATTAAAATTGCCCTAAAGTTTCTGGAGAAGTTCTTGGCTAGTATGCAATGATATTTCACCAAAACATGTGTTTGCAACACGACTGGCATGCTAAACACCATCAACAACAAAAGGGCTATCCCACTGCAAGGTTATGGTAATCTTTTGTGCTGCATTTGGAAAACAAAAAACAAAAAAATTTGAACTGACAAGGCTCTTAGACAAAATGTAACAATCTGATTCATCAAAGCGTAAACTGACTATTTGAGGGTTGGGAACGCTTCTTATAACAAGTCAGAAATGCAATAAAAATGAATGTACGCAAAAGCTGTACCACTGATAGAATAGGGAAAGACAGATTTCTTCTGGCCATCTCTGTGTATTTTTAAAAATGGTAAATGAACACAGCAACTGAAAATTATCAAGAGTTTTTTACGCTTAAGGAAAAATAATTTATTTTTCCTTACCACACAACAAAGTGTTACAGTCAGCGGCAGCACATTTAAAGGGCTATTTTAAAAAATGCTACTCACTGGCTAAATCCCCTCCCCCAGCCCAATGCAGCCTTTTCTCTAGCGCAAATTATTGATTTGCAGGCAACAGTGACTACTCACAAAACTAAACCTCTCCTTACAGCTTAAGCCACAGCAGATACAAAAGCTTTTGTGATGAGAGAAGCTGGTGTCTGAGATCAAGAGGCTGAAATACCAAGTAGCAAAAATGAATCCTCTAAGAACTATCAAACCAAACAAAAAATAAAATTAGATATAAATTCACGTTTTAGACTGTGGTCAATTGAGGTCTAGACAAAACCCTATGTTTGTTCACTGCCTAGTCTCCAGTCTGCTCCAAGTTTGAAAAGGTAATTGAACACAGTCTATAATTACTGGATTAGACACAGATGGGCTCTGTACATTTCAGGGGGAAAAAAAGCACTGTTTTGATTCATTTTATGATTGCCTGTAAGGTCAGACTTTTCAGAATGTACTTTCATCTGTTAAATGGTTTCTCAAGCTCCCTAGGGAAGATCTTCAGTAACTGTGCTGTTTTAAGCAATTCGGGCCCATCAGGTCCTGTCTTTGAATGTAACTAGCTGCCCATTTTCTAGTATTAGAGACCTGCATGGAGGTTAATTGCTACATCTCTTACATATTTTCTGAAGTTGCAGCTTTGGGGGAAAATTCAAAGGCCCTGCCTCTCTCTGGCAGAAACTGCCTTACGATGAAGATTTCCACATACAAATGTTACTGTTTGATAAATGAGTCAGCATCACTCGAAGTCCATGAAAAATACTTCCTAAAGGACTCAAGTGAAAAACAGAAAAAGCAAACATTCTTCTGGATACAAGTCGTTAGCAACATTGATGTGGTTATCTTCCAGCCGGGTAACTTAGAAAGCAAGGCATATTTTTTACTAAATTCTTGCATATGGTTCTTTAAGAATTGCAACAATGATCAGGAATTTTGTCTGTGCTAAAACAAAACAAGCAAAACTACTTCCTAATCTAAAAAAGAGGCCCTCCCCCACAAACACAGCACCCTTTATCCAGCAGGACAACCATGAAGTCACCATACAACACCACATAAATCCCTAGAGAACATTTCCTGATGCATAGGCTGCAGGATTCCTGTGGCTATCTGCACGGACTCCCAGCCCTGGCTGAAATGCCATTGACACGGCAGACACTTTTCAGCTTAACATTTTGGACAAGGGGTCCCAACCCTGTCAGGCGACCCTGGGGAAAACAGCTCGAGATCCAGGGCATTCCACGTGGCTTTCCCATCTACATCATGACATTAGGAACATCCGGTTTTTTTCAATCTTCATTCCAATTATAGCTTTATTTTCTATTCCCTAAACTCACTTCTGTTGTCATACTGATAGAGTAGAAATACTCTAACTCCAGGAAAGTGAAAACAGAAAGTACAGAATGTGGAACAGTCTCAAGGTTTCCATTTTCGGAAGCTGCTTTTGTGCGTGTTCAGATTTTATGGCAAAGGGGATTTTATAGTCACAGACTAAATCCTAAGTTGCTATTCTTTTTGAAATGTAGGAAGTTTTTCGGCTGAAAACAGATAGTTTTCACAGTCACAGTTGGCAGTTTCACCAACACTCCTGGTAAGACACACAAACGTGATTAATATCACCTCTTCTTGTCACAAAATCAGACAGCTTCTAAGGCACAAAGATAATGGTGTGTTTTAACAGCACTGATTTGAACAGAGGAGCATTTTACAGAAGAAACAGTTTCTCTCACTACAGATGGTTCATTCCTGACTCTAAAAGAAGTCATTGCAAATCTAATGATTTTGCATGGACCCAGGAAGTAGCTCTAAAATTAAGCCTACTGTAAGTTACAGGACCCAGGAAGTGTTTCTAAAATTAAATCTACCATAAGTTATATCTTCACGGAAAATGAACAACTACCCGATTTCCCACTTTACATGTATACAGATTTTCTTATACCGATTTGCTCAGCTTAAGATTGACCTGTATTGAATGACTAGAAGCAGAGTAGCATGTAACTGCTGTAGAAAATCATTCCCAATTTCCGCCCTTGCTCTCTGTAAGGCTCATGCTTAAACCAAGATAGGATCAGAATAAGGCATTTGTACAAAACCATGACAGAACTTTGGCCTTGTGATTGTGCCGTTTTATGTTTTCATGTGCTACACATAAACTGAACATTGCAAGCCAACTGGCACGGAGAAACTGCCAAGGGAAGAGAGCTTCTTTCGGTCAGTCTACATGTGAATTTCAATACAAGCTTCACAAGACTGGCTACCAAAAATCATGTCTTAATGCAGATTATGAGCACACGGCTTCCTTATGTGAGTGCTGAGGACTTGTAAAAAAAAAATGTTTTTAATTCCTTTCTCACCTCTGCTTTCCCACTTTCCTTAACTTTATCTAAAGTCACAGAATGTGGATCTTTATATTCCATCAACGCCTGGTTTAGAACCGAGCAGCTGCAGTCCCAGCCTCTCTGGCCTCAGCCGCATGCACTCTATTTGCTAACTCTCCTGCCCCAGATAAACGGGCTAAGCCATGAAGCTTGGAGAGATGTCGTGTCTTTCTCAAAAAAGACCTTTCCCTTTTTAAACAATTTACATGATGTTTTATGGTTCTTTTAGAAGAGAATTATAGTAAGTGGCACTCCGAGTGGGCTGTGTGAACCCACAAACCACTCCTCATAAAAACTGCTATAATTTTCTAGGACAGGGACAATAAAATATTCTACATCAGCCAAAGTTTAATCACAGTGTGACCACAGTAACAAACACATCATTTTCATGAAAATTAAGTAAGATAAACCTGACAAAAAGATGACAAAAGCAAGTCCTAGACAGAGCTCTTCAACACACAAGCATATTCAGACTGTCTTAAGTGGCTTAAAGTACAGGTGCAAATCTAGCACCCAGGCTCTCAGATGCACCGCACCTAAGCCCAAGCAGGAAAAGTAACACAGCTGGGCCCCAAAGAGCATTTTTAAATAAGATAACCTGGCTACTATTATTAACATCTTTCTGTCCAATCAAACTCATGAAGGGTTCTAAAGAAAAAAAAAAAAAAAAATTCAAGAGACGCAGTTCCCATTTCAGACCACTAGGGACCAATAAACACCTTCCCAAGTTGTAACTGAGAGGTGAAGAGACCCAAGAACTCACATCCTGGAGAGGGAACATTGTATCCCCTCTTCCTTAATATACTGACTTCACTTTCTGAAAAAAACTAAGAAAAGTGAGGACCAAATGAGGTGTGTGAATCTCATAGCACAAACACTTCATCATCACCTGCTCCAAGAAACTTCCCCCTTTCTCCTGCCCTTATTAAATTTGAAAACTGAAAAACCAACTCTTAAAGCTGTGCTTCTCTGTGGAGTGGAAGGCACTGCAAACTACAGACACAGAAAATAAAGCCTGCCTAATACAATTCCCTTAGCTGATCACAGCAGCTTGTTGCTCAGTCAAGCGTAATACTAAAATTAGGGTCTGTGAGCTAGCCAAAATATCTATAAGTGAATATCATTTACAGAGTTATCTTATGATGCAGTAAGAATAGCAGAGTGAAACAGAATTTTCTACTTAAATCTGTTAATAATTATGAATTCTGGTTAGAGAGAACTATCCAAAATATTTGCATTAGTCCTTAATAACAAAACATTGGAAGAGAATTGGAATGCAACAGTATAAAGACTAGGGGAGAAACCAATACATACAACTCCCTAATGATATATTTTATTGCCTTTCAGAGTCTTAAGTTAAGACAGGGTGGCTCTTTCTAGAGCAACAAATTAGACTGAATTTATTTTTGTACATAGCTCATAATTCCAAATCTTTCCAAAAGGGTGCAGTTAATCAGTGAGTCTCACTTTCAGCAGAACTGGCAGATTGAATTAAATTTTGAAAACAACAGACACCAAAATTCATTCTCCATACACACCATATACATAAACACACACATGGATACACACATACAGACAACACATACATCACACATATATACACACTCATATAAACAAAGAACAGTCGCACTGAAGAAGCAAGCAATTAAGGAGAATCCATTATTCTTAGAGCAAAATACATTTTTGTATTATAAAACAGATTTTTTTTTAAAGATAATCTTGCAAGCCTTTGTTTACTAAAAATATCTCCCATATACTTAAGGCCCCAAATCAGAGCTGACCAAATGCATTCTGTAGAGAAAAAACTTTGATCCCAAAGAAGACTGTGCAAACAATATATGGCTCCAAGATAACTAAGTGTATCCAAGGCCCAAAGCTCTGGCCAGTGTAACCAGACACCTTTCAGAAAACTTAAGATGCTTGCATATTAAGGACTACAACAACAAAAACATATACATTTAAAATTTGCATTAGCCTAAACACAACAATAGAGTGTTTATCTAGTCATACAAAAAGATCTGAAGACTCTATGATGTCACCAAGTATTTTTTCACCTCATGCCATTAAAGGAACTCCCCTGCCCATGTAACCCACATTTTTTCCTCTCAAGCCCACTGTCCTTACTAGACTCTGGTCTTAGAAGTGCAAGGGTAAAGCCCTCCTAAGCCAGGTCACTGCAGCTCTTTCACTCCTGGCCAGGTCTCCTCTAGGTCCCTTCTCTAGGTCCCTCACTGGCATTTCTTTAGCCCCACAGTGTGGGGTATGGGCTGATCTGCATGGCTGGCTCTACAGACATAATATGAAGCCTTTACAATTGGCCACACAAACACAATACCACAATGTAGGTCAGCTTGTGTGCTCAAATGCCAAAGCAAAGCTTACATGGGAGGAAACTACAGACATAAATCTGCCAGGGTAGAATTCCACCCAATGATCCTAAAATTATTTCAAGGAATCAATCTCCAAGACTGCATCATGAAATCAGAAGAGCAGGGGTAAGCTTCAGGACTGGGGGTGGGGGTGGAGAAAATGAAAGGCTTTAGAAGAGGCAGCAAAGGTCTCACCAGTCATTATATCATTGAGAAGGCTCAAACTACAGATGAAGTTAGATACTGAAGATTGTAGAACGGGTATTTAAAATTATTAACTGATCAAAAATTTGTAGTTGTCATTAAAAAAAGTACAACTTAGCAATTCAGTTCAGAAAGAAGACTATCCCCAGGAACATACACATCTGTTTAATATTACAAGCCAACTGTCAACATCCTAAGTGAAGTTTTAATTTAATATTTTTTCTTTCTTGATGTTTTACCTTTAATCAATGCCTCATGAGAGTATCAACTTTCTATAAGAAACTGTTAAATATAAAGAAATGTTATTGTAGCATGTTTATAAAATCATAGTTCGAGAACTTTTTATTTTTCCAAAGCCTGACCACAACTTAATTATCTGCAGGACATTCCAGGCTCACAATTGCAAGCTCCAGTTCCCAAGCAATTTTAAACAATATCTACTGTACAGGACAGAGGGTACACAAAAGACCGCAACATGCTTATATTTCCAAAAGTCAGCATTAGGCCCTTTCGACATGGTTTTTATTTTCATTAAACAATATTTGTTTCCTCACTAATCATTAAATGGTTTTCATCACCAGCGCCTTCTTTCCTTTCACATGTCAGCTGTTAGCATCAGTGTTTGTGTTCATAATAAATAAAAAAGTGACCACCCAGTTACTGAAAAATGAACACACACGATGCCAGGCTCAATGAGTGTTGGGATTCAGCAACACAGTCACACTCTGAATACCATTCTATTTTAATCTAGGCTCAAAAAAGACCAAAACTTAATGGACTTGGTGCAATATTCTCCTTTAAACTGGATCCCAGCTTCGTGCTGCTTAGGTTATTATGGGCAGACAGATCCAGTAGTGGTTTAAGACATCAACTTGTGAAAACGGAAGAGGAAGAAAAGACAGCAAGTTCAGATTCTGGACCCTGATGGACAAGACTCAAAACTATTGCTAATATCTACAGATGGATGAGGAAAGTAGCCTGATTGAAGAAAAATGCCACAAACTGCCCAATGTGGGCAACTAATGGAGCATGCCAGTTTTAGGAAAGATTCTGAGGAAGGAAATTGAAAAGGGAAGGAGAGGAAGAAGGAGAACAGGAAGGAAAGACAGGAAACTGTACACTATGAAGCATTAGGAACAATAAAAAATATACATAAAATGTAGAAGAAACAAAAGATGATCACATCTTGTTAATGATCACACTGATAATAAGCAGGAAAAAAAAAAAGATCCGAAAAGCCTTCAAGGTGGCAGGCACTTTCGCCCCAGTTTTCAGAGCAACAAATACATGTAACTCCAGATAAGCTATTTCTGTACTTAGATTGGTAGCCCAATGCAGAGACAGGAGTGTACATATGCAGAGTGGCCCACACATCTGTTGCCTGGGCTGAGCACTTTCAAAGCTTTATTCATTCTATTCCCTCAATTAGAAACTACTTTCTTCACCTATCACCAAGGAGGAAAGCAGAGCTAATAATAATAAGTACCTTGGCCACAAATCACTCTCCAGGAAAAGAGAAGTTCAGAGTCTCTGCCATTATCCTCATGCTATAAACCACTTTAGGTGACACCATCTTCATCAAGAACTAACCTGTGTGTTATGTGGAGAGCCCTGCATGCCTTCCTGCTCCAGAGCCGAAGCCTTGGGTATCCTATGCTCTAATGACCTTTCCAATGTCTTTCCCTACAATTTACCCCAAGCCCTTTCTTCTTTACTCTCCAAAGTCTAGTCTCCACTTATATTCATGTCACTTAGGTCTTCGTCCCCAGAATAGAAACCAGTCTTGAAGTACACATTTGTCTTCGCAGCTACCTGGTCAATGTGTCACCTGATAGTTGGCCATGTACCTCAGATAATAGCACAAATATAATAGCACCCACTAAGTCACTTCTAACTCCAACCAAACCACAATGGCATCTTTGATGTCATCCCTTATATCCAATGGAGCTTATTTCCTATTAGACATGTCTTGATTCAATCTTCTGTGCCTATAGTTATTGACTTAAATTCAAGTCTCTATGGGGTTTGCCTAAATTTGTTACTGTGGTGGATGACCAGGTCATCATCCTTGTGCTAGCCTGACCTACAAGAGGCAGCAGAATGAGCTCTCGAACTGTATCTGCCCATGTCAGTCCCCTGACAGAAATGGTTGATAGTTCACATCAGCCTTCAGGAGAAAGCTGTTCCTTTCACAACTGGGGTAATCCGTTTGTACCTTGTAAGGTCAAGCTAGAAGTCAGCTCCCCTGTGTGAGTACTTTGCTTCCCCTTTTGCCATCTGCCACTGTGGTGACAGCACTTACCACAGTAAGTATTATGTACCTTAATGCCAGTCTATCTTTAACTAGACTTGGAATGCTCAAGAACAGAGATGATATTGCTAGTGTTAGCCTGCTAGACATAGTGGATGCTCAAACAGAAGAGCTCAGGAGTAAGAAATGGAAGACCTAGTTCTCAGATAACTCTCGGTTCAAAGTGAACTAACAATGTGTCTGACATGGAGTGAGGGAGCACAACTTTGAATGGGATGTAGCTCTTTCTTGCCACCATTATGCACGCTCCTTCTGAGGAGCTCCCACATTTCCTTTGGAAACCTCCTCCCAGCACTCAGCAGTGACAGACTGCAGCTGAAGATCTGTGAGCTAAATGGCCCAGATAGACATACTATCCATTTCCTAGGGAGGCTCTGCACTTTAGGACAGGCCTTTGATTCAACTAATTGAGCCCTAGCATCTGTATGGGTATTAGAAGGACAGAGCAGCTCTTGTTTGGCTCACAAAGCAAAGGCTTATGGGAGTCTTTAAGAGGGTGTCAAAGCCAATGTTTGTGTTTTACAATAGGATAAAAGGGCCCACTGTGCCAGGCATGTAGGAGTATGCCTTTAATCCAGCACCAGGAGGCAGATGCAGGTGGATTTCTGTGAATTTAAAGCTAGCCTGGTCTACATAGTGAGTTCCAGAACAGCTAGAACTAGCTACATAAAAAGACCCTGTCTCAAAAAACAAAACAAACAAAAGGCTCATGTGACCTAAAAAAGGAGTACAGAAACAAACAAAAACTGTTATAGAGAAGTATCAACACCAAAAAGGCTGATGAGAGGGAACAAAGGAAACTCACCATGTAGTGACATTGTTAGGTCAACTGAATCCAGCCAGTCGGTAATATCAATCCGTAAAATCTTTTGCTCATCTAAGCCAATCTGATTTGTGTTGAGGTCTTTGTAATTGTAACTATAAGACTCCTGATAGTGTAAAGTTAGTATTTGTAAGAAAAGAATCAGGTATATATTAAAGAACATCATAATCCCACCTGTCTTCCTGTCCCCCTGCTTGGCTGCTGCTCTTTCTCCTGCTTAGACCACTCCCTCTCCTCAGCTTTCTCAAATTTGACTTACCTGTAAGGCCAGCTATGCTCTAACCTACACTGAAGTGGGGCTGGGGGAGGGGGACATAACAACAAACACTGAGAGGTGAGAGTAGATCCCAGGTTACACCTGACAAGATTAGAGGTAGGCAGCTAACAGCATACTACAAATAGAAGAGATTTAAAAAGAATGCCTTCCATTCCTGACAATGTCTATCAGGCCCTGTAGAGTTACCCTTTAGTGGTATTATAAAAAGAACTAAGTTTTATGAAGAGTTGGAAGAAGAAGTTAAAAACAAACACAAATGTCTCCTTCTTTAACAACAACTAAATGGTTTTATGAAAACCAAGAAAGGCTTTGGGCTAATGTAATCTGAGTAGCTCTGATATGCTGGAGGGCTTATAGTGAGGACAAGACTGAGCTGCTCACCAGCCTCTCAGAGAGGAGGAGGACAGAAAACTGATTCAAATTTCAGTCTGAACCCAAGGCAGGCAATGGGGCCATGCTTCAGGAAGAACTGCTGAGGACAGAAAGGCAAAATGAAAAGGGGCTTGTATGGCCCTGAAGAGGGAAACTTATCCATGTTGGTCAAACAATAAACAAATATCCAGGGAGGGCTTTTGATTCATCTATAACCATAACCATGTAATGAGACTATACTATAGGCCAGACTCTGCCAGGCTGTGGCCGTACAAGGACGTATAAGGACCATTAAATGTTTACATCCTCTGAAAGAGAAACATGAAGGCAGAGTTCTAACCTTTCCTTCCATCTCCATTACCCAAAGTAACAACTGCCACACAGAATTCACACAACAGTACTTGTTCAGTTTCATCTTGAAAGTTAACTTTTGCATGATCAACAAATTACATATAGCAATAATAAAAAAGATGTTACAGGCCAGAAAGAGTCCCTCACTTAATAAATAAAGCAGACAGCAATAAAATAAAGCAATAAAGCACTTCGGTGTAGGTTAGAGCATGGTTAGTCTTTTAGGGTAAGTCAAGTTTGAGAAAGCAAAGGAGAGGGAGTAGCCCGAGCAGGAGAAACAGCAGCAGCCAAGCAGGGAGACAGGAAGGCAGGTGGGATTATGAACGGGAAGCTTGGTTAAGCTGATAGGACCATCAGAGAAGCATGGAACTCACCCTGGAAGGACATAGCTAGTTTTATAAAGCCTTCTAGATAGCAGCTAAGTAACTGCGAGCTTGTCCTGCAGGAAGTGGGCAATAATGGAGGGTTTTGAGTTAAAAGAAAGATGATGAAAATTACATTTTCTGCATAGTGGACTGGCTACAAAGAGATGAAAGGCCTGATGCTTTCCACAAGCTCAAGCTCTAGGTGGCCAGAACTCATATTGCCACAGTGAAATGGACATGAGGGTTTGGAAAAAAGCTGTGGCTAATTAACTTCTTTAGCTTCCAGATATACACTAAACCATGTGCTTTATGTATAACAGAAGTGGGACAAAGAGCCTGCCTGTCCCCTGGGCCCAGGCCACTAAGCCGATAGGGATGACCAGGAAAGGGGAAAATAATTGAGAAAACTAAAGATGTGGGTCACTGAGGACAGCTGTGGTCACTGAGGACAGCTGAATTCCTGGACATTTATTTACATGATCTACAACAATGTCACAATGTCAAAGTGTAAGCAGAAAAGGCTGTCCTCCAAGACACCTTGTCCTGTGCTTCACAGCAGATGATGCTACGCTGCTGGTCAGTGAAATGGTCCAGAAGCAAGCACCTGAACTCTCTAGACTGCACCAAGCAATAATCATCAAGACAGACTCTTAAACAGAAGAGAGGGTCTATTTTTGGACTGAGATGTTTCCAGATTTCCCCTTCTGACATAACTGACCATGGCTGCAGACTTCTGATTGCTTATTCACAGACACTCATTTAGAAGCTTCCAAAAAATTCATCACCTCTCCTCCCTATCTCTTTCTCCCCTTCCTACTCTTAATTTAGTTTTACTTCTCTTGTCACAGCTTGCTTACAAATCGAGGCCTGTGTCTGGAGTCAATTAGGGCTATGAAGTACCCCACCACGCCTTCATCTGGGGACTATATATATATATATATATAAATATTTTTCCCCTATTTATTTCAGGAGGTAGAACTAAAAACTGCAGCTCCAAAAGTTTCCAATCAACCATCACATTCTATTCTTTGGAGAAGTATGCTTTTCTCCACAGTTAAGAAGGCGACATCAAACTATGCATTTGGCAGGAATATTTCCTTTCTACCTATATAGAGACCAACTGTGCTTCAGGAATTCACTCACAAAAACCAGCATGGCATGTAGATGATGATGCTTAATGGCGATGGCATTAAAAATCTTTCTTCCATTCAAAATTAAATGTAATTTCCTTATTACTCTAATGGAATTCTTGGAGTTGAAGTATTTAACTAGTCTCTTTCACATCAAGTATTCACTGTGAACACTGCTTTAATAGTAGGTGTGTGAACTGTCCACTGACAGAATGAAAACACACTTTCACTGACACAAAAACTGGAGAAGGGCACAGCAGCTTGATCTGGAATCTGATAATGGCTTACAGATTCCATTTCAGCTCAGATTTAGTCAGTATGCCATGGAGCCATTTACCACCTCTAACCTTTCAGGTCGCATTTGGAAGAGAAGTATAAACTGCCATATCACTGAGAAAAAGCACACTGAAGCTCAGAGTACTTGACTTTTCCTCTGAAATGCTGAGCTAGAAAGGAAGGGAGCAAAACAGAGATCAAACAAAACTCACCTTAAAAAGAGAGACAGAGATGAATTGTCCAAAGTGCTAGTCACCATGGGGTTTCCCCCTTGTCACTGTTTTCCAGGGTCACCTTGAGTGGGACTGTAATGGAGCCCTGAGCATGGCTGGCTGCTATCACGATACAAGCTAAACTCATCCTGATATACAAGATGTTTGACATACACAAGGAAGGCTCTAGATGGTGAGCAGATACCAAATGCAATCGTAGGCTGTGGATACAAAGCTGGTATCCAAGTGCCAAGTCCACTCCTGTCATTCAGCCTTCTACTATTCCATGGGAACTTCCCCCGCAACTCCCACCAGAAGCAAGGACATCCTGGCATGCTATCCATTAAGATACGCATCCTGGACAAAGGGAGGGAGGCCTAGGCAGAGTGGATCCCAGGGGCCAAGGGATATATGGCACATCCACAGTCTCCTCATCCTCATTCTGAGCTTTACTCAATCTGAGCTGTATCCTGAGTATCCACCTTGGAGTCTGTCATTCACTCCTAGCTTGTCTCCCCTCTCTTCATTCCCACACATGGAAAATGTATGAGCCTTTAAGAGATGTACTCATCACCTCTTCCCAAAAATTGCCTTTCAATTTCACTCAGAAGTAATCTCTTGTCCCCTGAACCCCCAAAGTTCCCCTGTCACTTTGCCTAATCACTTACAGGAGCCTTGGGAATACATGAGACAACTCTGAGTTCCTGCCAAAGTCTCATGGGTATTTGTTTACAGTAAGTTCCCATTAGGCTAGAAGTCCATGAGAATTCATCTCTTCTCTTTGCTGGGTTCTCTAGACCAAATACATGAACATGGCACATTCACGGGCTAAATAAATGTCTCCTTTCAGATGCCAGGAAATTGGTGGTTTTCTTAATCTTATCCCAGAATTCAATGCTTGCGTGGAATCTGAGCCTTCTGGACTGGGGATCCTTACCTCAACTACTGGAGACTCTTAGCAATAGCCAGCTTCCTCCCCAACATTAGGGGTCCTACACTCAATGGCAAAATGACAGGTCCCTTGCTTTTCTGGGCAATTCTAGAAAGCCATCTCAGGCCCCAGCTCCATGAAAAGCAGAATCATATTTTCTCAAGTGTCTAATCGTATCTTTCTCAAGTGATTTCACTAACACAAGGTTGTTTTTTTTCCTATTTCTCCAGAGCATATATCAACATCAACATTATCTATAAGAAATAGGCCATTGCTAGACAATTGGTTCAAAAAAGAGCCAGCAAGGAAAGGGAAGGAGGAAATTAAAGATACCACTCAAAGAAGCTCGGTTCAGCAGTCATAGTTTTATTTCTCCCAAACTAGTCAGGTACTTTCAAATCTATGTGACTTATAGGCCAAATTATGCTACTAAGGACAACTCATGTGACATCATGAGCAAGCAGAGGCCCCGCAGAAGGTGCAGTTCCCTCAGGAGAAAATTTATACCTGAGAGGCTGCAGGTGCAGCAGGCTGGCCAGGGACAGGTGCCCTCTCACCACTCTTCACATCTCCATGCTAAGAATATCAGGCAGGAAAGCGAACCCCATCCTCTTCACAGTAGAGACCCTTAGCTTTCAGGACAGCAATGACAGCTGCTACACAAGGCCAGGTAGGGTAGGTGCTCAGTGAGAGTGACTATTGTTAAGGTTTATTTTTACAGTGACAGTCAGGAAGCTAAGAGGTCAGTACAACATTCATGGGTGATTTTCTTCAGCAGGTTAAAAGAATCTGAAAACTCCATCTGAGCTACAGGAAATTTTCCCTTTACAAAAGGCTTTTCCACAGACATCCTTTAAATAGGGGCCCCTCCACAGCACATTTAATACATACATACACACATACACACTACACATACATACATAATACATACATACTCACTCCTTACCATAACATTTTTCTAATCAAAAGCTTTTAATTCTTCCTCAATTCCTACTGCAAGTAAAATCTCATCTTCTAGGCAGTTCACTTCTATTCTGCATTTTATACAAAAGTAACGTGTTTATTAAAGAAATTCTGAATGACAGAAGCAAAATCAAGGTCGCACACAGTTCATCACCCAAGTAGCAACAGACTAGTTGCTATGTTTCCCCAGCCAGCGGGTATCTCCATGCTTGAAGTGTGGAGTTTTGTCCCCGTAGTTTTAACTGTAAGGACTTTAGGCACTGACCTTTAAACCTAACCTGACAGTGAAGCAATTCTTCCTGGACCCTGATACACACTTTAGCATGCCAAGTTTGACTAACAATTCCCCTACACTCTATCATCAGGACCAGGATCACTAATGTCATTAAGGTGCGGCTAACTCGAAGACTCAAGAATACCCCTCCATCTCTAGAAGCAACATTCGCGTCCCATTTTCTTCTATTTTCCTTTCCTAATTAAATCTCTAGTCCATTCATACTGTATGTACACTAAGACATATAAGAATGATTTATATGCCTCCTTTGAAATCGTAGGTAACTCTGAAGAACACAGTCCTAGGCTTAAAGGCCTCGGGAAGGCATCACATCTGCTTGTATCTGTTAGGCGGAGCTGTGGTGAGCCTTGTGCATGAGAAGGCCAGCACCCCTGCTCTGCCAACACATATCTCTCTGCTGTTTTGAAAACTTCAGTCACCTGTCCTCACTGATATCTTTCTGGATGAACTCAGCAACTATTTCCACATTCTTCTCAGAAAAGTTCTGTCAGACTTTGGATGGGAACTAACTTAAACTTGCAAGCTAACTTAGATTGACTAATCCCTACAATACTTGTTCTCCCTCCCAAGTTCACAGTCTTTCTCTATACCCAGGTCTTCTAGATCACTACAGAACTGGGTCATTTACATTTCTTTTCAAAGTTATTGCTAAAAGTTCTTTTTTGCTATGACTATAAATGCTTCTGTTCTATTTTAAGTGGGCATTAAATAGATTCGGGATCACCTCTAGTGTCTGTACACTTCCATGATCAGGCCACAACCCTCAGCCCACCCACCCCCTGCTTGCCTTACAGCACTAACTATAAGCACCCTTGGGCCTAGAAGCCAGAGTCCTTTCCTGTCACAGCAGCACCCACTGTTATGCTGGCCACCCTACTCCCTGCACCCCTGCCCAGACTTGCTCTTTATGGCTCCACAGAACTTACTATGGCCCAGGCAGCATCAAACTTATGGCAGTTCTCCTGCCAGAGCTGCCAGGAGTTGGAATTATGGGTTTGAGTGACCAGGCCTAGCTACTAGTTACCACCTTTTCCATATTCTCTCCTAGGAAATTCTAATGTAATTTCATGCTATCAAATGATCCAGTAATCATTTCTTATCAACATCAAGACATACAAACTTTCTATTTGAGAAAAATATTAAACATAAAACAAATTAAATTTCTAATTTTTGTCTTTTAAGAAGCTAAGATAAATCTGAAAAAAATTAGTAAAAATGTTCATTTGTTTAAAATAGTACCAAGGTGGAAGCAGTTAGTCTCAATATTTCAACAGGTAGTCAGGTAAATCAGTTATGAGGCATTTCTAATAGGCAAGCAGCCAAATAAATTAGTGGAATATAGCAATGCACACTGACACAGAGAAACGATGGCCAACACAGTGAAATAGAGGAAATACAGAAAAAGCAAAACAAAACCAGGAGTGTATGTAGGAGAATCTTATATTCACCTAAATAAAAGAGTCTAGAAAGTTATACATAATGCCAATTCCTCTTTGTCTATCCTGTTTAATGAGCATATACTACCTTGATGATCAAATTTTAAAAACAACCAGCTTCAATTATGTATGGTACTGACAGTAGTTCGTTGTGAGAGTACATACATTATTAAACTCATTTGTTTAAAAAAAAAAAAACTTGTAAAATGTCAACTTTGAAAGAATTATTTTTTAAAAAATCTGAATGAAAATTTCTAAGCATAGAGGGACTTGAGGAAAATATCTCAAGGCATGAGCAGTTGTCATCAAGAAGAATGTTAAAACACACCCTAGGAATTTCAGGACAGAAACAGAACAAACCATGGGACTATCCTGCTGCAAAGGCTCCCAAGGAACAGCTACTCACAACCTCTCATTAAGAACAATGAGTGCAGAGAGTAGGGTCTGCAGGACCATACAGCTAATTACTGCCTAGGGCCAAAAGGACTTCTAACTCAAAACATACACTTTTAATTCCTTTCTCAGTTCTCATGAGTCATAATGTCTTGTTGCTTGTCTACTTAGACTACAAAATCAGAGCTGAAGACAGTGCCCCTTAAAAGGTAGCAGATTGTTTTAGCAGTCTTCTTATCACTGACTCTAAGTAGGTAGAAATATCTTGTAAAAGGAAGAAAAAACTGACTGGGTGAGCCCAGCTTGCCAGTCCCAGGATAAGAACATTTTGACAGACACATGCTAAACCACAATATATAGGGAAAAACACAAGCAAAAATCTCCAGACTTAGATAACGTGGAAGCCAAGTCAGAAAAAGTTCTCAGCATTTACCATGTCAACTATGCAGCAAGCTTTCTGTGTGTAAGTTCATTCAACAAGTTTACCTCTCATTCTTTGGGGTTTAACCACTCTCTAAGAGGAACTTTCAAGAAGTTTCTTTTTTTATTGGATATTTTATTTATTTACATTTCAGATGTCATCCCCTTTCCCCATTTCCCCTCCCTAGAAACCTTCAATCCCATCCCCCCTCCTTTTTTGCTTTTATACCATTTTAATTACATGCAATATTAAGGTCAGTTCTAGGTTGAGAAACTAGCAATACAATAGATGCAAATAGTCAAAGAACAAGCAAGACAATAAACATAAACTAAACAGTCAAAGAACAAGCAAGGTAATAAACAAAGTTCTGTGATCACTCCTGTAATCACTGTTTCTAAGGGCTTATCAGGATGACCAAAAATGGCCTACTTCCCTGTCCTAGCCCAAAGTCATTTTCATGTCTAAAGCCTACTACCTGGTTCTAGCCTAAGATTTAGATTCCTGCCTGAAATTACTTCTTTGTTCTAGCCTAAGATTTAGATTCTTGCCTGAAATTACTTCTTTGTTCTAGTCTAATGTCAGATTCCTGCCTGAGGCCCACTTCCTTGTCCTTGGCCAATGTCATATTCCTGCCAAGCAGCCCATTTCCTTGTCCTGGGCCCAAGTCAGACTCTTGCCAGTTAAGGAGCTTCTTTTTAAGATAATTTTATTTATTTATTTTGTGGTATGTCGGGGTTGTTTGTTATTCTGTTGTTTTTTGAGACACTACAAAGCCCTGGCTGGCCTGGAACTGAGTATATAGATACTAGGCTGGCCTTGACCTCAGAGATCCACTTGCTTCTGCCTTTTGAGGACTGGGATTAAAGGTGTGTGCCACCACACATGATCTGTGTTTTAATTGAAAGGAGTTCTTATTGTAGAAATGACAGATATTTGTAGACCTCATTGATCTTTCACCCACCAGAAGGAGCCCGTATGGGTTTCCACATAACAAGAAACCTCAAGCATCAAGTTCACAAACTATATTATTCACAACGTAATCAGCATTATATATTTGGCATCATAGGTCTAACCCTTAAAAAAGAAACACTAAATGAGATTAATCAAAGACCTCCTGCCTAGAGAAGCCACTCAAAAAGGGACAAGTTTTGAAAATGTGGACTCTCTTAGTATGTTACAGTGCTTGCAATAAATCAACAACCTGGCACAGTCACCTTCTCAGTGATACAGGGAACAGGTTTTAGAGTCCCTATGCACACAAAATTCACACAACTTGAGTCTCTTACATTAAATGGCATAAAATGTGCCATCTTCCATACTTTAAATGTTTATAACACAATACAGCTCAATGCTAGGTAAACAGTTGTTAGGCTGGATAACTCAGAGAAGTGACAAGAAGAAATATCAATGCATGTTCAGTACATAAGCAGTTTTTCAATTTTCAATCCACAGTTAAATGAATGCACAGCTTCTGTAGGAGAACCCTACGAAGTGGAAGTTCAACTGTATTTTTGATTTAACAACTTAGCACAAGGTTGGCTGATTATCTGCTCCAACAGACACAGTTATATTTGTAGTATGCAAACAGATTGGATTGTTGACACTCCAAAGTGAAACTAGAGCATACACAGGAAGAATCTTACTAAAATTGTTATAGGGGAGGGAATGATTTTAAGTCTAAGTTTTAGTAGGTGACATGGTGAACTGCTGGAGCTCTGCAAGCTAAAATGAGGAAAGAGGGAACCTCTCCACTCACATTGTTCTTATTATGCTGAAGAGTATCAACCCACTGACCATAGAAACATGGCACACAACCATCACTACCAAAACAATGAGGCAAACAGAGCTCCTAAGCCTTAGTTCTAATCTGCACCCCAGTGAGGCTGACTGGCCATAATGACCAGCCCAGTTCTGGTTTTGTATTTGTTCTGGATTTGCAAGACTAGTTTTAGCCTGTGCTGTTGGCTGGATGTGTGAACTAAATACTCATTCATCTCTCAGACCTAAGTACAGTAAAGTGGAGGATCTCCTTGGGTCCCAGCTGCAATGTTGAATTAAGGTTTACCAGGAAGCACTGCCTCCAGGAGACATCTACCACTTGTAGTCTTAATTTAGTTCAAAGACCAAGTGTCTCTCAGATTTATTCTCTCCTGTGTGGAATTAAGACATGAGTGACCAGTACCTTCTCTTAAATCTGAAGGATTGCTAAGGTAAACTAGCATTGCTTAATTTTCCACCCAGAAAAGTAGGGTATTCTCTCACTCTCCCGTACTTCCCCACCTCTCTACTTCCCTTCTTTTCTCAAGAATTAATTACAAAGTGTGCTGGGATAGCCAACAGAATACTATACACAGTGAGTACCCCTATACTACATTCCTATCACTGAGTACAAAATACTTGACAACACCAACTTAGAGAAGAAAAGCTTATTTCAATTCATAGATTGAGAGGCTGCTGACTATCAGTGAAGGCTTGATGGTAGGGCAGCTCCTGTATACGACAGTGGGAGAATAAAGCTGCCTGCATACATCTTGGTGGATAAGAAGCAACACACTGAGGCCAGTACAGAACAGGGATAAATCCACAAGGTCTGTCCTCCAGTGGCCATCTTCCTCCAACTAAGCTTCACTTCCTAAAGGTTGTGCAATATTTCCAAATAGCACCACCAACTGTGAACCAAATTTTCACAGATATGAGCCTGTGGGAGAAAGAAAGCATTTCACATCCAAACAAAAACCAATTCCTAATCAACGAACTAGAAACAGAGGAGACCAAAAATGTGGTAACAATGAACAGTTTCTGAATACAAAGTGGACAGAACCTGACTCAAACTCTAACCCATAATGAAGTGCTCTGGCAGCACTTACCCTGTCCCACAACAGTGTGCAATGTCACTGCAGCCTTGGTTCTAAACGAACAGCACTGTGCATGCTGTCACATCCTGTGATGCTAGCCAGCACTGCCTGAAACACCTTTAGGCTTAGAGGTAGGGCTGCTGCATGTTATGAACTGCAGTGATTCTACAGAACAAAGTTTTCTTCTACAGGAGCCATGGTTTCAATACAGAAAACAAAGATTTCTAATACCATCACTGTTCGCATGTAAATATTAAATTAGTGTATCTTTGGAGTATATCTTGTTAGAATGTTTGTTTTTTTTGTAAATCCTGTCTGAATTACCAAATTAAGTTTCATTTTATAAAAATCATTCGATGAATTTTGGCTTCAGGTTAGGATTCAATTTCCAACAATTTCTGAAATTGTCCAAAGTATACTTTTTTCTGCCATTTTTTTGTACTATACATTTCTATAAAGCAGCATTTTCCGCATTGACAATTTAAAAATCAAAATATCAATTAACTCTGAGAAATGCTGAAAATGTTTAAGATCTTTCAGTATCAAATACTTAGCCAAGAGTTTGTTCTTTATTCAAAAATAAGCATTCACATTAAAATGAAAACTTGTTTTCATTTCCAGTAAGTGATAGTTATGTGTATTCCAAATAATTGTTTTACAAAATGTATGATTTATCAGTGAACATTTACTTTGTGTGTCTAATTTATGATCTACATGACCAAAGCTGTATAGATTTCTGAGCAGAAAGGGGTCACAAGGGCTACAGTGATAGTCAGTGGTTAAGGAACTTGCTGCACAGTTGTGAAATACCATGTGGATCACAGCACCTCTGTAACAAGCGTGGCATCTAATGCATGCCTGTAACCTGGCTCCAAGGAAAGCAGAGACAGGAGGATCCTGGGGCTTCCTGGCTTCCAGATTAACTGAAAAAAATGCAAGCTCCAAGTTTAGAGAGAAACTCTCCCTCAAGGGAACAGGCAATGAAAAAGAGACACCTCGAACCCTCTTCTGGCCTCCATATGCATGCCCATGTGCACACACATACACACACAACACTCTTTTAAGAAAAGAGTAATGGGCTTAAAAAGCCCTGTGTGTGCCCTAGAGCTGGCACACTCCTCAGGGAGGCCTGACAGCAAACAGTCTCACAGCTCTACAGGCTTTTGCAGGCTACAGTGCTGTTGCTGTAGCATGAAAGCATTCTTTTTTTTTTTTTCCTGTGAACAGGCACAGGCTGGGATTCGAACTCGGGAGAGACAGACAGCCACCTAGTACTCCAGAGCGTGGCGACTGCAGCGGTGCACTGCAGCTGGCCAGCTGCATGAAAGCATTCTAAGTCTGTTTGAAAGAAATTAACACTATCACTTCACCAACCACAAAGAGCAGGCTGGATCTGGCCTACAGACTAAAGATTGCACCCTCATCCATGCAATCCAGAACATGCTCATGTCTAGGGCTATACCATCACTCAGGCTTCCCCAGTACATGACCCTTCTCATCCCTGTCTTGCCTCTGCTTGGCTGATCCCGCTGTGCCTTACTGTCTTAGCTCACACAATAGTCGCCCTTCCTAAGTTTGGTATAAAGGTTCTCAACCTTGATGGCCCAATTAAATTACTACTCTCTCTGAGGTTTCCATTAATCCTCCCAAGAGTCTTAGGCATCCTTTATCTGTATTTTCCAAGTCTTTGTGCCCACACAATGCCTGACAGACATCAGATGCCAATCAGGTAATGGAATAAACCAATTACTAAAAAACAAAACTTCAAAAGCTCTAGTCTTCCTAAGTACTGAGCAAAATCCACAAGGGCAATCCACAGAAAGAACTCACGGCTGACATCATGAGAGTCTCTGGCACTGAGTTCTACATAAGGAAACATCAGTTATTATAAACCACAAAGACACAGCAATGTGAAGTTAAAATGCCAGTCAGTGGGTTCCTGGGCCCTCTTGTTGGTACCTGAGGGTCCTAAAGGAGAAGGGGGAAAGGCATAAAAAAGGTCTAGTTAATAAATATTTCTTTCCTGTGCCATCTTTCTCATCCCAGCTTTACTGAAACCACTCCTCACTTTGTTTGCAAAACAGTTTCTGCCCTATATTTTTTAAGTCAGTATGATTCAACACACTCCTACTCGGCTCCCGCCTTCAATGAACCACACAGCTTTTTCCTCTGCTCCTGGAGTCTGGCCCCATCCTCTGCCTCCTCTGTTTCTCTTTGGCTTTTTGCACCTGCTACCAGATGCTGCTTCTGAAATGTGTTCCCTCACTGAAATCCTGTTCAACTAGGATTACAGTCCATTTCTGGGTAAAATCTTATTTCCAGCCCCTCCAGATAATAATCCAGGTGGTTCCAGCTCACTTACTAGGCCATAATATCAGAGCTCCTAAAAGGGAAACCAAAGAAGACCTGAGGATTTGATGCTGGAGAGTTACACCTGTCAGTTACCCCCAAGTTGTACTGTGTCTGCTTCTCCTTAAGAGAAGGCCTGAACCTCATTAATAAAGTTAAAGCTACTATTTATAACAGATGCTGGGCTAAGTATAAATCAACATCTGAAACAGTCAAGAGTCCTATTGGGACTGCAATTTTTAGAATGAGAAGGAGGCCTGCATAACCCAAAAGGGAAAGCAAAAAGATACAGCCAATTAGTACTTACTAATTCAAGAGATGGATATTGCAAACTGTTTGCAGTGTTCTAGAAGCTATCGGTTCATTAAAGACCACAATCTCTTTTCTAAGGAGCACATAGTCAAGTAGAGACGCTAACTAAACTATACACAATCCATTAGCAATGACAACAAAACACTACAAGGAAGAGAAATAGGTTGTTGCCACATTATACAAAACAGTTGAGGAAGGCAGGCCTTACTTAGGAAACATCTGATCTACATGAGGTTAACAGAGATCAACCCAGTGGATTCTGGGAGAAGTGTTCCATGTAAAGGAAACAACAGATGCAAAGACCCAAAGGTAGGAAGGGGCAATGACTGGGTGGCAGCAGGAGAGTGCAAGGGGAGCCTGTGAGAAGGACAGAGAGAGGTGAGGCCATCACCTGGCACAGGGCCACTCTATGAAATTTAGGGGCAAAGAGATGGCCTGGCAGTTAAAGGTACTTGCTGTTCTTTCAGAGGACCTGAGTTTGGTTTCCAGCAGCCACATCAGGCAGCTCACAACCACCTGTAACCCAGTTCTGGGGACCTGACACCCACTTCTGGCTTCCTAAGACACACAACCATGACACATAGACACACACAGACACACACACAACGACACACAAGACACACACAGACACACAATAACAGCAACCAAACACTACTATACACTCTTAGTAAAATAATATTTTTAAAAGAACTTTGGATTTCAGTTAAGAACTGAAGCTAATGAATTCCTAAGAATAGATAGATGAACAATATACCAACAAAAAAATTCAACTTTCACAAAATCAAGATATAATAAAGAACAAAATGTCACTATTTGCCAACTCTGACTTGGAATCAGAACATCTTTGATTTACACTCCATGACTATCTAGTCTAAGTTCTCAGTCTTGTTAAATGTGGTAACTGGACCTGGGAGGTAGTGACTTCCTGGCAGACCTAGCATAACCAAGATTTTCTGGCTTCCTGTTCCTAGCTATTCAGAAGCCCTTCTGCTCTGGACATGCAGCTCAGCTGCTCACTGGCTCCAGGTACCTGTGTAGTAGCTCCTTTGGTCTCTGAAACCTCCATAAATTAGTGAGGAAGAGTAGCTGCCCCCATATGCCATCTTCAGGCCCAGCCCATTCCCAGCGTCATTCAAGACAACAAGCAGGTAAGGTGGAAGCATCTATCCTAGTAGATAAGTAACAGATAGATATCCAATGTGCTTAGTGATATCAGACCTGCTAGGCACATGAGAAATTATTTGTCTATCATTCTTTGCTCCAACTCCTGGATACAGCACTCCCCTCTTAAGGTCACACTGGCCACAGATTGGAGCAGACATATGACCTAGCCAATTAAGAACCTTGTTCCTAAGACCACAACAAAGGTTTTGAGGTCCAAGCAGGATCAGGCCCATTCCTGGGGTTTTACGGATGGGAGCTACAGAGAGACACATCAAGCCATTAATTATGTGAACCACCACACATATTTTGTTGTGGGTGGTTCAAAAGTAACTATTACTTGTAACCAAAAAATTCAGACTCGTAGGCACTTGCATACCATTTCTCATTTCCTCAATCATGTGATGTTCTAAAGTGGCTATCATTCTTAGAAAATAAAGGTAACAGAGGTTAAGTAACTTCCTGACTTCACAAAGCCAGAAAGAGATTTAAACCCAAGCCTTTCTGCTTCAAGTCCCAGGCACTATGAACTCAAGAAGAAAACTTTTAACACTGGGAAGCTCAACAACTTTGTTCAAAATTATTGAGTGGGGAGAGCAATGGTTTAGTAATTAGAAGTGCTTACTGTTCTTGCAGACATCTGAGTTCAGTTCCCAGCACCCATGTCAGTCGGCATGATAACAACCATGGTTACAGGTACAACCCTGTAACTCTAATGCAGAGAATCTGATGTCTTCTTCTGGCCTCCTGAGGGTACCCACACATACATGGCACACAGTCACACAGACATGCAGGCATATGCAATGCATACATAAATAAAAATTAATCTTTTTAAAAATTTAGGTGGATACTTAAGATACAAGAACAGAGGAATAAAAATACTTCTACCTCTAGCTCTAGTTCATGACCTCAGCTGCAAAGACATGGGACCAGTCACTGCACTTGTCTGAGTTTTAAGCCTTCCCATCTATTAAAATGATGAGTCTGAACAAGATAAATTAGAGGACCTTTAAAAGTACATTCTGTCGAAAAACCAAAAAAAAAAAAAAAAAAAAAAGTACATTCTGAAAAGTCTATGGTTCTGTTTAGTTATACAATTGATTTTTAACCAATTGCCCAGTAGAATATCAAGCAGATTTCAACTTAACGACAAGCTCAACAGTTGGTAATGCCACTTAGGGGACAGAGTTGAGGGGTTCTGAGCTACAGCATCTACTGGGAAATGAGTGCTGGCGTCTGTGGTCACGGCAGCATGTGAGAAGAACAGGTTCCACTGTTTGCCATTGCTGATACTGCACCTTTAACTCAGAAGTGCCAGTCTTTCTACTACTGGGGCTGCCTGAATCTTCCAAGGATCTTCATCTGTGAAGCCTTAAAAGAAAATAGTCAGAAATGCACTTGGGGAATAGTCCAATTGACCATGGGCTCTCCCCTCACAGGGCTGCTAGCTGGACTGTGCATCTTAACTCTACTGTTCCCAAATCCCCTATTCCTGAGGACTGAAAATCTATGCAGCATTAATAATCCACCCAGGAATGGGCCTCCACACACCAAAACTGTGACATCCACACACTGTGGCAACAGCTTGGCCAGTCTCAGAATAAAGCTATGATGACACCTTATTTTCCGTCCTCTTACTTCAATCTGAGACATGCCTCCTTCAACATGATACATGGTATGATAAGACCTGTTATATGTGATATAAATGATGGATCCACTGGAGTTTTAAAGTCTGTTTTGGATAAAGATGAACCACTTTATAGCAAATAAACCTTGCCTAATAGCCTGAGTCTGGCTAATTGCTAACATGGTTAAGACAATATGAGGTCTCCTGGGTCTTCTTCAGGGATTCACTGTCTACATAATATTGGACTGCCTAGAGCAGTGGTTCTCAGACTGTATGTGGTGACCCCTTGGGGGTGGGAGGTTAAATGGACCTTTCACAGGGTCACATAGATATCCTGAGTATCAGATATTTACATTATAACTCATAACAATAGCAAAATTATATTTATGCAGTCTCAATGAAAATAATTTTATGATGGTGGGGGGTCACCACAACCTGAGGAACTATATTAAAGGATCACAGCACTAGGAAAGTTAAGAATCACTGGGCTGGAAGGCAAGGTCATTCTCTGCAGAGTGATCTACAAGGTCCTTCTAGATTTCCCTCTGGCTACCATACCACTCTTATTTTTTTTTTCTGTGTCCCATATTCTTATGTTAATCAAATCCAACTTAAGTTAAGCTGGTACTATCTCATGCCTTTGTGCATGTTGGTCTCTGTTCAAAAAAAGATATTCTCTAATTCATTGGGAATTCCATATGTGTTCTGATCGTATTTACCACCATTCCCCTTCTAACTCCTCTCAAATCCACTTCCACCTCTTTACCTCCCCTATCTTCTTGTCCCCCTCTCCCCCCCCCCACGCCTTTTTTTTAAAGCCCATCAAGTCCCATGTATTCCTGGGTGTGTGGCCATCCAGGAGTATGGGCAGCATGCTGTTGTTTTAGCTGTGATGCCTTTCCTGGCCTTACCTGCAATGAAACCAACTACTCTTATTTAGAATGGGTTTTTGACATCATTGTTCCATGAAGCCTTTCTCCCAAGTGGAGCTAACCACTGTTTCCCTTGTGCCCTACAGAACACCTGCAGGACTCACGGCAGGGGGGTTGTTTATATTTGTATCTCCTCCACCACAGTAATTCTATAACTCAACAGTAGACTCCTGTTACTCTAAACAGTGCTAGTTGGAAGATAAGTACTAAGTAGATGTTTATTGTTGGAAGGAGGGGCATTTATCTGGTCCATACCACTTCTGTGCTTAGACATTATCTGTAAACAGCCATTCATTATACATATACACATACACACACACACACACACACACACATACATACACACACAATATTTGAGTATCATCTGATATGGGGGCCCATGCCTTTAATCTCAGCACTTGGGAGACAGAAGCAGCCACCTTTCTGTGAGTTCAAGGCCAGCCTGATCTATATGGAAAGACCCTGTCTCAAGGATTATGTGCCAAGCAGAGGAGAGCTTACTAGAAAACCAATGAAACTTAAAGTTTAGGTCCCCCTAACTTGTACCTTTCAATGCTTTGGACCATGTGTGTGTGTGTGTGTGTGTGTGTGTGTGTGTGTGTGTGTGTGTGTTTCTTTAAAAGGATAGACAAACTGTATATAGCCTCCGGTACTATAAAAATGACATTTGCCCTTAGTGTCATAGATACAAAGGGATATAATGCAAACAATCTCTTTTTTCCCTGTTTAGAGGAAAAAATATCTGTTCGTTCATTCATTCACTCAAGTAATATTTACTAAACAATGTTGTTAGTCACACATACAGAAATACTGTCAACATATTCCTACCCTTATGGAAAAGGTTCCTATGTTGAGGAACGGAAGCCGTTTGTGTCCAGAGAACAGAAAGCAGTTTAGAGGACAGTTACAACACTAAGTGTTGGTTAAGTGTTGCAGCTCTGAAAGGGAAATCTTCCACTACCTTTTACCCTACACTGGTGATATCCTAAACCAGTCTCAGGAGGTACCTATTACTGGAGGCAAAGATGAAGGAGAGGTCAGCTGAACGTGGATTTTATTAAACCCTATGTGCAAGAAAGAGGCAGTCCAAACAAATACATGAAAGGGCGAGGAGTCAGAGTAGTGAGCTTTGCGACAGGAAGCATTAAGACTCTGGCAACTCGTCCAAGGCACTCAAGTCAGCAGTGACGTGATGGAGAATTCATTGCCTCTAAAGGTTAGCCTGATTTCAAGAATATCCAAGCACCTCTTCAAAACTTGCTTCCTTCAGTGCCCGTGTATGTGTCCCTCTTCGTGAGAATAAACCTGTCGTTAACCCAAGCCAGCTGTTGGCTCCGTGATACAGTCTCCTCTGTCCTGCTAGAGACTCCCTCTCTTCACCGAGAGCTAATGAGGCAGGCCCCAGTTTGGGGTCCAGGGTCCGCGGTGCGGATCCGCCCCTAACTCCCGCCCGCCGTTCCCATAGCAACCAGCTTACCACTTCACGGGCCCGGCTGGAGAAGTCTCCCTTGGGCCGAGGGCTTCTGCGAAACAGTTCGTCCCTGCTGCCATCGGCCCCCCACACCACGGCCACTCCCAGAGCTTTATTCCGCGTCTTCACTGTCTTGACGCTAGCTCGGAAGAGCAGAGTGATGTCCACCGCCATAGCGACCCGCACCTCGGCCTGAAGCCGGTCAGGCACACGTCAGCAGCAAGCGACCCCGGCAAGAACTCGGTCGCTGAGGGACGTTCCGATTTCGCACTCCTCCGTCCAGAAACTGTAAGCACAGAAGAAAGGTTCCGCTGCCCGCCCGTGTAACGTGGCGTGTGAAGAAAGGTTCCGGCCTCAGCCCAGCTCAGGGAATCTCCGTTCCAGACAGCTACCCGCAAAGCTTCAGTCCCTCTTTCTCCTCGCTGCAAACCTCAGCGGTATCAGACGCTTGGAAATTTCTCAGTGTTTCTAAAACTGGATTTCAGGAACGAAAGCATCAGGAGGGTAGAAAGATCGTCCCCTTATGATTCAAGACCGGCGGGCGGTTTGGTTGACAGGTGGGGAGTGTAACACCTTTGACCTTTGTCAACAAGGGATCCCCTTGAGCAGCAATGAACTATGACAATCAGGGTGCAGGAGCTAGGAAAGGTTACATGTACAGAGATAGAGGCCAGAGGCCTTTCTTCAACCTTCAGCCAGTTCGGTAAAGTGAATCCAGCGCCTTCCTTGGAATGCACAAAGAATTAAACAGAATGTGTATTTAAAAAAAAAAAAAAGCCGGGCGGTGGTGGCGCACGCCTTTAATCCCAGAACTTGGGAGGCAGAGGCAGGTGGATCTCTGAGTTCGAGGCCAGCCTGGTCTACAGAGTGAGTTCCAGGACAGCCCGGGCTACACAGAGAAACCCTGTCTCGAAAAAACAAAAAAAAACAAAACAAAACAAAAAAAAAAAAAAAAAAAAAAAAACAAAAAAAAGAATGTGTATTTAAAAAAAAAAAAAAAGTTCTGGTGTTTAACTCTTAGTATGCAGCCAGTAGATGTTGCCATTGTTGATAATATGGTTGTCCTCAGTCTTCTTATAATGTAGAAGAGGCTTAGAGCAGAGATCCCTGAGCGGGGATGTGGAGAGCAGGAACTTATCAGAGCCAGACAAAAGTGAAGCATAATGAGCTTGGTGATACTCTGTTAGGTTCCTCCTCAATAAGTAGTTTTGAAAAGCGCTCTCTTGAATCATAGTTATCATAGAGAAAGAATGAAATGGAGAAGAGTTACTTAATTTGACTAAAGTCAGCTCATAAAATTTTTCTGAACACTTGGTTCATGGTTCATTTTATTTTTGTGTACACCTTTAATTAAAAATACAATTATGAGCCGGGCGGTGGTGGTGCACGCCTTTAATCCTAGCACTTGGGAGGCAGAGGCAGGCGGATTTCTGAGTTCAAGGCCAGCCTGGTCTACAGAGTGAGTTCCAGGACAGCCAGGGCTACACAGAGAAACCCTGTCTCGAAAAACCAAAAAAAAAAAAAAAAGATACAATCATGCCACTTTCCCTTCTTCCCTTTTCTCCAGCCTCCTCAAATCCTCTCCTTCCAATCTCTTCCATGTCTCCCAACTCAGTGTGAAACTGATAGCCTCTTCTTCCTTAATTATTATTGTTGCATATAAGTATCCATGGATATGCAAGCACAAGCTGCTGAAACTGTTTGTTATTATTGTTTCTGTGTATATGGTTTCAGAGATAGTCATGTACTGGACAACCAATTAGAGGGGTCTTCCCTGGGCTAGGCTAACTCTCCCTCTCTCAGCAGCCATAGTTGCCTGTAGTTTCTGGTCCAGGAGTGTGACCCCCATGGCTTAGTTTTAATTCAGCATCAACTTTTCTGGGTTTTGTTTTCCTTATAAAAGGAAGCACACTATGATGTGTGCTAAAATTGGGCTTTTAACAGTCATCAAGATGAAAAGCTAGTTTCATAATAATTCCAGGATCATATTTGCCTTTACACTTGCATGTTCTAATCAGCTGTATGGTTGAGTTTTCCAAAAGACACTGATCTTCAATAGGCTAAATGCAGAGCAGCTGTCTTGCATTAAGCCAGACTTAAAAGAGAATTGCAAAGATGCAAGTGCCAGTTCTTCTTACAGAGTCTTTTATTGTTTTGAAAACTATTTTCCCTATGAAGATGTTTATGTTAATATGTAATAGATGTACCCTGATTACTTTAGGCCAATAAATATTTCTAAGTTTCCCATTCAGTTTCTAATATAGTAACTATCAATAGATAAAATCCAAGCAACAATTATTTAACAATTATTTAAGGCTCTGCATAATTTTGTAGGAATGTAAAAGTTTTCTTAAATCAAATATTTGAGAACCACAGTATTAAAGACATGTTTAAAAGAAATAAATGTCAAGGAAATATTTATTTAACAGAAAAGAAGTAAAAAATTATTTGACATCCATAGTATAGCTCTTCATCATTCCTGAAGAATGATGCAATGATACAACTTGAGTAAAAGGAGAAGGAGGAGAGAGAGAGAAAGAGAACAAAATCCATACCAGTGATTCTGCCTTGCATCTTGCATAAATGGTGTTTTGTTTTATGCAGTCATTAATGAGTCTTTGGCTATGCAAAGGTTAGCCTTGGGCAGAGAATATAGAAAGAAAAAAATTTAAATTGCCTTGCGTAACAAAGTGGAGGAGTTGAATTAGGAAAACAAAGAGAAAGCCAGAACCTTGGTGAGTTTCGGGAAATTAGAAAGTAGATAAGTGGGAAGGGGGTTTATGTAGGAGAAATGCTGAGCTCCATAAAATATACTAGTGGTAGGTGGTGCCTTGTGTGAGCCATGTACTCCGTGCAATTGGGTGAGAAAAGTGGGCATGAGCCTCCAAGTTTTCTGTACAGATCTGTAAACGCAGAGAAAGCTGCAGTGTAGACGAGGCCCAGGTGAACTCCATTCAGCCTCAGATGATGTCAAGTAAATGAATACATGGAACTTGGCAAGTTCCAAAGAAAAAGCCACCTGCCCTCACCTTATGACTTGTTTCACTCTCCTTAGGATGTCTCTCACCCTCTAATGCTTTAAATGATGTATGTTCAAGAACTATGTCTATATCTAGATTTTTTTTTTTTAGAACTTATTTTAAGACCCTATAACTAGTGGCTATTAGAACTCAAAACTTACTTGCAAGCAGAACTTTAAATAAAGCTAAGTTACAGTTACATGTGTGGATGACAACATAGGACCTAAAGTCAGTAACCGTGTCTATATAAAGATGCCAACAAAAGAATGTGAAGACACAAGCAGATGCAGCCACATACCTGGAAATGCTGACCATCACTAGAAGCTAAAGAAGCAAGGGACTATTCTTCCCTAACTGCCTCAGAAGGATGTGTGCATCTTCGGACAGTTTGATCTCCCTCCAGGACTGTGAGAGATAAATATCTGTTGTCTTAGATATTTGTCACCAAATTTGTTGTTGCCTGTTACTGCAACCCCGGGAAACAAATTCCCTCTATTCCCCTGACCCCCACTTCATTCTGGGCTCTCCTCTGCCTGCCTCACTTAGTTTGAGACACTCTTTCAGTTCTCTGTCCCTGTTGGGACACACATCTCCTGCAGACATGCCATCTCCAGCTGCCTTGGGTCTCTCTTGACTTTAAATTCTGATATCCCTACAATCCTCCATTCTCAGAGAATTGCAGATGACCAGGACCCCCATAGCCAAAGGGAGAATAGAGAAAGAACAAGCTTAATCTGGTGAGAAAGTGTGCCAACAAGGGCACCTTTCATCCAGTGTGCAGTGAATAGGACATCCAATGGCCAACAGCATAGGGCCCATGCATTACTGGCAACATGTGTCCCAGTTCTTCCTCCCAGCTTCTCCTTTAAAGGAATTTCTTGGATGGAGGAAGGTATGTTTACAAGTTCTTCAACTGCCAGCATTATCCAGGGTGTGGCTTGTTACTCTGGAAAGATGTTTTACTTCTGAAAAGTTCCATGAACATTCAGAGAAAGAAGAAATGCCTGTCACATATTCATAAGCACTCCAAAGGTGAGTCAGTAACAAGCTTCCCCAGAATTGGAGGTGAGCCAATACCAGAGCAGCACTCCACAAGAGTCTCATCACATGGACAAAAAGGGTTCTATGTTCTTGGGCATACTCCATTTGTCACCCCAAGGCTATGTGGATAGGTTTTAAGATAGAGTTACAAACAGCAAATGTGATGAGACATTACCTGTGATGTGAATTCTGCCAGTCATATCTCAGGCAATCGCCATGGGGATATTGGCTTATCTCAAAAGCTACTCCAACTAAGCCTTGTTCTCTATTATTTTCATATAAGAAGACAAGGAATATATGTGGTGACACAGGCCAACTAACCAGTTCTTGGCAGGGTACTCCTGTCATTAGCATTGGCCTTGGGGAAAAGTTCCCTTTCCTTCCCAGAGGACTCCTGTAGTCTCCGACTACACAATTAAGTTGTTAGGAGTACAGGCCCAGTAAGGATAGGATGCTGTGCTACACACACAACCTGACAGCTTGGAATTCAGCCCTGAAGATGTTCATCTGTCAAAAGTTGTCTCAGAAATTTAGACTCACAAGTCTTTACTTTGGCTCTGACAAATTGGTCCTTGGACTCCATAAATGTTAATGCTGAGAGTCACAACTTGAGTGGGGGTGACTAGCTAGTGTCCAAGCTGAGCACCCGATGTCTGATGGAGTCCACTTCTAGGCACCATGCATGTGTGGACCCTGCTGAACAAAAAGCTTCAGCATCCTCTGTCGAGCCTGTGGTGCCCACACATGAAGGCTTAGCCAGCCAACTGCCATAGGATCCCATACTTGCATTTTGTCTCTCTGGACAGCAGGAGCTTCAAGGATTTTAATACCTAGCAAACTTTTCTGGGACATCTAAACAACATCAGAAGTCCAGGAAACAGTTGCCAGCGGGTGCCAGGAAACCCACACAAAACATCAGAGACAGAAAGACTTAGATCTGCATCCTGACTGAGTCATTAGCTGTTTGACTTCAGGCAAAAGATTTCCCTGAGCTCTCCCTGAAAAATCAGGACCATGCCTCCCACCAGTGTGACTCCTCTGAGCAAGGACCACTCCTAAAAGTTCTTCACCCTTTCTGGCAGCTATCATCTGGCTGCTGGGCCACATTCACAGGTTCTTATTTTCAAACTTGTGGAATCTGATGGATCACCACTTCTGACTGACTGAACTTGGAACTTTTTGTCTTGGCCTTAAGAGGGTGATTCTATAGACTTCTTCTAAAGGCCCACAAAGTAAAGGCTTAGCCTCCATGTTGGCACTGTTGGGAGATAATGGAATATTTAAGCAAAAGGCTCTAGTGTGTAGGTCACTGGGATGTGCCTTCAAAGGGAACCCCAGTCTCTTCTTTTTTTCTTTGCTCTCTGTGGAGGTAAGCAGTTTGGCTGTGACATACATTTGCACAAAGCACCAAAATAGACTAGTTTATCATGGACTAGAACTTCCAAAACTTTCCACTGTGAATCCAAATAAACTTTTTTTTCTTTCTAAGATGATTTTATCGGATGTCTTATAGTAGCAGAAAGCTAAGACACTTGTTGACCAGCAGCTATAATTCCATAGGTAACCTCAATGTTATTCGGCACATAGTTGGAAACTGAGGCCCAGGACATCTTTGGAAGTGATCTTATTCTGCTGCAAAAGAAACTTTTATTCTGTGAGATTAGCTGGTGGATTCTGTGAGATCATCTTAAGAACATTTCCCTTCTCATCTCCTGCTAGGAGGTTATGAGGGAGAATTGGGGAGAGACAAAGGCACTAGTCTCCCCAGGCTCATCCTTCTGTAGGATGCTCAGCCATTCTGACATTCTCTATGTCTGGGTCTCATTTTGATTCCTTGCACCCGTCCCTCAGTGGGTATCTGGGCTTAGGCACTGATGAAAATGCTGAGTCTGTTCATTGCTGCTGATGTTGGGCTTGCGCTCCTTTTGGGGCATCTGGGCTGGGAAGGGGTTAACACAGAACAAACTAACTTGAGAAGTGTGTGCATGCTGAGCCTTTGAAACATGACTGTGCTGTTTCCTCTGTACAATTCAAAGTATGGTGTCTTTATAACACAATCTGAAAGCATTCCTATTTGCCCCTCCCATCCCCCATGTCCATAACACTCTAGTTTGTGCAGAAATGAATAAATAAGTACCCCTGTCCTAGAAAGACTTAATCTAGAATATTTTAGATACCCAAACTACAAGGGAACAGTCTAAAGTTTCTGATTCTTTCTGCCTCACTTCATGCTTTAACCCTGCTTTGCTTGCTCCATGTCAGAGGACATAGCTCCCAATTATGATGTAATCAAGTCACTGAAACTCAAGTCCCCCTCTCCTTACCCCACAGGCTTGGAAGTTGATGTGACCTCTTCCCAGTGCTTGCTTTCTCCACCCCAGGAGCTTCATAAATCACCTCATAAAAACGTATTTACTGGTTCCCCTGACATAATAGCAGAATAAACTGCTCAAGAAAACCCTTGAAGAGTTCCCCCAGAAAACTCGAGAACTGTGCCGCTGGTGTGGCAGCAGGGTCTCCAGCTTGAGTTTCTGCCCTCTGCCTTTTGACGGTGTCTTCTGTAATTAAGACAGCCAAATCCTCTTGTTTTTATTGAGTTGGATGGCGAATCACAGAATAAATGCTTTCCCTTGCACTTTAAAAGGATTTAATAGGAAAATATTTTTCCTACATCCTGTTTCAAGAGGAAAATGTGATTTTAGGGACATTTTATAGTTCACAACAGGATACTGAAGGGCATTTGGTTTTGCTTTAGTTTATTATGACTGTGTTTCTCTAGCATGAAGTAGTCTTTGTGATTATTTAGATAAGTCTATAGATAGCCACAGAATTATGGAAACTTGGGACTGGAAAGGCCTTAAATATTAGCCAGACCAACACTCTTCCCTTCTCAGATGAGAACACAAGTGACTTGTCCAAGGTCACATGTTAAGTTAGTGTTATTCTTTGTGGCCTGACTATTGAATAACCTGGAGCCAGCTGTATGTTGGAAGTAGAGGTGGCTAGCATATCCTTTATACAAAGAGACCTGTTTATCTCTGAAACCATTTTAATTTGGGAACTGGAGTACTTGGTAAGTGTAGCTTTGTGTGTGTGTGTGTGTTTTGTATGTCTACCCCTATATTTGGTTAGTGAGACATTCAAATGTTTCCGTTTTCTATCCAATACACAGCACTGGACTAGGTTCAGAAAATATAAAATAAAGCTTAAGTTTCTACATTGGAACAGGTCAAGAACTACCAGAAAAAAATGCAAACGAAGGTAATTACTATTAAATGTGATCATGAAGCATCTCTTGGTCCTTTTTTCTGTTGCTACAACAGAATGTCTGAGACTGAATAATTTATAAAGAATAAAGGTTTGTTCTTATCCCAGTTTCATTTTTGTTGCTGTGACGAAATACCTGACACAAAGCAACTTTGGGGAGGGAAGGATTTATGTGGCTTACAATTCTAGGTCCCAGTCCATCGTTGAGGGGAAGTCAAGGCAGGATCTCAAACAGCAGCTCTTTTCACATCCACGGTCAAGAGCAGAGAGGAAGGAATGACCTCATGTGCCTGCTTGCTTGCTGCTTGTGTTCAGCTAGCCATCTCTCACACAGTTCAGGCCTAGTCTCAGAAGTGGTGCTGCCTACAATGGGCTGACACTTTCTACCTGCAGTCAAGGTCGTCTCTATAGGTCAGCCCGATCTAGGTAATTCCAATTCGGGCTCTTTGCCCTGGAGATTCTGGGTTATAGCAAGTTGACATTTAAAACTAACCATCGCAATTCTCACAGTCCCTGGAGGCTTGGAGGTTCAAAGTCCAGGGCCCACATCAGATGGTATAGTCTTCTCGCTGCAGAGGAGTCCACAGAATCCTGAGGCAGTGCAGAGTCAGTTTTGAGAGCAATTTGTACAACGGAAAGCCCTGCGGCCATTTTTAACACACCTACTACAGGTCACTCAATCTGTAATGGGTTAACCCATGTATGAGAGCAGAGTCCTTCTGACCATTCCTGTCCTGAAGACCATGCTCGTTCCCACTCCTCAATACCTCACAATGGATGGTAAAATCTCTAACACTGGTTTTTGAAATTGAATCTTCTGGTTTCTTTGGAAAGTTAGTTATGTCAAATGATTTTCTGCTGGGGCATGCAGGTGAAAGGACAAATGATGTTTATAAGGAAATAAACATAATCTGACAGACAGTGGATGATGCCAGATGGTATGCCTTGCCATTCCTTGCTAGTCATCGTTTGTCTTGACTTCATAGAAACACCCCCCCCCCCCCAAAAAAAAATCCTTCTGGTGTTCTGGCAGCTGCTTGTTGTTTCCAAGGCCGATTAGCAGAGTAAAGTGGAAGTTTCTGGATATGTCAGCTGATACAGACTCACATGGTGTTTTGCTGAGGTAAAACCCATGGGAGGACATGTGATGTTTGGAGGAAGCATAAATAGGACTCTTGAGTGGTGTGTGCTTCCACAGCTAGCTTTGTAACGCTTCATCGGTCTCATGTCTTCATCTTTGCTGATCTTCACTTCATTGAGAGAGGCATGGCAGAGAACTTCTGGTGTCCCTGCTGGTCCTGGTTGCTCCTGCAGTAGAACTGTGGAAAAGGGACCCTGTCTCTTTGGCTGTCTCAGGCATCCCAAGCTTGGTGGAACTTTGTGGCACAGGAAGCAGATCTTAGCCTGATATTGGAGGAGGAGCTCTGAGTCACAGGAGTTCTGTGTCAGATAATTCTAGCTTCAAGTCTCACTCATTTGTTAGGCCTGAACTCTTTAAGCCATGTCTTTACTCAGATAAAACTGTCAAATGTGGTGTTGCATGCTTTTAATCCCAGTACTTGGGAGGCAGAATTGGAGGCCAGCTTGGTCTTCAGACTGAATTCCAGACCTGCACAGAGAAGTCCTGTCTTGAAAAACAAAACATCCAAAACAAACAAAAAACAAACAAACAAAAACCCACAAAAGTATCTAGTCAATGGACCTGTTGTGTTAAATGAGATGCACTACATATAAAGAGGATAACACAGGTTCTGCTCTAGAATTACTAATAAGGGATACTGTGCAGCTGTGTAGCAGAGACTTGATGGGGGATGCTGGGGCAGCTACTGGTGATGTCCATCTCCTTCAGCTTCCAGAAGGATGCTTGTGTTACGTCCAGGCCTCCATCTCCCCAGCGAAAGGGTGGCACTCAAGACAAAAGACTGGCACACTGAGTCAATGTCTTGAGTTAAAGGAAGCCCTTGGGACATGCCTCAGCCTCTGTGGTCTGGGTAAGCCATGGAGAATGTTCTGGGATTTGGAGTGTTATTCTGGAGAGCAGAAGATTCAGGGGATGGGTGAAATGAAAGAGCTCAAGTGTTTGAGCCAGTGGGAGAGACCAGCTGTTCCCCATTTCTGCTTTAAACACAATGAGAGGTAATGAGTTTACGCTGAAGCATGAAGGATTTAGGCTAAACATTAAGAAGAATTTCCTGAATGTGGGTGTTGTTGGGCTTTGGAATGAGTTAGTAAGGTGTTTGAAATAAGGGCAGTGTTTCTTCTGGCTGCGGCCTGGGGACCGTTGGGGTGGCTTTGCTCTCATGCTCCTCCTAAGCTGGGCCATCCTAGATACTCATAGAACTTTCTGCTTGTGCCTGTTTGAGTCAACCCTATTGTTCCAGACCTTGATCCACTGTAAGAAGACTGACTGTGGTGCTAGGCAGATCACTGCCTCAGGCCATCTCCAGTTTGACATTCCACAGATGCCACGGTTGCTTATGTAGGCTCCTCCAGTGACCAACATCTCTCTTTGAAATTTATTAAGAAATTCTCTGTAGGGCCTCTTTCACCAAAAGTGCATTTAATAAAGCTTGGAATTTCCTCACAACACACTTATTTAGTTGATATATTTTTAGGCCTCGGTTATTGCTCGGCCTCACTTTGCTTTGTAAGCTCGGGGCAGGTCAGCACAGCAGGACTTCAGAGGTTTTGGACAACCAGGTCCTGACCACCTACTGGGCTTTTCCCAGGCCTCCCAGGAAAGCAACTTTCTAGCCATTCATTTAGGACACTTTTAAGTGAGCTACTGATCTCCATAATTGTTCTTCCAAAAGGCAAGCAACTCACTGCAGCTATGAGCTTCCTGGGAAGCTCCACTTACCCAACAAGTAGGCCATGGTCAGGCATGTTTATTGTAAATTACATTTAAAATGAACAGCTTTCACTTCAAGGAGGCTTTTAAGGAAGAACACATGAGCTGGCTGATAGCATTTGCGTTCCCAACGTGTCTGTGTTATTTTGCCCAAGGACCTTCATTTATTATTGCATTTACAAAGCACCCTGTTGTCATTAAAAGATTTTCCTATGTCAGCTGTTTTCTGGAGATGCACAAGACACTTGCCAACCACAGATGAGTTCAGGTAGCAATAGACCACCCTCCACCCTCTCACGCTCGCACTCACACATTCCTTCTATAGTTCCTGCGGGGTGGAGGTGGGGGACTGGCAAGTGATGGCTCTCAGCAGTCAGGAAAGGTGAGAGTATCCTTTCCTTCAGGTTCACTTCTGCACTGGACCAACAAAGGGTGTGTGGGGGCAGAAGGGCAGACACTCTAGAACCAGCCAAGGCTCTAGAACCCATGTCCTCCAGCACTTAGCAGCCAGCAGGAACTTCAGCCTACAGAGAACCCTCCCGGAACCTTCTTCCTACCGCTTCTTCTTGGTCTACTCTTCCCTGGAAGCTCTTCTGCCTTCCCTCTTGTTATCTTGTCTGCTTCTATGGCTTCTGGAAAGATACAAGTGGACTTTTCTCTGTCCCCCTACCTACTGCCACTAGCCAGATACATCCAGGGCCTCCATTCCCTTACATCCATGACAGCAGGCTCCCTGCCTCCCAGTTTGTCATTTATTTGTCCTGGCCTTGGGAAGTGCAGGTTCCAGGAGTTAAGGGAGAGGGTATAATACAAAGTCCTTTCCTTATAGCAAAATGGGCTTAAAGAGGGCAATGAGGATGGTAGCCAATCCTTAGGCAACCCTTCCCAGGTTACAAACAGTCTTCAGCATTTGATGGAAAGCAAATTGCCCAACCCCCTAATGTAGTTCTTCTTGTCATTCCTATTTTGTAGGTATGAGACATTGAGATAGATCTACAATGGTTAAGATACTTGCTTAAGGTCACATAGGAAGTAAAGAAATCAGAAACAGAAAATAACCAGCTCAACTCCAAGGTCTAAAAGACACCTTGAGAAGAGCTGCCAGCATAGCATCCGTGAGGGTCACCCAGGCAGAAATGTAGAGGGGCTAGAGGGATTCTGACATCTCTCCTCCAGACTCCTGTGTGACTAGACGATCCCCTACCCTGTGTGTGCACACCTCCCTGAGAGGGTGCTTGCCCAGCTGAGCTTGCTGCTCAGTCAGGATCCCCCTTGCCTTCATACCTCTCTCTCATGTCCTTATTAAACCAGCTATCCCACCCACAGGCACCTCCAGGCCTGGTGTACACTTCCTGCTCCAGAGTTACCTTCAGTGGGAAGATTTCTGCCTTCCTCTTGTGCACCTGTGGACTGTCCTGGGAGCTCACACTCACACCCGAGATCTCCTAGGATTTGATTCAGAACAGAAAAACTGATCAGGTACCAGGACTGCCTCCTGAACAAGAGGCAGGGCTTCCCTGGGTCTGAACTTCCTATTTCCTCCCTAGCTCTAGAAACATCCCCTCAAGGAATATAATTTACATAAAATAGTTTCCAAACATATTAAGGGAGCAGACATCGAAAGGAAACCCACAATTAAGGAGTTTTGCACACTCAGTGTCTTTCCACTGGCTGGGGTATATCATCTTCCTGAAATAATGAGGTCTGTCTGGCAGAGGCTGGAGCCCAGAATGTGCACCATATTCAAGTCTTTAGGCTCTTGTCATCCTGGCTGGGGCAAGACAGATGAGGAAAACTTTGGGCTGACCTGAGTTTCCATGTGCTGGCAAACAGAAGTGGGCAGGGGTGAGCCATTGCTGTCCCCACATTGGTTCTGATGGACATCATTCTCTGTCCTTTATGTGCCTGGTTATCTACCAGCCATCTTGTTCCTAGGGGCAGTGGAAATAGGTTGTCAGAGGTCAGAAATCTAGAGTAACCAAGAGAAGAAAGGGTTGGGTGATGGCAGGATGTGTCCAGGGTGAGAGGACTCTGCCCAAAGGCCACTGACCAAGATGCCTTGCTCCAGAGTTAGGCAGCAAATGTTTTTGATTCTTTGTTGTTGAGGCAAAGTCTCTCACATTATACCAGGCTCAAACTCCCTGTGTAGCCAAGAAGGACTTAAAACTTCCAAAGCTTCTGCTTCCACCTCCCAAGCGCTGGGATTATATGCATGCAGCGCTGTGTCCTGGTTCAGCACTGATTGTGAATTCCAATTCACTTAGTTGTCACTGCTGACGAGTCCTTCTCTGTAAGATCAGAATCACACTTGATGCCAGGGTTTGTTGGTGGATTGACAAGTAATTGTGAGTAACATGCTCCTGACAAGATGTCAATCATTCTAAGATGTTTCTTTTTTTTTGTTTTTCGAGTCAGGGTTTCTCTGTGTAGCCCGGGCTGTCCTGGAACTCACTCTGTAGACCAGGCTGGCCACGAACTCAGAAATCCGCCTGCCTCTTCTAAGATGTTTCTTAACCCTACTATGTGTAGGCACTGTTCTGGCTGCAGGAGCTTGAAGAAAATGGAGGGGGAGGTCTGGCATCAGTAAACCCCTTTCTTGTACTTACAAGCCTTTCACTAAAACATGTACGTGGAAACAAGAGCACTGTACAATTTGTCTAGACTGTGGAGAGCCAAACTGGACAAAAGAAAGTACACAAAGGTGAGAATCTCAGGGATAGGGGCTCACATGATTTTATTGCCCCTTCCCCTGAGCATGGAAAGAGACAACACAGAAATGGAGAGAAGCTTCAGTGCTTGTTTGGAGGGTTCATTTTGTATGCAACCCATAAGCTGTTTACAGAAAGAAGTAAATGTGACCTGATGTTTCAGCTCTAGGCACAGGATCCCAGACATCAGTGAAACCCACAGGGTGTTTTTCACTTCTGCAGCATGGCTCCACCTCCCTGACTGGCTGGCTTCTTTCCAGTGAAACAATATGCACAAACTCACCTAAAATTATTTTATGAGCTATGTGCCCAGCATGGAAAACACAGATCAAAAAAAAAAAAAACCTCAAAGAGTGTAGCATCCATCTGCCATCTGCCCACACATCCCTCTATCCTACAACTGCCCATTAACAAGTTGAGCAAACACTGTGTGTTAGGGACAAGATGGTAAAAGACAAGCATCCAGTGCAGACATGACTCCAGGAACACTGTAATGAATGAATGACTAAAAGTAGTGGTCCTCTCACTTGGGATGTAGGGATGGGTAGGAGAGCAGCTTCAACGGCTAAAAATAAGAGCCCTGGCACCATCCATTCACCCTTTGCTCCTCCTCCTCCTTTTCTTCTCTTCGTTCTTCTTGCCTCCTTTTTCTTTGAAAATAATAAGGACTGAATGAGGGATGGAACACCAGCAAGAGGTAGTTTCTGCTGTAACTAAATAACTCCCGTAGATGGAAACTTTCCCTGGCTGGGTTAGAACTCATGATCTTCCTTCCTGCCTTAGTTTCCCAGGTGCTAGGATCATAGGCCTGACCTAGCAGGGACTCACTCCTTCATAGAAAGCTTTTTAAACATCTGTATGCCCTAATTATTTGGCTCAGCAAATCTTTACATAGCTGTGAGCAGGTCCGTACATCATGAATCCAAGGCAGATCTGACCGACAGAGTCCCTCCAGAGGCTCTTCTTCTTTGAGGCCTCCTCTTATCTCGTTTTTCTGTGCTGTACCTTTTCTTCTCAAGCAGTTTGCAGTGGGATCACCAGTCAGGCAGGGACCATGTCTTTCCAGAGCTGAGCCCAGGCTTCAAGTGTGGTCTGACTCCTGTCCCTATGGGCCCATTATTAGGAACTGTGTTCATATAATGAGGCTCTAGGAGCTGTTAATGGTTTTGGCAGCCTCTCATTCCTGAGCAAGGCACAAGGCTGAAACCCACAGATCCTCCTCCCATTCTTTCACACATGCCCCCCGCACCCACCCAAGACAGAGTTTCTCTGTAGTCCTGCTGCCCTGAAATTAGCTATGTAGACCAGGCTAACATCAAACTCAAAAGATCCACCTGCCTCTGCCTCTGCCTCCTGAGTGCTGGGATTAAAGGCACACACCAGTATTCCTTCCTGGTGCCATTATAACCAGCTTCTCACACATGTGTTTAGGAAACATATTCTCGCCTCTCACTGTCTCTCATGCAGGACAACTTTCAACGATTGTTCAGAGTCTAAAACCTGCCCTTGGTAACCAACTCAAAACTGCCACTTGTGTTTCAGAACCACAAGACCCTCAAGCCATTACTGCAATACATAGCTCCTTACCTTGTTTGGGGGAAAAGGAAGAACCATGAGAACTTTGTTTCTTAAGGTGTTTCCCCCAGATTCTACCAGGCAGAGCACTGTGTTGAAGTGGCTATGAAATTAATGTCCATATTAGCGTCTCAGGTCTTTTGACTCTTGCTTGCATAGCTTAAGAAGGCCTAGTAACTTCCTGTTTCCTCTGAGAAAGCGATAGACAAAGACAGAAAGTACTGTACTGTGTGCCATTTCACAGCTGTCTGGCCACAGCTGGCATGCAGATCAGGAGAGGCAGAATGTAGTCAGTCTGTAATGGGGGTCCTCAATCCTCATTTTTCCAGGTGGGAAACAGCAGAGTCTGGGACAACTGCTGTGGTTCTGAGACTCCTGAGTACCTGGGCACCACCAGCGTACAGTTGGGAGTCAGGAACAGAGCTCCCAGATGCTTCTCCTTAGGGCATCCACACTCAAGGCAGGAAGGGGAAGGCTGAAACCCGGGCCCCCCACCCCGGACAGGGGCAGAACCAGTCTGAATTCAAGCGAGTGCCAAGAGCACAGAAGGGCTGGAAGAGAGAAAGCCTTAGGAAACTTAGAAGTGGCTCTTGAAGACAAAGGCCTTCCCCGAGGTGGTCCTTAACGAAGAGATGATCCTTGCTTTTTCATACTGCTTTATGCGATGGTGGATGTGAATGCAGTTACCTTACTCAGGGTGAGCCAGGGATGCCGAGGAAGGGATGCTCACCGCCTAACACTATCTAGATGCCTCATTAGCATGGAGAACTCCAGGTGCCCATGGTCCTCAGCGGGGTACCTTGGTTACATGTGCCAGAGCAGGGACGGGCAGGTCGGGAATGGCTCCACTCCTGCCGTTCTTCCTTCTGAGATTCCCATTTCTCACACCTGCCTGGTTCAAGGTCCCATATGCCCTCCAAGAAACAGAGACAGAGATAGTTGGGGGCGGGGGAGGCAAGGGAGAGAGGGAGGGAATGAGGGAGGGTGGGGGATTGGCGTGGAGATTGTGTTACACATGAGTGTTTGAATGCACCCCCAAGAGCCTGCCAACGGATTGCTGAACACTCCTTCATGAGCTAGGCTCATTCATACACACTTATTCATTTTCTACCATTTACCCAATATTGCCAAGCAAAACCTAGAGACCACAAAGAAAATTGAGGCAAACAAACATATCATAGAGGATATTTACCCTCTTCCTAACATGCCCCTAGGGTGCTCACTTCTTAAACTCCTTAGTGACTGACAGTGTTTGGTATACACAGAGGCCTATTGTGATGGACTCATTTAACTAGCTCTGAAGGAGGCCTGCAAGGAAGCTAGCTCACCCTATGACCTGGAAATACCTAGAGCCTCCTCACACCTTCTGATCCTTCTAAACGTCCACTGGATAGCACTTAGCACAAAAATGTCATGGGAGGCTCAGAACTCCTAGACCAGTGTTTCTCAACCTGTGGGTCATGACCCCTTCGAGGTTGAATGACCCTTTCACAGGGGTTGCCTATCAGACATCCTGCATATCGGATATCTACTTTGTGATTCATAACAGCAGCAAAATTACAGTTAAGAAGTACCAACAAAAATAATTTTATGGTTTGGGGCCATCACAACATGAGGAACTGTATTAAAGGATTGCATTAGGAAGGATGAGAGCCGCCGGGCTAGACCCTTAAACCACTGGTTCCCACTCATAACTTCCTCTCTTATCCTTTGGAGGGAAGGAAGGACCATGGCTCAGGTCTCTTCCCTGTCTCTACCCAGCAGAGCACTGTGTTGTGTGAAAGAGACTTCTCTGTGATCTGAGCCAACAGTTGGATAGAGTGGTGCTTTTTAGAATTTTTAGAGATCCAGCCTCTGGGAAAAACACTTACTTTGACTAGAACACCATTTTCAAAGGATTATTAGAGAAAGCAAATCCAGCTATGAAATGTTTAAGTCAATGCCAGACTTCTAGTGAGCATCTATAACTGTTAGCTATTGTATTAGTTAAGGGTACTAACTAATAAAACACACACACACACCACCCAACCAAAGCCCTCCTGACTGAAGCTTAGATGGGGTGAGGGGGAGTTGTCTAGAGGTGGGTGTCATAGACATTTGTCCAGCAGCTCAAAGAAGGTGAGGAGTCATATTGTTAAATGCTTTCTGCTCATTCCCTCATGGATGCAAAAGGGGTGCCATAACTCCAGCCATTTCATTTTTGTTTAACATCGCAAGAAATGTCTTCTCAGGCAACCTCTGACATCACTGACTGGGAACAGAAAGCTTTCCTGGGAATCCATGAGACTGTTTCTGTTCAGGTCTCAAGCATCAGAACCCAGTCACACCAGTATCCTCCTGCTGCAAAGAAGCAAGGAATGTAGGAAGAGGACAGTCATGTGGTACACAAGTCACAGGCTATCACTGGGAAAAGAGGAAGGACTAAAATATGAAAGTGAAGAGCATGGTGTTCATTACCAGACCCAGGCACCTTTCTGCCCATCTGCTCCCACTGGCAGCCATCGCCTGAGGCCTTTATGCCAGTTATAACTATTAGTGTTATCAAAGTCCTCATACTGGACAAGGGTGCTCTCCCCTGACCTCTCCCTGTCTACTGGATAAGTTTTCTTTTGTTTCACATTCTTCAGAAATCTGTGGTAGTCACACCTACAAATATTGCTTCATAACAAACAACCCTAAGCAAAAATAAATGCTTCTGTTTTTCTGGAGACCTGCATGTCAGCTGAAGTGGCTCTTGTTCAGGAAGTGCGCTCAGGATGCCTACCTGTCCACACTGACATAAGCAACGCCTTCTTCTCAGGGAAATGTTAATGCTCCCATGAGGACAGCATGCTGTGCTCAGGGGAGAGTCCCTAAGATCAAACTACATGCCTGATTAGCATAACTAACAACTCAACACATCCTAGAGTCATCTGAGAGGAATTACCTAGATTGGATTGGCTTGTGAACATGACTGGGGGAAGGAGTGTCTTCATTTTTTTTTTCTCTTAATATAGAAGGGCCTAGAGCAGTACCATCCCTAGGCAGGTGGTTCTGAACTTTTTGAATGAATGAATGACAGTAACAAATAATTTGTCCAATACAAGTTATGGGACAAACCATTAAAGACACAATGATGAATAATACAGCTGCTCTCAGTTCATAATCTGAGGTAAATAGGAGTGGGACCTGAGTGGTTAACAGCTGTTCCACTTAAGGCTCTACTCCTATGACAAAACACTATGACCAAAAACAACTTGGGAGGAAAGGGTTTATTTCAGCTTGTAACTCTCAGGTTAGACTCCATCACAAAGGAAGCCAGGGCAGGAACTCAAAACAGGAACCTTGAGACATGAACTGAAGCAGAGGTGATGGAGGCTCACTGTTTATTGCCCCCTCTACCAGCAGTACTTGTTCAGGGATGGTACTACTGTGTGTAAACTGGGCCCTCCCACACCAATCATTAATAAAGAAGATGCTCACACAAATATGCACACAGGCCAATCTTGTGGAGGCAATTTTTCAATTGAGGTCCCTTCTTCCCAAGTGATTCTAGCCTGTGTCAAGTTGACGAAAACTAAACAGTACAATAAACATAGTTGGTAGTGAAACTCATTCCTTGATGGTGGCGTGGTCACTTGGGAACACCATACTATGGCTTCTTACAAGACTCACCACACTTTTTCCACACAAAGCAGTAAGCATCTTCTGTATTTTCTAAAGGAGTTGAACAATCCAATCAACAATACAAACGCCCACACACAAATGCTTATAGCAGCCTTACTCAGGATTGCCAAAATATAGAAGTAACCAAGATGGCGTTGAGTAGGTGAATAGGTAAACACACTGTGGTATGTCCATACATAGGAATATTATTCAGCATTTTAAAAAAATGAGCCATGAAGGCATGAAAAGACATGCAGAAAACTTGACGACATATTACTAAGAGACGGACAACCATCTCTGAAAAGGTCATGCACTGCACAATTTTAGTGACATGCTGGACAAGGCAACACTAAGAAGATAGTGAAAAGGTCAGGGGTGAGTGGAGATGGATGAACAGGCAGAACATGGAGGATGTTCAGAGCAGTGAAACTACTGTGTATCCTATATAATGGTAGACATTTGTCAGACTAACAGAATGCACAGCATATACTGAACTGTGGTGTTAGTAACTGTAGCTACATTAGTTTTTTCGCACTGCTCTGAAAAACTCCCTGACAGAAGTAACTAAGGAGAGAAAGGTTTACTTTGCTTCACAGTTTGAAGGGATACTCCATCTTGGTAAAGAAGTTTCAGCAGCTGGAACATGAGGAGGCTGGTCACGTTACGAACACAGTCAGGAAGCCAAGAGCTATGAATGCTGGTACTCAGCTAGCTTTCTCCTTTTAATTCAGACCAGGATCCCAGCACTAAGGATGGTACCACCCACATGCAGGTAAGGCTTCCTATCTTATCTAGAAACACACTCACAGACGTGCACAGAATCTTCTTTCCACAGTCCCTCTAAGTCCCATCAAGTTAACAATTAAGATAAACTATTCCAATGACATATTCTGTGCTAGTGAAAGCACTGTTGATAGAGTAGGAGTGGATGGAGGGGTGGGAATTCTGTACTTCATGGTCTTTACTGTAAAACTGAAACAGTTCTTACAAAACTCACCACACTTTCCCATACAAAGCAGTAAGCATCTCTGCATTTTGTAAAGGAGTTGAACAATCCAATCCACACAAACACCTGCACACAAATGTTATAGCAGCTTTACCCATGATTGCCAAAATATAGAAGCAACTGAGATGTTTCTGTGGGGGGGGGGGGATGAAGCCTGATGAGGTATTTATCTGTAAGAAACAGTTGAAGTTCAGATATGGAAGTTAGATGAAAAAGGTTACCGCACATCTGTATTGGGTTTGCCCTAATGCTGCTTGTATCCTAATGTTAACGTGGGTCCCTTACACAAGTTGTCTGCACATCTGCACATAGCTTCTGGGAACCTGTCCCCGGTTAGTTCTGATTGGTAAATAAAGATGCTGGTAGCAATGTCTGGGCAGGCTAGATGGAGGTGGGACCTCAGAATTCCTGGGCTTGGGACTGGGAGGGAGAGAAGGAGATCTGCCATGCAGGGGAAAGAAAGAGAGAGAGAGGAGGGGAGGGGGGGAGGGGAGGGGAGGGGAGGGGAGGGGAGGGGAGGGAGGGGAGGGGAGGGGAGGAGAGACACCATGACTGAGATTAATGAGAACAGAGAGGCATGGTCGTCAGGTAAAGGAGCCAGGAGAGTGTGGCCCAGAGATTGGCCCAGGTGGGCAGCCTTCTGGATCCAGAGCAGCCTAGATAGACTATAGAGTTTAGTAAGAAATAACTCAGAATTATAGGCAGGAGGTGGATTAACTGCGTGGAAGTTAGGAAGTGGCCCAGGTATTGTGCTGATTAAGGCATATCAAAGTCTAAAGGCTATGTGTGTGTCTTTTTTTTTTTTTATTGGAAATTTTATTTACATTTCAGATGTTCTCTCCTTACCCCATTTCCTCCCCTCCTCCCAGGAACTCACTATCCCTTCCCCCCTCCTCCTGCCTCCACGTTGGTGTACCCCCACCCACCCTCCCCGTACCTCCCCTCCCCACCCTCGAATATCCCCCCCCCACGACGTCCAGCCTTCATGGGACCAAGGATCTCTTCTCCCACTTATATATAGCTCCCTTGCATATATAGCTGGAGCCATGGGTCCCTCCCTAAGCGCTCCCAGGCTGGTGGTTTAGACCCTGGGGGCTCTGATTGGTTGGGATTGTTGCTTTCCTCATGGTGCTGCGAATCCTCTCAACTCCTTCAGCCTTCACTCTATCTTCTCCATTGGGAACCCCATGATCAGTTTAATGGTTAGCTGTGAGCATCTGCCTCTGAGTATGTCAGACTCTTGCAGACTTCTAAGGAGACAGCTATATCAGGCTCCTGTCAGCATGTACATCCTGACATCCACATCAACCTCTACCTTTGGTGACTGCACATAGGATGGATATCCAGGTGGAATGGTCTGTAGACGTCCCTCCTTCAGTTTCTGTCCTGCACTGTGTCTCCATATTTGCTCCCTTGAGTATTTTGTTACTCCTTCTAAGAAGGACTGAAGCCTCCCCTACTTGGTCATCATTCTTCATGAGCTTTATGTGGTCTGTGAGTTGAATCTTGGGTATTTCAGGCTTCTGGGCTAAAATCCAATAATCAGTGAGTGAATACCATGTATGTTCTTTTGTGATTGGGTTACTTCACTCAGGATGATATTTCTAGTTCCATCCATTTATATAAAAATTTATCAAATTCATTGTTTTTAATAGCTGAGTAATATTCCATTGTATAAATGTACCACATTTTTTGTATCCATTCCTCTGTTGAAGGGCATCTGGGTTCTTTCCAGTTTCTGGCTATTATAAATAAAGCTGCTATGAACATAGTGGAGCATATGTCCTTGTTATGTGTTAGATCATCTTATGGATATATACCCAGGAGTGGTATAGCTGGGTCCTCAGGTAGTGATATGTCCAATTTTCTGAGGAACCGCCAGACTGTTTTCCATAGTGGTTGCACCATCTTGCAATCCCACCAACAATGGAGGAGTGTTCCTCTTTCTCCACATCCTCGCCAGCATCTGCTATCACCTGAGTTTTTTATTTTAGCCATTCTGACTGGTGTGAGGTGGAATCTCAGGGTTGTTTTGATTTTTACTCAGGAATGTAAACCATTGGCACAAGTAGTGTGAACTGCATTGCTGGGATTTTATTTTACTAATTCGACTAATTAATTTTTAACCAATTCAACACATATCTAACTAGAGTTTGGAAGAAGATGAGTGAGAAATGACTCCCTCCACCCACCCAACCCCCTGCCCTGCAAGGTCTATTCCCTTAGAGAATAGGATAATGAAGTGCTACAAATGGTTCTGAACACAATCTAGTGACAGCAAAGGAAAAGCTGCAATCAGCTTTCTTTGGGCACAAATGAAGTCTTTCTGGCAGAGATAGGTTTGAATGGAATATTGAAGGATAGGTAGCTTCTTCCCACCCCCTTACAGAGTAAGGAGAAAGAGTCTGGTCAGAGCCTGTGCAAAGGTCCATGCGAGCTCATTATCTGCGTGGTTCCAGATGTATGGCCCAAGTGCTAAGAGTGCTGCCTGCCATAGAGAAGGTGCTAGGAGAATGTTTGATAGCTGGGTAGTTGCTCACTTGACTTGACAGAGTCAGGGAACTCTGTATCTCAACGAGGGGCAAAGGCCAGCAACACAGCAACCAGTGTGAGCTCTGACCATTCCACATTGGACATGGTGCTTGTCCCTGGGGGAGCCTAATTCTCCTCCTCCCAGCAGCCATTAGTAACCTATTGTTCTTTGGGGGATATACATACCACCAAAAATGGACTCAGCAATATGTGTTTGTGTGGTGTGTGTGTGTGTGTGTGTGTGTGTGTGTGTGTGTATGTGTGTGTATGTGTGTGTTGGATTGAATGAATATGCTTGGCCCAGGGAGTGGCACTATTAGGAGGTGCAGCCTTGTTGGAGTTGGTGTGGCATTGTTGGAGGAAGTGTGTCATTGTGAGTTTTAAGATCCTCATCCTACCTCCCTGGAAGCCAATCTTCTCCTAGCAGCCTTCAGTTGAAGATGTAGAACTCTCAGCTCCTCCTGTACTACGCCTGCCTGAACGCTGCTATGCTCCCACCTTGATGATACTAGACTGAACCTCTGAACTGGTAAACCAGGCCCAATTAAATGTTGTCCTTATAAGAGTTTCTTTGGTCATGGTGTCTGTTCACAGCAGTAAAACCCAAACTAAGACACAAGTTGGTACCAGGAGTGGGATATGGCTATGATAGGGCCTGACCATGTCTTTGTTTGGAAGAATGTGGATTTTGAGACTTTGGATTTGGAAAGCAAAGACATGCTTTAAGTGAGGCTTAATGGGCCATCCTAGTAAGAATATGGATGACTTTGTTGCTGGGGGTGATTTGAACTGTGGAAGGCTAGTTCTAGAGGTTTCAGAGGAGAAGAATTTTAATATGTGGATAAGAGACTTTTTTTGTGATATTTTGGTGAATAATGTGGCTGCCTTTGCCCTTGTCTGAAGAGTCTGCCTAAGGCTAAGGTGAAGAGAGTTAGATTTAATTGCTTTGACAAGGGAAGTCCTCAAACAGTCTGGTATAAATTCTGTTGTGTGGTTTCTCAAGTTCACTCTTATGAAGAGCATTTTAATGAAAAGGAGCAAGCTGAGAAAGGAAAAATACAAAATATATGGTTCAATTATTAAAGGGGAACCAGAGACTAGAATGAAGCTGAATCCCATATTCTGGGAATTAACAGATTAAGGGAATGGGATTTGGGGGCAAAAATCCCACCCAACTAAGGTCCAGGAGATATAGCTGTACAGATCTCTGAGGTCAATCTACAGAGCAAATTCAAGGGCAGCCAAGCTTAGGCAGTGAGGGAGTTGGAAAACAGAAAGCTGGTAATAGAATGAGGCTGGGCAGGTTGTTCCAGCCCAGCAAGTAACAGAACTCAGCAGCTTTGGCCTTATTGCTGTGACTTTAGAGTCTAGAATTGAAGGGACTACTGGGACAATTGATGCTGGTTAGCTGGAGTTAAGAAATTTGTGGTGACTAGCATCACTGACGTGAATTCTGGAAAGTGTTTTCTGAGAGCACAAAGAAGATGTTCCAGAGATAGCCAAAGTCGTACTCATGTTGCATCTGAACTTGGTAATGTGTAAGAGTCACCCAGGTGGTACTGCTTTTGAAGGTACAAAGGGGTCATCGAGAGCAGCTGAGGCTTGTCACTATGAAGGGCCAAGGAAGGCCATTGATGAAGATCCACCCTCAGTTCCAGTTGACTGCTCAGGACTGAAGGGGTCATACAAAGGAGTTGAAGTTTAGCAACATGAAGAGAGCCTGTGGAGACGCCTAGTTTCAGTGGAAGACCCCAGTATATTTGAGATGCCAGTACCATGGGATGATCACCAAGAATAGCAGCAGCAGTGGAGTGGAGTCAACCAGAGCCTAGAGTGCTACAGAGAGCAGAGCTGGAGAAGTGACCCAAGACCTTTGGAGGAGTCCAGAAGATTATGTGTGGATTCTAGACACTGGAATAAGAAGCTGTAATGCTAAAGTTACCTTGGAGACCCCAAGATATTTGAGATGCCAGAGCCATAGGCTCTCGGTTGAGAAGAGCTACTAACAGGGAGTGGAAGCAGCCCAGGAGAAAGAAGTTTGTTGTAATCAACAAAGATGAAAAAGAAGCTGGAAATCTTAAGACTGCTTTGACATCAGACATGGAGACGCAGAGTTTGGAGTTTGCCCAGCTAGTTTCCTGTCTTGCTTTGGGGATTACAATTAAATAATTGGATGAATCTCAGAAAAGACTGAAATTTAGACTTGTAACATTGTTGAAACTGCAATAGACTATGGGGACTTTGGAAGTTGGACTAAATGTATTTTTTTATTATGCTGTAGCTAGGTATGGCCTCCATAGACTCATGTGTTTGAACAGGCCTATGGGGGCCAGGGAGTGGAATGTGATGGTTTGCATATGCTTGGCCCAGGGAGTAGCACTATTAGGAGGTGTGACCTTGTTGAAGTGAGTGTAACCTTGTTGGAATGGGTGTGGCCTTGTTGGAAGAAGTATGTCATTGGGGGCATGGGCTTTAAAACCCTCATTCTAGCTCCCTGGAAACCAATCTTCTCCTAGCAGCCTTCAGATGAAGCTGTAGATCTCTCAGCTCCTCCTGTACCATGCCTGCCTAGGTGCTGGCATGCTCCTGTCTTGATCAAACTGGATTGAACCTCTGAACCTGTAAACCAGGCCCAATTAAATGTTATCCTTATAAGAGTTGCCTTGGTCATGGTGTCTGTTCACAGTAGTAAAACACAAACTAAGACAGTATTTTGTGTGTGCATACATACACATATAATAATAAGGTATAACAATAATAATCAAAAGAAGCTGTCAACTTGGGGTGGGGGAGTCCTGGGAGGAATTGTAGGGAAGATGGCTGAGAGAGGATTGAGGAAGAAAAGGAAGGAGGAGAATTGATATAATTCTATTTCAATTAAAAACGTATTTTTAATAAGCTAGGCATGATAGCACAGGCCTTTGATCCCAGCTCTTGGGAGGCAGGGGTAGGTGGATCTTTGTGAGTTCAAAACCAACCTGTTCTACATAATGAGTTTCAGGACAGCCAGGGCTACACAGAGAAACCTTGTCTTAAAACATATCCCTTCCAAATTTGACTTCTGCAGTCTCCTTCTTTCTGTTATGAATGCTTCGTGGGCTTCAGAGGGTTCTAGTCACTGTCTGGCTGTGGGAAACCAACATCTTCTAGGGTTGATGCTAGTGCACAGAAGAGCTTGGGTGGCAGAGAAGAGCTTGGATCCGTAGAGAAGGGCTTGGCTGGCAGGCGCTGGCATTGTGCTTATGTTGCGTGTCATGAGCACACAAAATCAGAGCTGGGAAAGTCATGGGATGGTTTAGTGTTTCTTAACACTGAGCCAAGAGCTTGGGAGCTAAGTCATGCCCTAGTGAATTTGGCTCTATTGGCCAGTTAAGAAAGTCAGTTTCCATGGTGCAGAGAGGGTTGAGCCTGGGTAGGGAGTGGAAGTCTCTGGAGCCCTGGGCTCTATCCACAGGGACTGGCACCAAGCTATGAAACCTGGCCTCTGTCCTTGCAGCTTCCTCTGTAGTCATCAAGCAGAGACTGGTCTTGTTTTCTTACCCGTGACCTCTGGGGGTCCCTAGTTCCTGGACTGGACCACCTTTGTTATGTCCTAGCCAGCACCCGTGTCTTTCCAGTGGCTAAGTGCTGCCAATGACCACTTGCTGTGCTTGGCACTGCACACAGAAGCATGTCAGGTGGCTCTCTTTACTGAGATTTACCACCTCAGGCTGGAGGAAGTGATTGAGATACTTTTAAAAGCAATTTTCAGAATCCTCCTACTTGTCACTTGCTTTAAAGTTTGAAGGCTTGGCTTGCCCTGTGGCACAAAGGACATGCCCCTACTCTGTGCTGGGGCTAGGCCAGGTTCTTAACAGTGACTCAGTCTGCTAGCCAGTCTTGGTTCAAGTAGGCAGCATGTTAACTGCATGGTGGCACATACCTATAATACTAGGTGACTGTATAATACTCAGGAGGCTGAGGTGGGAGGGTTCAGAGTTTGAAGTCAGCCTGGACTATTTACTGAGTCCTAGGGTGCTCTCAGATAGTGAGAAGGAAGCAAGGGAGGGAGGAGGGAGGGAGGGAGGACAAAGCAAGGAAACAGATCCTTCCAAAGTTCCAGTCCTCTTTGTCTTCCTTGAACCTGAGTTGAGTCTGTCTGGAATCAGTGGGAGAACTGTCTTGGTCTCCTCCCTTCCCCTTCACTCTACAGGAGTTGGTTGGGTAACTATCTTGTTGCCTCTCACAATGTCCAGGGACGTTTTGGTTTTTGACAGCTTTTGACAATCCAATTGTGCTGCCTTTGTGGAATATTCCCTGTGAGCCTGAATTACTTTTCTTCTGTGCAGCTGTAGCAGGATGTGTGCCTCACAAAAGAATGGTCACTGTCCTCATACCCACAGGAGTTTTAGACCATAGGAGCAGAAGGAAAAAACCAAGCAGAATGTTTGCCCATAGGAGTTGAGATTCTAGTAAGAAGCACGCAATGAGGGAAACTGAATTAAAATTGCAAGGAGTGGAAACAGCAGCCTGTGGATGGGTCACATCAGGGGACTAGCTTCCTAGATCATAACTATGAAGAAATGAAGTTAAAGCAGGTGCTGAGCACATGACCTAGGTGAGGAGCTTCTCTAGAAGGTCTTATGGGGACATTAATGCAGCTACTTCAGAGGCAGTGAGAAGAGCCATGTGTAGAAATGTAGGCACCATACTCCAAGCAAAGGGACAGCGGTACACTGACTCAGAGGTGGGAGAGGGCTGGGCACATTCAGAAACATCCAGGATGCCAGAATGACTACAAGAGAGGAAAGTACAAAGACGTGGTAGGAGCTGGACCAGGTCACACAGCTCTCATAGACCAGTCAGTACTGGACATGGTTACTCTAACAATGGCAGAGAAGGAATTCGGATCTAACCCCTGAGGAATAAGCACCTATTCATGCACCTGTGATTAACATAATCTCAAACCTACAGAGAAAGTTCATATGTTGTACAAAGAATTTTCTTTTCTTGAATTACCTGAATGTAACTTGCTAGCCTGCTGCCTGCTGCCCCAAGATGCTTTAGCATGTTTATCCAAGAAATAAAAGGTCAACTCTTAAAATCATGTCACATTGCATGTTCATGTATCCTAGTAAAGATCTTTGTCACAGAAAGATCCTGTTCAGAATCTCACCTTGCCTTTCAAGTCAGGTCCCACTAGCCTCCTTTGTTCTGGAATGTTCCTCAATCTGTCTTCAGGATTTTGGCCTTTTAAACATCGCCTGACATTTTAAATAGTGTCCTTGTGATAGATAATGGACTCTGGGAAAGGGGTCCCTTGAGTACCAGTGAACATAGAACATGGAGAGAATGAGGCCTATGTCTTCTCCCCTGGGAAGAAAGGTTAGAGACTTAAGCTGTGACATGGAAAGAGGGAACCAGAAGAGATTCTTTGTGGGCTGGTTTGCATTTAGAGAAGTTGATGAGAACTCACAGGATTTGAATCACCATAGAAGCAAAACCCTGGTGACTTCTGTAAGAGAGTTTCTAGATTGGGTTCACTGAGGAAAGAAAACCCACCATAAGTATAGGTGGCACCATTCCATGGACTGGAGTCCAGTATTGGGGTACAACAGAGAAAGGTCTCTGAGCACTGGAGTTCATCTTGCTCTGCTTCTCCACTGCAAATGCAATGTAACTAGTCTTCTGTTCCACCGCCATGCTGTCTCCCACTTTGATGGACTGTATCCTTGCAAACTGTGAGCCACACAAATCCTTCCCTCCCTCAAGTTTCCTTCTTGTCAGGTATTGGTCACAGCAATGAGGAAATGCACTAATGCATCCTTCCATCTGCATCTGGCTGCCATTCCACCTTGGTTGCATTTAGGGCATGCATCTGTTGCAGATATATCACACAGCAATGCTTGCTCTCCTCATATCTTATTGGGCAGCACACTATTTCAGCGTCCTGTTACCGACAATGCTCACACAGATGGGCCAGGATAGCTCACCAGGTTCTCCACTGTATGTTAGTATCTTTACTGTCTTCCTGTCTGAAGCTGATAATCATCTTTATGCAACTACTCTGTTCCTCATCAGATTTTGTATTTTTTCAGCTATTTATCACCCTATGTGTTGGTTTCCTATTTTACACTATGGTTTATCACTTACAATGTCCTGTGTGTGTTTATATTGAAGTCACCCCCAGAAATGTCTGCTTTTCTGCCTTGTTCTCATCATTTTTAAACATTTACTTTTCTGGGTAAGAAAATATCCACCCAGGGTATGTAGGATGATGATTCCACTAGAGCAGTGGTTCCCAGCCTTCCTAATCCTGCAACCCTTTAAAACATCTTGTGATGACCCCCAACCATAAAATTATTTTCATTGCTACTTTGTAACTGTAACTTTGCTACTGGTATGAATCATAATATAAATATCTGATATACAGAATATCTAATATGCAACCCCCATGAAAGGGTCATTGGATCCCATGAAGGGGTCACGGCCCACAGGTTGGGAAACACTGCATTAAAGCATAGTGGAGCTGGAAATTCCCAACAAATGATGCCCCGATGTTTGTCCCAAACCCACTGTTTGTAGGATGCTGATGTGAGTAGGTCTGTGCTGCCCAAGATGCATAGCCAGCCTGTGCAAAGATGCATAGCCAGCCCATATAAAGATGCGTAGCCAGCCTGTGCGCTGATCTTTGGCACACTGGAGAGCAGTAGGCAGCCTTGTTGATGATGTGCTTTCTATGTTCCCGTCCCCTAAGTCTGATCTTGAACTCCATATCATAGACGACTTTGGACTTTATTCCTTCTGTCCCCACCTCACTAGTAGTAGGATTATAAGTGAGCAGCACTACACCAGGCCCAGCTTGTGTAAATCAGGCATGAACCCTACGGCTTTTTGCATCCTTGGAACACATGCCGCCAGCTATGCCCCCAGCCCACTGCTATACTATACTTCTTACTGTTATTTTACAGTCTTCTCTTCTTAGGACCAAGCTCTCTGTAACAGCCTGCATTTTACACTAGCAATGAACCCCATCTCCTTTTTCACGATCTCTCATTAACCTTGTTTTCTCCTGGGCTTGATCCAGTCTGCTTTTCTGATGGTAGCCTGGGAACCATAGGTTACTTATGCTTGTGTCCTATTGCCAGGTATGTGGGAAACTATGCCACCTAGGCTTGATCTCTGTGGTGAGGGCAGGCATCTTCTCCAGTGAAGAACTTGAGATTGATTGTGTTGATGTAATTAGTTAAAACAGCGGCCTCCGGTCAAACCGACTATCTAGGCTGCGGCAGCTCTGCCTAGCTCAGCTGCCATGTTTCTCAGCCAGAAGCCACGTGCACACCGCAGCTAGAAACAGCCAGCCAGAAACACCAGCCCTGCCACCCATGAAACGCCAGTGTGGGAGATGGCTCTGCCAATCTTCCACGCTGTCTTCGTAAGGCTGGGAATTGCCCAGACCATCCTGCCATCCATGCAGGCCCAGTAAGAAAATGAACCTCTAATGTTTAAAGATTAATCAAAGGCTTTATATGTTTGGTAATGCTCAATAACAATATGCCCATACAAAGAGAGTTGTTTCCCAATTAGCTAACTTAAATAAAACTTGTTACCTGTGATTGGTCTCCATACCTGCATGGCTCTCCAATGCTCCTACATCTCTCCTCTCCCTTGCTCCTCCTCTTCCTTTTCTTCTACCTCTCCCTACTCCTCCTCTTCCTCTCCTTACTCCTCCCACCTTAGCTCCTCCTACAGATTGTGGGTGCGTTCTAAGATGCCGTTATGACAAAACCATCCAACAGTGCCTTCCTCAGAACACACACTGGTTGTTAAGTGACTAAAGACTGGATGGTTCTTCAGTCACTGGTACCCCCTTATGTCTTGTACTGCCTATCCCAACTTTCAAATCTCCCTCCCTGGAGTTTGAGTTTTGATTGCCTGACTTAGTAGAGCAAGGACTCTTGACACAGGTTCAGCACCCTTCTCATAGGCAGAGGGGTGAGGTATAAAATACACATGAACGGGTGTAGTGTGGCTATTGACTCCCTGTATATTTCAGGATGGGATGTAACCAGAGCTCAAAGATGCTGAGTAACATGCCCGAAGATGTCCAGAAGAATGGTTGGTACCAGCCTTGAATATCTTTGTTTTGAGGGCCCAGTCCCCAGCCCCACCCCTCACAAACAAACAATGTAAAGCATAGATAGCCTTTCCACTACAAAATTTCCGAAAAGATTTTTAGAAAAATACTTTAATTTTGCCCATACATTAATTTACAATAGCTGTGATTTCTTAGGAGTGACAAGCTTACTGGAAAATTCTTGCAAAGTGAGAAAATCTATATCTTTTACCTGTAATGAGATTTTTTAGGCATAATTAATTGAGCAATTTAATATGTTGACACGGCGCTACCTTGTGTGGACATTTAATTAAACATTTATTAGGTTTGACTTTGTAGATTTCTTTTCTCCTGGTACAGCCAAAAAATACTCTTCCAGTTTTCCAACATTTTTGTTGGAGAGCCCTGCTAACGGTTGGGTAATGGCAGATTTTGTCTGGGTACAGGCCACTCTCCACCATGGCCAATCCAGGCCCACTGGGGTGTGTGTGCATGAAGTCTTGTGGCAAAATCCAGCATGTGGCACACCCATAATCATAACACTGTGGAGACAGAAACAGGAGGGTCATCATTATATTGTGGGTGTTGGGGGCTAGCCTGGATTACAGAAGATCCTGACTCCACATAAATAACCAAAGCAAATTCAGGGGCAATCTTATGAGATGCAGTAACTCCTGGGGTCTTGTTGGGAACAGCAGTTACACAGTTGTAACAAGTCCTAGCTGAAGTAGTTCTTCCTGATTCTCTGGATCATGTTTGAACAGCTTGGCTAGGCTCTGAGCTGTGGGCATAAAACAAGAGTTACCCAGGTTAGACCAGTGAAAATAAGATGAACAAAATATGGCCAGGCTTCAGAGGGCTCCTTTGACTCCCCAGTTACAAGCCAGCCTGGTGTTCAGCGTGAGCAGTCACAAGCAAGTGCAGAGATTTTTGCTGTCCAGAGCAGCTGTCACATCCTTGAACCCAGATGACCCCTCCAGGTACCCTGCCGGGTAAAGCGGACATGGATGAGAGTCCATTCAGTACCATCAGAAGATCCGAGCTGGAGCACAATAGCCCCATGAACTATTGTTGCTAAGCAGCTCTTTGATTTCCTTAGACTCTTTTTTTGGTGCCTGCCCCCTGACTCTTTCTCTTTTGTCCTCTAATATATCTCCTCCTTGTTCTTGGCTCCACCCTCCCCCAGTACACACACCAGGTCAGGAGGAAAAAGCCAGCGTATCCACCCCCAGGTTTCTCACTTTTGATCTTTACTTCTCTGACCAAACAGAAGATGGCTTCAGGGACCAGCATTTGGGCTCAGTTTGGAGTGACCTGCCTGGGTCACTGTATCTTTTCTCCTTTGTAAAGATGACAAGTTGGCCTGGGGTGACATTTGTGGAAGTTTTACATTCTCTAGGGCATTGTGCTCAATGAAAACATCCTTGCCACCACCCTATAGAGCAAGACCAATAAGTCTGCTTCACAGTGATGAAGAGATGTGGCTTTAGGGTGATGGCCTTCCTAAGGTCACCCTGTGGGTAGGTGATAGAGTCAGGACACTACCTGGTCTCTGTAGAGACACACCAAAGCCCACTGTTTACAAGCTTGTAAAAGCAGCACAGAGATCTCATGCCCTTCATTCAGTTTTCCTCATCAGGGCTGGTGTTTTTGTTTTGTGTGTGTGTGTGTGTGTGTGTGTGTGTGTGTATGTGTGTGTGTGTAACAAGCTCTGGCTGTCCTGGACTTGCTTTGTAGACCAGGCTGACCACAAAATCACAGAGATCTGCCTGACTCTGCCTCCCAAGTGCTAGGATCAGCCTATCAGGGCAACTAGAGCAGTTTTTCTGATGCAACAACCAACTATCTTATTCAGGCCTCCACAGATGTACCTGTATCTATGAGCGTGTGTGTAACACTGATGTAATCCTAGTCAACATACAGGACGACTAGGTCACCCCTCAGCCCCCTCCTGTCCATCTACTCTTCTCCCTCAACATGTCATTCCTTGTAATCACTAAATAAATCTATTCCACATGTCTATGATCTTGTTATTTCAAGAAAGTTCAATGCACAGAAGCATGCAGAAGTATGTGCTTTGGGGAGTGACTTTCTCACTCAGCATAAATTCCATAAGATTACTAATCCCAATAATCTACCATTTGCTCCTGTATTAGTCAGGGTTCTCTAGAGTCACAGAACTTATGGAATGATTCTCTTCATATAAAAGGGGGATTTATTGGAACAACTTACAGGCTGCAGTTTAGCCAATCCCACAATGGCTAGCTGTGAACAGAAAGTCTAAGAATCTAGTAGTTGTTCAGTCCTGTAAGGCTGAATGTCTCTGCTGGTCTTCTGTATATGCTGGCTTCCTGAAGAAGAAGGCTCCAAGGCCAGTGAAGCAATGGATGTGCTAGCAAGGCAGGGGCAAGCAGACAAAGATCAAAAGCCCCCTTCTTCTATGTCCTTATAAACACTTCCAGCAGAAGGCATGGCTCATATTAAAGGTGTGTTTTCCCACCTCAAGATCTAAGTTAAAAGCCTGTGTCTTTCAGCCTTAAGATCCAGATCAAAGATATGGGTCTTCCTGCCTCAAAGCAGGCAAAGAGGTGAGTCTGTGTGGGACCGTGAAAGGATGGCTTGGTTTCTGGTAGAGCACTGGCTGGAGATAGCCAGAAACCCAACAGGTATCCATGCCTATGAGGGATGGCATATATCTCCCCACACTTCCATAGCTCCAGGCTCCTGACACACAACAAAGATCTGCAATGATCCATGCTTTTCAGTCACATAGGGCAATGCAGCCCCTCCCAAAGAGGTTTGTGTCACCCAGCACAGGTAGAGGGCATGACTACAGGCTTCAGACTCAAGAGATTTCCATATTAATGAGATACTTAAAGGCCAGAGGGCATAGCCAATTAAACATTCTTTCCCAATCCCTCTTCCTCTTCTCCCTCCTCCCCTCCCTCCTCCCTATTTAAACTCAGGTCTGCCCTGAGTTTCTGGTGGTGGGGGGAGGGGTACAGCCAGATCCATCTACTTCCCACCATGACAATAAATCTTGTAAAACCATGGACTTCCTCGTGTCATTGGGGCCCGCCATGGGGAACCATGGAGAAGGTCTCAACTATTGAGCTATCATCTAATCTCCTGTGGAGGAATTCTCTGCGTTCCAGCCACGAGAACCGCCAATTTAAGCAAGCTAGTGAGTGGGGCAGCAGAGTCAGCCAAGTGAGTACAGTAACCAAAGAGTCTGTTTCCCTCGGGCTGCTGTCAGGGCTTTCTCTCTCCCTCGCTTCTCTCGCATGTCTCCTTTCTTCCATGGCCCCAGCGGCATCTGGGAGCCCAAAGAATGGAGACCACCGACCTCTGGGTCCACGCAAGAGCCCTGCCCTCCCTCCCCCAACTTCAGACTGAGCTCTCCCACACCAGGCGCCCCCCCCCCCAAGCAGTGCCTGCCGGGAGCCACTTTGCCTCTCTGATCCATGGCAGACAGGCGGGAACCACAACTCCGCCCAACAGAACTCATGCTCGCCCATGCATGAGCTGTAAGCCTGTCCCTTTAAGTCTGTCCGCCCTGTAAGTCTGTGCCCTCCACTTCTGGATTGTAGTTCGTTCCAGACATAGTCATCACTATGTCATAGTCAGCTAAGTAGATGACTATGCTCAGTGACTACATGGGCAGCACAAAGTGAACTCAGAGTGTTCTATAAGAAAGCAGTATCTATAGTCAACTTGGAAAAACAGCAAGAAGAATGGTTGTCAGGGCTGGTGATGGTAATATGTATGTCTGTGTGTGTTGGAGGGTTACTGTCCAATGGATATAAAGTTTCAACTACAAAACTAGAAAGTTCTAGAAGGAAACACTATGTTTCAGTTTTCTGATTTTGGTGTCCATCTTTCTGGAATCCATTTTTGTGGCTGGTGGAGGGTAAAGGTGGGACAGCTCAGGTCTTTCCTCTGTGGCATTTTGGTTAAGCTCAAGAGAGCTAGAGAAACCATCTCCTTCCCCCACTGAGTCAGTGTGGGAATTATGTTTTAAATCAAGAGATTTGATATACATGAGTCTATTTCTGAAATCTCTTTTTTCCTCTATTGTTAAGATATTCTAATTTCAGTTTCATCAAAAAGATTTGCTACCTGGCACCATGGTATGAAATATTATACTTATTTCTCAAGTTATCCTCACTGTTATTGGCTGATTACATCTTTTGGAAAGCTTAGATCTAGCCAATTTCCATGATAACCAAAAGCAAAACCAAAAACCCCTAGCTGGTTTGCTTTGTTCTGCTATGCCTAGAATCCAGCTCAAGGCTTCCCTCCTGCTGGGCCAATGCTCCAGAGCCTCCATCCCTACTCCTAGTCTGGGATCTGAAAACTTAGATAAAAGATTGGTAAACTTTTCCAATAATGAGTCAGACAGTAAATACTTTGTTTCTCAGACTATATAATCTCTTTCTCCTGTCCAATTTAAGTATTACAGTATAATTACTGACAGACAATAAACATGTAAATGAATGGGTGGGGTTCTGTCTCGACTCAGACTCAGGATTATTTATAAGACCAGATGGTGGTTGGATTTGGCTGACGGGTGCCGTTAGCTGCCTCCTGGTTTAGATAGCTTGTGTTTAGCTTTTCTTCCCTTCTAATGTTTACAGTTAAATGTATGTTATTGTGGGACTGGAGAGATGGCACAACAGTTAAGAGCACTACTGCTCTCACGGAAGATCTGGGTTTGGTTCACAGCAAATCTGGGATCCACCCACTCAAACGCTGGACCTACACCATGCAGCTCACAACCTCCTGTTATCTCCAGCTCCAAGGGATCCAGCGCCCTCTTCTGGCCTCTGAGAGCACCTGCACTCATGTGCACATATAAATCCACAACTACACCTATTTAAGAATAAATCTTTAAACAATTATGTTCTAAGCTTTCCTGTAAGCTTGAATCACCTATACCCTGCAAGTTGTTTTATGTCATGGTTGTATTATTATTATCACTATTATTATTATTATTATTATTTACTCAAAATACTTTTTAAATGCCCACTATGGCTTCTTCTTTTAATTCACAAATTATTTTGGTTCTGTCATCTGGACCTCCACACAGTCAGGGGTTCCTGGTTATGTGTTAAATATTTTCAGCTTGCTGGCACTGTAGTGCCAGAATGCATCTCTAGGTGAGAACCCTTTCAAATATGTTGGGATTTCTCTATGGCACATTTTATTTTGGCACTGTTTATTGTGTTAACAGTCTATGTGCTCCTGGAAGAAGATAGATCCTGGAGTTGTTCCTTTTTGTGCTGTTATTGGTCCAAATTTGCTTATTATCCTCAAATAGCCTATATCTTGGCCAACTTTTGATTTCCTTTTTCTTCCAATAACAAAGAGGTATGCTAAAATTGTTAGTAATACCAAGGATTTTATTATGCTAAAATTGTTAGTATTACCAAGGATTTTATTATTTCTCACTTTCTCTCACTCTTGTTAAACAGCAGTCTTATTCATTCTTAAAGAATTTCATACAGTGTATCGATCATGTTTACCCCTCTCCCATCTTTTCCCATAACCACCTTCTTCTCCCTCCCTCCTTTCCCACCCAACTTTGAGTTTTCTTCTCCCTCCTCATGCTCATGAGGTCCAGTTTGTGTTGCAGAAGCACTCTGGGAACTGGGGCATGCCCTGAGTGTGGTCGACTTACCAGGGATCCCATCAGTAAGGAAAGCTGCCTCCCTGCCCTCAGCAGCTATCAAAGGCCAACAACTCCTCAGTTAGGTGAGATTTCATGCCCACTCTCCTCATCTATGCTGAGATTTTGTCTGGGCTGAGCTTGTGCTCAGGCTCTGTGCAAGCTGTCACAACTGCTATGAGTTTGTAAGCTCGACCGCCATGTTGTGACCAGACTACACTGTCTCCTTGATGTTGTCCACCTCTGGGTCCTACAATCTTTCCGACCCCTCTTCCATGAAGTCCCCGACCTTCACTTTGATTTCACTGGTTGTTGTATTTTATTTTATTCTATCTTATATAATTAACTTTTATTTTACGTGCATTGGTGTTTTGCCTGGAAGTTTGCCTGTGTGAAGGTGTCAGAAGTCCCAGAACTAGAGTGACAGACGGGTATGAGCTGCCATGTGGATATTGGGAACTAAACCTGGATTCTCTAGAAGAGTAGTGTCTTAGTTAAAGGTTTACTGCTGTGAGCAGACACCATAACCAAAGCAACTCTTATAAGGACAACATTTAATTGGGGATGACTTATAAGTTCAGAGGTTTAGTCCATTATCATCAAGACATGAGCATGGCAGCATCCAGGTAGGCATGGTGCAGGAGGAGCTGAGAGTTCTACATCATCTGAAGGCTGCTAGTGGAAGACTGACTTCTAGGCAGCTAAGGTAAGGGTCTTAAGCCCATGCCCACAGTGACACACCTACTCCAATAAGGCCACACCTACTCCAACAAGGCCACACCTACTCCAATAAGGCCACACCTACTCTAACAAGGTCACACCTACTCCAACAAGGCCACACCTATTCCAACAAAGCCACACCTCCTAATAGTGCCACTCTCTGGGCCGAGCGTATTTAAACCATCACAAGCAGCTAGTGCATTTACAGCTAAGCTATCTCTCCTGCCCTAGTTGTTTTATTTTGAGCCTGCATTTTTTAGCTGCATGCAAATTTAGACATTTAAAGATAATTTTATTAAATTGTTTTAATATTAAAAAATATATGCCTTAGTAAATATTGTCTTAATATCTTATGTTCTACAAAAACTATATCTGTTATACTTTTATATTATAATTGTATTGATATATTTAAAAATGTGTGAGTCAGCTTCACTATAACAAAATACCTGAGACTGTCAACTTAAAAAAGAGGAAAGGTTGATGGTGGCTCACAGTTTTGGTGATTTTATTACAAGATCCATTGACCCATTTGCTTTGAAGCCTGTGCCCAGTAAGCATGTTGGGGAGTTTCCTTATTGGGGTCTCTGCTTAGTGCTATATATGTCTGTTTCCCTTCTTTACTTGAGAATCCCAAGGCCCAAGTGGACAAATGATCTGCTGTGACTTCCTGGGAACCCTGGTTGGATTTCCCACACAGCTTGCTGCAGTCAGGTAAGGAGCTAGTTTGGGCATCAGGTTAACCCTCTGTAGGATATTTGTTTCTAAATCTCTGAGCCAGGATGGAAGGGAGAAATCTAAGCCAGGTTGTGCATTGAACTCACAGCTATCTGAAAATCCTGGGTTGGTAATCGTCCCGAGGCCACTAGACAGGGCCACATGGGAAGCCTGAGTTTTTGTTGCCTCCCAAGTTTTCTATCCCTCCTACTCATCTTCGTTTTGTGATGATGTATGAGTGTGTGTGCATGTGCGTGTGCCTGTGTTTGTGTGTGCTCCCCAATGTTGAATTTTCCAACCACAGTTCCCCAATGCCATAAAAACCTGATGAGCCCACCTTCATATTTTCAGTGAATATGAAAGTAACAAATTCTTCAAGACTTTAAAAAGAGCTAAGTGGTGGTGGCATAGGCCTTTAATTCCAGCACTTGGGAGGCAGAGGTAGGGTGATATCTGAGTTCAAGGCCAGCATGGTCTACAAAGCAAGTTCCAGGACAACCAGGGCTCAAAGAGAAACCCTGTCTGGGAAAGCAAACAAGCAAACAAACAAAATGATGTTAAGAAGAAAGCTCTTGTTTTGGGGACAGAGTTTAGAGTAATGTGCCACAGGTTCACAGCTTTGTATAAATGGATCAGTTGGAGTGCTTGTCTCACATGGGTGAAGCAGTGGGTTTGCTTCTGGCACAACATAAGCTGGTGCACACCTTTTATCATAGTGCTTGGTTGGGAAAGACAGGAGGGTCAGCAGTTCAAGTTCATCCTCAGCTCTATAGAGAATTTGAGGCTAACCTGGGCTATATGAGACCCTGCCTTGAAGACATATGCTTGTTTTGGAGATAGAAGTCCAGGATAGGAGAATCTGACTATAAATTTACTGTGGCTGCTTACTCCCATAGACCAGTGGCTTCAGGCCACAGAGCTGGACCCACAGTCTTAGCTACAAGGGAGGCTGAGGCAAGAGATCACTTGAGTCTAGGAGTTCAGAGCCATACTGAGCAATATTTGTACAGGGAGAAAACATTGGTGAGTCAGCTTCGGGATGGTTAGACTGAGAGAGATGGATGGAAGGGCTGCAGACAGCCCTGGCACCAGAGTCCAGGAAGTTGGAACTTCTGCTCTGGAAACAGGACACACTCCATCTAGGAGGAGGATTGTGAACAGAAGAGGACCAGGACAAGGCTGACAAGACTGAGATCCAGTGGCTGTTAGTCCCAAGAGATGATGGGTGCCAAGGGCTGGTGGTGTGTGCAGTGCCTAAGCCACCGAGGCAGTCCTGTGCGGGCTCAGGACATCGTACCATATTGTTCCAGAGGCACCACTGTTGGAACATTGTTACCCGGGTCTTTTAGCCAGACGACAAGCCAGAGGGAGAGTCAGTCTGCTTTTAATTGTCAGAAACAAGGACACTGATCAAATGGCCCATGGGACCAGCTGACAGGCCCAGTCTGGGATCCTACATGTTAGAGTCCCAAAGCTAATGATGTCATAGCCCTGGGCTGCGTCCGATTTGTGTAGTTAGCTTGATGGGATTAATCAGCTCATGTTAACATGCTGATGACCACGGAATAGAGACGACTGTCTCAATTGGATACCCGGGGCCGAGAGACTTGAGTGAAATCACTGGGTTTTGACAGAGGTCACGGTTGAATTATCACGAAACTTCCTTTACTCGAAGCAGATGCTTATTAAGATTAATTTAGTGTGAAAAGTGAACCAGACAGAATATAAAAGACATTGTCTCCTCAGTTATGTAATAAGACACCTCCCCATTGTCCTCTGCTCTCTCAGGATGACTGTGCATTTCCTTGGGGACATCTTAGCACACTGGGCCGAGCCGCTGTGCAGTAGGGTCTTTGGGGAGCATTCAATGGGAGCTCAATGTTCACACACAGACAAAGTGGCATAGACAAAAGGCAGCATCAGGCTGGGAAGGGAAAATGAGGCTGAGGACAGAAGCCATCTTTCCACAGAGGCTTCGAATTCAGTAACATCCAAAGATGGGCCTTGTTGGGACACAGGAGATAGATAAGGAGATGGCTGTGACTTCCTGACAGAGAGATGTGTGCTGCATGACGGCTGGTGGTGGCCATCTGGGCATTGTGGTTCCAGACGGGTAAACAGGGAGAGTGGAGCTAATCTTTCTGTTCCCTGGTTCTTTGCACGTTCCTTTTCTTTTTCAGTAAACCAGTTCCCTTCCTCTCGAGTGTCTGGCACACTGAGTATGTGCACATGTGTGTATATATTTGTACATGTGTCTGTGGTACATGTATGATGTACCAGTGTGTAATTGTTTTCTCTTTTCTTCCTTTTCTTATTTTTAAAGATTTATCTACGTGTGAGTGTGTGTATGTCTCGAGCGTTTCCCACTGAGGTCAAAGCAGGCTTTAGCTAGTTGTCAGCCACCTGATATGGCTACTGGGAACAGAACAGAACAGTCCCCTGATGGAGCAGAAAACACTCTTAACCGCTGAGCCATCTCTCCTGTTTCTCTGAGGTGGGTCTCTCACTTATACCTCAAACTCACCCACTAGCCTAGGCTGGCAAGCCAGTGAGCTTGGGGGTTGCCTTCCCAGTGCTAGGACTGATCCCACCACATCCAGGATTTTAGTGTGTGTTCTAGAGTTGAACGCAGATCCTGGTGCTTGCAGAGAAGAGCACTTTAAAGATGGATGTCTCTCCCTAGCCCCATGCTTTAAGCCCCTTTCCCTTAGCTTTTTCAGATGCGCCCCTGGCATGGCTCTCCTCTCTTAGCCGCTTTCCTTCACCTTCTTCCTGGTTTCACTTTCAAAGTGATTCCCTTTCTGCTGTGGCTCCCCAGGGCTCCAGCCCTGGCTCTGTTTCTGCTCAGTAGAACTTTTTCTGCTTTTAGCTCACTTAGCTTGCCCCTTGTGGGGCTTTGCTGTCACTTTAAGCCTGCAGACCTCTGGGAGGTTTGCTCCTCCTGTCTTACTGGACCAAATCCAGGACTCTGAAGGTCGGCACCCAGGGGCTTCCTAGGGAGGGGAGCTGGCTTGGGCCTTGGCTTTATTTCCTTGGGACTCTTTCGTTCTAACTCACTCTTGTCTGAGGCTTATCAAAAGGGCCTGCTTTCCTGCCAGATCTGACTTCTATCAGTGAACAGTCTTCTTGCTGGTTTCCTTGAAGCTCCGATGAGATGGCAAAGGAGTTGGGCTCACCCACTTCAAGAGAGTGTGGGGTGTGTGTGACCCTCATATAATACATTTTAGAAGGATTTAAAAAAAAAACGTTGTGGCTGGGCTCCAGCACTGGCATGGGTGGTTGAGCTCAGTGGAACTACTTGTTGAATTAATAAAGAGCTCTTTAAGGGTCAGAAGCGCTACACTCTAAAATCTTGGGCCTCCGTGTGGTCAGCCCACCTAAAAGAGACCTGAAGTGTTCTTCCTCACACACCCAGTCTTAGGCCACAGCTCACAGGAGCTGCTCAGTAAGTGTTTGTGGGATAACAGTGTGGGGAGACGTCTAAGAAAGCAGTCTGCGGAGATGGCCTGACATGGGCACCATGGTGCCCCCAAGCCTAACGACTTGAGTTCGATCCTTGGGAACCACATGGTGGGAGGAGAGAACTGACTCCAGCAGATGTCCTCTGACCTTCAGTTCCAGCACTGTGGCACTCCTGTGTGACATAGCACAGAGCACACACACAACAAGTAAGTAAAATATAAAAATACATCTTTATAAACAGAAATACAAACAAGTTTGAAGGGACTCACCTAAAGGCCCACACTAGGGACTGAAGGAATCTCAAGAGCGTGTGTACACACCTTCCTGGTCCAGATGATGAAAACTCAGAGAGAGGAGCTGAGATCACATTGCCCTTTGTACAGAGTCTCATGATCCCACCTGCTATGCTGTGGCCCCTTGAAATATATTTGGGAGAACACTTGAGTTTCTGTGGCTCCCCTTATAATGTCTGAATTTTAGGAAGTGCAGAGTGGATTCCATTGTACAGGAAATATACTGTAAATTTTGGATTTGCATCTTTACCTGGATTGGTGGCACCACACAGTATCCTTTCTCTGAGTGCTGGACAGGTCAACTTATAGACCACACAGTAAGAGAGGATGCACAATCAACGCTCACCAGTGTCTTGTATCTCCAGCACTTTTGGTACATATATCCAGATATCTACAGCTATAGTTGACACTATTCCGGTGAAAGACAGAGTGTTAGATGACTCGGGCATCTCTAGGCTAATAGTATCTCTAGCACACGTAAGGCACCCTGGGCTGAGCTAGAGTGTGTCATAGAGGATTAATTCAGTGGATTCTCACTAAGTGAGAAAAGGTGCCATTCAGTACCGCCCCTGAAGCTGAAAGAGATTAAAGATAGGAGTTAACTGAGAAAGCCTAGGGCTACACACAAGGGGAGCAGAACCAATTGTTAGACCCACAGGAGCCGCTGGAAGCCAGGCTGGGAGTGCAAGAAGGGAAGAGCCAGCCATGAGGATGGAAACATAGGGACAGGAGATGCCCAGGGCTCTGCAACCTTATTGAGTAATCTCTGGCCTCAGTTTACCTCAGTTACCTATGTGGCTGCTGACACAGTCCACAGGGGTTGTGTTTCTGGAGGAGGAAGGCCATGGTGTCTGCAAGGCCAGGCCCTTTGAGGGCCCCATAAAGGAGTTATTTCTGCCTCTCCCAGATCTGACTGCTGGCGTTCAATTCCTAGCACACAGCGGTGTCACTATAGTTTCTGCCTCTGTGCCCTGTGGCTTTCTTCCTTCTGTGTGTCTACATCTAATCTGATCTTCCTTCCTTCCCTGCATCCCTCTTTCCTCCTTCCTTCCTTTTTTCCTTCTGCCTCTTCCCTCCCTCCCTCCTTCACTCTCTCCCTCTTTCCTTCCCTTCCTCCTTCCCTCCCTCTTTCTTTTCCCCCTTTCCTCCTTTCCTCCTTCCCTCCCTTTCTCTCTCATGTTCACCCGTATAAACACACTTACACTTTGTAAAAGAGTGTTGATCACTCTAGTTGTTACATTAGAGACCTTAGAGAAGGCTCAGAGAAAAGACCGTGTATGAAAACGTAAACACACCTCCCAGCCAAGCAAGCCCCCACCCCCTCCCCAATCCGCTCCCCAACTTCTGGGTATTTATGTCTCAGAATATCAAGTTTTCCTCTCTCGGTCCTTCCATTAAAGATGGTTTATCTGGCCATTTGTTTATGTGTGGAAAATGCATAAAAATTTATAAAATAAACCCATTTACTTCCAGACGTATGTTCGCATTTTGCCCGGAGTGAATTTTTGTGGCTGAGTTATAAAATTCCGAAAATAAGGGGTTCTAATGAAACCGTGCTACCCTTTAATGAATCTCACCACCCTTGCTGCAATAAAGAATGTACAATATTTGGCCTGATGCACTCTGGAAAAACTGCCTAATATGTAATATGAGTGATCGCTCCCTTTGTGAGGCAAGTCTTGTTTCCATTTTCTGGGATTCACTCACAAATATTTATGAGTACTGTCATCGCCACATAGGGGGGATATAAGAAAGAATGTGGGGTACAGCTGTAAATATATGAGCTCTTGAATGGGCCCATGCTGGCATGTCTAAGACTTTGTATGCTTGAACCGTTACCTAACGTCAGGGAGGAGCTGCTGTCGATCCTATTACAGATGGGCATAGAAAGTCAAAGAATCTGCCACCATTGTGCAGCCGAAGGTAACAGCCACGTTCCAATCAGCAGCCAGGGTCCAGAGTTCATGACCTCCACAGCATCTAGGCACCCTCACTGAGCTGCTCCAGGAACAGGTCATTGCTTCAGAGTGCTAGTGACACCATGGGGAGTTTAGCAGGACAGGTAACAAGAATGAGTATGCAGCCATGCTCGAGACAGCATGGCGTTCGTGTGACTTCGGGGTGCGTGCCTGGGTTCAGTATTTCTGGATCTTGGATCATGGGTAGAAAGTGAGTAGATGGCTCCAACGAAGTAGGCAGTAGTCTATAGAGTGAGGCCCAGCAGGGACACAGCACACGAGTCACCAGAGCCTAGAATCCTCAGAGGACTAAAGTGGACAGTGAGCCTACTGGTTTCATGGCTGTAACTGGAGTATACTCATACGTGGCTGGAAGAAGGCTGCCCACTGCTGCTTGGCAGAGAGTGAAAGGAAAGGAGAAAGGAGAGGAGGGAAGGAGAAGGGAGGGGAGGAGAGGGAGGGGAGAGAGGAGAGAGAAAGGAGAGGAGAGGAGAGGAGAGGAGAGGAGAGGAGAGGAGAGGAGAGGAGAGGAGAGGGAGAGGAGAGGAGAGGAGAGGAGGGAAAGGGGAGGAAAAGGGCTATGTTTCTGTTATTTTGGATATGAAGTATAGCTGTCCCTAAAGTCCATGTGTTAAACATTGGTCTCCAGACCATGACTGGATCGATGTGAGGGCTCTATCTCCACCAATGGAAGTCTGAAGGTCCAGGTGTATGGAGTGGTGGGCAGTAGGGTGAGCCTAGGTGGAGGTATGTCACTGGGGACATGCTCTGGGAAGATACATCTCATTCCAACCATTTTTCTGTATGTCTCCCTGTTTCCCAACCGCCACGAGGTAACTGCTTTCTTCTGCCATTTGTGATGTTCTTGCATCGCCACAGGCCTAACGGAGCCAGCCAACCACAGACTTCAGTCTCCAAAGCTGTGAGCCAAAGACATCCTTCTGCTTTCCCACAGTCATTATCTCAAAATACGTTTCCTCTCATTAAGCACAGTGTTTCTCCATCTTCCAGTCCCAAGGCCTGAGCTCTTCTGTTTATAGACTGTTTGTTTGTTTTGGCTGAGAGCAGATGTTCTTGTTAATATATCAAAAAACACTTTGGATGTCTCTTACGGGTATTTAGAGCTTACATGAGTTTAAACTCAATCAACTCATTCAATTATTTTCTGGAATCTGTTGGTTATCCCTGAGTCAGGTAGCCTGCAGGGTATCTTAGCAACTGGAATCACATCTGAATTCACACATATACACACATGCACACCCCTCTCCCAACACAGCAACTGGTCACTCTGTTCTAAAAGTTCCCTAGCAACCTCCAGCACCCCTAAGCAGCCATTCCCATCCCCTAGCAACTCTTAGAAACACCTCCATCACCCCTTAGCAAACCCTAGCATCCCCTAGCATCCTCTAGCAGCTATCTGTCATGGACAAACAGACCTGAAGCATATCCTGGAGCTAGGGACAGTATATGGATGCAGCCTGGCTTGCATTTAGGTGCAGGAGCAGAAGGGTGGGCTGTGTCCTCTGACTGCACTTTGAGAATAACCTTGTATTTACCATCCTATGCCTTTGCATAGCAGAGCATGGATATGATTAGAGTAAACTGCATCATGGGAAAGGACATGCCCAAAGAGCACAGGCTTCCATAATTCAAGCTTGTCAGTCAAAAACTAGAAAACTACCCATATCTCACCCCAGCAACCAGCTTCATGAAGTCCCAGGCCTTCATGAAGTCTCTGCCTCAGCCTGTCGCTCTTTCGCAGTGGACTTTTCTATGCTTTCACGTTGCTTCTGAGTACACCCCTTGCTTCTTTACTACTTGTGTTAACTTCTTCAAGTCTCTGAACAAGATGGCAAGCCCTTGCTACTAGAAGCCTCCATTTTCAGAAACAAAAATTGGAAAATAATTGGAGTCATAGAGAGGTCCCCCCCTCCAACCCCAGCATCGGGGATCTGGAACTGGTCCTAACACCCCATCTTCACCCTCACTGGGATGGTATTTGCAGCTGGGGCCTCTGGGAGACAATTAGGTTAAGTGAGCTCATGAAGCAGGTCCCTTTTGATGGGATTAATGTCCCTTTAAGAAGACACTTAAGACATGCTTGTTTTCTCTCTCCATTACGTGAAGATGCAGCATGAAAGTCTCTTTGGTGAGACCCAGTAAGCCACTTGGTACCAGCTGTGCGTGAGAGAGAAAGATGTAAGCAGTGCTTTGCTTCAGAATAAAGGGCTTTGTCAAACCTATGGATTTTAGATTATTGCAGGTGTGACATTGCCTTGGGACCAAGTCACGCGCTTATTTAATATTGTCACATCTAGATCTTCTTACCTGTAAAATGGAGGTAATATTACTGCGCTCTCTGCATGCATGTACGATTCATGTAAGACTCTCTAGGAAATGTGACCGATATCAGGTGAATATTGGGTAGGTTTGCATATTAATATGAAATGTTCATTTCAGCCCACAGTTCAGGTGGCCCTTTGTCTGGCTCTCTACTTGGTCTCCTCTACGCCTCACACATGACTGTGGCTCCTTCCCTTCCTTGTTTGGGCCTGGTGGCTGGCTGGCTGGCTGGCAGGCATGATTCAGAGATATCTTTGGGCTCCAGCCTAGGATCGGATAAGGTTACAAACATGTAAAGGGAGGACAGAGGCAGTGGTAAGAGGCAGTGCACCTGGCCAGGCTGATGTCAGGGAGAAGTTGGAGACCTGGTGAGCGGGGATGCTAACAGGGGAAGGACCAGTTTGGGATGGATGGGGTGAAGATGGCTGGAGCTCTATCCAGAGGCCAAGTTTCCACTGCTGCAGAGACCAGCAGAGAACAGCCTGTTTGGATTTGACTGTGTCATGGAGAGGTATCTGTGTGAGTGTCCTCAGGTGACAGCCCAGGACCTGACTTCATCCACACATCCTATTCACTTCTCACCATCACCCAAGATAAGGTGGGGAGCCCAGGCTGGTGCCGGGGTACTTCCTTCTGCTTTTTATGCCTTGACTGTTAAGCTAACTGATAAGTGAGGATTATTAATTAAGGGGATAGAGCATATGCATCCAAGGGTGATTACCATTACTGTAAATCAGACTTAATGGCTACAGAAATTCATTAGGGATTCATTTCCTAATGATAACGAATTGGTCTGGGCAGATGTCAGATGCAGCCGTGACCATAATTCTAATTCATCTCAGGGTGGGAAGCCCAGAGTCCTGGGGAGGATCCAGGGCATTTCTTAGACCTCTTGGCATCAGCAATGTGTCTGACACAGTGTTAGCATGGCTGTTGGGTTAAGGTCTTCTCTAGAGGAGACTCCAAACTGCCTTCCTCATACAGCATGGGCCCCAGCATAGGCCAAGGTTGACCTGAAGTGCTGAGCACATGGCAGTATCTCATCTTTCCCCAGATGCCTTTGAGGTACACACTAGCTTAATGCTATTTGCCAGCACCCAGCACCCAGTTGGCTCCAGACAGTGGCAGAAAAAATGAGTAGAGCATGTGGGCGTTTTCTGAAGATTTCCTAAGTGCCTGGACCTGCAGGTGAGAACTAACATGGGAGCCAGGGTGAAGCAGCTTGGACAGATAGGGTAGCCCAAAATTGTTTAGGATTCTGGGCCTCAACTCACTGCGGCTTCCCTATGTGTACCCAGGGCATCATCCCTAACACTGGGTATGCCCAGGTTCTCCCTTAGGGCACATGCATGGACAGGGACTTGGTTTTAGGGTGTTCACAAGTAACCAATAAAGGAACAGGCACCAAAGGATTCTGTGTCTGCTACCAAGCTGTCTTCCTTACCTGTGGAGTGGGGTATGAATGGCCACTGGCAGGCTATCACACATGGTGACCCAGCCAGGCAGACACTGGCTGCTGTTCCTATTATCTCGATGGCTTAAGACTGAGTCACCAGCTCTGTGACTAGAGGGAAGAGATAAGTAATGGTACCCAGGTCTCCAGCCTTAGCTTTGGAGGGATGGCATGGGAAGTGAGGGAGGAGAAAGAAGAGAAGGGTATGGGTCTTGGGAAGGCTGAGGACCTGGCTTGTGGGAAGGGCAGGATATGTTGTGACAGTTCAGCTAAGGACATATGCACTGGACCTGCCCCATGTCCCAGCATCCTGGTCAGGTTTCTTTCCCAGACAGAAAAATTGTCCCCAGCACTTGAAGTGCTATTCATCTGGCCTCTCTCTGTGTTCTCTCCAGCCAAGTGTTAGTGAAGTGACTTGTACCAAGTTTGGTACTTGTGTGGAGAAGAATCCAGGTCAAGTAACCTGCCCACAACCCTCATTGGAGACTCAAACCTGGTCTTCTTGCTTCCACACTGTCTGAAAGGCTTCTCTCCCGAGAGCTACCCAGCCTGGACTGGAGCATGATGGGAAGAGAAGCCTTAATCTGGGTTTGTGTTTTGCTTGAGGGGTTCAGACTCAATCCCTGGAGCCATTTGGCTTGCCCAGCCTCTTAGGTATATAATCTGTTTCTAGTGACTTGTAGAGAAACACATTTTCTTTGATCCAGCAAGCCTGCTCATGGGAACCTATCCCTCGGAAATGAAAACCCCAGAAGGTAGGGATGAGGGAACAGGATGTTTACTGACAAGGCTTGTGGGGAAAGAAACCTGGAAACAATATGCACACCAGCAGGGGAGGAGAAGGTTGGGAGAGTTACACGTGCCTTTGTGGAGTATCTAACTGCCTTCTACAAACCAGATTTCTGTGTGATTATCTGGAGCGCATGCCCTGACAGAACAAACAAACAAGCATGTGGCTACTGGAGTTGGACATAATGAGAATTTATGTGCTGCCTTTTTAAAAGAAAATCTGCATGTTCGTGCATGTACACGCATGCTCTGTATTTTTATTTGTGTCTTGGGGGAGGGGTGGAAAGAAGCCCCTGGCTATATCACTTAGAGGGTCTGGGAAGTTGTCAATATGCTTTATTCATCACAGTCATATTTACCGAAAGTGGAATCCCAGTGAAGTAGACACATGCATCTGTTGGACTCTTTGGAATCTCAGGCCTGTACCTCTGAGTCTATTTAAACTGGAGACTTTATTTGAAAGTTGCTTTAACTGATTGGCTTATGAACTGAGTCCCTTGGAGGATGTTATTATTTAGACAGAGAGAGAACACCAGCTATGGGAACTGTCTACCACACAAACATGAGGACCTGAGTTTGATTCTTCACTGTCCATGTTTTTTTTTTGTTGTTGTTGTTGTTGTTTTTTTAATCTAGATCTGCTGGTGTGTGCTTATAATCTCATCATTGAGGAGTCAGAGATGGGAAGATCCACAGAGCTTGCTCACAAACTGGTCTAGCCCAACTGGTGGGCCCTACATCCCTGGGAGAGACCCTGTCTTGGAAAACAAGGTGGACCGGTTCCTGGGAATGACATCTGTTAACCTTTGACCTCCATATGCAGGTACACACATGGACCTGTGCACACACACACACACACACACACACACACACACTTTAGCACATGCATAAACATACACATACCCAAAACAAAAACCAGCCATTCCCAGAGTTTGCTCCATGATGCAGGAGGCAAGATTCTCTCCCCAGCAGATGTTTCCTGGTGTTTCTGGGCCCCATATAGGATGCTATTAGACATAGGCTGTGCAGCTTCTCCTAGGGGCTCATGACCTCCTTTGCATCTTCTATAACAGTAGATCATAAACTTGATGTTCTGCAGGTCCCAAATTCTTAGATAATACTACCTCAAGGTCACAGGCTTGGTTCTGCATTATGATGGGAGCTCATGCCATCACTCTGCCTTGCCCTTCTCCTCTCCCTGGAGAGCTGGTAAGTTTTAGTTAACTCTCTTTCCTGTCTGGCAAAAACTTCCCAGGTCAAGCTCTTTTGTTGCCCTATGCTCTGGGGCTCTAAAGCAGGATGGCTCATAAGCAGCACAAGAAAAACATGCCTGCATAGTGTCTCCCCAAATCATTCCTGTTAGAGCAAATTAAAGGGGCCCAGGAGCTCCTAGGAACCCCATGAGGGTTGAAAATCAGAGTCAAGGTAACTTTTCAAAGCCACACAGTGAATAAGCTAGCAGTCTGAAGTCAGCCCTAGGGCCTGACTCCCCTGTCAATTTGCGTTTCCCTCAATGATGACCAGGAGGCAAGGGGTAATATTTAGGATGTGAATTACTGGAGCCAGACCTAGGGGTGAATTCTGCTTCTTCCACTACTTCTAAATAACCTTGGAAATTTGCTTAACTTTACTAGCTCCACTCCATCCTGCCCCACCCCCTTCAGTTAAAATTTTGTGGCATTGAGGCTGGGACTGTAGCTCAGTGACAGGGTACTTGCATAGCTTGCAAGGCCTTGGGTTCAATCCCTAGTACTGCAAAAAAAAAAAAAAGACTATCTCTCAGATTTTTTTTTTTTTTTAAATAAATAGAAAGGTGCACAGCAGCCACCAAATGAATCAGGATGTGTTTGGCAACAAGAAAAATACATTCCTCCTCTGGCTGCCCACGATCAGTTGTTAGCTGGCATAAAAGAGAAGTACAGACCCGCAGAACTCGGCTGACCCAGAGGCTCAGCAATGTCAACAGGCTAGGCCTTCCAGCCTTGCTTCCTTTTCTCCCTCAGAGCATTGACTAGCCGTCCTCATAGTGTGAAATGACTGCCGTGACTCCAGGCCCAGATTCTCACATCTGTGTCCAAAGGCAGATAGACATTTCTCTCTGTTCATGTTTTCTAAAGAGAAAGAAAAGGAAAAAAAAAAAATCTGTGGAGGCCGAGTTAGTCTCCTTACCATGCTTTTTGTATTAGAATAGACCACATGAGGTTCTGGGTATCTGCTGTCAAGTCATAACAAGACATCCTTAAATTCAGTGACTTGTAACCACTACTATTATTTATTTTGCTTGTAAATCTGTGTTTTGGGTAGGGATGGGTAAAAAACAAGTTTATCATGCTCCGTGATAAGATGAGTGAGTTAACTAGCAGCTAGGAAAAAAAAAAATCTCATTTCAAAATGACTCATTCATATGACTCAGTGGTTGGCTGCAGCTGGGAGCCTAGGGCCTGGGTCTTTCTGTGTGGACCTTTTGAAGGGATATGTAAGCTTTTCTGCAGTATGTTGGCTGTGTTAATACAGAGTATCCCCAAAGAACTAGGTGAAACCTGTATTCTTTTATGACATCACTTTCTGAAGTCGAAGGAATACCTTTGCCATAAACCCACTCAACCCAAATTTAAAGTCAAAGTTACATACAGATGAACCTCAACAAATGATGAGACCAAGTTCTCATGAACTTAACTATCCTAGTTTGTCTCTATTACTGTGATAAACCACTTTGACAAAAAAGCTTAAGAGAGAAAGGGGCTTGTTTTAGCTCACATGTCCAGGTGACAGTCTATCACTGCTAGGAAGTCACAGCAGTAGAAGACTGAGACATCTGGTCACATGACATCCACATTCCAGAGCAGAGAGAAGTGGATGCATGAATGATTGCTTGCTTGCTGCTTGCTTGCTTGCTTGTGCTTAGCCAAGTTCTCCATTCCTGTACAGTCCAAGACTCAACGAAAGTAGGGAATGGTGCCTCCCACAGTGGGCTGGGTCTATGGACATCAATTAACTTAATAATCAATTAACACAATCCCCCCATAGACATTCTCATAGGCCAACTCAATGTAGATAATCTCTCACTGAGCCTCTTTTACCAAGTGATTTTAAGTTGTGTCAAGTTGACAATTAAAGTTAACCATCACACCATAGTAAGTGGGAAATATGTAAGTCAAAACTGGACACATGCCTTTAATACCAGCACTGAAGAGGCAGAGGCAGGTAGATCTCCATGAATTCTAGACCAGCTTGGTCTACAAAGAATAGCCAGGGCTCTATTATACAGAGAAATCTTGTTTCAAAAAAACCAACCAACCAACCAACCAACAAACCATCGAGCAAACAAAAACCAAAACCAAACAAAACAAAAACAAACCTGTTCACACAGCAGCAACATGGTACATTGTATAATATTGATGGCTCATACTTGTGATCATCTGCTCAGTGCTTCAAGAAAGTATCCTGCGATGTGTTACTAGGTAGAAAAGACCTGCACTCACAATTCCATATATAGTTTTTGCTGAAAAACTGTGTCTTCTGCAGCATCATGCAGTCAACTGAAAGTTACTCTAAGTGTGAACTTCCTATAGAAAGTATAGAATGGGATGTGTTATCTATATTTTTTCTTTTTTTTTTTAATAGTCTGCCTCACAGGCTTGGGGAACCTACACTAGGCTTCTCGAGGCTGGTCTGGGTTGATCAGAGTGGCAGTAGCCTTGGAAGAAGTTGTAAACTGCAGTCCCATGCTATCATCATGGCCACCTGGAACTAAAAGCAAGTGTGCATTAACAAGCACAGAGAGGCTTCTGCCTGCCAGTTTGAACTGACTGTCTTCCCGCAGGACAAGCTAAGCTGACCAGTGTCTGGGATTCCCTGGCTGGGCATGAGCAGCCGTCCTGGCTGGACTTTCTCTCATGCCTGGGGCCTAATGCTGTATTGGAATGGAACATTCCAGCAGGACAAGCTAGTCTGGCAAGCCTTTGGGGGGGAGGCAACCCCCCTGCCATTGTTCTTTCATGCCTGTCTGTTTTCCTTGTAGCTGTTTTTGGGCGTTAGAAAATTGGATTAAGCTTCAATCACATTTCCTCCCAAACACAAAAGTCCAAAATGAGTAGCATATTTCCAGCAAAGCTCACTTCAGCCACATCAAATTAGATGGGATGGTTTTAAAATGGGCCCTCCCGGGTGTATGCAGTGTGGCGTGAACAGGGGACTTTATGGAGTGAGCTGTGTTTGTAAATACTGGGAAGCTCCGACTGGTTCCGACCTAGTGATGTTTGAACCGTATTCTTGTGAACTGTATTCAACTTGGAGTTGACATCCTGTGGATTTACAGCTCTGGTCCGGTCTACATTGCCTGGAACTTTATCGTTTGTTTTTAGAAAAGACTTGATGCCCTCTGAACTTGCCTGGCATCAAAGGCGGGCAAGGGAGAAGCCTTCTTTGAAAGTTCCCACTTGGCTATCAGAATCTCCATATTAGAGACTAGAAACTGTGGCTCAAAGAAGGTGAAATGGATTCATTAGACACAAAGAGAGCAGAAGTGTCTGAGCTGAGAGTTGAACTTAAGGCTCCTGAAAGAAACACTTGGGGGCTGGAACTCAGGCATGCTTAGAAGGGTGAAGGCAGGCTTCTCCATGCCAAGTTCCCTTGCCATTGTGTGACCTGGTTACATCACTGAGCCTCTAGTTTCCTTGCTCCTGGGGCTGAACGTCCTCACTCAGGGTGCTTATAAGAATCAAATCCCAAGTGTGAAACAGGAAGCCTACAGTCAGGTTCTGAGAATGTGTCTGTCTTAGTATATTCTAGCTGCTGTAACAAGAACACCACAGACTGCCTAGCTAATATGCGGTAACTGTTATTTCTCACCATGCTAGAGGCTAGGAAGTCAGAAGGATGATTCAGTGTGGCTCCTTCCTGGTTTACAGCCTTGTCTTACACAAGGCAGTGAGGGGTGGGGCCTCTTACAGGGACTTAAGGCCGTGGGAGCTTTTCATGGCATTTTCTTGCCTTAGTCACCCCCTGAGTCTCATCTCCAGTTACCACATCCCTGAGGCTTTATCTCATAGATACACTGTTAAAATCAGCTTGGGGTGAGGGAGAAGGTATTGTTGACATAGGTATGGCATGCCAAATACCCAGTTTCTCAGACCCATGAGAGTAGCAAAGCCTCCCCAATCCCCCTGAACCCCAGGGTGAGGTGAATGTCAAAGCCTTTCTCTGCTCTGAGTGTGAATGTTGACAATGTGTACAGGGACTAACTACGGCAGCTTTCTCTTCCCCAACCTGAAAATATGCACCTACAAAGACCCTCCACCAAAACAAGCCAACTCCTCCCCCTGTGCTATACGTAGCAATAAACATTTTGAAGTTCCTGGTTGTTGCAAAGTTGGTGCAGCTCCATCAAAGAGAGCACAGTCTACGTGGTCCTGGCTTCTCTATTTGCAATGTCTGTCCTCTTTTCATGCATACTCACTGCTCCTGTCAGGTTGTCAGGGACACAGGACAGTGGGACAGGCAGGGTGTATCAGAATGTGATGGGTTGTTGAGGTAGCCTGAGAGCGGCTCTTGCTCTCAGGTGTGTGGACTACATTTCTAGAAGGCAGGTATGCTCTGGCAGGTGACTGTGCTCTGGCAGGCTGGGAGAAAAGTCCCCTCTGTGCCTTTGCTCATGAGAACTTTGATCACTCCTCTTTTAGGACTGAGCCCAAATGTTGAAATCTTTGCATTTTGAGTGCAGTCAGGAAGTTAGGAGATGCAGGCTGGCTGCATTGGTTAGAAAGGTCACCAGAGGACTTTAACCAAGTATGTGCTGTTCTTACAGTAGGCTTGGTGTTACTGCAGTGAAACACCAGAGGCAGTTAACTTATAAAGGGGAAAGGTTTCCTAAGATCAAGCAGCCACATTCAATTAAGCATTGGGTGTGGCTCTGGGTGAGATAGCAGGGAATATGTTGAAACATATGCTCAGAGCCAGGAAGCTCTGAGGCAGAGATGCTGTGGTCTGTCCTGCTTTGAAGGCATTTGCCCAGTGACCCAAAGACCTCCTAGGCTCTGCCTCTTAAAAGCCCACAACAATTTCCATAGCTCTACCCGAGGACCAAGCCTAGACCTGTAGCTTTAAGAAAGAGGCAGCTTCCTCTACTCTCTCTTGGTTCTTGTCACTGGAACTTATCTATCAATGTGAGGAGGCCTGAGTCTCCTCGTAGAAAGGAGCAGGCACCAGAGAGAGCATGTGCACCACCAATCCTCGGCCAGTGTGAGCAGGTCATTCTGGAGGAGTTGCTAGCTCCTTCTGAACAATCCTCAGGGGTTGCTGCTGGAGAGCTGGCTGGGCCACCCCTGCCCACATTCACATGGTAAACAGACACGAGCAATAGCTGCTCTGCAGAGTCATCTGGTTTCAGTTGCTTGCTGCAATGTATTAGTGATAGGCAAGGAGGGCGTAGGTCACTGTTCAGAAGGGTCAAATGGTGACCTGCCACAGCAGAGGAGGCTGGAGAATGTACAGTTTCAGCAAGCATGTGGATGTCCAGAGAGAAATATCAGGGTCAAGTCAGCAACGACAGACCATGTGTCACTCAGCAGCACCTTAGACTCCCCGTCTGCTCATCCGCCAATACATCCTCCCTCCGTTGCTGTTGGCTCCCATTACAAAATGTTTACACCACAAAGCAACGTGGTATGCAGGCCATGTGCTTGCTTGTCTATAAATTATGCATGGATAATAGCTACATTATGTAGAACCAGATTATGAGTGTTCTAAATCTTCCTCAAAACGGAAGGATTTTTAAAAGCCTCAAACATGATTTTAATTTATTTTTATGTCTTATTTATCTGTGGTGCTAACACAAAACTTATTAATAATGTTCAAGCATGACTTTTTAAAGGAAAAACTTTTAAAAGGTGTGTGTGTGTATTATGTACTCATGTGTAGAGATCTGTGCATCCATGTACATGGAGGCCAGAGGAGAATGCCATGTGTTCTGCTGTATCACTGACTACTTATTTGCTTGAGACAGGATCTCTCATTGAACCTGGGTCCAGGCTACAAGCCTGCAAGCTCTAGCAATGCTCCTGTTCCCCAACCGCTAATTCTGGGTTACAGGCATGTTTGTTGCTATGCCTATACTTGCCTTTTAACATAGGTGCTAGGAATTTGAATTCAGATCCCCATGCTGCTCTGCAAGCTCTCCTACTGCAGAGCCATCTTCCCATATACGTCATATAACCTTCAATGCCTGCAGGCACAGTGTACAATCATTTACAGAGGTGACCGGGTGATTGGTGTTAGTGACCCTGCATCTACATTTAGCCATTTTTCTTAGCTAATTTCCTCTCCATGACCCCCATGCCTACCTCTACCTCACCACCATTGGCTTCTGTTGCCTCTGATCAGATGATAGAAACTTTTACTTAGGACTACATGAGCTCATACTTGAAGGAGAAGGAATGCCATCTGTGTAGTGTTCATGATCTCTCTGGCTTCCATCCATGAATTCTTTGGAGGAATGTGCTAGCATGGCAAGCCCAGTGAAGAGTTTCTCACAGCTCATTGGACCAAATACAGTTGACAGTCTTCCACTCAGGCCTTGATATGTACAGCACTCTGAACAGGCAGAGGAAGGAGCAGGCATCAGTACCAACCCACAGCTTGACTTCCTTTCTTCTGCCCTGTGAGATATCATAAGTAGAGGCTCTTCCACATCTCCATTCATGATTTATTATCCTGCAGCCTCCCAGATGCACATCCCTACAGTGTAATCCATTGGCCTCTTGGATGCTGAGCTTTATGTAGTAAATCGATTTCTCATCTATCTATCTATCTATCTATCTATCTATCTATCTATCTATCTATCTATCCATCCATCCATCCAACCCTATCTCTCCATCTCTCTGTAGAGATAAATGACTTTATTTGGGGGACTAGTGTATATGCCACAGGGCATATGTAGAGGTCAGAGGACAACTTTTCAGAAGTATATTTCTTCTCCCATCTGGTTTTATGGCACTGTTTCTCTTGTTTCTATTACTGTGTATGCAAGCTTCCCGAAGATTCTTCTGCCTCCACACACCATCCTACCTTAAGAATACTGAGATCATAGATATGTAGCACTGCATCTGGATATTTGCGTGGGTACTAAAGATCACACCCAGGTTGTCAAGGTTGAGGGGCAAGTGCTTTTACCTGCTGATCTACTTCTATTGATACATATGTATTTCCCATCTGTCTCCTGGGTATTGGGCTGTCACAGCACTGATAACTAATGCAGTGGTGGCTAAACATGAGTGAATGAATTAGACAAGGCTAGCAATAGTCAGTCACCAAGTTGTAGAGTGGGTGACAGGGTGAAATTCTGGGCCTGGAAGCCTTTTGGTCCAGGACATGGACATCAGCAGCTTTTTCATTTCTTTATCTGTAGTGTTTTCACTTGTGACCAGAGAGTCATAATTGTACAGGCCACATCTCTGGTCCACAGGCAATAGGAAGGACCCATGAGGAGGTATGTGAAGAGCCACCCAAGGTGGGACTCAGAATATGTTTAGGAAACACTGTTCTCTTCTGAGAGAATCAAATCCAGCAGCAATGCTAGAAAGAGAATCTCTCTCTGTCCTCTTGTACCTGAGACAGATATCCATAAATTTAGTGGCTTAAAATTGTAAATACTGCAGCTAGAGAGATAGCTCAGCTGGTTGTCTTTCCAAAGGACTTGGCTTTGATTCCCAGAACCAGCAGGTAGTTCATAATCTACAATTCAAGCTCCAGAGAATCTAATGCCCTCTTTTGGCCTCCCTGGGCACCAGGCATGTACATGATACGCTAATATACGTGTAGGTATAATATTCATACACATTAAAAATTAATAATGAAATATTTATTTCATTTTGGTGCTGGATTTCTGAGTCTGAGTTAATGTCAAGGTGTGGGAGTGGCTGAATCCCCATAGGGGTGGAGGCTGAGGAGGACCTGTGAGATTTCTGTTCCTGCCCTCCTATCAACCCCTCCAACTGAGGCATGAGGACCACAGTCTGTCCTTGTGCATCTCCTTCTCCTGACCTTAACCATCTAGCCTTCCTCTCATGAGGAGTTGGTTTCCTGAATTAACCAAGATCTGAAAACTACAGAAATAAACAGTTTAACAATTTGCATATATGCCTTTAACAGCACTTGAGAGCTGAAGGCAGGACAATCAGGAGTTCAAGGACAACTGTAGAAGAATTTTATTCCAACAACATGGCTACTCTGACAAAAAATCACATCCAAATATCTTCTAGGTGTGTGTGTATGCTAGAATGACACACCTTTAATCCATCTTACTGGAATATAGAAACATCCTTAGTACACATCTTTAATCCCAAACAATAAAGGTAAATTTACTTTGTAGAAGGAAGCAGCCATGTTTGAAAGTGATGTTTAATTAAGGGCAGACAAAGTGATGAATCAGAGAAAGATTTGACCTAATGAGTCAGAGATAGGATACGTCAACTCTTACAAGTACAGACAGGAAAGAGAGGCTACTTAAGAGCAGTGCAGAGTGGTCAGAGAGGAAGGCAGTTAAGTGAATGGAGTTCACTTGAACTCAGGCAAAGCAGTAGATTTCAGTTGAGTTGAATTGAATTCATTGTTCAGTTTGTGTAGTTTGTGAAATGCAGGTCAGCAGAGCAGTTGAAACCAGAGAATAAGAAGGAGCCTGTAGATTAGAACATATTGCCAGAGTTAATTTGAGGCCAACCAGAGCAACTGAGTGAGAAGCTAAGAGAAACCAGTTTGAATCAGTCAGCTTGGAAGATTAGATTGTAAGGAGGTTGTAGTCCTGCTCCCCAGCTGCTCCTCAGTGGTGTTATTATTCAAGTTAGCCAGCTTCTGGGCCACCCAGTTCTGATGTGGACAGGAGGCTTGGCAAAACATCAGTAAGGCAGGCCTCCCTAGACCTCCTGTCTCCAAAAGGACTCACTGTAAGGAGGGTTCTACCAGCCTTCTCCTGTGTCCTGATGCTAAGCAGGCTGAGGCTTATGAAATTGCCCTGCATTTTGCTCCCAGACTTTGCCTGGTTGCTGTTTATTAAGGAGACAGATGTGTCTGGATGAGCAGGTAGGAGATATTTGTCCTCAATTGTCTCAATAGGCGTATTATAATTTGGGGACAGTGGGATCTTGACCTATTTCCAAGGCTGATCCACATGGGGGCATGAAGTGGAAACTTAAGGGCTCTTTGGAAAGTCATTGTGCTGGATGGTGTTTTGCTGGGACAAACATGTGAAGGAGTTTTTTCCTGAAGTAGACACAGGTGAAAGGCTAAGGCAGACTTGAGAAGATTCGTTGAAGCAGATACAGGTGAAAGGATGTTCTGCTAGAGAAGCAGGTAAAAGGACATTGATGGCCGGGCAGTGATGGCGCACCTTTAATCCCAGCACTTGGGAGGCAGAGGCAGGTGGATTTCTGAGTTCGAGGCCAGCCTGGTCTACAGAGTGAGTTCCAGGACAGCCAGGGCTACAAAGAGAAACCCTGTCTCAAAAAAACCAAAAAAAAAGGACATGTGATGAAGGATTCTTTGCTAAGGACACACATGTATTGGTCTGCCTTACATTGCATAGTTGAGCTGCATTTGTTGGGATTCCATAGAGAGAAACGCACCAAAGACTTCTGGTGGTGTACTGTGGTTTCTTGTTGCTTCTGCAGGCTCAGACTGATTGGCAGAGTGATGTCAGCTGAGACAAACGCATGTGTTGAGGCAAGACATGAACTGAGGCATGGAGGACACATGATACTTGAAGGGAGTATGAAAAAGGGACTTGACAGTGACAGAAGCTGAGCTTGGCTTACTTGCATAGCTAAATGCTTGATGGTCTCACACCTTTGTTGATCTTCACTTTGCTGAGAGGCACAGCTGAGAACTTTTCCTGGCATTCCTGTGGCCCTGATGCCTCCTGCTGACTTGTGTCGAGGAGGTCTGGCTGTGTCTACTAGGTAGTGCCACTGCTGCTGATTCATATTTGCTATCCCCACTCTTCTGAACTTGTCTACTGATATATCTGTGAACTGTTTACAAGTGGATCAATATGCCACTGCTGACCTGTGAACTGAACTGCCGATTCCCAGATAACACAGATGGGAGTTGTTACAGAGAACCATTTCTAAACAGGTCCACTTCCCCCATATCCTTTCGTTTCCACTATCTCTGGTGGGTGGTGGGCTAAAAGGGAGGTTAAAGCATTTAAGAACCATGATTAAAAGTAGGTTTTGAAAACAATTAAAGTTACAGGGCAAGTATTGGGATCCCATTCCTTTTTATGTCTGACTGGTACTCTGTTGTATGGATACATCACGTCTGAATTTCCCTGTCATCCAGCCTGTATTTCCCTGCCCATCCATCTACCTTTGATCGAACTTAAGTTGCATCCACTCTTTGTCAAGTGTATTAGTTACTGTTGTTGTTGTTGTTGTATTAGAGTATCTGAAAAACATTCCCATAGAGAAGGGGGATTTATTTTTGCTAACTGTTTTAGGTAGCATGGCCCATCATCGGGGAGAAGGCATGGCCTCTGCAATGGCTCTGTCCATGGTGGTAGAAGCTCATGGTGTGCCTGTTCACACTTTGGTGGCTCAGGAAGCCAAGAAAGAGCCAGGAAGCAGCTAGGGACAAAATACCCACAAAAGTCTACTCCTAATTACCTGCTTCTTCCTGCTAGAAATCACTTCCTGACATTTCCATAGCCTCCCAAAACAGAACCAGCAGCTGGGAGCAGGTGTTGAAATATGTGGGACTGTGGAGTACAGGTCAGACCCAAAGCACACCACCTAGTAGGAAGAACTCTGCAGTGAGTGTTTACAGAGATGTCTTTTTGCATCTGAGGCTGTCAGTTTTATGTAGAGCACATCCAGGAGTAGAACCCTGGGTCATGTGGTTACTGTTATGTTGAACTCTTTGAAGAAATGTCAAATTGTTTTCCAAATTTTTCTTTTTTTTTTTTTTTTTTTTGGTTTTTCGAGACAGGGTTTCTCTGTATAGCCCTGGCTGTCCTGGAACTCACTCTGTAGACCAGGCTGGCCTCGAACTCAGAAATCCGCCTGCCTCTGCCTCCCAAGTGCTGGGATTAAAGGTGTGCACCACCATCGCCCGGCAACAACACATCTTCTTAAAAATAGCCATTCCTCAGTAGCTGGACCAGCTAGCTCCTCCTTTACATTTCCCTAGTTAGTAGCCATGCCAAGGAGTACTTTCTTGTGTTAATTACCCCTTCTCCTCCTCGTCCTCCTCCCGCTCCATTTTTTTTTTTTTTTTTTTTTTTTTTTTTTTTTTGGACAGGTTTCTCTGTGTGTAGCCTTGGCTGTCCTGGAACTTACTCTGTAGACCAGGCTGGCCTTGAACTCATGGAGATCTGCCTGCCTCTGCCCCTGCTCCCAAAAGCTAGGATTAGAGATATGAGCCACCACCCTCTGACATAATTACCCCTTTCAATTTCTTCTTTGAAGAACTGATTATTATGACTCTTTTCTAGCTGTAAGATTTGTTTTCATTTCTGACTCATGAGAATGTGTTATGTATTTTGGAGGCTAAGTCTTTATCGGATGTGTGATATGCAAACATTTTCTCTCATTTTGTGGATGGTGTTTTTACTTTCTTTTTAGGGTTCTTTGGTGTAGGAAAATCTACATTTTGGTGACATACAACTTACCAATTTTTTCTTTCATTGCTTTTAAATGTCCTCTAAGGCCAACATAATCAGTCCATACAAGCTTATTGCTATGTTTTCTTCTATGCAGTTTCTGATTTTAGTTCTTACATTTAACCCATTGATATTTCTTGAGTTAATCTTTGTTACATGTGGGGTGGGGGCAGGGCAACTTCATTTTCTTGAACATGGAGTTCCAGTTGTCCTGTCTGTGCTGAAAAGACAATGCTTTCTTCAAAGGTAAATCTGATTACCAATGTAAGCGCTCACAAGTGGCCTTTCAATTTTGTTCCATAGATCTGTGTCTCTCTCTCTCATGCTGACATCTCCACAGTCTCAACTATTGTAGTTTTCCCATTGATTATGGGTTGTCATTTTAGATAAAAAGTTCAGTGGCATTAAGGACTTGCACATCATTGTATGGCCATCACCTTTATCCATCTTTAGAAGCCTTCTACTGTGCTGCAAAACTGAGTCTCTGTGCCCATTAAACAGTAAATCCCACTACCCCCTCCCCTGTGGACCCACCACCTTCCTCTTTGGTTCCTGTGAATTTGGTTGCTCTAATGACCTCAGGTTGACTGCTGGAGTTTGTACTAACTTTAAAGTCAGGATAGGTCATCTCTCTGCTTCATGCCTTCTGGGCTTTTTTGGCTGCCAGTCTTTACATTTGCATCTCTAACTTAAAATACCAGAGCATGTTGTCCATTCCTGAAAAAAAAAAAAAAAAAAAAAAATCACAGTTGAGATTCTGATAGATTTTTCACTCACTACACATAACTGGGGAACACTGTCATCTGTGATGGTTAATTTTAGGGGTAACTCGCCTCAATGCAGGATACTGAGAACTACTTCTGGGTGTGTCTGGGAGGTATCTCCAGAGAAACCTAGGGTGAGGGGGTAGACTGAGGGGTGGAATCTGTTGTCTATTCAGTGGGGGATCAGAAGGAAAGGAGTTGGGGAGAGCAACATTTCTGTTCCCTCTTGGAGTAGGCATACTCTTTTGTCGTTGGCCATCAGAGGTCCAGGATCTCTGACCTTTCACTGGTGAATGTATTCCAGTGACGTCCTAGCTTCCCAGACTCCTGGCCTCTGGCTGAGAGCAGTAGCATTGGCTTCCTGGGTCTGATGTCTTTGGACTTGACTGAGACAGGATAACGACATCCATAAGAGTCCTGCTTGCAGATGGCCTGTCAGGTTTCACCTCTGTAGTCCCATGTCTCTCATCTGTATTTAGGTTACTTATATCTACATTTGTCTGTATGTCTGTCTATCTGTTTGTCATCTACCAACCTATCAACAGTCTGTATCTATCATCACTTATGTATCTATTAACCATCTATGTGTCTATCACCTGGTCCTATTTGCTCTAGAGAACCCTGATAAATATATCATCTTAGAAATAATAAATTGCCGGGCAGTGGTGGCACACACCTTTAATTCCAGCACTTGGGAAGCAGAGGCAGGCGGATTTCTGAGTTTGAGGTCAGCCTCGTCTACAGAGTGAGTTCCAGGACAGACAGGGCTACACAGAGAAACCCTGTCTCGAAAAACGAACAAACAGAAATCTTAAATCTTCCAGCAAGGAAGTAGATACAGGTGAATAGACCTGGCTCACTCCCACCTCCACCTCCTCGGAGCCTTGGTATTGCACTAGGAGGGTGGTGGTGCTACTCGCTTCTCTCCCCTTTCCTGCTTGCCTATCCTTGTTTCTAATCTGCTCCTGGCCTCCCAAAACAGCTCTATATGGTGTTGAAACATTCCTCCCTGGTGAAAAGGAGAGAGACTTTTGAGATTCAAGCCCAGAAACCAGGCAGTTACAAGATCCACAAGGTCCCTCCCCAGGGTCTTAAGAGCTCCAAGTATTCTCTGGGGGAGAGGAGACTCTGGTGGAGCTGCCTGTAATCTGTGCAGGGTGCACCAAGCATGTAGCTTTCTTTTCATGAGTCATCCCCCATTCTGGGGTGGACAGTCCGGTTATTCATGCTTCTACAAATAACCCCGATGAACATTGATTTTTCACAACAGACTTGGCTCGTCTTAGGTGGAGTTGTTTCTTTGGTTTATTGGTATTGATCTGAGGTGAATAGACATCTGCTCATCTCCTCAGAAAATGTCCTGGTCCAGATGCCAGCATTGTGGGTGCACATCCTGCATCACGAACATCATAAGCATCAGTAGAGCCAGAAAAGCGTGGGCTCTAGAATCTGAACGGAGAACTGCTTAACCTTCAGTTGCATATGACCTTGCCACCAGGGTTCAGTAAGAATAAACACACACTTGGAAGAAAGTTGTATGTGCTGGTACCAACAGACTGGAGCGTTCTGCTCTCAGATTTGTCCCACTGTCCGTCCATGCATCTCTTCCTGGCCAGCCTGAGGCTGACTGAGTTGATATCTCGTATCCAACATGTGACTAGTCAACAATGTAAAACTGAATGGGTATTTACAGAGAACAGAGCTGCCTCCTGGCTACTCTGTGTCCCTGGTGTGTAGGAACTGCGCGCAGCATATTCTGGGCCACTGTTCAAATCCTGAGGAAACAGACAGGGCTGGGATTAATAGGATTTGCCCCCATGTGCCACTGTAATGGGAGCCTTGTTCATCAGAGCAATTCAAGCACCTATTCCTTCTCCTGGAACTGATCTTCTCACAGGTTGAGCTACACACGGAACACCTACAGTTTGATGCAGCTCTGGTTAAAATGAAAAGAATCCACTTAATTAGATAAACCTGGGACAGAAGAACTTGATCACAGTGAGCTCTTTACAGTCCCTCAGTGTCCTGCTGGTAAGGTGAGGCTGTTGACATTCCATGGCCACAGGGCCCAGACAACACAGACCTTCCCAAGAAAAAGGAGGGTGAAAGCTGCCTCCAATTTAACTGAATTGAAAGCCATTTGTTTCTCTTTTCTGTGGTGGAGCATGAACTTCCTGGAGAAACAGCAAGTGTTCTTCCTGTACTGGGATCCATTCTGCCAGAATCCCTCCCAGTAGGTCCAGGACGTTATCCTCAGTCTTAAAGCATCTCTGTGTTGTTCACGAAGCCTCGGGGGGGGGGGGGCTGCTGCTCATCCAGTTGCATGATGAGCAGATGCACCAGCCTCATATGAGGGCTTCCACCATGAGGAAGTGTGCCCTAGGAAACCTGGGAGCTGGAGAGACAGCTCAGTTGGTTAAGTGCTGATTCCCTAGCATGTGCGTCTCGGTCGGATTCCCACGTGGAAACAAAGAGGAACCTAGTGGCATGTGTTGTCATCTCTCTGCTGGCCAGCTAGTCTAGCCTACTCAGCCTGTGCTCCCGGCTTCTTTCAAAGAAAGGAAAGAAAGGAAACACAAAGGACAGAACAAACATGCTAATTTTGGATCTGAGTATCATGTTTTGCACCCTCAGAGCCCCTCCATTGTGTCCAAATCCAAACACAAGGCCCACCTGGTTTCTAGGGATTGCTGGTTTGGAAGATAAATTTTATGTCACAAGGAAGGCTTGAGCAACGTAGTTAGGGACGGACCCAGTAAATTAAGTTCCCAGCTCAATAATCGGAGGCGAGGGGGTAAATTGCCCATTGATCCAAGGCAGCCTCCCCAGTCAGTGGCGAGTCCCTCTGTTTCTTTTCAAACTCACCTGGGCAGAAGCCCAGATAGCTCTGCTTTTCTGTCATTCACCAGGGAGGAGAAGAGAGGACCTTACCAGCAACAGTGACAACAACCTTCATACTTGTCTCTCTTGAGCTTCTTTCTGCCCATTCATTCCTTCATCCAGAAAGTACTTAATGAATCTCTGTGGCATGTAGAGATGTTCTAGGTGTGAGACAAACAGCAGTTAATACAACACCTGAGCATCTCTGCTGCAGAGGTGAAGTTAACAAAGGGAAGCAGAAAGCAGACTCGGTCTACAGCAACACATCAGGCATGGGCAGCAATTAATAGGCATAACTAAAATGAAGTGAGGGTCTCTTGAAGGACAGGCCACTTCTCTGGAGGGCAACATTTGAGCAGAGTCAAAAGTGAAGAGACAGAGTCAGCCTTGGGGTTGTCTGGGGGAAGAACATTCCATTCAGTAAGTACAAAGGCCCTGGGGTAGATATATGCCTGGGACACCAGAGAAAGGTAGGCAGGTGTATTGGAAGGCAGCAAGCAAATACCAGGGAAAGCATCAAGAAGCACAGAAATCCCCTTCATCACCATGAGACATTCCCACGCCCATGCCCCTGAAGATGGTTACTTGGAAAGCCTTGAAGCTGATAGCAAGAACACTGACTTTGAGTTTCTGACTTCCTTTGCAAGGGGTGGTCTTTGAGGAGTGATAGAAGCTCTTTGGGCCAGTTACTTGAGTGAAATAGAAACAGGCCCAGTTACACATGATGGTGTGCAGCCATCTTCTTCCTCCCTGTGATGGTTTATATATGCTCTACCCAGGAAATGGCACTATTAGAAGGTGTGGTCCTGTTGGATTAGGTGTGTCACTGTGCGTGTGGACTATAAGACCCTCATTCTAGCTTCCTGGAAGTCAGTATTCTAGTAGCAGCCTTCAGATGAAGATGTACAACTCTCCTCCTGCACCGTGCCTGCCTGGATGCTGCTATGTTCCTGACTTGATGATAATGGACTGAATCTCTGACCCTGTAAGCCAGCGCCAATTAAATGTTGTCCTTTATAAGACTTGCCTTGGTCATGGTGTCTGTTCACAGCAGTAAAACCCTAACTAAGACATTCCCAGTGGGAAAGCACCCCTTACCCCTCATGGTTCTGCCATCCCTACTCAGAGCTGGGAGAGACCTGAAAATTACAAGGAAAAAAGATGATACCCAGATTTCTGGAACATGTAGTGACGTCAAACACACACCACTAGATTCTTCCAGCAACATGAGGTATGCTCCTACTGTTGGTAATTTTGAGTTCTAAGCTTCACAAATAAAGACACAGAAGCCTGGTGACTTGGAATGTGCTGTTCCAGTGGCCAAGGGAGGAATTGGTTTGTGTAGCTCTCAAAGTTCGGTGTTTGTCCTGCTTTCCCTCTCTCAAATACACCAGCCTGTGACAGACATTTCACATTCCAATCACAACCACCTTTGAGACTTAATTTTCCCGTTGTTAAAACGGATAGTACTTCTATGCTATGGACCATGGATCCTGCTGGCGAGCCGGGAGACAGTTTAGAATTCCCAGCTAAACCTCGGGCATTGTAGATGGAAAAGGTATTGTTGCTACTGGGCTAAGAGCAGACACATACATTTTAAAGCCTGGCTGTCTTGTCACAGATAGTCTCGACTGACACACACAGAAACAGAATTTCTATCAGGTGAAGATGTGTACCCTGCTTTATCTGAGAAGTCTCGGAATGAAAAATGTCTGGAGCCACAGGATTAGCTTGTATCCAGCCGCTTCCAGAGCCTTCCATCTGCCAGACTCTGTGCTTGGTTAATGGGTTAGAAAATCCAATTCCCTGTAGTGAAAAAACCCACAGTCAGGGGTGTCTGTGTGTATTGGTGGGAGGGACTTACATGTAAACAGACAATTGTGAAGCACTTGGATAAGTGTCCTGACAGAGGGAAGCCCTTCCTTTCTAGGGCCTCAGAGGAAGTGCATGGATCCCAGCTTAGGGCTATCAGAGAAGGCTTCCAAGCAGAGGCAACACTTAAATTGACATTTGGGAGCAAAGAGGACTTAGCCTGGGAAAAGAAGGAACATCCCATGAAATGGGGCCCGTGAGCAAATATAGAGGTAGGAATGTTCACCAAGTACAGGAACCAGAGGTACACTAGGTAGCAATGAGCCACATCCAGAGGAAAGGCTTTTGGGCACCAAAGGGTAAAATGGAAACCCAGGGATACAAGTCAAACACCCAAGAAAAATCGTGTATCCAGAGCAGAGAAAGTCCACAGCTTAATACAAGTAGAAAGTTGGCACAGACCTGGAACAGATGTTTCCCCAGGGAAGAAACACACACACACACACACACACACACCACACACACACACGCACAAGCTCAATGAGTGGCCCCACATCATTCCTCATCAGGGAAGCTTGAATTGAACCATCGTGAGACACCTCCGTGCACCTGTCGGGATGGGTCTGAGGCAGTAACAGACAGTAGCAGGCATCAGAGGCTGACAACCTGTGTGTGGTTGGTGAAAATGTGAAATTACTCAGCCACTGTGGGAATCTACTGGCCATTTGTCAAAAGCAAGCCAAGAATGAATTTCCAAGTAATCCAAGAATCCTGTGTTTGGGTTCACTCAAAGAGACACGTGCACCCACATTCTGAAATGAAGTATCATTCCAGACCCAAGAGCCGGAGGTGTAGTGGGGAGGCCAGAGCTCCTGGCTCGACTGCCTACCACTCAGATGCCAATGAGCAGAGACAGGAATTGAATCTTAAAGCTGTGCTTCATTCAGAGATCCTGAAATCTGGGAAGATAGTGGATTGCTATTTTAAATACCTGTCTGACATCACATCTCTAGACAGCAGATGGGGATGGTGGGAAGCCAAGGCTGCCATCATTCCAGAGCTCAGCTCAGACTCTACTCTCCGAAGGTGAGCAGCCAGGTTTTCTAAGACTTGTGATGTCAGTGTCTCCTTATTACCAATTACTATGGGTTGCCTGGTCAGTGGTCCTCAGAGATTCACCTATCTCAGACTCCCCACAGCTTGGGATGCAAGCATGACTACCAAGCCTGTTTTTTATGTGGGTTCTGGGGGTTGACCATGGGTCCTTATGCTTGCATGGCAATGAGCTTTGTAGACTTTATACACCATCTTAGGGTTTTATTATTGTAATGAGACACCATGACCACGACAGCTCTTATAAGGAAACATCTAACTGGGGGCTGGTTTGCAGTTCAGAGGTTTAGTCCATTATCATCATGACAGGAAGCATATTAATGTGTGGACAGACATGGTGCTGGAGAGGTAGCTGAGAGGTCTACATCTGAACCTGCAGGCAGCAGGAAGTGACAGTGACACACTGGCCAGGCTTGAGCTTCTGAGACCTCAAAGTTCACCTGCTACTGATGAAGCCTTCCAACAAAGCCACACCTATTTCAACAAGGCCACCTTCTAATAGCACCACTCCCTATGAGCCAATGGAGGCCATTTTTATTCAACCCACCATATAGACAAAGTGCTTATAGAGATATCTCCTGGTCCAGTTATCTTAACACACAGTACATACACCTGTCACACACACACACACACACACACACACACACACACACACGAAGAATGGCAGAGGGCCTTCTGAAAGGGCCCAGTCTTCTCTTGGGAGCAGGAGTATACATATTCGGGACTCAAGATTTGGGACTCAGTCTCCCAGTGGTTCCTGCTGAGGCTCCCAGAGGCTCCTCAAAGGCATTGCTGAAATGCCTGCCTGGGAGGGTATTGCCTCCTGCCCTATGACTGAAGGGGTGACTGAGGGAACTCTGGTTGCAGCTGACTCTGGGAGCTGCCTCCCTCCTGCCAGGTGCCAGGCGTCATCTGGAACCTGTAAAAAGTTCATTTAGTGTGAGGTGGAGGCTAGGCATCCAGGGTCTGCCCCTTCATGGGAAGCCAAACCGCCCTTTAAAAAAGGAATTAATTCAAAGTATGTCCTTAGGATCCCAAATCATTAACAGACGTGTTTTGCAAATGTCCAAATAATTGCGACTCTGGGTGTCTGCAAACCTCTCATTGTTGACAGTGGATGGACTGTCTGTGATACTCTATCCCATAGGCACATAGGGAGTGGTACTATTAGCCAGAGAAGAGCTGTGGTGAAGACTCCAGTTTGCACATGAGCTGCCCAGGTTGGTTTTTATTAAGCTGGAGGAGGTGTTTGTTGAAGGAATTTTCCTTCATTCTATATTTTGTATCTTCTGTCTTCAAGCAGGTGGCAGGAAGGTCAAGCCTGAGAGAGAGGCTGCCTGTGGCACTTGGCAGGTGGCACAGCCAATGCATCTTGTCTGGAAGTCAAGACTGTAAGTCCTAGACTCTAAGTAAAGGGCTGTGCTACATCACACTTTCCAAGAGCCTCAGAAACATCACCGAGTGACTGGCTTGAGGCTGCTCAGTTGGTGAAGACTGGAGAGAATTGAGGACACAGGTCTATTGTCTGGAAAGGACTGAGTTCTGATCCCAGAGACTCTGAGGAAAATGCCTCCAACTCACTATGTAATTTCTATCCTCCTGCCTCCACCCCTAGAGTGCTGGGATAACCAGTTTTTGTGACGCTAGGTATCAAACTCAGTATTTCCTTCATGTTAGGCAAATGGTAATGACTGATCTATAGCCCTAGCCCAGGCCAAGGGGTTCTTGATATAGAAATCCTGGGAGGTTTGCTGCTCCTCATCCCACCACCCCTGTCATCCTTGGGTCATGTCTATCCTCCCTCCATCTTCTTGTCATCCTTCTGGCCCCTGCCGCTTACTCCATCCCTAGCAGTTCCTTTAAGATGTGCAGGTTTCTCAATTTCAAAGAGTTTAACAAATTAGGGGAACCTCCATGAATCTCAGACCCCTGGGTCTCTGGATTATACCAACCAGCTCTCTTAGCCACCCAGCCTCTGCACCTCTGACCTCAGGCTCTTTCACAGGCTGGCTGTGTGCTTTATGGCGGTTCCTGGATCTAATCTAATGATGTTCTGTAGGGGATTCTCTCTCTCTCTCTCTCTCTCTCTTCTCTCTCTCTCTCTCTCTCTCTCTCTCTCTCTCTCTCTTTCCCCTCCCTCCCTCCCTTCCTCTCCTCTTCTCCTTTCTCCCCTCCCTTTCTTCTTCTTCCTTCCCTCCCCCATGTCTTCCCCTGCCCCCCCCAGAGTTGGGCCTCTCTCAGCCTCAAGGTTGATAGCGTCTTGTCCAAGTCTGGCTGGACAGGCTAAAGAGAGACAGGACCTGATAAACTTTCTTTTGATCTTCCATCTACAGTTTGAGAAAATAAATCTGCTCGTGGGTCAGAGCCCAGGAGCTGGACTTATTCCTTGTTCCATGTGAGACTCAGGGTCCCTGACTCTTGCAAAGTTCATGTCAAAAGCAGGGACTACACTGGGGAGGGATTTGAGAGAATGGGCAGGGAACCTAATTAGGTGAAAATCATTTAAATGGTTTTCCAGGCATCTTTGATTTAAAGCATTTATCACCACCTAACGCATAATTAACAGCAGGACAAACGACTGAACAAAAGCTCTTCTACCCAGAGGGATTATGTTCATTTTCATTAATCTTATATATTACCATCTCTCCCCAAGTGAATGTTATCTTAAAGGCCCAAATGCCTCCTTTGATCTTGGGAGGAAAGGAGAGAGAGAGGAGGGAAAGAAGGAGGGGGAAAAAGAGTTTGTTTAGAAATACTATTTTAACCACAGAATCTAGCACAAGATCAGAAGTTTTATATACCCAGCCACAAAAAGATGGAAATCCTACAAGGATGATGAGACACTAGCTGTCCCCAAGAGAGCAGGTGCATTTCATGGTTTGGTCCATGCTGTTTGGGGTTTGTGCTTTGTTAAGTCCTGGGCATGCACGTGTGTGTGTGTGTGTGTGTGTCCATGCGCACACACGTTTTATGTGAGAGACAGAGACAGAAAGACAGGTTTCTGACTGACAAGTTCTGCCACTTACCAGCTGAGTGGCCCTAAGAGTCACTCTGCTGCGTCTCAGTAAAGACAGAGTCAATGTGATGCCATCTCCCATTGTTCCACCATCTGAGAGTCTCAAATAGCTCAGGTTGGCCAGGAGCTCGATATGTAGCTGAGGATAGCCTTGAACTCCTCATCTCCTGCCTGTCTATGGAGTGCTGGAGTTCCAGGCATATACCACATGCATGATTAGGTCTTCAGGTTTTGAGTTCATAAAAATATGTATTGAATGATTAGATCAACACCTTGGGAATCCATTCACCTCTGGAAAAGTCCCTACAGATACACCCAGAGGTATGCTTTACCAAATTCCTGTGTGGTGACTCTTAATTGAGTCAATATTGACTATTACAGCTATCAACTGGACATCCAACAACATCTTAAGTTCCCAGCACGTCCCGTAACAGTGCCACTATCTGGGGATCCAGCCTTCAACACATGAACCTGTGAGACATTGCATGATCAAACTATAACAAATAGCAATTTTTAAAAAGCAACAGTGTGTGTGTGTGTGTGTCTACATATGTACAAATGTATGGTTCTACATGTGAACACATTGAGTAGCTTCATTGTATCTATGTGACAGGGTGGAAATACAAGCTTTATAAGACACAGTCTCCCAGCCCTCCTTACAGCGATGCAGTGAGTTTGTTGTCATCCCTGGAATACTCTTATAAATGACCATCACAGATGAAGTGCCCATGTACCACATCTCCAGTTGCCTTAAGATCACTTTATTATTATTATTATTATTATTATTATTGTTATTATTTATTATTTAAAGACAGGATCTCACTATGTAGCTCTGGCTGTCCTGGAACTCAATATGTAGAACCAGAATGGCCAAAAACTCAACTCACAGAGTGCTGGCATTAAAGGCTTATGCCACCATGCCTGGCACCAACATCCCTTCTTTTAAAAAGAACCTTTATATTCTTTTCATTTATGTATATGATGAGCATGCATGTGCAGGTGTCCACTGAGACTAGAAGGGAGTTGGATCGCCCAGAGCCAGAGTTCCTAGCGGTTATGAGCTACTCAACATAGTATATGCTAGGAAGTGAATTCTGGTCCTCTGAAAGAGCAGCTGCTGAGCTATCTCACTAGTCTCTGTTATCCATTGTCCACTAGTGAAGAAGCTAAACTCAGAGAAATGAGTGAACTTGATCGAGGACATGCTGACTATAGGAAGCAATGGTGGTGGCCACACGATTGTTGATCCTACGCTGCTATCTCTGCAGTGAATCCAGGCTCTCTGGGCCCTGTACCTCCCCATAAGGCAGTCTGGCTTGAATCCTGCAGCTGATATGGCCCAGCAGGCTGTGTTATCCTCACTTTGCTGATGAGGAGAGACAGCATCAGAGTAGAAAAGGACAAGGAGGAAACAGGGCCAAGACCAGGCCTTCAGGAGCCACAGGGCCATTCTGGGGAAGGAGGATACCTCAAAGAAGGGGATGCTGGCTAGCCTGGTGAGGGGTAAGACACAGATAAGCCCAGTGGGTTGCCAGAGCTGAGCCAGGGTACTTGTGGAGCAGAGCTGTTTACTCAGCTGTAGGAGAAGATTGCAGGCAGGGTTGATGCTGATAAAGTTGGTTGTTTTCAAACTAAACACAGCCTTTCCTCTGGACTGGTAAGCTAAGGCGGAAGACTACAGGGTCTCTGTGCGTCTTTCCGGTCTTATCGCTGACTTTGTATCTCCCTGGGCCCTTGTGGGGGTATTTGAATGAATTCCCCAAGAGATTCGGGGTGCCAAGGGTAGCTGCAAAGGATGGTCATCCAGCACTGAAGTTCAGAAAGATGATGGCCAGGACACAGTGGCTGGGGTGGGCTGTAGTTCCTGACCTTGAGGGAATGGCTCCTAAGGCTGCAGAAATATCTGCCAGAGGGGCTAGCTGGCAGGACTGAGAACAGTTCTCACCTTGAGTTGCTCCAGGCCATAGAATGTTCCATATGCATTTTTGCTTCAAGATTCACAGTGTAACTGTAAGAGAAGGGTATCACCCCAACCCCTACCTTATCAGCTGAGAGCATAGAGTGGAAGAGACCAGAAGGCTCATTCAGAGTCACGCTGGTCCATCTGAGGTTTGCCTGACTTCAAAGTTCTGAGGTGTTCATGATGTTCTGGTTAGATTTGTTGTTGTTTCTGGGTTTTTGTTTATTTGGTTTGAAACAGGGTTTCTCTTTGTAGCCCTTTCTGTCCTGGAACTTGCTCTGTAGACCAGGCTGGCCTTGAACTTGCAGCCATCTGCTTGCCTCTGCCTCCTGCCTTTTGCCTTCTGCCCTCTGGCTTCTGGTCTCTGGCCTCTGCCTCTCGAGTGCTGGGGTTAAAGGCGTGTGCCACCACACCCTGGTTAGTTTTGATAACTTGACACAAACTGGAGTCATCTTGGAAGAGGAAGCCTCAACTGGAGAATGGTCTCCATTAGACTGGCCTGTGGTGTTTCTGTGGAAGCGTTTCATGACTAATGACTAGAGTGACTAGAGTATAAATGTTATCCATAGGCTACTTGGGTATTTGAACGCCTGGGCCGCAGTTGGTGGTGCTGTTTGAGGAGGTTAGGAGGCAAGGCCTTGTTGAAGGAAGAGTGGATGTGGGTGTTGAAAGTTTAAAAAGACTCTCCCACCTTCAATTCACTCTCCTTCATGAGGATGGGAACTCTCAGCTTCCTGCTCTGGCCAACGTGCCTGCCTGTTGCCATGCTCTCTCGCCACGATAGACTCCTACCCTCTGAGTTATAAACCAAAATAAACCCTTCCTTTTCCAGGTCGCCTTGGTCATGGTGTAGTATTACAGCAGTAGAGAAGGAACTAACGCTATGATGGATTTGGGAGGACCCAGCCCAATGTGGGCAATGCCATCTCTGGGCACATGGAGAGCAAGTCCATAGCTGTTGGTCCTTGCTTCAGTTACTGCCTCTAAGTTCCTGTCATGGCTTCTTGATGATGGACAGTCACCTGTAATTGGATAAACTCTTTGCTCCCGAAGTGGCTCTGGGTCATGATGTTTATCACAACAGAAAAGCAGGCTAGGATAAGGGACAAGGTAGCCAGAACAGTTTTCCCTGGATGGGGATCTGCAGGTAGTGCTGGAGTTGGGGAGACCTGGACTAGAATCCAGCAGGGGAATCTGAGTGGGAAGGAGGTCAGAAACTAGCTTGTCCAGTGGCCTGTGGAGTAACTCCTCAACCGAACGAAGCTCTGTTCCCACAGATTTGGCATACAGATGTTATGCATCTGAAATACAGATGTATAACAAATCTTAAAGGGTCCTATGGTTGCTCATAGTGTGCCAGGCAGGATGAGATCAGGTCCCCTAAACAGTAAGTTCCTGAAAACTAAAACAACATCAACTCTGGCTTCTAAGGTTTTTTGGTTTGTTTTTGAGACAGGGTTTCATGTATCCCAGGCTAGCCTTTGTCTTGAACACACTATGAAGCCGAGACTGACTTTGAACTTCTGATCCTCTTTCCTGAGATTATAGATGTCTGACACTTTGCCTGATTTGTGCAGTGCTGGGGCGAAACCTAGAACTTCACGCATGCTAGGCAAGCTCTCTGCCAACTGAGCCCCAGCCCCGCCCTCTTGGAGCTTTTCAAACAGACAAGTGGGTTGGTCTGCTGTTCTGGGAGAGCTTCTGGGCCTCTTTTCTTCTCCCTGCTAATTTTCCATCTTGGTGAGAATGGCATTAGCTTGGCGCTGCTGCAGGCATGCCCTGCCAGCCTGTCCTCGATGCAGCTGTTTCCTATTTAGCTCTGCTTAGGTAACTTTCTCATCGCTGTGGCTGGATCTCTGACAGAAGCGACTTTGGCTCATGGTCTGAGGGGATACAGTTCATCCCGAGGTTTCAATGTCTTCCCAAACAGCAGCATCAGCCAAGTATTCAAAACCCAGCCTGGGAAGGATGTTTGCATCCGAACCATGACTGGCAGCTCTTGACATCCTCACAGAACTCCACAAAGGGGCCTCAGCTCTTTATATTTGAAGAAATGTCCAAGGCTGAGAAATCGTTCTTATCAGGAGGAAAAGGGGCTGATGCCCACATGATGACAATGATGAGGATGGTGAAGGTGATGGTGATTGTGATGATGATGATGATGTAGCCTTCTACAGCAACTCCCAAGGCCCATCTCTCTAGCTTCACATTTATGAGGCTCCTTCTGCCATACTCTCTTGGGGAAGGAAACAAGCTCAGAGAGGGTGAGCATTTTGCTCAAGAGAACAGTGTGAACCCAGAGCTCTGCCTACCTCACAAGTTCTTTCTCTGCCCACCTGGGAAGAGAGAGGCTTCCTTCTATTGGATAGAACACTGGACTGAGTCTCTTTGGCCTTAAGGCTCCCCCTAAGCCACCAGACAGCTAGGACTACATCAAAAAGGACTTGGGCTTAAGCCTCACATGGCCTTCTCAGCTGGCAACAACCTGGTCCCACCTGACTCTCTGGCTTTGCCTGACATTGTCCTTGCTCAGCTTCTTTCTTCAGGTCCTGCTGGCCACCTTGTCCCCCAGCCCCACCCCTGCTGTCATCTCCATTAAAGCCTGAACTACCTTTGACCTTGTGGAGTCAGTACTGTACCTCTGCCCTTGACCACAGTTCTGACAGGTGAACCCCACAGGCCAGACTCTGCTTTGGCCTGATCAAGCCAGTCCAGCTGTGGCTCTACTGTCCTCCATGACCCACCACAGTCCAAGCCCACCGAGGCCACCCTGACCCTGCATCTAGGGGAGCCCTCAGACTCTCACATCCCAAGCCTCACTCTTTCTGCTTCTTCAGTTTATCGCAAATGATTTTCCAAGCCAGTGGATTTAATCACATTACACTTAGGGAAATTGGTGCCATTTCTTAATTACTTTTATAGCTGAAAAGCAATTACTTAGCAATTGCAGATGGGTCTTCTCATGTTGCCTGGAGCTCTTTGGCTATAAGGAATGTCTGCAGAGAACCAGACTTTTGAAGAGGTTGGGTTGCCCCTTGATAATGAAAACCGGGCTAATTGAGTTTGGAGAGAAGGGTGTTTTTTGTAAGAAATAAGATAAAATAAAGTGTTCTTATACTGTGATTTACCCAGTTGCTTGAGACAAAACCTGCCAGGCATCCTCAGCCTCTCTCTCCTATCTGGTCCTGTGCCTGAGCATTGGGGGGGAAGGGAGGGCACGGGGACTGTCTCTGCACCTGATGATGCCTCTGAATCTTTCTCAAAGCCCACTCCTCCTTCCAGGCCACTGACACCACACACCTGGATAACAGTGGTGGCCTTAGAACTGGCCACCCCTTCATGTCCAGTGACTCTAGTATCTAGACTTCGGACCCCTGTGGATATGGTCTTATTTAGAAAAATAGTCGCTTTGCAGATGCAAGTACATACAGTTAGGGAGGTCTAGACGGGACTGTCATGAGCAACTCAGGTGGGCCCCAGAGCCAAAAGAAAGCCAAGACCAGAGAATGTGTCTTCAAGCTGAGAAGAGCCAGGGTGGCTGGGAATTCCCAGAAGCCATAGATGGACTGGAAGGGATCCCCCTCACAGCTTCCAGAAGCAGAGAGCCAGCCAGCAGCTTCATTTTGGTGTTTCCAGAACCTTGAGAGATTACATTTCTGTCCTTATAAATCGCTCTTTGAGTGGCCATCAGTTATGGTGGCCCAGGGAGCTCAGTTTCATCACCTGCCAACTTGCATTACTACATCATGCTGAGCTAAAATCTGGGCTACCTGCTGTGGACTCAGGAAACAGATTTAGAGCCTGCTTGCCTTTCTGCAGGGCTCCTGCCAGTCTCCTCAGGCTGCTCCCCAACACACACACACTTTCTTTGCTCTTCCTTACAGAAAGAAAACCCTCTTACCTCAGGGCCTTGGATACCTGCCTTTCTGTTTCCCTACTGGCTACTTCTGAGACCCACCCTGCTGACTGTGACCTTGCAGCTGCTCCAGGTCAGGTCTGTAAAGGGGTCTTCCATGTCCACCCTGTGGGCACAGACCCCAACCTCTTCCTCTGTACCTTCCTCTGTAGTGCCTTTTCCTGAAGATAAAATACCTTGACAAGAGCAACGTGAGGGAGAAAGACTACATTGGCTCCCAGCTCCACAGGGATAGAGTCCATCATTGTGGGCAAGGCATGAGAGCAGGAGCATGAGACTTACCTGTCACACTGCAGTGGTAGTCCAGAAACAGAGGGAAAACAGGAAGTGGGACCAAGCTATAAAAATCTCATCTTTAAGACCCGCCCCAGTGACGCACTTCCCTGAGTGAGGCTCCACCCCCTAAAGGTTCTATAGCCTTTCTAAAAAGCACCACCTGCTGTATCAGCAGCTCATGGGGGAACATTCTACATTCAAACAGCACCGCTCTTCTTGCACAGCCCAGGAAGCCAGCATCTGGCTCAAGTGGAAGCCAGCTCAGGAATTTAGGAGTCTTCTTATTTCTTATCTCCTTCAAGCAGTCTCTTCTTTCTGTTTTTGGAGCAGGGTTGGTGTCTTAGGGTTTCTGTTGCTGTGATTAAAAAACAAAAACAAACAAACAAAAAAAAAAAACCCTTAATCTTACACTTCCGGGTAACACTCCATCACTAAGGGAATTCAGAGCAGGAACTCAAGCAAGGCAGGAACCTGGAGGCAGGAATTGATGAAGAAGCCACAGAGGGCTGCTGCTTACTGGCTTGTGCTTCATGGCTTCCCTGGTCTGCTTTCTTATAATATCCAGGACCACCAGCCCAGGGATATGGTACCATCCACAATGGGCTGGTCCCTCCTGCATCACTATTTAAGAAAATGAGCTAAAGACTGGCTTACAGGTCAATTTGATGGAGTAGTCATTTTCTCAACTGAGACTACCTCTTCCTGAATGACTCTAGCTTATGTCAAGTTGATAGCTAGCCAGCACAGGCAGGATCCTTGAGAGAAAGGAAGAGGAGCTGCATGTGAGGCCCACAGTTTGAAATCTACCATATTGAGATCTACTCCCCTACTCGTGAAATCATTTATTCATTCAACATACATCTGAACATTGAGGGCCAGCAGAAAGCTGGATGCCAGAGGTGAGAGGCTCACAACACCAGCACTTTACAGGCTGTTTCAAGGTTAGGCTTTGCCACGGAGGAAAAGTGGTACTAGGATCCTCAGGGCTGCCAAAGTGTGCTGATGATAAATCCCTAAAAGAGAGTTACCTCAGCCTTTCCTCCCTTATCATTTGTTTTCACCTCTGGAGTGCTTTATGACCCCTAATACAATGTGTCCAATTCTTCTTATGCCTCATGCCTGACTCAGTCGGAGACAGGGGCAAGGAAAAAGCCTGCACAGGCTCAGTACAGATACATCATAGGTCTAATGACATTTCCTTCTGCAAAAGGTTGAATTTGTGCATAAGGAGCCCATGGACACAGAGAACACTGAACTCTAAGTGGTGCCAAGGACAGTGTTGGGGGCACAGAAAAGACCCTGAGCCTGGTTGAATGAACCCCAAAACAAAGACCTCCAGGATGTGTCTCTCCAGAAAGAACTACAGGCTCATGACCTGTATGGGGTGAAAAGCCTGGGCCAGGGCTGGGGCAGCAAGGCAAGTTTAACTCCTGGTAAGGATCCTACAAGGATTCTCTGTAGCTGAGGCACAGAAACCACCCTGGGATCCAGTGGTGGCCTCTGTGAGTCAGGCATGCACATCCAGCCGTACCCATCTGTGATTCCTGTTCACACTGAAGCCCTGTCACATCCAGGGCCTAGGAAGATGTTGACCTCGTTCTCTACAGTGCAGATGGGGAACAGGACACGCTAACCCCAAACACGCTGGAAACCAAGAAAAAGCAGAGGCCGAAGGGCATGCTAACATTTTCCCGCCTTTTTATGTGAAGCCTAGAACTCCTGGGTATGAGCAAGCTCCCCTGAAAGCAGGGACCAGTCCCTATGTGACAGGAGCCTGCCTCTCACCCAGAGAGAAGGAAGGAAGGAGGGAGGACACAGAGTTCCATGAAGAACTGAACAGAGCCAGCGAGGTCCCTTGCTCGTGAACCTCAATGCCCACCTGTGCCATCAAACCTCCATTTGTGTTCCTATTTTCTTTGGTCTTCATTCCTGAAGGCTACCATGTGGAACTTATTACATAAATTTGTTATACATTTTTTTCTTGTTAATCTGTGCCTGGTTGTGAGGTGTCAGCCACGACCCTCTCAATGGGTGAAGACACAATTTTCTCGCCCTGCACGCTCAGAATCAAGCCAGAGAAACACAAGCAGGTGGTTATTGTGTCTTGAGGTGGGGTTTGTTTCTTCTAGGTCTGTTGGCCATGCTTTCTCCAGGTTCTCAGGGATGCTCTGGTTGCTGCAGCCTCCTTCCCTATGTGTCTCTAGCCTGTAAAGACAGCAGCCATGAGATGAGAGCCACCCTGATCTCATAGGGCTTCACACCACCTTGACTACGTCAGCAAAGGTCCTGTTTCCAAGTCAGGTACTGCAGATGAAAGATGGGCAAGATCATCTCTACAGGATGCTGATCCTAGAATCCTCTCATGTGACCACATCAAACTCTTGCTGTGATTGGTGGGCAGCATGGTGCTATGAGCTTTGCTGTTAGTAGAACCCCAGAAAAAGTGTGGAGCTGATGGCTCCAGGGGATCTCAGAGTCACTCAGGGTTGCTGCCTAGTCCAAGACATCCTGCCTCGAAAGAGGGGAATATCACTGTAATGGAGTAGGAAGAAAGAAGCCCGCCCATCTCAGATGACAAAGGAGATGGGAATAGGTTGCAGCAGGGATAGAGAACAGGAGCAGACGAGCCTGCCATGATATCTGAGGGATATCCAAGAGGAGAGTCATTTTAAGCTGGGACACATTGATAGGTGCCAGAGGGAAATCGGTGCAGAAGTCTGGGAACAAACAAAGTTCACAGTAGGAAGGTTGCCAACTAAGTGGGACAGTCTCTTGCCTTCTCTCAGTAAATGCACTCTTCTAAAAATGCCTTAGATTGGGGTCAACTGACCGGGAGGCAGCCATGTTCTGATCAGCAACCCATTCAAAATAAAATGAGCCACCCTTGGTAACCCCAACTCCTAGGTGGGAGGGTGGAAGGCAATGCTAGGTAGGCACTTGCACATTTCAATAGCTTCTGGCCTAGATGGTGGCTCTGGGCTCTGTAGTCTAGCCCCAAGGAGGCCGACTCACTGTAGTAGCCTGGGCTTCAATGTTGGGCTGTTTGCATTTCTTGACAAAGGAAATTTGTTGGGCTTAAGTTGCCAAGGGTTTGCATCTGGATTCTATGATGTCTGGCTTCAGGAGGGCTGTGCAGAACCGGCTCCTCGGGGCCTCGCTGGCCTCGTGTAATTAACTTAAGTGCTCTCAAGATGAAAGCTTAGTCGCCTGATCCCGGATTACTGTGAGCACCGAGAAGGTAGGCAGAGCAGACTGTGCGAGTTATCTCCAGCTATTGAAGTTTCCAGAGATACCAGTGGTGGACAGTGTAAGTCAGGAAGTTTGGGCATGTTGGAATTTATTAAATTTGCAGTTGGGAAAAAAAAACACAAAAAAACAAACCTGAGTTCTGGCTGGCAGCACGGATAGGTCAAGTGGAAACACAACTTCACGGAACGAAGTGATTAATCATATTTTGTATTAGAAAAACTAAGATCTTAAATCAACCTCACTCTTGTGCAGTTCCAGAGTAGAGATGTTAATTTTCTGATTCCTTCCTCATACCTTCTGGATGTTTCCTCCTGACTGTTGAAACTGCCTCTTGTCTTTCTCCTCTGCATCTTGGTCTTTTCCAAATCTCACTCCCCTTCTCCAGCTGGAGTAAGGTAGCTTTGATCATCCATGCTGGGGGTGGGAGTGGGGAACGAGGGTGCGGGGGTGTGTGGGGATTCCTACAGGTGATTTTTAGGCCTGAATTCCATTGTGACAGCCATGATTTATTTTAACTACCAACCCAGGAAAGCAGGCGCCGCCAGAATGAATACCTCCACCAATCCCTCCACAGTCAACTAATTTTACTGTTTATGAATCACTAATATGTTTAAGGGAGGGGGAGAGGAGCGCCATTGTAGATAACTAAGAGTCAGATTTTGAGAAGAGACCTCATGGTGCTCAAACAGTTCCACATGGCCGCGATGGCAAGACTCTACAGATAGACAACACATGGAGTACAGATAGCGGCCCCGCCTCGGTGGGAGGCGCGCAAAGGCTACCGGCAGATGAAACACTTTCATCTCTCTCAGGGAGATAAACAGGCTGGGCTGGATAGGCCTCTTTATTTACAAAAGAAAATTAAATCCGTTTTAAACACTTGCTCCCTTCATAGGAAACACATGTTCCCTGGTAATTGTTTTGAACTCATTTAATGGAGCCAGGCTGCACCGCGCCGTCGAGTTGGGCTGCACTCTCATTTTCTCACTGGCCAGGGGTGGCCATGGAATTTGCAAGGAATTTCTTCCCAATTCCAGAGGCTCCGAGAAGGGGGCATTCTTTGGCGGAGCTTTCGAAGGAGCCAGGTTTGGCTTCCTGCCCCCTGGAGGGAACCCCTCACCCCTTACTGGGAGAAGTCTGCCCCCAGCGCCCCTTGCCCCGAGTCCTTATCGGGAGTTTGGGGTGGATCAAAGGGACTCACAGCCCTAATTGAGCCCGACAGGCCTCCCTCCCGCCTGGGAGTTTTTGCAGAAAGAGAAATGAAAGGCTGGGTGATTTTTTCCCAAGAGTTCCTGATAGAGTTTTATGACTGCAAGGTGTCACTCAAAATCTCTGTGTCCCCGGGCTTTAGGCTGTGCTTTTCAGATGTTAATGTGCAGGGGACCTCCTGGGGCTCTGGTTAAATGAAGACTCTGATTTGAAGGACTAGGTGGGGCCTGAATCTATTTCTATCACCGATGGGGACAGATGCCCAGAGCAAGAGTCACAGGTGCAGCTGGCAGCTGCCCCCAGAGGGTCTGGTTCTGCCTCTGGGGTGACACTTGAGAATGTTCATGAGTACCCAGGTCTTCCTGATGCTGTCGGTTGCAGAGGACATTTTGTAAACTATTATTTGGAGACCAATATTCTCCCCAGGGCAACTAAAGCTCAGCAGCATTCTACCCTCACCCCAGAGCTCATGTTGATGAGAGTGACAGAACCAGAGCCAGCCCTAGTCCAATACTGACCCCTGTGTGCACAGACAATAGAAGTGGGTCAGGCAAGCATAGAGGATAGCTCAGAAACCTGGGACGCCACTTGACTTGTGCTGTACACTTCCCTTCTGATGATAATGCACTTGCAGCCAGAGGGTCTACCTACACATATTGTACACATACAACTCATTCAGAATAATGCCCTAGCAACCCATTAGCAATATAAGACCCCTTCCCCGCTGCTTAAAGCTGCATGAACAGGAAATATATTTCTCCTTCCTTTAGCAACCATCAAGTTTGGACAGTTTCTATTTAGACACTCCAGTTATGTCTAAGACCAGGGTAGAGGGGAATCAATTCAACCTGAGCTAGTTTGGGATGGGTATGCATTAGGCATAGCTGTGTCCTCAAGGGAACTTTAAGGAGGAGAGTTCCCTATTCATCATCTTCTACCCGTGCATAATTGGGTGTGTCTATGATTAAAATCAGATGCATTACAGAAATGGATATTCAAATAAAAAATAAATAAAAAGGAAAGGATATGACTGCTCCTAGGTGTGGTGGAGGAGAAGGTTTATTGTAGATATATGGGAGAGCATAGCCAGAGGCAGGGACATCTGGAAGAGTCCAGAGTGGACATGACCCTGAGCTAGGCCAGTAGGGAGAGGGGAGAAGAAGGGGAAGGGGAAGGGGAAGGGAAGGGGAAGGGGAAGGGGAAGGGGAAGGGGAAGGGGAAGGGAAGGGGAAGGGGAAGGGGAAGGAAGACTGGAGAACAGGGAAACCACGTACAGTAACCAGGAGGCTGGAAGGTGCAAAGAGATTGGGTAACCAAAATGGTTGGATTACATAGAGAAGAACAGCCCAGGCCTCTGGGCTGAAGAGCTTATGGTGGAGGGCAGTGTAAGCCAGTCAGGGTGACCCTGCAACAGGTAGAGACTGAGGAATGCTGGGAGAACCTGTTGTCCATGTCTCCTTTGATATGTTAAATAGGCACCTAGCCATTTGTCCCAGGGTTTGAAACCTAATACATACAGTAGAAAATGATAATGTGACCTACTCTATCAATCAAAACAGAGCCACCAACCGGAGCACGCCTTTAATCCCAGCACTTGGGAGGCAGAGGCAGGCGGATTTCTGAGTTCGAGGTCAGCCTGATCTACAGAGTGAGTTCCAGGACAGCCAGGGCTACACAGAGAAACCCTGTCTCAAAAAACCAAAAAAAAAAAAAAAAAAAAAAAAAAAAAGAACCACCGTCACCGCGCCCTCAGTAATCAAACTCCTCTTAAACATTGTAGGAGGAAATCTGAGTAACCATCAGGACCCTTGAGTCTTTTCACGCTAAGGCCTGCTGTTCCCCTTCAGTGCCTTCAGAACTGTTCCTTAAATTTGCTTCAAATGAAGTCTCCTCAAACCCTTTCTAATTTGTGAGCCAATATTCCTGTTTCTTGAATAAGGAGACAAGAACCTGAAAATATCCAGTCCAAACCTCTACCATCAACAACAGAAAGACTGAGAACAGAACCCAGTCCTCCATGGGGCTTCCTCTGTCCGAGCCTCAGAAATGGGTATAGTTGAGGGTAGACATTGAGGTGAGACCCCAGGTACTCCAGCTTCTGTTGTCCACTGGGTCTTGCTTGGTCCCTAGCCAGAGAGCATTTAGTGATGGAGACTCTTAGCCCCTCCTGCTCCTCACATGGACATTACTCTTTGTAGAAGGACCGTCAGTGTCCTCCCTTCTGGTTCTTTAAATAGGTTTCTCCCTATCACTGATCTGAGACAGGTTCTGCCCTCCCACATAGCCTCAGGTATAACTGACAGCCTTCAGTGCCTCAGCTTCCCCACAAGGGAAGCCATTTAATCCTCCAGAAACCCAATGAAGGAAGAACAATCTAGCAGACAAGGTGAGCTCTGGTGGCCACAACACACACCATGAGAAGCTTTTTGAGAACTTCTTTACTTCTGAGTGTTTGGTTTCAGATCTGGGACAAGGGACTAAGGCACATATTTTACATATGAAAGCAGACCTGGCCTCCATGTCCTCCCAGCATCCCTCAGTCTCTACCTGGGATACTGCCCTTCCCCCAGAGGCTCTTCCTTATATAATCCAGACATGTTGGTCTCTTCTCCTTTTCTTTCTCGTGTAGGAGCCCTTTCTCTCCGCCCCTCACTTCACCATGTTGACTCCCCTGACGTCAACACTTGGGGCCAGTGAGCTCTCCTGGGAGCAGCTTCCCAAAAACCTGCCTTCAATCTAATATAGCTTGAACTAGCTCATTTCACTAGCAGCGGAGAATCCTATCACTGAGAATAGATGCTGGAGGAGTCAGAGATACCCTTCCCTGATTTGGTTGGCTTTCTCTGAGGCCTCATTGTCTTTTTAGCTAAGAAAGTAGCCCCTGAAGAAACCAGTAGGAAGCCCCCTTTCCTGGGCTTCTCAGGGAAGTTTGGCCTGAGGGAGGTTTGGCCTAGGTAAGTCTTTTTGTGAACGGAAGGTCTGGGCCCAGGCCCTGTTGCTCTAGCCCCACCCCTACCTTGAGTCTCAACGACCATCACTGTTAGAGATCCCAATGCCCTCAGCAGGGAGGCCTGCTTTGTTTGGTGCCCTTGGCTAAGTCTAGGCCTCACAGAGGTTGCTTCCCCATGCTACTAGCAAGCATGAGGACTGGTGGCTCTCTTCACTCTAAAGCAGCCAGCATTGACCTCCAGTGGGAGATGACCCATCCCATCTCCATATGTGTTACCTTTTCTGCTTGAATTTCCTTTACTAACTTGGAACCACTGTGTGGGCAGTGTCCCTGCTAAGATTCTCACTGCCTGACTCTGCTTGCCTGAGTCCTGAGACTGGACTCTGGTTTTTTTTTGTTTTGGTTTGTTTTTTTTTTTTTTTTTTTTGCCTCCACTGTTTCCCAGTGCCCACACATTCAGTGAACATACCTGACGGAGTGAATGAATGAATGAATGAATGAACAAATGAACAGTAAAATGAATGATGGTAGCTAGATTGGCTGTTTGAGTGCCATTCACTGTCCACCCACTGGGAACTCTTACCGTTGGCATCTGGCAGCCAGAGCCTATGCAGACACTAACTCATCCTCCCAACCCTGTCTCAGCCACACAGCAGGCAGGCTCCAGGGCTCATGCCTGGCGTCTGGCCTGGATTGTGTTTAGAAACTGACATCTTGTAGCTGATCCCTTGAGATTGTCCACTTTCTTCCTTCAGAGACCCGAGGTGAGGCCTCAGGTCCTGCCTTTGAGTATGTTAGTAGCTGATAAAGAGGGCTGCTTCCCTGCCCTGCCCTATCTGATGAACATGGAGCCTGCTCTATCCCAGCAGTGCCCTGGTGCCTGTCCACACTCACTACGCTGAAGCCTGCAGATCATTGTTAAACCATCTACTGAAATCCTGCTGGGGACCTTGTAGGTGAAGGAATCCCATGAACGAACATTGAGAGGTGGCTACTCTGTCCCAAACTCCTTATTGGTTCTCACAGAAGATGACTGGGTGGGTGATGGGGACTCTGCCATCCTCTAAACCTGGGCATGTGCCTATGTCATATAGTGGTATCTGGGTGAGCCTTTCCCTCCCAGAAACTTACTTTATATGGTCTCAGTGGGTCAGGTGCTGAGTTGGGTGTCCCCTAGACCTAGAGTAAAAAGGACTAAAAAGGTGACAGTTTGGAGACAGGGCCCTCACAGAGGTCATGGATTGGATGAGGTCTTTAGGATAGCTCAAGTTGGGAAGGTCTAGTGTCCTCACAGGAAGGGGCAGGGAGACCAGGTGAGGACCCTGGGAGACAACTCCTTGGGAAGATAAGGATAGAGGTATTGGAGGAATTAAACCTGCTGACTCCAGGGATCACAGACTTGGGGGCCTCTGGAGCTGAGGGGAAATGAACCTACTGTTCAAGCCCCATATATGGTACCTGATTATGAGAGCCTAGCAAACTCATACAGATATTCAATATGATTGTGAGGATTTCCTGCTTAGCCGGTTTTATAAATGAAGACCCAGAGCTGTAGAGGCAGAGGAAGTATGTCCATAATCTACAATTAGTTCTGAGAATCTCCCCACCCCCACCATTAGCTTCTAGCACCCAGGCTCTTGGTATTATACAGAACATCACTGGCTGGAGGTGCTGATGCAGGAACATGCTGGAGAATGCAGGCATTTCTGAGACACTGGGAGCTCTGAGGCCTTCAGGAGTCCCACCGGTCAAAGTGGCTCCCTCCCAGAGGGAAAGCATTGAAAGCACCTCCCTCAGACACAGCTCTCTTGGTATGTATGTTGGGGAGGGGCTTCTCAGCACCCTGGCTTCAGGAACAGAGTACAGACCCTTGTCTGGGCCTTGTGATTACTCTGAAGCCAGCCCTCCTGGGATCTGCTACAGGAATAAATCCTGAAGATGTTTATCCCTAGAATTCCAGGCTTAATTTACAGCCTCCTCCAAACACCATCTTGGCCTGCCAGCCCTTGAGGTCACTCTAAGTAGAATAGCGCCTCCAGGTCTCCAGGCATAAATACCTGCTGTCAGAGGGTAAGTGGTGGCTGGTGGCCAGGCAGCCAGGCGGCCAGGCTGATGGACTCCAGCTCCCCACCCCTTCCAGGCCACTAGGAGCTTTTCTTATCAGCTGTTCCTGGGTTGGGTCTAAACCTCACTACCAAGTTGTATGGAGCACGAGGGTAGGGCAGAGTTCTAAGCATCTGGCCCTTTCTCTTAGAATATTGTTCTTTGACTCTATGGAGGACACTGTTAACTGATATGTGGATGAAACAGTAACCCACAACAGAACCACACTAGGCATGAAACAAATGTCTGCTCTCTCTGGACATGTTTATTACAATATTGGCCTGTTTCTTACTAGCATGTGAGCTCACCCAGGGCAGAGAATGCTGTCTGCTTCATTCACTGGTCTTTCCAGAATGCAATGTGGGTTAGATCTCACACAGACTCTCCATGCAGATCTATCCAGATATTCGGTAGCACAGACACCTTTAGGAGAGAACACTTGCCTGGCTCTCGCTGCAGCTACTCTTGACCCTGTCTGTCTCCACAGCCCAGAAAGCCTGTTGAATTACTTCAGAAATGCTCAGCTCTGAAAACCCACTCATTAGTTTCTCTTCTTTCACAGGAGGAAGGAATCTGTATGAATAAACTCTTGGTCTGAGGGTTGCCTGAGAGTCTAAGGCTGCCATGATCCTCCTCAGAGATGTCCCTTTGGGAGACATAATGTCATCTCACTCCTGCGGGGTTCATGTCCAGGAGTTGCGTTGCTGGGTCTTATGGACACTTAGTCTTAGAAAATGTATGGGGAAGGAAGGGAGGGGATAGCTTAACCAAAACTAAGGTTTATGAAGAAGCCTTATGGAAACCTACTAGTTTATAATCTAATTTAAAGTGTAGCTTTAAAAAAGGAGGTGTAAGAGTTATCCTGGCATGGGCGACACAAGATGTAGAATATCAAATGAAAATCTCAGTGTCAGGCACTGGTTACATCTTTGTGAGTTACTGATTAAGGAGGCCCAGGTCCTGAGACTGTCCTCATATGACTTGATTAAGCCTAAGAGGTCCCTTCTTACTGAGTTTGTTTGAGGGTTTTCCCCTGTTCTCCACACTGCCATTGCTATTACTCTTAGATGTCCATCAGAACCAGATGGTAAGACCTGATTGCTGAAGATACCACATAGTTGATTGCAGGACACAAAGAAATCAGTCTCACCACCCCCCCAACCGCCTTCACTGACTAGCTTTCATGGTACTGGGAGGTGCTATGCAGGTGCTGAGGGAGACAAGCTATCAGTGATCTCCCCATAACTGGCCCCAGTACCCATAATACTGACCTAGCAGGCAGATGTGCCCACTGGTACAATAGTGTCTTAACTGTTGTGGAGGTAGCCAACCACTTTCTGAGCTGGATTTGAGACCTGCTTCACAGAGGGAATTCATACCTGATACAATAAAGCTAAAAATCCCTAGCTGGACATCAGCAGGCAGAGAATAACTGTTGATGTTTTGCTCATATTGTTGGATAGCTTTATAAGTATTCATATTTTTTTATCTGTAGATTTGCACTGTTCCTAACCTTGGGTCAGAGAAGCTTCATTTTGTAGTGGGTAGTAGTTGATTCAGAGATTTATAACATTCAAAGTTGGAGGCCTGGGGTAAATATGGTCAATATTATTTATTTATTATATAATAATAATAAAATATATATATATATATAATTTGAAGGAATAAATAAAGTATTGTTTTCTTTTTCTTTTATGAGATAGAGTTTCTCCATGTAGCCTTGACTGTCTTGGAACTCTTGTTGTAGACCAGGCTGGCCTCAGACTCACAGAAATCTGCCTGCCTCTGCCTTCAGAGTTCTGGGATCAAAGGCATTTGTCACCAATGCCCAAGTTAAATAAAGTATTTTTAAAACAGCAAGTATTGTTAGTCCTAGGTAGACCATATACACTCCTCATGACCTGTCTACCTCTTCCTGACCACACCCATGTCCTTCCCACTTTACGGTCCTCTCATGATTCCCTGGCCCATATTCCAGGAAGCCTTCTGGTTGCAGCCAGTGCCAATGCAGACCTCACCCCCTTGGCATCAATTTGATTTCAAAATTACTTTGCGCAAAGAGGCAGTGGATTCCCACTCTTCTTCCTTCCAAATGCTTGCATAACTGCCCACAGTCACAGGAACACACTCATGGGATGGAGAATTTCAGGAATGTTTGAAAAGCTACTGTTTATTCCCCACTACTCAGACACTTGCAGTTATAGTTAGATCTTTTCCCAGTGGCCTATTCTCTTCTTATGAGTTTATTAATAATTTGCATATATAATCTGTGTACACTGGAGGGTAAACTACCATATGGGAGCTGGGAACCAAATTTAGGTCCAGAAGAAGCCAGTGCTCTTAACCACTGGGCCATCTCTCCATTCTACTCAGTTCTTTTTTAAAAATTCTCTCTCTCTCTCTCTCTCTCTCTCTCTCTCCCTCACTCCTCCTCTTCTCCTCCTCCTCTCCCTCCTCCTCTCCCTTCTCTCTCCCTTGCTTCCCCACCCCTCTCTTCCTCCCCTTCTCCCTCTTCTCCCCCTCTCCCTCCTTTCTGCTTTTGTAGTGCTTGGGGATTGAATTCCACAAGCACTCTACCCCAGAGCCACACCACAGCCCTATGAATTTCCTTTCTAATGGCTACAAACAAAGCAAAACAAAACAAAAACTGAAACAGACCATTCTTTGTATAAAGGAAGCATCTTCCCTTACCAGTTCCCAGACTCGATGTTTAGGTTTGCTCTTGTTAGTTTTCCTGCTGCTGTGATAGACACCATGACCAAGAACAACCTGGGAGGAGTGAAAGGTTTAGTTCATCTTAGCACTTCCAGGTCACCATCCATCAGTGAGGGAAGTCAGGGCAGGAACTCAAGCAGAAACCTGGAGGTAGGAAATGAAAGAGAAGCCATGGAAGAATGCGCTTACTTGCTTGCTCTTCAGGGCTTCAGCATCTTCAGTACACTGATCCATGGATGAAGCACATCCACATAGCTGTACAGCTACCCCCACATCTTGCCAACTGAAAATATATCCCTAGGGCCCTGGTACTCCTTTCTTTCTATAACTTTATTTTTCTTTTGCTCAGCAGGCTGTTCTCAAGGCTTGTCTGGACCATAGCAGGTACCAGAATTTCCTTCCTGTGACTATTCCTCTTGGTAGTGGGTATAGGAGGGCCAAGTTTACTGTACTTACTGCTTGTGCTAGATAGCTTGGTGTCAAGTTGGCACAGGCTGAAGTCATCTGAGAGGAGAGAACCTCAATTTTAAAAATTCCTTCATAAGATCAGTTTGTAGGTAAGCCTGTAGAACATTTTCTTAGTTAGTGATTGTTGGGGTGGGGGGCAGCCCAGTGTGGATGGTACTTTCCCTGGTTTGATGGTCCTGGATTCTATATGAAAGCAGACTGAGCAAGCCAGGAAACAGGCCTCTGCATCTGCTCCTGCCTCCAGATTCCTGCTGTATTTAAATTTCCATCCTGATTTCTTTAGTGATGAACAGTGATGTGGAAGTATAAGACAAATAAACCCCTTTCTCCCCAACTTGCTTTGGTTATGGTGTTTCATCACATCAATAGAAACCTTAACTACACCAGTGCTTGACAGCAAGTTTGGAAATGAGAGACCCTTGAATATTGACTTGTGAATGTTGAAGGGGGATGCTGTAATAAAACTGGGAATATGGGGAAAGTGTGTTCCTTTTACACACACATCTACCTTTACTTCCCTCAACCCACCCACCTACCCTTCTATCTAATCATTCACCTATCTACCTATCCACATGTCTATTCACAAACACACACACACACACACACACACACACACACACACACACACCTCCCATCCACCTGTTGACTAATCTGTCCACCCAATCTCCTATAAATCTAGTCATCCAGCTGTGTCTGGTGGTCTATCCATTCTGCTAACCCGTCTGTCCATCCCTCCATCTACTTACATACTTATCCATCCAATAAAACTCACCTATTTAAACTACCCATCCATTCGTCTATACACCAATCCACCCACCCATCTACCAATCTATCTACCCACAAATCTACTCATCTATTCATCCATCCATTCATCTACCCATCAGCCATCTAGCCATCTATCCATCCATCTCCTCACCCATCTATGGTGGTTTGAATAGGAATGGCCTCCATAGGCTCATACATTTGAATGCTTGGTCACTAGAGAGTGTCACTATTAGGGGGTGTGACCTTGTAGTAGGTGTGACTTTGTTGGAGGAAGTGTGTCACTGGGGGTGAGATTTGAGGTTGCAAATGCCCAGCGCCTCTTTCTCTTCCTGCTGCCTGCCAATCCAAATGTAAACTCTGATTTCTCTAAATTCTCCAGCACCATGTCTACCTGGATGCCACCATGCTTCCTGTCATGATGATAATGGACTAAGTCTCTGAATGTAAGCAAGCTTCAGTGAAATACTTTTCTTTGTAAAAATTGTCTTGGACATGATGTCACTTCATACAATAGAAACCCTAAGACACCACCCAGCCATTCTATGGCTTCTAGTTTCACTTTCCCAAGAGCTGCCCACACATCGTTTGTAATAGAGCAGAGTAAAAAGGTCTGGGTATCTGTAAACCTTCTCTCCTCTCCATCTGCTCTCTCCTGCCCCATCTGTTCCTTCAGAGGCATCTCAAGCAGCTCTTCACCATGTCTGTATTGTCCTCCAGTCTACGCTCCAGACGCAGGCTCTTGGAATCTTCTCCACTAAGTCTTTTCATGGAGATTGTTCTCCCTCCAACCTCTCTGCCACAGTGGGTACTGTGTTACAAAAATGTTTTCCATTGTTACTGTGAAGTCTCAGGTCTACCAGTGTGCCATCCTGCTTTCCTTGTTTCCTGGGCAGGCAGGGAGAGATGTGGCTGGCAGTGATCCTGTTGGCCTTTGGGAAGTTTTTCTATGGAGGGGGATTTCCTGAGCTTCAAAGTCTTCCATTGGATCTGCTTTGAGGAGAACTAAGGAATATTTGTCACCATTAACAGTTCCCAACAGCCTGGATAATTATAAGGGAAGATTTGGGATCTGCACGGATATGTATATTTGATGGGGGAACACCTGTGGGAGAAAAAAAAAACAGAAAACAGCTGAAATTTTATATCTTTATCAACTCCCTAGCAATATCTCAAAATAAATACAAGATGGGGACTTTCAGTGCACCCCTGGTACTAGCTTTGCTGGGGTTCTCTTGGGGTGGGGTTCCATGAGCTGCTCCAGTTCTTTAGTCTCTCTGACCAAAATTTAAAATAAACTCCAATGGACTCCTTCCTTTTGTAATGACACTTCGAGTGAAGAGGGCATCTAGACATGTGGTGTCCTCGAAAGGCCAAGCCTTGCCCTGCCCCTACAGGTTCGAGTCTGCTTCAGGGGAACATGTCTAGAACTTTTTAGAGAGGTCCTTGGCTAACCCTACAGAGAACTATTCAACTGTTCTTTCTTGTGATGGGGAGTAGGGGTGGAAACTATAGCTTTGTGTGTGTGTGGCCAGACTATGTCTGATTTTATGGGTTTTTGTTTATTCCTAAGAATCTTGCCTTCCTCACACTCAGTGAAATTGACTTGTATAAGAACAATCACCTTTGTCACATCTCTCTAGGAATCCTTATTCTGCAGACTCTGTAAATAGGTGAGAGTTTGGGGTACAAACACGTATTGGGGTATGGATAACTCCCCAGGGGCTTAGGGCTCATGTCTACCTCAAGCATGAGGCAGTGACAGCACCATGGTATCTGCAATAAAGTCCTTCATGTAGAGATTAGTCCTGCTGAGCCACAGATCCTAGAGTCTGCAGAGAGGGATATTTCAGTCTATTCGTATACCCACCCAAGTGTGACCCCAAGTTAGACTCCAGTGCTAAAATGGGGTGTGTTTTCAAAATGCCTTTACTTATCTCCAAAAAAGCATCTTTTCTCAATTTAGATTCTTGAGCAAAAGTGTCTATTATATGTTACCACTCCTCTCCCACTGGCCACGCCTCTAAGGAGGGTGGAGCACAGGGCTTATCTAGGAAGCCTGGTCTTTATTCTCAGCATCACAAAATGAAACCCCAAATCTAAGAGAATCTTTCCACTCTTTTTCCTCCCCATTCTTCCTCCTCCCGTTCTTCCTCCTCCCAGTTCTTCCTCCTCCCGTTCTTCCTCCTCCCCGTTCTTCCTCCTCCCTTCTTCCTCTTCCCTCTTCTTCCCTCCTTCTCATTCTCCTTCCTCCCCATTCTTCCTCCTTCCCAATTTTCAAATTCCCCATTCTTCCTCCTCCACCATTTTCTTTCCCCTAATTCTTCCCCCTCCTCTGCTCCTCCCCATTCTTCTTCCCCCTCCATTTCATAACCAAACAGTTAGGGGATGTGATTGTGGAATTTCTATGGCCATGTCAGTGCCACTGATGGTGCAGAGTTTGGACCTTAACCTCCTTCTTACCTTGACCCCAGAAAGGAGACATTGCTTAAACAGGGCATTTCCAGAGCTTTCCAGAAAGGGCCTCAGTTAACCCTTCCTATAGTTGTATGTGAGTTTGTATCAATATGCCATTTTTGACTGCATGACGTTTGGCAACAATCTTTCTACTTTTCTTGGACCACTGAAGATCCAGGGCTAAAGCCAGTTTTCAGCCATTTCAACACTAAGGGTGTGTGCTTGTGGCTGATAGCAAAAGAGCTTTTAAGAAGGGTGCTTTCCAAGTATGGATTCCTTTGTAAAAGATGCTAGGGGTGAATTTGGCATGATGATGATCCTGCAGTTTTGAGGTTCTACACAAGAGGGCGCATTGGTACCCCATTGCACAAAGCAGTGTTATAGGGTGTTGTGAGGAGCAAATTTTCCTAAAACTATTTCATAAAGAAGGTCTGTTTCTTTTTCCAAAAGTACTTCTAACCACACACTTAAGAAAAAGAGAATTTATATTTGTGCCCTTTCCTCGCTTTATAGATACTCAACTTGTGTGGGTGCTGATGTTTTATGCTAGTGCCTTCTAAGAAGGAATATGCAGTGTCCAACTAGGCTGTGCATTTAAATGACCAAAGTCTACCTGTGCAAAGCTTGGAAGTGACTGTACATTTTAGTGACCAGAGTTCACCTGGGCAAATCTGTGAAGTGGTCAGTGTCCTTGACAATGTTAGCAGTGCTGGAGGTCCCAAGACAGACTCTAACTATTCCTATTCTTCGTTCTCACCTTATTAAAACCATGACCCATTCATTCATATGCCCTGGCCAAGTTTTGTAGGTAGAGTAAATCTCTCTTTCTCTCTCTCTCTCTCTCTCTCTCTCTCTCTCTCTCTCTCTCTCTCTCTCTCCTCTGTGTGTGTGTGTGTGCGTATGTACATGTGTAGGTTCACACATGTGTGCAAATGTATAAGCATATGTGTGCAAGTGCCTGTGGAGACCAGAAGACAACCTCAGGTATCACAAAAACACCATCCACCTTCTTTGAGACAGAGTCTCTCATTGACTTGGAAACATACCTTCATAGTTGGCCCATGTCCCAGTGTGAACTCATGCCTCTTCCTAGAGATCTTGGATCCTTGTGTGTCTAACTTCTGAATCTTTTTGTCTAGCATATTCCTGGAACAGATCTTGGGCATCCAAAATGAATTACCTCAGTCAACTGAAAATCGTGTGGGATTTCAGGCTATAACATGGATAAAAGAGACAGAGAAGATGGAAATTTAGGAGAGGCGGATGGTGTCCTGTGTGACAATGACCCATCCACTAAGGCCCAAGGCTGATTCCGGTGCTGGCTAGACAACTTCCTCTCACTGAAGCGATTTCCAGAGTGTGATTTATCTACCCGTGTGATATGCATAGGTTCCTGGGAGGGAGTCCACTGCTGTTTACAACCACCACTGTCCTGGTCACCTCTGGAGACTCTAAGCTAAGAAATACCACTGTGGCACATAGCTACCAGAATCTTCATGGGAGAGGACAACCCCCACCCCACCCCCCACTCTCCATACAACATACATCACTTCCCTTTCCTCTGCTACTTTTTACCCTCAGAAGTGCCCAGAGTATTTACTTAGCATGTATGGAACCCAGCCTGGGATGCTGTTTTCACACCTGTGTTCCCATCCCCCTCAAGGGTGTGCTTAACCTGGTGACTCGTGTCTAACCACAGAATGTGACTGTGATAACCATCTATGCTGTGGCTGTTCCAGAAGTCTCTGACTTCCCACATGGAGCTGACACTCATCACTGAGTTCTCCACATGCCTCCTTAGAAGGTAGAGGAATCCCGTGGTGTGTGGGAAGTCTCTGCCACGAGAAATGAAGGTGGCCTCTAACCAACTACCATTGGGGTGTCCAAGCCCATCAGCCAACAGGCACAGAGAGCCATGTCCTACCAACAAATGGAGAAGGAGTGGATTCCTTCACCCAGGGCACATGCAAGCACACACACATACCTACATATACACATACACACAAAACACATGAATTTACTATAACGAATTGAGCTTCGCAATGCAGAGGCTGAGCTATCCCACAGAATGCCTCTTGTTAGCCGGAGAAGCAGAATGTGGTGATGCCCAAGCACAAAGGTTCTCCAACCTGGAGAACCCACGGTGTGTCAATGTGATAACTAAGGTGGGCTCCACCGCAGCTTGACCATCTGTGTATTTGCCTAGGGGTGTGTCTCCGCTTCCATCCTCAGCTTGTTTTTTAGTCCTCTTTGTCAATTTGACTGGATCATAAGGAACCCAGATTCTTTCTGCTGTTCTATTTGAGGACAGGATTATCATCAGTGTGTATGTAAACTGGTTAAACCCATGGCAGGAAGCAGCAAGGAAAACAGTCAGAATCTAAGCTGTCCATGAGTAGAAGTGTACTGGGCTCCCCTAGGCTAATTCAGTATACAGACAGCTCAAAGAAGATCTGGAGACAAGGATAAGATTGAAGCATTTGTTTGGCCATGGCCCCTAGGAAGCACTGGGAAGAAAAGGGAATTGAAATGGGGGAAGGAGAGAGGAGAGAGAGGAAGACAAGCAGCCCTTGGCTCCTGGGCAGTGGGCATTGTCCTCCAAAAGCATCTAGAACAGGTGAGACACATTGGAGTTTCCTCATGGAGTCAGGAGTAGGCTGTGTTTGCCCTCCAGTTCCCCTCAAGTTCCTCACCAGTTGACAGTCACTTCTAGAGTGCCTGTTCATGGGCACTTAAAACTTTGTTCTTTGTGTAGGACCAGAATAGCCTGTACAGCTGAAGAGGAAGGCCCACAACTCATGTGAGAATAGTCTGCTATGGCCTCTGGACTGTGTAGCATGGGTGGTATAGGATCCCTCCAAGATGCCTTGGGCATCCTGCAGGCTGGGTGCCTTCCTCTTATCTCACCCATGGGTGGACTTGTATGATGGGAGGACAGTGTGTGACCCTCTCTGTTATGTCTTTCAATGGCATGTAGACATCTTGTCTTCTGTGGCAGGGAAGGACTCATTGGATTTGAGCAGCCAGCTCTTAACTGGAACTCTGACCCTAGTCAGATTATGACTAAACATTTGCCATACTCTCTGAGTCTCTCCCAACTGCCTCTCTCTCTAGTGATGCCAAGCAGCAAAGACTACAGACTCAGCTGAGTCAGAATCCCACCCCTGGAAGCTCTGACATTAGCCTGGGGTCTTCACTCAGTGTGCCTATCGCTTGCAGCTCTAACTTGGTCAAAGTAGTCCTTCTAAGAGTGACAAGCCATTCTGCTTAATCTGTAGAAGCCACCATGGTTGCAGGAAGAGGACACCTCAATGTTGCTGAAGTGCCCTGCCTCCAAGAACTCCCTGCCACTAGGAGGTGTGCTGATTTTCTTTCCTCAGCTCATGGAATGATTGATAAGGCTTCACAAGGCTGGACCTATATTGAGGTGATTTCTTGTCTTGTTTTAATGAGAAAGCCTTGTGGAATAACATCCTCTAATGTCTGAGTGGCCAAGTTACATTCTTAAAGTTGCATGGCCAGTTAGTAAGAATCTAAACCTTGTCCTTGAAGTCCCCTTGCCTCTGACTACACCTCTTCCAGTGTCTAGATGACCAGGGAGAACTGCCGATTCCAGACAAGGGCAGGACCTTGAACACACCCTCCTGCCTCATTGAAGATTTGTGAGATGAAACAAGGCAGTGTCATGGGCAGCTTGGGACAGACACAAGGGACCCTTGGGAATGGCAAAAGGATCATGGGTAGTGTGATCTTGTGTGCAGCTGTGGCCAAATGCCAGAGGGTAACAACTCAAGGGGAAAAGGACTTATTTATCTTCAAGACTTGAAGTTTTCAAGTCTTATTTATCTTCAGAGACTTGAAACTTTGGTTCTATTGATTCTGGGAACACGTGAGACTCAACATCCTGGTAGCAGAAGCATGTAGCAGAAACCATTCCCCTCATAGCATACAGGAAGCTAAAGAGGACAATATAAGTCTAAGAACATTTCTCTAATGATTTACTTCTTCCAATTAGGACCCACCTCCTAAAGTTTCTAGAATCTCCCCAAAATAGCACTACCAGAGAAGGGATAAACCTTCAATATATGAGCCTTTGTGGGGTACATGTCATATCCATCCAATAAGAGATCTTGAGAATATCTTCTTAAGTTCAAACTACTTCACTTCAGGCCTCTGGTCACTTGAGACAGAAGGAGTACATTAATCTGACTGTTTCCTTATAGTTCTAAAATGTTGTTCATCCACCCATTTTCATCTATCCATCTACTCATCCACCTACCTACCCACCCACCCACCCATTTCTCTCAGTCCCATTCATCTACCCCACACCCATCCACGCATCCATTTGAGGCACACACCTACCCATCTATCCATCTATCCACCCACCCATCCATTTCCATCCATTTCCATCCATTCTGTTGATCTACCTACCTACCCATCGATCTATCCACTCTCATCCATTTTCAGCCATCCTATCCTGTTGAGGTTTAGTCTGTTGCTGTTTATTGTAATGCTAAATACTGGGCCCCAGGATCTGATTGCCCGCTATGAGGAGATCCTCATGTATATCAAGTGATGCTGTGTAACCTTGAACCCCAGGTTATCCCTGTTTGGTCAATAAAGATGCCTACAACCTGTAGTTGGGTAGAAGAGAGGTGGTGGGGTTTCAGTTCCCAGGGCTTGGGGTCTGAGTCAGAGACCATGGGGAGAGAGGAAAGAGAGGGAAGAGAGAGAAAGACACGATGGGATAGGTGGATCTTGAGAGCATAGCCATGAGGACCAGCTAGTTGGAGTAGCTATGGTACAAAAGATGGTGATATCTTCTAGGGCACCAACATGTTAAAGGCTCAGTCCCCTGGCTAATGGAATGGGGAAGTGCTAGGACCTTTAAGAGTGGGTACTGGGGTGGTCCTTAGGTCATGGAAAACATGCTTTCAGAGAGGATTTCAGGTTCTGTTTGTCTTCTCTATGTAACAGCTGGAGAGGTGGTCGTTCTCATTCCAACACAAGTTAGCCAAACCAGTGAAACCTATGCAATCTTGGATTTTGAACCTCTAAACTGTGAGTTAGATAAACCTTCTTTATAAAGCTATTGGCCTTGAGTAGTTTGTAGCAATAACCCAAATCTAACTCCTCAGGCTACTGACTTAATTGCCAACACAGCAAGGATATCTTTAGTTGTGATGACAGCCTGGCCCTAAATATCTTGGCCTCAGGATTCTCCAATCACATGAAGAGTTATGCCCCAGGAAAACATGAATACAGGTGAGTGTGGTGTGAACGGCAGAGGGCATTCCACTGAAGCTAGCTCTCAGGTCAGCTCCTAGGGCTGGCAGAAAGGCCACTCCTCTCTGTCTATTCCTCTCTAGGTTGGAGTCCAGAAACTACTTGCGTCTCCCCATCATGCCCAGGCCCAAGGCCTAATCTCCGAATTACCACAGCCTCCAAATTATCAGACCTTGCTCTCCATCTTTTCCATTCAGGATGGCCACAGGGTCATGGCTAAGGTTTTCAGTCCCTGATTTTGTTTCTACTTGGTAGTTTCCTTAATTTGGCTCTATGAGGCAAGCTCTGCATTGAATTGAATTTGGTAAATTTTTTTTTTTTTTTTTTTTTTTTTTTTTTTGGTTTTTCGAGACAGGGTTTCTCTGTGTAGCTCTGGCTGTCCTGGAACTCACTCTGTAGACCAGGCTGGCCTCGAACTCAGAAATCCGCCTGCCTCTGCCTCCCAAGTGCTGGGATTAAAGGTGTGCGCCACCACCGCCCGGCCTTGGTAAATTTTTATAATGGCATAGAGGAAGGGTTTCTGTGCCATCACCTTATGCTGGTTAGTTTTTTGTCAACTTGACACAAACTCAGGTCATCTGAAAAGAGAGAACCTCAACTAAAAAAAAAAAAAAAAAGCCTCCATAAGATTAGCCCATAGACATGTCTATGGGGCACTTTCTTGATTAATGCTTGATGTGAGAGGGAGGAATCCACTAAGGGTTGTCCCACCCCCAGCCAGTGTTCCTGGAGTGAATAACAAAGCAGGACACACACACACACACACACACACACACACACACACGCCAATAAGCAGGGTTCCCCCAGGATCTCTGCTACACTTCCTGCTTTCAGTTCCTATCCTGATTTCCCCCAGTGCTAGATTGTGACTTGGGAGTTTGTAAGATGAAAGAAGACCTTATCTCCATGCTTTTGGTTATGGTGTTTATCACAGCAGTAGAAAGCAAACTAGGACACAGGCAGTGGGTAGTGCCTCTTTGGCCCATTCACCACTAGACTTATTAAAAGAAAATCACTGCTAGAAGAGGAGCAGTAAGGCAAGTGGGTACTACAGTGGAAATCAGCGTGGGAAGAGGGCAGCGGGGCTGTCTGGATCTTCCACCGATGGGAACCTGGAAGGGGCGGGTAGGCCACTTAGGTTGTCTGCATTCTTTGCTATTAAACACATTTCTGTGAAGATCATCTTTGGCTTTCATTGACACACTTATCTGATTATTTCCTCAGGGTAAAGACACCATTTAGGGCTTGATTGCACATTCCCAGGATGCTCTCTGGAAAGTTCCTGTGAGTGTCCTCTCTTCCCAGAACTGGACATGAGGATCCCACAGTCTCATTAGTGCTTGGCTCCTCATTTCCCAGACCACCGAGTATCAGCTCATGGGCAGAATAAGTCTGGCTTTTTATCACAAAATTGAGATGTTCCAGTTTTTGTTTGTTTGTGTTGGATGTCACGGCTGTGTATCGTTGTCGGTTCAGAGGGCTTTCCCTGCTTGGGTGTGACTCTTCCTTGTCTGAGTTAGTTTCTATGTGGCGCAGACTACTGGCCACTTCGCTCAGAATTGCTCTTCTCTACCGTGGCTAAACGCTCATCCACATCAGTGGAAAGGGGCCTAGGCAACCTGTTTGATCTTGGGCAAAGCAGGCCCAGGCTGGCATCTGACATTTGGAAACAGTGTATACAATTACCCATCTGTGGACCAAAAGGGTTTTTCCTCTTGAAGGGAACCAAAGGTATTTTGCCTGTGGTGGAGTTTCTCTCTGAGGGGCCCCCTCTGACTTTAGTGGTGTGGAGAATCTTGCACCCGGTTTAATTCAAAAAGAGCATCCAGGAGGGGAGTAGGCCCATGCCTCGATCTTTCTCCAGCAGCTGACCTGTGATCAGAGAAGGTGGCTATCAGACAATGCCAGGCCTCACAGCACAGGTGGAGCTTCGAAGCCCTGCCTGTGCCCCTCCTTCTACAGGAAGCAATGTAAGTAGGCTTTCTTCCACCAGCAAATGAGGTGTGAGCTCAGATGCCTGTGAGCAAACTCCCCAGCCAGAGATAGCCCTAGGCTGAGAACTCAGCTTCCTGAATTCAAATCAGTTCTTCTTCCTCAATTGGTCGGAATTCTTTACATTGGAATGCCAAACCTGGTGTCTCCAAGCAAAACCTTATTATCAAATAGGTTTATTGCAGACGTAATTAGCTAATATGAATCCATCATGGAGTGGGGTGGGACCTAAGTCCAATGGCTGGTGTAACTTTTTTTTTTTAATGGTGAATGAGGGATTGGGGAATGGCTTAGTTGGTAGAGTTCTTGCCTTACAAGTATGAGACCTGAGTTCTGGTCCCCAGCCTCCACATGGAAAGCTGGGCTTGGAGGCTCACTTGCAATCCCAGTGATAGAGAGATAAGAGGAAAAGGCATGGGGTTCCCTGGAAGCTGCCAGTGCCAGCTAGCCTGGCATACATTGATGAAACAGAAGCAGCAAGAGAGATCCTGTGTCTCAAGATAGGGTAGAGGGCTCTATACATGTGCCATGGCATGAACACACCTGTGTACATGCACACAAAGAAATACTGCCTCCTTCCCCAAAGCTATATATTAAGGTATGTGAAACACACTGGGAAATGGGGTCTCATAGTATCCTGAGACAAGCAGCCCTGAGAGTCACTGTCACTTGGGTCAAAGGACTGAAGCAGAAGCAATCATGGTACCTAGGAATCACTGTGGACAAAGCACTGGGAAGGGGCTGCCTGGCATGAGCTGTGTCTGTTGTATAGAAAGGCCAGGTGTTGTCCATAGGCAGAATGAGGCCCCTGTTTCTTTTGTTCATACCTCTGTCAGCTGAAGACTGAGAGCAAAGAGACTGCACCCAGTTCAGACATTAGGTGTCCCCACTGGGCACAGAACATGTATGTTAGAGGGCTAAGGACTACAGACAAAAGTGGTCACCTATCCCCAAAGGGATGGGCCACACCCTTGGGCTTCAGCCTGTCAATGGAAGGCTTGCTGAACAGTGGGAGGAGTGGGTGGAGATGGCACTTTTGAAGGACACGTAGACACATGAGTGGACAGTAGGGAAAGGTGAACAGCAGAGAGCAGGGCAGCTTCAGAACATCCAAAACAGCTAGAGACCTTGCAAGGAGCAGAGGTGAATCCAAGTACCTTTATGGAACTTCAGGTATCTGTGTTGTCCCTGACATTCTGTCCTTCTCCTCAACCTACTCCCTCCGTTTTGAGGCATCCTAGGCAGGAGCTGCTGAAGGCAAAGAGGATATAATCTAAGCCTCGCCCTTTGTTTTTCTGTGGACATGTCTCAGGGCTCCAGATGGAAAGCCCCTCTGAACAAAAGCTTCTCTAATCCACCAATCAAAAAGTGGTATCATGGTTCTTAGCTGTTCTTAGAGCCTCCACCACAACAGGAATGCCATTTCTACTTGCCCTGAATGATGGGATTCTATCACCACCCACCACTAGGATGCTAGCTGAACTGGCTCTGAGCCTTATCTGCATTTTTATTTCCTTGCTAGGACAATGCTTTGTAGTTAAACACCAACCCAGACCTGAATTCCATGACACTGCTGTGTTGTTAGAAGGCTTGACCTTAACCTGGAACTTGAAGAAGCTCCCTGAACTCTGGCTTCTGAGGTACTGGGATGTGAACAGCAGCTAGGTAGATGCTCCAGAGAGGTCCAGATCTGGGGGCTCTATATTCAGAAGCTGAGGTTCAGAGGGTAGGGGAATAGCCTAGGAATCTGAATGCTCACAAGGTTTGAAAGTAGTTCTAATGCAGTCATGCTGGAAAGATATGATCGGGAGCCTTTGGGGGATAGAGGCTGTGAGCCCATGGCAAGCCGGCTGTGATTCTCTGTGCTGTATTCCTACCACACACCCATGTGGTGTTCCTAAACAGTATTAACTTCATGCTCTACAAAGAAAACAAGGAGAAAAACTGTTATTCTTCTGATTAACAGGGAAGCCATCCAACTGGCTGCACTTGAGTTATACCCCTGGAATATTAAATTCAGACTTCTTTCATTCTTATTTATTTTATTGGATTGTATGGGGATTTTTAAAAGAGGAAGGTGGTAGAAGGGAGGGAAGGCTTCTGGGAAAGGGGCCACTTTTACCACTTGCCGAAGGCCAATACTCCATCTAGAAGACTGAAGTAGACACAGGCATCCTTAACTGAGTGAAAATTCTTTTTCTCCCAGAGAATTTGGGTTCATGCTTTATAGCCAGCTTAGGGTTTTTTTGAGTTCTCTTCTTGGAAGCAGATTCCTGGCTACATGGTTCTCACTCAACTGTTCCCTTTCTACCTCCCACCATGTCCCTTTGATGGCCTCTGATGTCCACAGGCACTGATGTCCTCCACTGTGAAAGTGACAAGATTCTCAATAAACCACTCATAATTAAGTGTGACACTTATTTTGAATTGTTGCCAAGAGTTTTCAGCCTCTGTTCACTAATCCCAAGTGAGGACATCTCAGTGCCTAAGACAAGGCTCTGACCAGCTGACCAGAGTGTGCAGGATACTGGTGCTGCTTAGGGAGGGGCTCATGACACTGGAGCTGTGTGTCTTCAGAAGAGACAACATACCAACCATCCTTTGGGGGACACCCCAGATCCAAACTGTAGTAATCATGACTCCATGACTAGAGTGTTCCCTCATCAGCATCCTAGACACCCTAAGCTTTTCTGTTTCATGTGTCACATCTTTCTATCCATCTGTCTGTCTGTCTATCTATCATCTCTCTCTGCCTTTCTGTGTGTATCTCTCTTTGTATCTCTGTATTCCCCACCTCTCTCTCTCTCTCTCTCTCTCTCTCTCTCTCTCTCTCTCTTTCTCTCTCTTTCTCTCTCTTTCTGTATGTGTGTGTGCATGCATTGTAAGCATGCCTTATGTGTGTGGAGGTACATATACACTTGTGTGTTCATGCATAAAAGGCTGGAGGTTAATCCTGGGAGTGTCTGGCTGGGTGGCTAATCACCTTGTTTTTTGAGATAGAGTCTCTTGTTGAACCTGAAGCTCTCAGGTTGAGCTAGGCTGGCTATCCAGTGAACCCTAGGAGTTTATGTTCAAATCTATGTCTTTCCACATTGCAAAGTCCCAGCCCACACAGTCTGGGCAGGAGCTAGAGATACCTGATGCTATTAGGTGCCTGGTCCCCCACATGTAGTCTATTTTTTCTCTCCGGAAAATTGCTGAGTAGTCTCTTGAGCGCCTATGTTCTGAAGTCTCAGGAGGATGAAGGCTATAGTGAGTCTCCTCTGTCTAGTGTCTGGACACGCAGCAGAGCTTTTCAGTCTCAAAACACCTGCCTTTGCCCTGGGGTAAAAAAAAAGATCTTGATTCATGTTTAAGATCTTTAAAGGGTTTTTTTTTTCTCTCTCTCCACATCTCCTGCCTTCGAACATAGACATTTTTGGTGATCAGAGTGAGAGATCAGGTAGCTCTATTTCTCGTATTGCAAGTGTCCCAGGAACCAGAGGCACTAAAGACACTGTGTACTTTATAAAGACATGATGAGCCTTACTCACACCCACTCTAACAGCTTGGCAGTGCTCACCCACGTCTTGATGCCTAGCATCTAGGTAAAGAGATGCTGGCTCACAGGGTAAGCAAGTCAAGGCTCCACGGTTGCTGAATAGCAAAGCTGGGTCTCAGATCAGTTTGCAGAGTCCTGTCCATCATGGTGTCTGCTGACTGGCCTGGGTCTCAGATCAGTTCCCAGAGCCCTGCTCATCATGGTGTCTGCTGACTGGCCTGGTGAGAACCCAGCAGTTAATGAGGCTTCTTCAAGGCCACCTGCTGACCAGGTTAATGGAGTCAGAGCTCCCGAGTCTTTCTGCCAGGTCCCGGATCCCAGCTTCATGCCTACTGATCTGTTGTGCCCTCTTTCATGGCATGTGAAAAGTCTGAGCTGCTTGGTGCCAGCCTTCAAGGACAACCAAGCTTGGCCTCCTGCCTTCTTTCCACTCAGTCCTTAATAAACCAGGAATATCTCTCCAACCACTGCAGACCTCTGGCTTGGTCCAAGGAGCTGGGATTGTTTAAAAGAACTTTCATTTCCTTTGAGCCAGGATTCCAGGCCATCAAAAAAATTTCTTAATGAATGGCCACATTGCTTTTTTTTTTTTTTTGGAAGTGTTTATGGACTTGCCAACACAGACAGGTTACCCTAGTGCTGCTGAGTTATCCTCATAGACAGTCCAGGGTTTCCTGGAAGCTGCCCAGTGGCAGAGACCCTGGGGCTCTGTTGGTTCTTCAGAGAGACTCCCAACCGCCTTCTTCCCAGCCTGCCTCTTGCCTCTGCACCACGTTCCTCTGCTGGCTAATTCTTTTATTTTATGGGTTTGGGGAAACTGAAACTTTTTAAAGACTCAGTCTCTCCACTTTGTCAAAGATAAAATCAAGTTCAAAGCCTGCCATATTTTTCAAGTTAGTGGAGAAAACTTGTGCAATCCCCCTAAAAAAAACCCCAGTCTAGACCCAATGCTGATTGGCTGGATGAGGTTAAGCAAGAGGCTCCTTTGAGTCTCTCTCTCTCTGTTTCTCTTCCTCGCCTGCCTATATGTGTATTTGTACATGTGTGTGTGTGTGTCTGTGTTGATATAGGGGATGTACATGGATGGATGGAGAGGCTGGAAGACAGCTTCAGGTGTGGCTCCTCAGGTCTCGTTGTCCACCCTGTGTTTTGAGCAGGGTCTCTCATTGATCTGGAGTTCTCTAAGAAGCCTTGGCTCCTCTTGTTTTCCCCTCCCCAGTGCTGGGATTACAAGTATATGCAGCCATGCTGGGCCTTTTTAAGTGGCTGCTGGAGATTGAACTTGAGACCTTGTGCTTTACAGACTACGCCATCTCCACAGCCTGAGCCTCAGTTTGTTTGTTTGTTTGTTTGTTTGTTTGTTTTTCTTTCTTTCTTTCTTTCTTTCTTCCTTCCTTTCTTTCTCTCTCTCTTTCTCCTTCTTCTTCTTCTTCTTCTCTTCTTCTTCTTCTTCTTCTTCTTCTTCTTCTTCTTCTTCTTCTCCTCCTCCTCCTCCTCCTCCTCCTCCTCCTCCTCTTCCTCCTCCTCTTCTTCCTTCTCCTTCTTCTTTTTGTAATTTCAATACTATTTTTAATTGATACAAAATTATACATGTATCTTTATCATACACAACATGTTCAGAAATACAGAGTCAATCTACTTTAAAAGATGTTTGTCTCAAAAATTTTTTGTGGTTAGAACACTTAAAACTTACTTTCTTCCAAATTTTCAAAATATGATTCATTGTTCTATAAACAACAAGCTACACAACAGGTGTGTAAAGCTTAACTGAAACTTTGTATCCTTTGACCAACATCTCTTAATCTTCTAGCTCCTATTTATACTATAAATAATTACCACTTTCAGTATTTCTATCAGTTCAATTTGTCTTTTTAAGATTCCATCATGTGAGGTCATTGATATCTGTCGTGCTGAGCCTGCCTAGCTGCTTTGATCATAATGCATTGCAGGTTCATCCCGTGTTTTAAACACAATTTTCTGATTCCTTAGAACCAAATAGTATTCTGTCAATATGCCAGACTGGGTTTAGATGCTGCCTTTTCTGGAGATAGTAGCAGCACACTCTGAGGTGGCTCAGTCTAAGACGATGAACTGGAACTCTGCAAATTAAGCAACTGTTTGCTATGATATGCACCATTTTCTTTGTCATCCTGTCCATCCAGTGCTTTTCTTATACAGTTCTTCAACTCTTCAATCCCTTCTCCAGTAACTATTGAGATGGGAATGACATGCTGGAATTCTACAGCCTTCTCTGGAATCATCTTTGTTTCAAATAAATGCAGAAAATCTACTGGGCTCTGGAGCTGTTTCATCAGTTCATGAAGTTTGACTTGAACATCTGGCAAGTCCATCTCATTAACGGCCAAGAGTGCAGGTTTTATCTGCAGTTCTTCTTTGTATAACTTCAACTCTTTTGTAAGAGGTATTATAGTTTCAAAGGCAGTTCTGTATGGAGTTACAGAAGAAAGCTGAAATCCAGAAATATCAACAACAAAAATCAGTTGTCTGGTTCTCTCTAAATGCTTGGAGAACTTGTGGTCTATGCCTTTGCTCATATGTGTTCCTTCTATCAAACCTGGGAGATCAGCTACTGAAATCTGTTTGAAATCATTGTACATAATCTTTCCGAGTTCAGGCCTTAGTGTTATAAATGCATAATCTGCAATCACAAGCATTGTGTGGGAAACCTGACTTAGTAAGGAGGATTTTCCAGCATTTGGGAATCCCACTAGGCCTACATCAGCTATAACTTTTAGATCAAGGTGAATTATTCACTTCTGGCCTTTCAAAGGTAAGAAATTTGTATGTAATTTACCACCAAGGCCACCTTTAGGGACCAGCATTCTGTCTTCTTCTTTATTGAGTTCTCCTAGCACTTTTGCATCATTTACTGAGATACCCATAGGAGGAGACACTTCCCAGTCCTTTCCCTTGGAGCCCTTCAGTGCGCTCACTCGACTGTTTGTTCCTCCTCTAGCCACAAACCGTTTCTGAGGATATTTGCTTTTAAGTTTTTAAGGTCATATTTTTATGGGCCACAACCCAGACGTCACCACCTCTTCCACCTTCTTCACCTAAAAGAGGGGTAATTCCTCCCTTGGTGAGGATTCTTAGGTTATCAATGAAATGTCCATACTTTCTCAACAACTCGCAACTGCAGGGCACCATGAGCTCCAAGGGCAGAGCTTCAGTTTCTTGATGGTTCCAAACCAGTACTGATAGCCTGTAAATTAGCCTCATATGCTTCTGAGACTCCTGAATCCCACAGAGCCAGAGCATGGACATGGCCACCAGCTTGCCTTTGTGCCCCCCAAGGTCTCTAAGGTGAGCTGTGGTAAGCGCATGGGGAGGGGGTGCTGTCCCATGTCACCTTCTTCATGAGAAGATGGAGCGAGTGGTTTGCAAGAGAAACAACTCGCCTGTCCCCTCCTCATCACAAGGACTTGTTCTGCCAAACTGCATTTTTTTTCCTGTGAAAACAGTTAGCTGAGAGTGCGTAAGCCAACTCAGTCACACTGGCTCCTCCTAACTCGAGGTCTTAGTCAGACAGACGTTTGACCAGTAAATACTTGATTCCAAATTAAACGGGCCTGAAGGGAATTCTGCTTTGGAGCAGACTCCATGGGAAACAGGATGAAAAAGAAAATGATATTTTTGAGCCACTATATGAATTTTCTGAAAAATAGAAGCATGTAACTTGTAATTACTTTGACTTTCCCAGAGGGAACAAAACACAGTGGCCAATGGTGTGGACTCTAAGCACAGATTTTATGGTTCAAATCCAAGGTCTGCCAGTTAGCCCTCAATTGCTTACTCACCGTGGGCTCATGCCTTCACCTATTGGTGTTCCTCATCTGTCAAATGATGTGAATGCAAATTAAGTATGTAATTAAATGCAATGTATTAATTGGAATGTATTAAGTATTTTCTCCATTGCAAAGTTAGGAGAATCATGTGTGTGTGTGTGTGTGTGTGTGTGTAAGCACACATGTGTATATGTACAAGTGTTTATGCATGTGTATGTGCATGTATGTGTATATGTGTGTATGTGTGTATGGCAGGTGGCAATGTGTAGCACACAGGAAGCATCTCATCTTCATCAGCAATCATTATTAGAAAACTCTATTCTTTCAGTGGAACTGATCCCTGAGGGCTTATTCCATCGTGTCTCTGCTCCGGGCACACAGGTTTGCTTCTACATATTGTTGGTGGGACCATTTTGAGCTTGAAATTACTGGAGGGTTTTCCATGGTCACAGAACTGGGAAGCAAAGACTGCTGGGTTTGGCCTTAGTGACCCACAAAGTCCATAGTTCCTGCTCCTTCGTGGAGCACACAAGTTGTTTTTTTTCCCCAGAATGCTCAGGGTAAAGCATTTTTGGCTCATTTAATTTTCTGGTTAGCCAACAAAGTCTATCCTCAACATTGTTGGAAGGCTAAACTAGGGGAGTAGACCCAGAAGCTCTGAAAGCAAGGAAACCAGACTGTCTGTGGACTGCGCAGCAAGTAAGTCTTGACATATTAGAAACCATTTTAATGAAGCTTTGAAAATCCAACAGCAATGCAAAAAGAAACAGCGTGTGGAATGTGGCAAAAGGTTTGCTTTGCAGGAGATTCTCAGCCTCCTGTGCATCTACTGGAGAAGTGGGGCTGGCAGGTTATCATCACGAGCAGACAGACACCGTATGGAGTTGGGGCTTCTCTCTGCAGGGCTGAAGCACAGCACTCTCATTTAGTCAGTGGCTGGGAGCGACTGCCTGAACCTTTTGAAGGGCTCCCCAGAACTGACCTGTCCACTTTCAGACAATCCTGGGGTGCTACGAGAAGTTGGTGGGGAGGACAAATCCTCCTGGGAGCTTGTCCTGATTTATCAGGGGGTCCTTGCCAGGCTAAGCCCAGGCAAGCACAACAGAGGCCTCTCTCTCAAGCCCCTCCCTCCTGCGCTCAACTGGATCTCACCATCTGCCTCCAGGGGTTCCCAGATGGAGCTCCTCTCCTAGCCACACCCTGTTCCGTGCCTGCTCACGGAGCCACAGGCAGTGGGAACTGGGATAGAGAAGCAAGTTCCTGGGCTGCCTGTGAGCCTCTCAGAATGGGCGACTCTCTTCTCCCATCACGTGTGGATCGACTTCCATCTGTGACAAAATACATGTAACCAACTTAATAAAAGAAAACAATTATTTTGGCTCAGAGCTCTCATTCCTGCTGTTTTGGGGCCTGTGGTGTAGCTGGCTGCTCTGGTAGAAAAACTGAATGGAAACATTTGCTACCTTCATCATGGCAGTCCTAGGAAACAAAGGACAGAAAGAGAACAGTAGGAAGTTCCCTTCAACAGCAAGCGCTCAGGGACTCAACTTCCTTCTCAGAGGCTCCACCCATTCTCAGAAGCCCCACTCACTACTCTTTCCCTTCCTTTCAAGTCTCCGTGGGCCTTTGGTGACATTTCAGATCCACACACCCCCTTATGATCAAACCAACCTGAGGATCCATCCCTCACGGAAGTGCTTCTGGGTAGCCAAAAGAGAGCAACTGTTCATCACGCCTCTTCTCTTCATCTCTAGGTGGGAGGCACTTGAGTAGCATTTCCAGTGTGTTGTGTACATACCTGGGTACAGGAGAAGCAGCTGCTAGTAGGGTTTGTATACATTTGTTTATTAGAGCAGTTGTCCACGGTGGGGCATGCACACACTCGGGTCCTGGAGCAACTGTCTCCAGTGAGATATACAAACACTTACTGTCTTTCCTTTCTCCCCAGTCACTCTATTCCAGCCACTCTGGACTCTGCCTTTTCAGATCTGGTCACAGGGACCTTCAGCCCGAAATGCCCCTTCCATGATGCCTGCTTGGGTTACCTCCTCGTATAAGCGAAACTGTGTCCCCTTTACATCCCCCTTAAACCTCTGAAATTTCCAAATCAGGCCCATAGAAACCTGATTTGGAAATGGGGTCTGCTCAGACTTAACTAAGTTAAGATGAGGTCATACTGGGCCAGGGTGATATTCTGATAAAAAGCCCAAACTGAGGGGCTTGGGAAGATGGCTCAGTGGATAAGGTGCTTGCTGTGCAAACATGAGGACCCAAGTTTAAATCCCCAGCACCTAGGTAAAAGCCAGTGTGGCAGGATGCATCTATAACCCCAGAGCTGAGGAAATGGGCAGAGACAGGCCAGTCTGCACAGTTCAGTGGGCAGCCATCTTAGCTCATCAACAAACTCTGGGTTCATTCATTAAGAGACCCTATCTCAAAAGTAAATGAATAAGTAATATGGGGAAGAGAGAAAAGATGGTAGCATTGATGTCTGACTTAGACACATATGTGCATACACACACATGTGCACACACACAAAGGACAGACACCCGGGAGAAGGATATATGAGAAGGGGGATGGAAAGCAGAGATGTAGATGGGCATGACAACCATGAGATTCCCCCACCCTCATCCCCACCCCTGGAACCTCCAGCAGGAGCTAACCCAGCTGACATCCTGACCTGGCACTTCAGCCTCCAGCATGGCAAGAAAAGCCATTTCTGTTGTTTTAAGACGTCAACTTTGACTCTTCCTACCTTCTCTAGGGGGCCCATCTTGCCAGTTTTGGAAGCTACTCATACCCCACCAATGTCTCCCAAGTCCCTATCCCACAGGCATTCTCATGGTGCCATAACCTGGAGGGCTCCTGGCAACCACGCTCAATCACTATCTAAGATTTCAAAATGGAGAGAGGAGAACACTCAACCAAGGGGCAGAAACCATGCAAGCAGTGCCTCTCAGCACAGTTATCTGATAATCCGGGGAATGCTGGATCTGTCTGGCATTGATGGATGGTCCTCTGCGTCCTCGATGACACACCCATCATTTTTCTTATTAAATCCTACTGTGGGGAGGTGGGCAGAATGCATGTTCATTTGTGCGAATGCAGGCATTTGAGTGTGTGGAGGTTGAAGGGGCAAGCTTGGGTGTTGGTCTCCTTCTACCTCATTTGAGACAGGGTCATTGCTGAATTCTCCTGTGTCTTGTCTGTCCCATCTTGCCATAAAACCTCTTTCCCTCTTTAGATGGACTTCCATGCACAATGGGTCTCTGAAGGCCCAAGCATTGATGGGCACCTATCACACTGGTAAATGAACCTTCAGCATGTCCTCCTGGCTTGCTGTGAAAGTTAGAGCTGCTTACTATCTATAGCCTTATCTTCCCCATCTAGAAAATGGGCTACTCATGATCTCTATGTTTTGAGATAGTGTGATCTGTGGGTGATATAACCTATGGATGTCTCTAGAGACTAAGGGCTTTTCTAATGGCTGCCAAACCTGTGCCTGGTGTTCCTATGGAGGGGAGAAGGTGCAGGAAGTATGTGCTTAGTTTTTAGGTAGTTTCATGAGAAGGAGAGGGCAGCGTATAACTGAAGTCCTGAACGTGTTTCCTGTTGCCTGTGCTCTGGCAGAAATGCTGACTGTGCACTTGCCTGTGAACTTGGAGGCCGTTGGCATGGCGGCAGAGTGTATGCCAGGCCTCTGCCCCACAGACACTTCTGCTATGTCTCAGAGGATTTTTTTTTTTTTTTTAAAGAAAAGCTGAATAATAGATTTGGAACTACTGAGGTCTATGACATGGAATGAGGTCTATTAAACTTTTTGTGTGCTTTCTGCTCCTGCATAAGAGCACAGAGGGGAAGACAGACCACCCCCTTTGGCAGCTCTCAGCGAGGGATGAGAAGACAGGATGAAGTCTTCTCTGGGATGGAAACATTCTAAGGAGTGGATTTTCCTGGTGTCAGAGTGGAGTTCGTCTACAGGCTTTCACAAGCATCGGGGCAGGCTGCTTTGCCAAGGCTCAGAGGAGAGCAGGTCAGAGTCACTTAGCTGGGTCACTAAAGCATTTCCATGTTCTGAAATGATGGAAGTCTGCTTGCCAGAAAGACTTTAAAATAGATTGCTGGGTTCTCTGATCTAAACACTCTTCAGTTATGAAAATGGAACGGAAAGTACACAGAGTTCCCATGGCCTCCATGTTTCTTCCTGTTAGTGCCTCCATCTTGTGTCACTGCTTACACTCGTACCTGTGGGAGAGCCACACTGGTGAGCACAGTGTCAAGGCAGGTCTGTAGAACCCCTGTTTCTGTCTTTGATGGTGTATAGGCATGGAGCCTTCATCCTCCTGTGGTCTCCCCAGAAGCGTTCACTCCTGAGCACCCATGGTGCACCTCTGTCCTCCTCTTCTCCCTTCCCTCTTTCCCCTCTTCCACCCCCTCCTCCACCCCTCCATCCTCTCTTTCCTCCATCTCTCCTCCTTCTCCCTTCCCATCCTCATCCCCCTCCTTCCCTATCCCCTCTTCTATCTCTCCTTTCCCTTTCCTTCCTTCCTCCACCCCTTCTTCCCCATCCCTGATCCCCAGCATGCAATCTCTTCCTGTTTCCACTATTTTGCTTTAAGTGTTGCCCCAAGTTGTTTACTGAATCTTGGGGTTGAAGCCAGTAGGATAAGGATATGCACTGAGTCCACAAAGAAATCATTGAGAGCCCATTGATGGTATAAGCTTGATGACTCTAAATAGATCGGGATGGCATGGATAGCCAGACAAGTTTCTCAGACAGCTTGCAAGTATCCCTGTCAAAATCAAAATATATGTCTAGGAATGTGTTTCACTGCTGTTCCATGTCCTAGGAGTAATGATGCCTCTCCTATTCTTACACAAGGACTGTGTACCAAGTTCAGGGAAACCAACTGATCTCTCGCGCTCTGTCTCTGTCTCTCTCTCTCTCCGTCTCTGTCTCTCTCTGTCTCTGTCTCTGTCTCTCCTCTCTCTCTCTCTTGTGTGTGTGTGTGTATTTGTGTGTTCTAGGGTTGGATTGGAAAGGTCAGGGTGGAATTCTCCTGGACACAGCTGTACAGACTCACTCTGATTATCCCTTCTGTGTATACATGTGCACATGTGTGCATGTGTATGTCTCTGTGTGGAAGAGGTCAGCATCAGGTGTCCCTCAGATGCTATCTAGCTTAGTTTTCTGAAGTGAGGTCTTTCATTGGCTCAGAAATTGCTGAGAAGGCTACACTGGCTATTGAACCCTGGGAGCTACATGATGCTATTGCCACACCCAGATTGTTTGACATGGATTTTGGAGATTGATCACAGGTCCTCATGCTTTCAAGACAAGCACTTTATCAACTGAGGTATCTCCCAAACCCAGAACTGCTTTCCCTTCCCTCAAGTCCCCTTTCTTTTGGAGTCTGTCAGGTGAGTGATGCCAGACACTGGGAGGGATTCATAGTAATCTAGAAAGTAAATCAGAGAAGCTTGGCCAGCATTAGCTCATCCTGCCCTTCCTAGAAACAATGGCCTAGACTCTGGAGAAGGGGCCTTT